>JAPDNY010000008.1:130911281-131511281 GCA_029375565.1 Gekko gecko | reverse complement strand
CACAGGGGGAGAGAGAAATGATTCTGGATTCTCCCTACAACTAAATCTCCCTCCAGGACGTTCTAAGCTCTTCTTCGGCACTTCCAACTGGCCACTTACCCACCTTCTCCCCACCCTTTCACATATTTTCACATGCACTCAACATTCTGGGCTGCTCAGAACCTAATTCCAGCTATTTTATACCTCTTTCCCATTTTTGGGCTGAAGTTGGGGTTGCCAACCCTGGGTTGGGAAGTTCCTGGAGATTTGGGGGTGGAACCTGTGGAGAGCAGTGTTTGGGGAGGGGAGGGACCTCAGCGGGTTATAATGCCACAGAATCCATCCTCCAAAGCAGCCTTTGTGCCTAGGGTTGCCAGATTGGATGATCACGCTGGCGGGGGAGGGGGAGGGTCTTTCCAGGAGTGGGGGTGGAGTGCTGCAACATGCTGACATCACGTGGCAGTGACATCATCACGTTGACGATGCCACATAGTAACGCTCTGGTTTGGGGGCAAACCTCTATGGTAACATCGCCCTCAAACCATAGAGTTCTGCCCCAAAACCAGAGTGTCACCATGTGACGTCGCCAAAGTGATGATGCCACCAAAGCGATGACGTCACTGTCGTGAGTATGTCACTTTTGTGTGATGTCAGCGCACTGCATTTGGGGGTGGGATTTCCAGCGGGCCAGGAGCCTGAAAAACTGCGGGATCCCCCACCCCCAAGTGGGGAATGGCATCCCTAATCCTGACATCTCCTTCAGCTAGGCCTGCTGACCTCAAAGTAGGGGCCTGGAGATCTCCCAGAATTACAATTGATCTCCGGACTACAGAGATCTGTTCACAAGCACATATTTTGCCCTGACCTGGATGGCCCAGGCTAGCTCGATCCTGTCAGATCTCAGAAGCTAAACAGGGTTGGCCCTGGTCAGAGCTTGGACGAGAGGCCGCCAAGGAAGTCCCGGTTTCTGTGCGGAGGCAGGCAGTAGAAAACCACTTCAGCTTGTCTCTTGCCTTGAAATCCCTATGGGGGGTTTTGCCATGTTGGCTGCAACTTGATGGCAGAAAAGTAAAAAATAAATAAATCTGTTCATAGTATTTATTTACATCTTATTGTGCCGTGGCTTTTCATATGAGTCATTCTCTACACATGGAAATGTTTGGGGTGTATGTCCTTCTGTTGCAATTCTACCAGAACCCTAAAGTTATTTTGATAACTGGAACCAATAACAAGGGCTTTCAGTGGTAGCTTAAGATCTCTGTGATGCCTATCCGTGACCATTTGCCTTTCTTTTAAGGAGCAGCTTCTCAAAAGAAACGGCGACTTGTAATCTTGCTGTATCTTGCCCTACACAGCAATTACATGAGTTGTGTGGGTTTCTTGAGAAACTTTAACCATCAGTGTTCAACAAATTGATACTGCTTTTGATCAGAATGGATATATCATCTGATTTCTCACTGTGGCTATGTGTGTGCATAATCGTGCACACGCACACACAGAGACACACGCGCGCACATCCAAACCAGAGAAATAAACCTTGATGGCTGTTAATGTCTGATGCGTAGGCTTAACAATGCACCCTCGGTTGCCTGGCAACCAAGGAAGATATATTGAAGTCCCCAAAGAATAAATAGGAAGATTCAGCAACTGTGGGGTCATCTTCACAGGAGACGACAAAGACATCTTTCTGCACGGCCTTATGCAATGTTTTAATAACCTAAAGGCAGATGAGTTAATTTTATCACTTGCTCTTTTTTTTTCACTTCTAGGAAAGGGAGAATTATGATGAAAGGGAGAATTGTTACACTAATTTCAGTGATATTTCAGAACCAGTACGTATGGCAAGTCAAGTGTGGTGAACTAGGACTGAGGACTGCTGGGTTCAAATCCCTCCTTACCAGTGAAGGACCAGTCTCTCTCTATCTGCCTAACCTTGTTTTTGAGAGGATAAAGCTGAGCAAGAAAGAACTATGTGCTGAGTTCCATAGAGGAAATGTGGGATTAAAATGTGGTAGATAAAGAATCTGCAGGTAGAAAAAGAAGAGATTTATACCCCACCCTTCACTACCTGAAGGAGTCTCAGAATGGTTTACAATCTCCTTTCCCTTCTCCTCCCCACAACAGACACCCTGTGAGGTAGGTGGGCCTGAGAGAGCTCTCTCGAGAACTGCTTGTGAGAGAACAGCTCTGAGAGAACTTGTGACTGACCCAAGGTCACACCAGCAGCTGCATGTGAAGGAGTAGGGAATCAGACCTGGTTCTCCCAGATTAGAGTCCGCACTCCTAACCACTACACCAAACTGGCTCTTGCACTGCTCCAAGTAAAAGCCAAAAACAAAAGTCCCGTAAAACCATGACCAACCAAAATGACACAGAACGGCACACAAGCTTCCAAAACCATAAGATCAGAATGATCCAGGGACATCTGTGGGCCATATTGGCCCTTGTCTCTGGAGTGAGGAGGATGGGTTGAAAACATCGCCCCCCTCCTCCACTGGGAGCTCCACTTGTTTCCAGAATACTGTCTTCCCAGAAATGTTTCCAGTCTGCGGATACCTTAGGGTTCTGGCCCAGAGGCTTCTCTAATCTTAGGAGATGGCGAGAGCCTAAACCTTTTGGTAAATAACAGGTTGCCTATATGGACATTCTCAGAGCCCAGCTTGGGCTTCCTGCACCCAGAGTTCCCCTGTCTACCGTACAAGGGGTGGGATCCAGACCACGTTTTCTGTTCATGCAAAGCCCGTTTGCCAGCGGGACAGAATGAGCCTGTCTCCTCCCCTCCAATGGCAGCCCCCTGATCTCCCCGAAACACTGTTCTTGGGGGACAGGAGACCTCCAGGAACTTCATGGAAGGCAAATTGGGGAGGCTGCATAGGGATGCCAGCTTCCAGGTGGGACCTGGGGATCCCCCAAAATTACTGCACATTTCCAGACTACAGAGATCAGTTCCCCTGGAGATAATGGCTGCTTTGGAGGGTGGACTCTCTATGACATTGTACCCCACTGAGGTCCCTGTCCTCCCCAGGCTCCACCCCCAAATCTCCAGGAGTTTCCCAGCCTGGATCTGGCAACCCCCAATTCCCCACCAAGGGGGACATGGCAACCCTAGGTTTGAAGCAGGCAGAGGGAATTGGAGGGAATCTCCCCCGCCCCTTCCATTGGTGGAAAATATAGTCTGGATTCAACCCAGAGGAAATGACTACTCCCTTTCTGGAAAGTGAGGATGTGCAGAACATTAAAAGTTCCTCCATGGATCAAAGACTATCTTTCTGAGAAGAAAAGCTGATCAAATATCCCTTTGAGCAAAAAGGATGTATAGATTGCTCAGAAGTAAAGTGTACACCCTCTGTTGTATTTCTGACCATAATCTTTAGAGCTGCTTCACAGCACTTTTTTTCTCTGGCATCGTGGTTTGCTTTTCAGTCAGCGGCCAGTTGCTGTTTCATCTAGAGGATGCAGGAGGAGCTAGACCGGAAGGGACAATCTGGCAGTAGACATGGTATTTTCTAGAATCTTTGCATAATCTTTCCCTGGTGAAATTTTAGCTGATTTCTTCCTCTTCTTTCTCTGTTGGTTTTGATATTTATCTATTAATTAAGATATTTACGTACACCCCACCTTTCCTCTTGGCTCAAGACAGCTTGCAGTAATAAGTCAAAATGCAGAAGTTAAAACCAAGATAAAGTTCCAAACGGCGAATACGCCCTTCCAAAAAAAAGATGCCTGCTGTTCAAAGCCCATCAGGATCTCTGGCAAATAAACAAACGCCTTGGCTTTTATTCTGATACTTTTCAGCTGCTCATTTTAGCTCCTGATGGTCTTATGTGGTTTGTTGCTGTTAACTGTGTGGATGGCCCAGGTTAGCCTGATCTTGGAAGCTGAGCCAGGTCGGCCCCGGTTAGTACTTGGACGGGTGACCACCCAGAGAGTCCGAAGTTGGTACACAGGGGCAGTCAATGGCAAAACATCTTTGTTCATCTCTTGCATAAGAACATAAGAGAAGCCAATGTTGGATCAGGCCAATGACCCATCCAGTCCAACACTCTGTCACACAGTGGCCAAGAATACCAGGTGCCATCAGGAGGTCCAGCAGTGGGGACAGTGGGGACACTAGAAGCCCTCCCACTATTGCCCCCCCCCCAAACAGTGACCAGGGCTCTTTTTGTAGCAGGAACTCCTTTGCATATTAGGCGACACACCCTTAATGTAGCCAATCCTCCAACAGCTTACAGTAGCCCCTGTAAGAAGAGCCCTGTAAGCTCTTGGAGGATTGGCTACATTAGGGGTGTGTGACCTAATATGCAAAGGAGTTCCTGCTACAAAAAGAGCCTTGCAAGCACCAAGAATACAGAGCATCACTTGCCGCAGAGTCCCTGTCTATACCTTGGTTATCCAATTCCCTCTTGAAGCCGTCCATGCTTGTAGCTGCCACCAGCTCCTGTGGCAGTGAATTCCATGTGTTAATCTTTCTTTAATCACTCTTTGCCTTGAAGACCCCAAGGGGGGCATAAGTTAGACATGACTTGATGGCACTTTCCACCACCAGTTGTGTGTGGTTTTATGTCTGTATCACTTTACCACACTGTTGGTTTTCATTATTGCTTCAGTTAATTAAGTCAGCCATGTCTATGGAGAGGTGGGATATAAATAGGTTTGCCAGCTCCGGGTTGGGAAATACCTGTGTTGTATATTAAGATGTAAAGATGGCCACGGCTGGCTAGCCAGGCCATGCGGTCAGGCAGACCCTCGGACCTTCGGTCCTAAAGACAACAGCTACCTCAGATCCTAGGGCGCACCAATGGGCTTGCCCAGATCCAGCAGGGAACCTATGGAAACTAAGACTTGTAAATAGAGCCAATTATGAGTGATGGGTGCATGTGGGTGTGGTACTTGGGTATGCATATAAACCGGGCCCGGTCTGGCTAAAACCATGCTTTGTTCTGCTATATAATCAATAAACGTTTGCTGATTTCACCATGCTGAGCCTCCGACCTGGAGATCTGGGGGTGGGGCCTGAGAAGGGCACAGTTTGGGGAGGGGCAGACTTCAATAGGGTATCATGCCATAGAGTCCACCTTCCAGAGTGGCCATTTTCTCCAGGGGAACTGATCTCTTGTTGCCTGGAGATCAGTTGTCATAGCGGGAGATCTCCAGCCACCACCTGGAGACTGGCAACCTTATGTTGTCTGGGGATCAGTTGTAATAGTGCAAGATCTCCAGGTGCCATCTGGAGGCTGGCAACCCAAGATAAAAATATTTTAAAATAACTGAATGATGAGTAAGCCTCTTTGCACTTGCACGGCCTTTTCACTGGATCTAATGGTTTAATTATAAAACAGGTTCAATTATAAAACAGAGCTCCCGTAAGCACAGAAGTTATTTTATTTTATTTTATTTTATTGTGTTGTTTTGTTCTCCCAACATACTAACCCTTGGCTTGTTCTAAGTAACTCCGACATACATATCCGAGCCTCTGTGCTGTTTAGATAAAAATCAGTTTTGGAAGTGGGGGAAATCATATTAAAAGGGGGCAAGAAGACAGGTCAGCTTTAAAATGGATAGTTTGCTTATCGTATTTGATGTTCTGAAGAAGTAAAACCACCACAGCCTAGACCTCGTCAGAAGTAATTGATCGCCTGTTTATGGAGGAAAACAAAAGAAAGACCTTATAAACCCCATAAACACCGTGGAAAATACAAATACAGCATTGTTTATCAATTTCCACGGAGCTCTATGCACTCATATAATTCAGATCAATAGTCAGAACAGCTATTAAAAGAGCTGATCGTGTTTGCGTTCTCCGTAATGAAATTTAAGTTTAATGTAAAATGTCTACCCAACAGTTCCCCAGTAAGGTATAGAAGATGCAATTACCTTAAGCTAGAGCTGAAATATAGGAGAGAGGCTTGCCATCGGCGCTAAAATACCTTTTATAGCCCTCTTTATCATATTCATTGCCTAAAGAATGTTAACAAAAAATAAGTGTATAAAGTAGCTACGGAACAGAGAGAAATTCAGTGTAAACAAACTTAGTTCCTAGTTCAATTAGCAAAGCAATGGCTTAGCCCCCTTCAAATCCATTACAGGAATGGTTGTTCTAGATAGTTTACATAGAACACCACAGCCTCTTTATTGATTTGATCCCTGAAACCGAAAATGGTCTGTACTCCATCATTTTGCTTCCATCAAAGAGCCAGTGTGGTATAGTGGTTAAAAGCAGCGGACTCGAATCTGGAGAACCGGGTTTGATTCCCCACTCCTCCACATGAAGCCTGCTGGGTAACCTTGGGCCAGTCACAGTTCTCTCAGAACTCTCTCAGCCTCACCTATCTCACAAGGTGTGTGTTGTGGAGCCTTGACCTGGATAGCCCAGGGAAACCCGATCATGTCAGATCTTGGAAGCTAAGCAGGGCTGACCCTGGCAAGTACTGGGAAGGGCAACCTCCAAGGAATACCAGGGCTGGGATGCAGAGGCAGATAATATCAAGCCACCTTTCTGAAATGTCCTAGCCCCACTAGGGGTCGCCAGAAGTCACCATAACTTCCAGGCTCACACACACACAAAACTCACAAAAAGGTGACTATTGTGGGGAGAGGAAGGGAAAGTGATTGTAAGCCGCTTTGAGACTCCTTAGGGTAGAGGAAAAGTGGGGTATAAAAACCAACTCTTCTTCTACCCAGATGCTACCTGAAATTCACAAGCAGGATGGTTTTCCTTCATTTTCTGTCTTCAGGATCCTGCCAACCAGCTAGTGTTGTTTTTTTTTTTTTTTTAGTGGTCTGACCAATATAACCATGTTAGGCCAAACAGTCAATACTAGAGTATGAAAAGCTCCAACTCCAAATACAGGGTCGCCATCCCCCCAATGGGAGCGGGGTTTCCCCTGATTTCAGGACCCTAATCCGCCACCAGCCAATTGGCTGGTGGGGGGAGCCCTGCCCCTGCAGAGCCCCGCCCCACCTGATGTGCCCTATGCAATGACACCACCCAGAGGTGACGTCATCGTGCCAGGCACATTGCACGGGACACTCTATAATTTGGGCAAGAATTTTATGGTGACCATAGAGTTTTTTGTCCAAATGCTAGAGTGTCCTGCCCGATACCCAAAGCAGGACTGGACACCTCCCCCCACCAGCAGCCAGGTAAGACCTGGCAACCCTATCTAAATACTGCCAATGTCATTCATGACCTATGAGGTTCTGCCAAAATCCACTCCAGGCCTCTCCTTACACACCAGATTCTTCTAGGCTCCATCCATGTTAACTTGCTTGTCCTCCTGTGCAACCCATGACCTAGTGGCTGGGGCTTAGGAGACCAGTATTTTTGAATTCAAAGATTTGTAATCTTGTACTCCTTAATACTGCCTGCCAATTATTTGGAAAATGCTTGCTACCAAACTGCAAGAAAGTTCCTTAACTGGGTTTGTGAAATGTGGGTTATTGTCCCATAAAAATTAGGTATTTGGCTTATCTTGATTGGGCTACAAGCGGAACCAAAAATGCTGAAAAGGAGGAAAAGAACTGTGCTTCTATATATGACACGTTGTCAATCATTTTGCGAGATGCCTTGAAACCACAGCCGACTTATGGCAACTCCTTGGGGTTTTCCAGGCAAGAAACATTCAGAGGTGGTTTGCCACTGCTTGCATCTGTGTCATGACCCCGCACTTCCTTGGTGACCCCGCACTTCCTTGGTAGTCTCTCATCCAAATACTAGCCAAGGCTGACCCCACTTAGCTTCCAAGATCTGATGAGCTTGGGGTAGCCTGAGCTATTCAGGTCGGGGCAGGGATAGGTATCACTATGCCAGTTGTACAGAAGCAGGTCATTTGCTTGCCAGAGGGAATGCTGAGATATGCAGTCAAAGATGGACTGTCGAAGAAAGGGGCCATGGCTCAGTAGCAGAACATCTGCTCAGCCTGCAAAAGGTCCCCCAAGTTCAGCCTCCAACTTCTCCAGTTAAAAAGGACCAGGTCATACCTGATGGGAAACACCTCTGAACTGGGTCCCTGGAGAGCTGCTGGTGGTCTGAACAGACAATACCGACCTTGGCGGACTAATTATCTGATTCGGTATAAGGCAGCTTCATGCGTTCAAGACTTTGGAGAGGGGTAAATAATAAAGTGCCATGTGCTTCATAGTCCTGATAGCATGCAGTAAAAACATCCCACAGTTCCCTGGCATCTGCCAAGGGTGGACGCTTATGATTCCTTTCTGAGCATTTCCGCAATTAAGGCATCTTTGAATAGCATGCTCAGGTATTCACTGGTTTTGTAATATTAATTAGGGGTTATCCGATATGGGACAGTTTAGTATCGCATTGGAGAATGGCACCCCCTTTATAGCTGGGGTTCCTATCTTCCAGGCTCATTCAAATTACTAGCAGCAGGAAGAATTTGTGATGTTCGTATCACCAAAGTTAGGCAGGCCGGAAATTAAGAAATCCCCTTTGCTTGCCCTGACCGGGATAGCCCAGGCAAACCCGATTTTGTCAGATCTCAGAAGCTAAGCAGGGTCGACTCTGGCAAGTATTTGGATGGGAGACCTCCTTGGAATACCAGAGGCGGGAGGTGGGGGCAGGCTTTATTCAGCCACCTCTCTGAATATCCTCCAGGCTCCCAGTAGGGGTCTGTCACCAGAGGCCTCCATGACTTCCAGGTGGACACACATGCATGCACACACACACATAGATATAAAGAAATCCCTCTAGCTTGTTAAGGAGAGAGGGGAAAGATGTGTAAACGTCAGCAGGTAACCATTAAACCTTTGATTAATGCAAGATGGATAGGCAAGGTTATGGAGGAGCGCTAAGTGTTGCTGTCTGGTAGTGGACAAACGTTATGCGTATCAAGAAGAACTGTCAAGTTGACAGGCCTGGGCCCTCCCGAAACAGAGGTGGGTCTGTTGATTGTCAGTATCCTTGCCAAGCAAGCTGGGATCATCCTGAAGACGTATGTGAAATTGTCACCAATTTGTCACCGGCGTACGGATGCTCGTTTGAGCTCCAGTTGGAAATTACACCTATTATTCTGAGCATACACATTCTCTTCTTCTGCAGATTTAGAGATTTATGGATTGCAGGCTAAGGTTAAAGCTTGCTTTTAAGAAACCAAAGCTTATTGTGTTCAAAGAACACGGGGGGGAGAAGAGAAGCGAAAGCTTCTAAGATGGCATCAGCATGAATGTCTAGAGGATAATAACCTCTTTTGCAGAAATTCAATTACTAATTATGTTTTCATACCTTTTAGCAAGCTGGAGGTTTTTTCTCCCCCTGGTTAGATACGAGGACACTACATGCCAAGCAAGTTTAATGGGGCTCTGTAGCAAATGAACAATCAACTGTCTGTCATATCGGCATTCCTGAATATTAAATTTATGTCTCATAATAATAGCATCAATGTGCAAAGAGGGCATTTCTCTCCTGTCCCCAGTTCAGCAATTCTTTTTCTTGCAATGTCTGTGTAACGCACAGTGGGATTGTGTTCTGTGGCAGGAACATGTGGCACCACCTTTCCTTCCACGTACCCCCGAGAAGTTTCATATGCCTTCTCAGAAGTTTCCCCTCAAAATAGTTCAAATGTCTTTGGATTCTCTTCCAGTTTTTATTAGGGGGTGATGATTTAGGAAGGGAAGAACTTCCCTTGGAAAGGTTTGCAAGTCATCAAAATCCTTTGGGCTTCCCTCAGAGTTCCTCAAGTGTCTCGCAGAAGCAGGGAGCAAAAATGTGTGCAGAAATTCTATGGTAGAAGCCATTTTCAGCATAGAGTATTTGCCCAAATACCAGAGTGCTGCCACAATGGCACAGTGTGATGACATCACTTCCGGTACATGCAGGAAGTGACATGGCCATCTTGCCAGTGATGTGGCCTGGGCTTCCCTCCTGCTCCTGGTAAATCCCCCCCCCCCAATCTATCACTGGTTGCTAGGAAGGATGGGGCAGCCCTACCCTCAGATCTCACCTGCTTTTCTCCCCCATGTTGACTTCACTGCTTCTGCTGCCCCCACAGTTTGAGGCTGTGATTCACTTCCCTCTGTCCTCAGCTCCTCCTCCAGGTGCCATTTTACATTCCTACAACAACCCAATTTGCTGCCAAAACTCCAGTTTATGGTGTGTGTTTATGTTTACGTGCAGACTCATGGCTACCATTTTAATTTTTAAAAAAACATTTTGGAATGTTGTGAAAAAGAAGAGGAGATTGGATTTATACCCTGCCCTTCACTACCCAAAGGAGTCTGAGTGGCTTACAAATGCCTTTCCCTTCCCCTCCCCACAACAGACACCCTGTGAGGTAGGTGGGGTTGAGAGAGCTCTGACACAAACTGCTCCATTTCGAGAACAGCTGTGCCAGAACTATGGCTTGCCCAAGGTCACATCAGCAGGTACAAGTGGGGGAGTGGGGAATTAAACCTGATTCTCCCAGATTAGAGTCCACACACTTAACCACTACACCAAACTGCTTCCTTGAGGTTCCTTTGAATTTGCAAAACTGGAAATTGTAGCTAAAGGACTGCACTCGTTTGTGGACAGCCTTTGGCTGTCAGATATAAGAGTCCACTGGCCACATGACCAAAGTGCAGAATTTGCCTTGGATTCCCATCTACAATTTTCGTGGATAGAGGGAGGGACAATTTTCACAAAAAACTCTTTCTGTGATAGACCTCTGAATCCTCCTAGCTATTCCTGGGGTCCCCATCCCTCAGGGATAACATTTCAGAAAGCATTTTTGAATGCATTAGGACAGTGGTACCTAACATGATGCTAGGGTTGCAAATCTCCAGTTGGTGGCAGGGGATCCCGTTGTTTGGAGGCCCTCCCCCTCTTCAGGGCTGGCAGAAAGCAGGGCGGGGATGGTCGCTGGGTGCTCCATTATTCCCTTTGGAGACCAGTCCCCATAAAATATAATGTAGAATCGATCCATGGGTATCTGGGGCTCTGGGTGTGTGTGTGTGTTTTTTTTAGGTAGAGGCCTCGTTTTCAGCAAATTTTCAGCCTCTCCTGGGGGGAAAAAAAACAACTTTCAAGTTTCAAAAATATTGTACCAAGGGGTCCAATTCTATGAGCCCCAAAAGAAGGTGCCCCCGCCCTCCATTATTTCCAATGGAGGGAAAGACATTTAAAAGGAATACAGTCCCTTTAATTGTGACACCTAGAACTCCCTTCAGAGTTCAATCACCTAGTGACATCACAAAAGTGATGTTACATGCTTGCAAGGCAAAAGTGATGTCATATCCTTGCTCCTGGCTCCACCTCCAAAGTCCCCAGATATTTCCTGAGCTGGACCTGGCAACCCTACATGGTCCCCATGGGGGCCACGGTACCTGCCAACACCTTTTCCGGCACCCACCAAGGGGCTTTAGAAAGTGGGCTGGGCCAGGTGGGGCTTTTGCCTAACAAGACTTCTGGCTGGTCACTGGAGATTCGATTGGCTGTTCAGATTTTTTTTTTTTAAAAAAGGTACTTCAGCAGCAGCAGCCACGCCAGCACAAGGATCGTCACTGCGATAATGAAGGTAAACTGGGGTGACCATTTTGTATCTGCCCCCACTTCCTGCAATAGCCATTTTACGGCAGCTGTTTTGTGGCCTTGCCCACCACTCTGTGTCAGAATTTCAAAGGTGCCAGCAGGCTCAGAAAGGTTGGAGACCCAGAGGCGGATCTACTATGAAACTAATGAAGCTTAAGCTTCAGGGCCCCTCATCCTGGAGGGGCCCTGAGGCAACATTTTTTTTTAAAATCAGTGAATTTTTCAACAAAACTGATGGAGTTTTTTAAACTGTTATTAAAATAAGGTGACAGAATCATAAGCCAATGGGTTGTACTTATTATTGACCTTAGAATATGCTCTAATGTGGGGGTGTCAAACTCATTTGATATGAGGGCCAGATGTGACATAAATGAGACCTTGTTGGGCCGGGCCATGCATGTCATAAAATGTAATGTCAGGTAGCGAAGATATAAACTTTATAAAGGACACAAACACAAAGGTTTTTTTTTTACTTAAAATAAAAACATACTTAAAACATTGGCACTCTTGCAATATTTTGTTTATTTAACAGTGTCTGAGTAACTGACACCTCTTGCTCCTGAATTATTGCATCAAAATGCCTGTGCTGTTGCAGTCTTGAGTCTGCTGTTCAGGTGTGTATCTGCTAAGCAGCAAACCCATGATGCACAGCAGCAGCAGCAGAACTAGAAGGAGAAGCAGAAGACAGCCAGTTCCACGTGCAGGCCTGACAGAAGCCCTCCAGGAGCCTGATCCAGGCCCCTGGGCCACATGTTTGACACCCCTGCTCTAATGCCTGTCTCAATATGGCCAATACAGCAATTTTAATCAAAATTTGAGATGTAGTAGTTAATTAAAAATATATATATACTAGGAATAAGGCCCGTTGTGGAAATAAATACAATGGGCGCTAGAAAGAGGCTCTGGTGAGAGCTGCTCACCAGCTTATGGGCACGCAGTGACAATTTGGCTGTGGCAATCTCAGACAGGGTATAATGACAGAGTCCACCATTTTCTGCAGAGAAACTGATCTTTGCTACCTGAAGAGCAGTAGTAATTTTGAGTGATCTCCAGCCCACCCCCAAGATTGGTAACAGTGGTTCCCCAGGAGGGAGTGGCTGGTTTGGAGGGTGGAGTCTATGGCATTGTTCCTGTCTGAGGTGCCACCCTCCTCAAACCTCACCCTCTCCAGGCTCCATCCCTCAAATCTCCAGGAATTGCCCACCTGGAGTTGGCAACCTGATCAGGACTGGGCCCAATGTGTTTTCTCCCAAAGGCCAACATAGGTGTGGAAAGGGCCTTTTACTGACAGAGGAGAAAGTACAGGTGCCAACTCTGATTAGGGAAATACCTGGAGATTTGGGGGGTGGATCCTGTGGAGGGCAGCATTTGGGGTGTGTGTGGAAGGACTCAGCAGGGTATAATGCCATAGAGTCTACCCTCCACAGCAACCATTTTCTCCCGGGGAACTGATCTCTGTCATCTGGAGGTCAATTGTAACAGTGGGAGATCTCCAGGTCCCACCTGGAGATTGGCAACCCTAGGGGAAAGGCAGCTGCACAGCAGGGAGTTGAAGAAAATGGTTTGATGGTCGCTGGCCCACCTTGTTAGCCAGCCAGCCATGCTGAAGCTAAGCAGGAGAAAGAGCCTTTTTCCATTTATTCTGACAAGAAAGTGACTGTTGGGGAGGGGGTTATGGGCGGGGGAGGGGGTTATGCTGAAAGTCCTTCCTTTTTTTACTCACAGAACCAAGCTTGGTTACACACCAACAGCCACTGAGGGGACAGTCCCTCACAGAAGTCAAGAGAACTGTCTTCCTCAGGAGAGAGAGCTGTCTGCCAGTAAATCTGACATGCAAAAGGGGGAGTGGGTGGGGAAGAGGAGCAGACCCAGCACCCGGCCAATGGCACGCGAGTACTCTTGAGTGGCAGCTGATGGGCCAATGGCTGAGGGAGGGCATTTTACAGCCAATGGGAGCGCATGGAATCTTGCAAAACCAAAAGATAATTATTATAAGGAGAGATATATTGTGGTGATCTGCTATGGAACAACCCCATTGAAGAAAACAGCAGTTATCTAATACGAAAATAAATAGTAATGGAGATAGAGGGCATCCCTGTCTGGTTCCTTTTTGAATTTCAATCTTTTGCGATATATCTCCATTGATTACTATTTTAGCTTGTTGTTTCTTATATATGGCTGAGATCATTGATAAAAAGTTGTTTCCACAATCCCACTTCTCTAGTTTTGTCCTTATATATTCCCAAGATACCTTATCAAAGGCCTTTTCCCGCATCCAGAAATAATAAAGCCAGCTGTTTTTTGGGGTGGAATTCGTAATATTCCAGTGCATTAAGAATAGTTCTTATATTATATTTTATCTGTCTCTTTGGGAGGAAGCCTGATTGGTCTTGGTAAATCACTTGTAGCAAGACTTTTTAAAATCTTGTAGCTAATATATTGGCAAAGATTTTATAGTCCACGTTTAGTAAGGAAATAGGCCTATAAGTTTTGGATTTCTTTCTCATCTGAGTCGTTTTTATGGATCAATGTTACAAGTGCTTCATTCCATGATTCAGGCAGTGATGATTCTTTGATAATCTTTTGGAGCAGTTCTTTAAATGGTAAAAATATTTGCTCTTCAAATTTATGGTATATTTCTGCTGGTATACCATCTGGGCCCGGTGCCTTGTTCTTCTTTTGTTTCCTAACTGCTTCTATAATTTCACAGGGGGTAATTGGGTCGTTCAATATTTTCTTTTGTTCTTCATTGAATTTCTTTTTATTATGTCATATTAAGGACATGTTTTTGTGAAAACGCTAAATAAAACTTGGGGGGGGGAGAAAAGAAAACAGCGGTTACCCAGAACTCCTTGCTGGTGGGACGGAGCTCACTGTCTGGCCCATTTTCAAGGGTCCCATCCTACTTCACTG
This sequence comes from Gekko gecko, assembly GCA_029375565.1. NCBI lineage: Eukaryota > Metazoa > Chordata > Lepidosauria > Squamata > Gekkonidae > Gekko > Gekko gecko. The sequence goes on along the minus strand of JAPDNY010000008.1, from coordinate 131,496,865 downwards.
TTCTCTGCCATTTGGATCTTGAGGTCCTTGCAGGGCAGCAAGGCCTTTGGACCTTGTTGGATGTTGTCCTATTGTTGCTGGTTGAGAAGGGGTCCCCATAACAGTTCAACCTTCAGGGTCCCAAAAAGGCAGGTCCGCCACCCGGGGGACCTCTGCATTAGGAGGAATGGGTAGGAGAGCCATGCTTGGCAGATGGAAATCCTTCCATCTGCAGAAATTTTAAGTGGGTTCCCAGCCTTTCCGTCCAGGAATTGGTTCTCGATTGCCTCCTTTCTTCCCAGTCACACAGCTGTAGGCACAGACAACGTGCTGGCGTAGGAAATGTCTTGTTTTTTTTTCATCTCTTCTCTCTGTGTGGTCCTCACCTTATATCCTAGTTTATCAGCCATTAAGACAGTTTATTGATCAAAGCACACAGAACAAACAAACAACAACAAAAAAGTTGAAAATGTGATGGGGGGAACCTATGTATTTTATATCTCATTTTCTCTGATAGCTTCACATCTGAGGGGGGGAAAATCCATAGAAATCTATTTAAGCAATATTGTGTCTCTGTGCTAGGAGTGGGATGTGGCTAACTGTGATACAGTACCCAAAGAAGCAGATGCAAATTTTTTTTTAAAAACCCTGAAAATGGGATAAGCGGGACATTTTTCCTGCAGAGAAATAGCAGATCTATGGCTATCTAAAGTTAGATTTTTCTTTGGGTGCAAAGGCAGTAAACTTTAACTCTTTTGAAATTATCTATTGATTGCCTCTCGAAGAGGTTGCACACCATTCCGTAATCCTTACAGATGATACAGTGGAGAAAAGAGAATATTAATCCATACCAGGAATGGTAGTCGTATTCCATTTAGAATGCTGATGGCATTCTAGGGGGAAAAAAATTTTTTTGAGAGTGTGCGTGGGGGGAAAGATTTGATTTCACACCTTTTTGAGAAGGAACAATTCAAGAGGTACTTTCAGATGGAATGAAATCGAGCCACGTTAGTTACCCATGAAAGAAGCACTGCGTATTTTGGGTAGCTTTGTACGATTTGTGGATGCTCATCCCCTTTATTTCCCCATCAGTTGGAATGCAGAAACACCCACTGATACAGCTCTTGTTCTGGTTGTCAATCATGAGGGGCGGGGGGGAGGCTGATTTTGCAACAGTCTGGCTGTTGGCAAGCAACCTGAGCTTGCTTGACAGGATACCTTTTGCATATTCATACAGTACGTTGCAGTCAACAGTATTTCACACATGCTCATTCTTGTGCATCCCAGTCGTGGTCCCGGTTTCCTCCTCCCCTACAGTCCCATCATTGCGGCTAGCCCCTCTGCAGCCGGTTGGATAAGCCATGAGCAAATTCATTGTTGCCCTGACCTGGATGGCCCAGGCTAAACCTGATCCCATCAGATCTTGGAAGCTAAGCAAGGTCAGCCCTAGTTATTGAAAGTAAAAGTAAATAAGTTAGTACTTTAGAGCCAGTTTGGTGTAGTGGTTAAGAGCTCAGACTCTGATCTGGGAGAACCGGGTTTGATTTCCCCACTCTTCCATATGCAGCTGTTGGCGTGACACAGTTCTCTCAGAGCTGTTCTTTCATGAGCATTCCTTGGAAGAGCTCTCGCAGCCCCACCTACCTCACAGGGTGTCTGTTGTGGGGAGGGGAAGGGAAAGGAGATTGTAAGCCGCTCTGAGACTCCAAGTGAAGGGCGGGGTATAAATCCAATCCCTTCTTCTTCTAGCTAGGAGGCCTCCAAGGACGTCCAGTGGCAGGTAATGGCAAACCACGTCTGTTCGTCTCTTGCATTGAAAACCCAATGGGGTCACCATAAGTTAGTTGCTGCTTGATGGCACTTTCCACCACCAAATTAATTAGTAAGCCAATGTGAATAATAACAACAACAATAATAATAGTAGTAGTAATATCCTTAACTTTGATGTTCTTTTAAATATTTTCATGAAGGTTATTACATGCGTAAAGATTTTTGCACAGCTTTATGGGAGTCATACTTTCCTGGCATCTTTTAATGACTTGGCCTGACCATCCATGACCCTGGGGGAGAATCAGTATCACTCACAGCACAGACATAACAGCCGCTTGCAAGACAAGGTAAAAAATGAAACTGCCGCCTCAGAGCTGCTCAGCAGCTGTTAGAACTGGATGGTGGTAAGGCATGGCTCATGGATGCTGGCAAGGTTCTCGTCATCCCTACCCATCCATAGTAACTGCAGCTTGCATGCAATACTGGGAGCACTTTGTTTAGAGCTGTGGCTTACTAACCTGGACTTGCTTTGATGATGGAGTGATAATGAAAGGTGCAGGTTGTAAAGATGGGAGATGGCAAAACTCTGTGACATTTTGAGTTCAGGTGGGTATCTGTGTTGATCTGAAGCAACAGAGCAGAGTTTGAGTCCAGTGGCATCTTTAAGACGAGCAAAGTTCAGTTCTGGGTATAAGCTTCCATGTGCATGCACACTTCTTCTAATACATTGAAACGGGGGGGGGGTGTTAGTTGCCAGGAGCTGAAGAAGTGTGCATGCACACAAAAGCTTGTATTCAGAATTAAACTTTGTTGGTCTTAAAGGTTTCACTGGACTCAAATTCTGTTATTGTGAGTCTGGATACTGGGCTTAGAACCAGTGTCCCCCACCCTGTCTCATCAAGGTTCTCAAAGTAACAGATATGTTCTGTCTCCTTTTTATCCTCACAAAGACCTAATGAGGTTGGTTAAGCTATGAGAGAGTGACTAGTCCAAGCAAGGTCCCCCAGTAAGCCAGATGTCCCTGGTCCAGCTACCTCAGCACACTGTCTCCTGAGCTGATGAGGACGGTGGATGCTATGAATCTGATTAAGCAGAGCTGCCTCCTAAATACTCAACCTGGTGTATGGGGGTGTGGACAGAGGTACAACATCTGGAAATTTTGAAGCCATGGGGAAAAGATAGCCCCCTTTCACGGAAGAAATGGAAATTTTGGTAAAAGTTGAAATGTATGCAGTGCTTACTGTCCTATCGAACCTAAACTAATTTAATTGCCTTAAAACCATAAAAGGTGTCATTTATAACTTAGTCTATAAAATTGAAATATTTGATACGTTTATGGAATTTAAAAGTTAGAAATGTCTTAGGTTTCTACAAGCAAAATTGCAAATACATCTGATAATGGATAATACATCTGATAATACCCAATACTTGAGAGAAAACCGCAAGCTGATATACCTTATGCTATCTTAGCACATGTTCCTTGATTTTTGCTACCTGAAAAGTGGAAAAAAATAGGAGAAACAGAAAACACAAACTTTGTAGTAAATAATGTAAAATATATTATCACATTACAGTGATGAAACAGCTTAGTACTCAATGAAACTCTAAGGGTGTGTTCAGATGTGCCGTTTAAACTGCTTTCGGCATGCTTCAGTAACAGATTTGATGTGCACATTCACACACCACCCCCAGCTGTTGCTTTCCGGATCAACCCCCCTTTAAACCGGAGTATTTTGATACCAGGTCCCCAAGTGGTGTTTTCCTGATTCTCCGGTTCTAGCCGCACTTTTCTGATGTCTGATCGTTCCTGTGGTGTCGAGCCACTTCCGGGTGCTTCAACCCCCTCCCCTCTGGAAAGCTGCCGTGGAAGCCCAAGGCTTCCGCTTTTCATCCGCCATTTCTTTTTATGCATCGGCGGTATGTGCATAGGCAGAGCTCCAATCCCAAGTTAATAAACCAAAGTTTAAATGGTGACTCGTTTTAGCGTTTAGACAAGTTTGGGATCCCACGGAAGCCAGTTTGGGGGTAAAAGTTTAAAGGGAAGTTGTTATGTCCTGAAGCTAACTGAATCCTATTCTTTTCTGTGTTAAGCTTCAGGCCAAATGCGGATTGTAATCTGTCGCATTACCGTTGGCTGGTTTCTGAGAAGCTTCTGTAAATATCCAATCACTATGTGAGAATGTATCAAAAAGGGAACGGTCCTGATTGGCCTTTATCCCTGCATTGTTATTGGTTCTTATCTTGTTATGGGTGTGGCCTTGACAGCCCGGGACAGTTTAAAAAGGGAGCTGTGCTCCACTTGTTTGTGGTGTGTTCCTGAGTTGGTGTTTGCTGTTACAATAAAGCTGAAATCGCTTTTTGCTGAAATCCTTTGTGTTGAGTTGCATACTTAACAGAAGTGTTCATTTAAAGTTTAAAGGGAAGTGTGGAAATTGCTGTTCTGCGCATGTGCAAAAAAATTAGTTCTACAGATGGCCACCTGTGCATATGCTCAAACTGAGAGAAAAAACACACACCAATGCACGCTCCTGCGTGTGGGTGGCGGGGAGCGATGTAGCTATGCAGCAATCTGGAATAAGGAGGTGAGTGTGATCACGATTCTCTGGGTTTAAAAAAAATGCATCGGGACCAGAGCAATTTAAACTGCTCTCAGCACGCCATCTGACCGCACCCTCAGAGTTTTCTTCTGAGGCTTTGGTGCAGTCTCTGCTCCATCTTCTGTTGATCTTTTTTTTTTAGTCCAGCAAGGTAGGGTAATAAAATGCTTCTTACCCACTCTGTGAGTACATGTCACAGCGGTTTGAGGGAGAGGTAAAAAGGTCAACCACGGGAAAAGAGTCAGGTCAAAGGACAACAGAAGGCACACAACAGTTGAGAAGCAATGAAAACTCTGCTTGCTCCCCTCTCATGAAGATCCAGTATCCTTCTAGGTGAAGAAATACATCTTGGATTTAAGAGCTGTTTATGTCTAAAGCATGTCCACCTTGTCTTTGAAAGCATTTAACTTGTTCTATTTTTTAAAATTCACCATAGGAGTTTTTTCTTCAGTACTCCTTTTCATTTCCAATTTTTCAGTCAGAAAAAGCCCCTCAAAAAATTTCCCCCTGATTTCCCCACCTCCAGGCCTTTATATCTCTAGGGATGCAGAGTCTGGAATGGACCTAGGGGGTTGGTATGGAGTTTCCAGAAGGGGAGTAAGAGTTTAAGTGAATGACTTTGCAGGCAGGGGTTGCATGGTCTGTTAGATCAAAATGAAGCAACTCTCTGCTCTCACAGCAGCTTTTCTTTTACTGGGTTTGGGAAACCAAGGTGTAGATGTTACCCACCACATTAATGGAGTAATAAGCCACCAGAATGGTTCATGTTGGTTTCAAATTCTGTAGTTCAGGGGTCCCCAATCTTTTTGAGCATGTGGGCATCTTTGGAATTCTGACACAGGGGGATGGGCACAATTGCAAAATGGCTGCCACAGGTTGGAAGAACCTCACTTTCAGGCAACAAGGCTATTTCTAGGGACCTACCGACCTCCAGTGATAAAATTTCACAGGACCCAGTGGGCGGCCATGGAAGGAGGAATCAGGAAATCCTCCATTTGAGAGAAATGGGGATTGTCAGAGCCACACCATTTTTTTTTAAGGACCTTTAAACCAAACCATTTTACACTGCTAATTGTTTTCCTCTGCTTGGGCCACATTCATTTGAAAAATTCATTATGTAATTGGTTTCCATTTATTAAACAACGTGTGCCTAAGACGAGGCTTATTTCTGAATCAACAAGTGCTCTTGGTGAGGATTCGAGATGGAAAATCCCAGGGGTCTAGTTAGCTTTGGCATGGAAGTCCCTGAATGAACGTTGTTGCCTTTGATAGGACATCAGCTTGCTTCAAAGTATGACTGATGCAGTGGGGGGGGGAGACTAACTCTAGATCAAAGTCACACAGGTTCTATTATGTTGCTCCAAAATACCAAATAGATGCATTTTAAATGTTAAAGACATTCCATTGCTTTAAAGTGGCTGATGGCAAAGAAGTTCTGCTCCTTGAGTTAAATATGCAGCTATAAATACAGGTTTGCTGGATCAAATCAAGAAGAGATGCCATCACTGCATAGGAACGCATGAATTGCCTTGTTGCCTGAAAGTGAGGTCCTTCCAACCTGGAGGCTGGCAACCCTAATTCATAGCCTAATGTCCTATCTGTTCACCTGTTGGCGGCCTTAGACTTCTGCATCATAGGAATGCCCCTGGCACAATGGGGGACATTGTGGCATTAATGGAATGGATCCACAGGGACCACCCCAGTTCCTTCTTTCCCTGTTTTCAGCCACCTAAATGCTTGCAAGAAAGAGCAGACCTTGATTTGTTTTCAGAGTAGAAGAAAGGATAATGAGTATGGGGAGAGGAATTAACAAACTCTGCTATGTAGCCTTGGAACAAGATCAGAAAAGAACTGTTCGCCTATCAACTGTAGTTCAAACCTCTCTAGAAGAGGGGTATTTGGAATAGAGTTGCTAATCCCCAGTTGGGGGGAAGGGGATCCCTAGGTTTGGAGCCCCTCCCCCTGCTTCAGGGCTGTCAGAAAGCAGGGGGAATGGCTGCTGGGTGCTCCATTATAGTCTATGGAGACTGGTGCCCATAGGGTATAATGGAGAATCGATCTGTGGTATCTGGGGCTCTGGGGGGCTGTTTTTTGGGGTAGAGACACCAAATGTTCAGCATAGCTGGTAGTGCCTCTCCTGAAAAATACCCCCAAATTTCATAAAGATTGGACCAGGGGGTCCCAAAAGAAGTTGCCCCCATCGTCCATTATTTCCAATGGAGGGAAAACATTTAAAAGGAACGCTTAAATGTGATGGCCAAGACTCCCTTCCGGCTTGTCAGCCTCACCTGGCAGCCCTAGTGATATCACAAAAGTGAAGTCACATCCTTGCTCTTGGCTCCACCCCAAAATCTCCTAGCTCCCGAAGTCCCCAGATATTTCCTGAGTTGGATTTGGTAACCTTAATCTGGAATCATCCCTTCAGTCAAGCTCCCCAAAGTTAGGGAGTACATGCAAGAGTAAAGGAAGAATGCTCTCTTCTTCCAGCTGAGGCAGAGTCCTATGCTCTAACTCAGTGCTACTCTGAAATATACTGGGTTCAGATGCGTAGAGTGATCAGCTCATAGTTTATTAGTGATTTCAGCTAAACTCTAAGGCAATTCTAGCAGGACTGGAGGCCTGCTTAAATGCATGCAAAACACCACACCCGACACACACTCCCAGTGATAGGCTATTTACATTACAACTGCCAGTCAATAGGTTTCTTCCAGGATCATGGCTACCTATTGTTCTGGTGACTTGAGCTAGGTCAGTTTCTCTGACGCAATACAAACTTAGTACATAACATACTCTACACATTTGCAGTTACCATAAACCCAAAGAGCAGCATTTACTTCCATCACTGGCATGAAGCCTGAACCTCAGGAAAGCTCACAGCTAACCTAGCCCCTGGTGGCAGAAGTTTCAAGGCAAGACTCAACTGCTAACCACAAGCCCTGCCAGACAAGGGTCTGCATCATAGGGCATGCTGCTCATTGGAGAACAGTGCTCAGAAGAGCCACAGAGGATGTGTCAAAGAGCCACATGTGGCTCCCGTGCCCCTGAGCAAGTATCACTGCTCCAGCACTTCAGTTAACTTGGTGGATTTTCCCCAGAATTGTACAGTGACCAGCTGAGCAAAGTCCATCTAACTAAAATATAGCCACAACTCTCTGTTCTCCAGCTCCTGCCTATAGTCAAGCAGCAAAGACTGAAGCAATGTTGCAATGGAGCACAAGCCCAGAGCCTCATTGGTTTTTTAAAACAGTTTTTATTGAAATATTGATGTTTTGCAATAATATATGAGTTTCACAGTAGTTATACATCAGTGTTTAATATATATATACATATATCCAGGGCTATTTTGGGACAGGAACATATAGGAACGGAGTTCCGGCTGGCTCCCAAGTTATCCACGCCCAGCAGGAACTTATTAGCAAAATAGGCCACACCCAACAGCAGAAACTCATTATGATTGGCTACATTAGGGGTGTGTGGCCTAACATGCAAAGGAATTCCTGCTTAAAAAAAAAAAGCCCTGGGTTTTGACTACAAAGAAGGTAAACAGAATAAGAAGAAGCAAAAGGTGGGTGTGGCTGGATGACCACACTTCTGGTAACATGGGAATGTGGCCTAATAGACTAATGAGCTGTGCTGTCAGGGGTGTGGCCTAATATGCTAATGAGTCCCTGCTGTTGGGTGTGGCCTATTATGATAATGAGTTCCTGCTGGGCTTCTTCTACAAAAAAGCCCTGTGTACATTAAACATCTACTTTTTTAAAAGCAATACAATAAATATATAGTTAAGTGGTAGCAATATCTTTTAGAAGAAGAGAGAAGAAGAGATTGGATTTATATCCCACCCTTCACTACCCAAAGGACTCTCAGAGTGGCTTACCGACTCCTTTCCCTTCCCCTCTCCACAACAGACACCCTGTGAGGTAGGTGGGGCTGAGAGAACTTCTGACAGAAACTGCTCTTTTTCAAGAACAGCTGTGCCAGAGCTTGTGATTGACCCAAGGTCACATCAGCAGGTGCAAGTGGAGGAGTGGGGAATCGAACCTGGTTCTCCCAGATTGGGGTCCGTACACTTAACCACTACACCAAACTGGTGTAGTTTGTGTTTTTGTTTTTATTGTTTGTTTTCAAATTGAGGGTTGTCTTTCACTCTGTAGTATTAATGTAAATAGACGCTAAGTAGAAGATCTTATTGAAAAGTAAGAAAGAGGGGAAAAATAGTACTTTAAGAAGAAAGCAATTGTCCGTAAATGGAAGTTTAATGAGCAGATGCTCAGTGAAGCCATGCTGGAGAAATCCACTTTCTCCCTCTGCACAACAATTGCACACCCTTGGTCTTGCATTAACACATATTACATGGATAGCACTAGTGGCATTTCAGATGAGAATTCATTCATTAGCTTCCACAGCCAGTCCCTCGTTACATATACCGAAGTAACTAATTTATGTATCGCTAATGAAGTGTCTGGAGAATGAACATTATGGGGAGGGGCTGTGGCTCAGCGGTAGCACATCCCTGGCATCTCCAGCTAAAAGGATAAGGAAGGAGGTGATGTGAAAGACCCCCAGCTGAGACCCTGGAGAACCACCACCAGCCAGGGTAGATCCTGCTGACCTTGGTAGAGACTAAAGGTCTGACTTAGTAGAAGGCAACTTCATATGTTCATGTAATTGTCAGCATCTTATCTGTTGTAAGGATCTACGCAGTCTCCTCTAAATTATACTTTCCCTCTATATCATAATCTTTCATGTTGAGGAATGCAAACTCTACCTGTTTCTGAAATGCCCGAAAAGTTGGATGTGAGAATGAAATAAAAGGCAACAAGACATCCTGTAGTGATGTCCTCGTGAGATACACGTTAGGATAATCGTTACCTACTACCAACCTATGCCTGGGGGGGGAAAGGGAAGACTGAAGATGGGCAGTATTTCAGGAGGCAATCAAAGCATGGCCACAAAGGACTGGTAATTGCTCGAGCTGCGCTGCAGACGAATTGCAGGCATTATGTTCAACCTGTCAGGCTCCACGGGCATGCTGGTCCCCTCGGCAGGAATACACAGTTCCAGGAATGGACGGCGGGAGATATAACGTATCCAGCCATTTCGTTCCCATGACAATCCAGCGCTGGCGTTTCTCTGATAAGCTGCTGGGTGGGTGAACGGTGGCACGCAAATTCCACGTGGAATGCCATTTATACAAATGCCCACCTGCTGCCAAGCTGCAGCAATATTCACACTATAGGCGTAGTCTTAACAGGATCTGTTTGTGCTTTATAGGATCATCCTTTGGGTACACGATCGGCCTTACAGCACCTTGTCTTAGCATAAAACGAAGCTGTCTGTTGCTGCTGCTGCTGTGCCGAAGATGCCAGTCACTGATTCCGTGGTCTCCACAATGCGAGCAGCATTTTCTAATGCCCTTATAACATCCCAGCAGAAAAGAGCATACCCAGGAGGAGAGGTGCCAACCCCGGGTCCAGACATAGCTGGAGATTTGAGGGCGAAGCTTAGGAGAGGGGGTTTCGGGAGGTGAGGGACTTCAGTAGGCTATGCAGTCCACCCTCCAAAGCAGTCCACCATGAAGTCCACTGTCCAAAGCAGACATTTTCTCCAGGAGAAGTGGAATGAATGTTTTGCATAAAAAAGTGACTTATGTGGTCTGGGAATCAACAGTCCCCACCTGGAGCTTGTCAATCCTATCTTGCATTTCCTTAGTATAAGGAGAAAGGAGGGAGAGGAGAAGAGGTTACCCTTCATTATCCGAAGGAGTCTCAGTGGCTTACAATCTCCTTTCCCCTCCCCACAATAGGCACCCTGTGAGGTACGTGGGGCTGAGAGAGCTCTCCTGAGGACTGCTCGTGAGAGAACAGCTCTGAAAGAAGGTATGACTGACCCAAGGTCACACCAGCAGCTGCATGTGGCAGACTGGGGGAATCAAACCCGGTTCTCCCAGATTAGAGTCCGCACTTCTAACCACTACACCAAACTGGCTCGCTACACCAAACGGAGGAAGTGTGGGACTCAAAATATGGGTTCGATCAAAAGGAGATTTCATGTGACCAGATGGCAAGGTTCAGGGGAATGGATTTGGAGGCCAAAATGCTCCTCCTTTGGCCACACCTCCCTCACCAGATGGAGGGCCACACAGCCTCCTTACTTGCTGTTCCTTGAAAGAGCCAGCAGGGCAAAGACGGAAGCTGCCATGCTCTTCTTTTTTGGACACGCCATGCCTCAGCCAGCACAGGGTACAGCCTGTGCTCCTCCTTGCCAGGCTGCGTAAAGTGGGGTTGGTCAGGAAAGGCATGGGCAATGTCTCTCTCCTCCTTGCTGGCCATAGTGCGCCCATGCTGGAAGGGCGACACCGGGCGCTGCTGTGCCCATGTTCCCGCTCACCATCTGCAGCATGCATCTGGCAGTAGAGAGAGGGGACCGCTGGGTCCTACTGTGCCCATGCTCCATCTCACTGGAACAAGATCAAGACAGTGAAGAACAAGACCGGTGCTTCTGACAAAGGTGAAGCCGGAGTGCTCTGTGCTCGTGCTCCTCTTTGCTGAACATTTTAAATTTCCCACACTGAAAGAGCAGATTTGTATGGAGTATACCCCCCCCCCCTTTTGACCAAGTAGGAGGAAACACTGTTATAAAGCAAAGGGGGGGGTGCCTCGTCCCAGGGAAGACTGCTGTTTTGGTGAATTGTCTTCTCTCCATGCAAAAACGACCCCCACCAAAATACCCTGCATCCTCTCTTTTTTAAAAAAAGGTTTTTATTGAAAATTTAACATCCGATACAGTGACAATAAACTGCCATAAACACATGAGATCATAGTAAATAATCAAGTATCAATAAATTAACATAGTAAAACATCTGTAACACAATTCTGATCTAAAATGTCTTTGTTTTGAGCAATAAAATTTAAAACAGGGTACCAAAAATTATAATCAAGAGAGGCAGAGTAAAGGCCTTTATCTGAGGTTTGTATCAGTATCCTTCCCATTCTGAGATAATCCCATATGTTCCTGCACTAGCTCTTAAGAACTGGGGGTGTGGGAGATTCCCCGGAGGAGGCGATTGCAGACCTCACAGCAGCGCATAATATAGAAATAAAAAATCTTTCTTAACTTGGGGGATTTGGGGATCATCCCACAAGTTTAGCAACATTGACTCAGGGTGTAATGGGATGGGGAGGCCTGTGATGACGGAAATTTGGTCTCGAACAGATGACCAAAAATTTTGGATGAGAGGACAGGACCACCAACAGTGGAGAAAGGAACCAGGAGGCCCACATCTTTTCCAACACATGGGTGAGTAGGATGAGTTCATATGGTGAATCTGCAGTGGAGTACAGTATAGAGGAATTCCAGATAGACCATCATTGAGAGCCAGTTTGGTGTAGTGGTTAAGTGTGCAGACTCTAATCTGGGAGAACTGGGTTTGATTCCCTACTCCTCCACTTGTATCTGCTGATGTGACCTTGGGTCAGTCACAAGCTCTGGCACAGCTGTTCCTGAAAGAGCAGTTTCTGTCAGAGTTCTCTCAGCCCCACCTACCTCACAGGGTGTCTGTTCTGGGGAGGGGAAGGGAAAGGAGTTTGTAAGCCGCTCTAAGACTCCAAGTGAAGGGCTGGGTATAAATCCAATCTCCTCCTCCTCCTCCTCCTCCTCCTCCTCCTCCTCCTCCTCCTCCTCCTCCTCCTCCTCCTCCTCCTCCTCCTCCTCCTTCTTCTTCTTCTTCTTCTTCTTCTTCTTCTTCTTCTTCTTCTTCTTCTTCTATTGCATACAGAAGAAAAGTCTTCCTTATGCCAAGCCTTGACATAAGAGGGAAGAGGAGAACTAGAAACCAAAAATTAAAAACTTATATGAAATGGATATTAGACCTGTAGAAGCCTTTCAATACCCTGCATTCTCAACAGATTTTTGCACAACACTCTAGGACTTCTTTCCGTAGCTGCTGATGAAAGCCTGGCACCTGCATAAGAACATCAGAAGAGCCTTGCTGGATCAGACCAATGGTCCATCTAGTCTAGCATCCTGTCTCGCACAATGGCTAACCAGTAGTTTTGGAGGACCAAACAAACAGGGCATTGAGGCCAAGGCCTTGCAAGATGCTGCCTCCCTGTGCTGATATTCAGAGCAGGGACCAAATGCTTCAGGAGCTGTCTAGGGCCTGCCACAGTTTTAGGACTATAGCCCACTGGAGGCAAGTAGCAGTCAAGGGGGTGGAGGGCAAATGTCATGCCTGAGTTGAGTGTCTCCCCTCATAACAAGCATCAGAACTGGCCAAGTGTCAAAACTGACCAAGTACTCAAGAACAGCCTGGATGGCCCAGGCTAGTCTGATCTTACCAGATTCTGGAAGTTAAGCAGGGTCAGCACTGGTGAGTACTTAGATGGGAGACCACCAAGAAAGTCCAGGGTCACTATGGAGAGGCAGATAATGGCAAACCACCTCTGAACAACTCTTGCTTTGAAAATCCCGTGGGGGTCACAAGAGGTAGGGTTCCCAAGTACTTACCGTCTGGGGGCGGGGGACGAATGCTCCCCGGCCGGACCAGTCTTCCTGGTAACGCACCATGCTGTCGCCAGGAAGTGATACCAGGTGACGCTCTGGCAATGGGGCTGAAAACTCGATGGTACCATCGAGTTTCCAGCCCCATTGCCAGAGCGTCGCTACTGTCCCTTCCTGGCGACGGCATGGTGCTCCACGCCTCTCCTTCCCCTGGGGATGGTCCTGCGAAGAAGTATCCATCCCCCGCCAGCACGCGGTAAGTTCTTGGGAAGCCTAACAAGAGGTTGTCTGGGATTTAATGGCACTTTACCTCCCACCCCCATTATGCGGCACCTCCCATGTACATCTCCACATGTGGGCTGTCTTTTGTCTTCTATTAGTATCCTCCAGAGCTCAGGAGGTTTTATGTATACTATAGAAAAAGCATGTTTAAATCCACAGACCTTCCTTGTTGGACTGGATCACATGTCGACCCGGTCACTTCCATCTAGTAACCTCTTTGAGGTTGGTTTTTCCCCCCCCTTCTCCATGGAAGAACCTAATTAAAATGTTCCATCTGAGAGATTTTCCTGGCAGCTTTAAGCCTTCTTGAATGTCTTTGCCTCACCCCTAGATCTTTAAAAACAAAAAGGAATGGACTCTAAATGACGATTTTTTCTAAAGGTGAAAACAGATTGCAGAAGTGTCAGATACATTAAGAGGATGGCATTATGCTCTTCAAATTCAGCCACTTATTCTGAGCAGGCTCCGAGATGGAGTCTCACAGACTGTTTTCAGTATGTATAGATAATTGCCAGAGGGAAATGTATTGCAAACACCAGTTTGTGTGTGAATATATGAAACTTTAATGCACTCCAAAGCAGGATGTGATTTATTTCTCACATGAAGAAAAGAAAATACCACCAAAATGCCAGAGTCATTCTTGTTTCCATCAAGTCAGGACTGTACCCAGAAATGTTGTGGTGCCTATTTATTTGGCAAATTTCTCTCCCACCATTCCTCCAAGGAACTTGGGGTGGTGTACGTTGTTCTCCTGTCCTCCATTTTATTCTCACAACAGCCCTGTGAGGTAGGTTAGGCTGTGAGAGAGTGACTTAGGATTCCCAATCTCCAGGTGGCACCTAGAGATCTCCCACTATTAGAATTTATCTCCAGATGACTGAGACCAGTTCCCCTGGAGAAAATGGCTGCTCTTGGAGGGTGGACCCTGTGACACTATACCCTGCTGAGGTCCCCCCTCCCCAAACCCCACCTGTCCCAGGCTCCACCCCCCAAATCACCAAGTATTCCCAACCCAGAGTTGGCAACCCTACCCAGATCCTTGGCCAGTGTGAAGCCACTGACCATACTAGTAGGAAGGAACAAGGCTACATTGAAAGAGCCAATATGAAACATTATGGAGCAACAGACAAACTAAATTCTTGTCTTGAATGTTATCCCAGTTCCTTATGACCATTGGCCAGAGATTGGGAAGGTATGAGTCAATTTGCTTCTTACTAGGTGTTTGGGTACCAACATGTGTTCTATTTCTGAGTCAACGAGCTAGATAATCACCATAGAGCTCAATGGAGATCCTTCCTCTGCTTCTTACACACAGGTGTCCTTAGGTGGACATAGGCATGAATTCATGGCAGCCCATCAAGCATTTCATTGAAAAGCAGGTCAACGTGTGCTGCTTCCTGAAACATCCAGTAACTGTTGGTTACTGAGATACTTGGAGAGAATACTAGACAAGATGGTCTTTGGTCCTTGGACTGATCTAATTTATGGGGAATTTCTTATTTTCAAGATGGCATGTTCAGATTAGGTGTGCCTTAGCTGTTAAGAGATGTATATTCTTGCCTTCTAAATTTAAAATAATATGGCCGAAGAATTCTAGAGGAGGAGGCGAAGATGGCAAAGAAGGAGAAGAAGGTGGTGGAGGTGGGGGTGGAAGAGGAGGAGGAGGAGGAGGAGGAAGAATTCCCAATCTCCAGGTGGCACCTGGAGATCTCCCACTATTAGAATTTATCTCCAGATGACTGAGACCAGTTCTCCTGGAGAAAATGGCTGCTCTTGGAGGGTGGACCCTGTGACATTATACCCTGCTGAGGTCCCTCCCCTCCCCAAACCCCACCTGTCCCAGGCTCCACCCCCCAAATCACCAAGTATTTCCATCAGTGGCTATTAGCCACAAGGTATAGATGGGAATTCTCAGTCTGGGGGAGGTGATGCACTCCATTCTTGGTGCTGGGGGGGGGCAGCAGTGGGAGGGCTTCTAGTGCCCTGGCCCCACTGCTGGACCTCCTGATGGCACCTGGTATTTTTGGCCACTGTGTGACAGAGTGTTGGACTGGATGGGCCATTGGCCTGATTCAACATTGGCTTCTCTTATGTTCTTATGTAAAAAGAAGATGAAGAAGTTTACAGTCAGCCCATCCCTGCTGTTGGCTATGTTGGCAGAAAAGAAGCAGGCTATTGCTCTGCATCTGCTGTGTAAACCAGTCTCGGTCTGTTGTGGTGCCATTGTACATTGTTCCCCTTTCCCTCCCATTCTGGCTCAGCATAAAAGCTTGCTGTCTGCATCAAACCTCACCATGGCAACCACGGGGGCGCATGGGAGGGACAGTGTGAGAGAGAGGGGGGAGGAGCAGCCTCCTGGGGCGCCGGCAGGGCATTGCGCTGTGGGGAGGAAACGGCACCCACAACCCTCCCCCGCAGAAAGTAAAGGGGTGACTTGGTGGAGGTGAAGGGGGGTTGGAAAGTGAACGAGCTGAGTAAAAAACACAAAACACCCAGCAGTTGCCAGGCAGGGCATTCTGGGGACTGCCCCAGAAAATAACATGGTTCAGAGGTGGGCCTGCTTCTCACCCGCCAGTGAAGAAACGTGATTGGAGAAAAACTGGGGGGGGGGGATTTGGCTCCAGTTGTTCAGCTATTGCTCATAGCAGCTCAGGGGCAGGGAGGAGCAATTGCTCCAGGCTGAAAATCAGATCCACATAAGCCAGTGAGACGCCGCAGTGACCTCAGAGTCGGCACTACAGGGCAATAAAATGATGCAGGAGCAATAAAATGATGCAGGCAGCCCATGCTGAGTCGATACAGTATGGGAATGGCTGCGGCAAGCAATGCAGACAGAGATTTGTGAGACGATTTGGGACCGCTGGCACAGCGGCAGGAAAGACCAATGCAGATTAGACCTAAGAGTAGCAATGTGGAGACAGACAAGGAATGATACTTATCAGGGAAGAAGATGCTGACCTCACTAGCCTCCGTTCCTCTTGCTGCCCCCTGCAGGGTCTTCTTCTCTTCCTTTTGTACACCAAGCATTGCTTATTCCAACAAATGGATCCTTCTTTCTCTTTCCTTCTCAAAGGCGAGTTTCTCCTAGTCCATGGATGAATCATTCCTCTACTGTCCCCCCCCCACCCTTTCCTTAAAGAAAGCTGAAGATTCAATGAAGAGCCTTGGAGGTTTCCTGCCCCAAACTCTTTCTGTGAAGTAGTTTTCTCTTTGTTTAGAAATGCTGTTTCAGAAAGTCAGTACCTGGCACTTGACTGCTGAATTAGCAACAGCCCCAGAAATGATTTCAAGTCAGCGTATAATTTCACTTCTCTTTTTCCCCCTACTTAATATGTGTGTGTGAATGTGTGTTATATTAGGTATCATTGTCACTTTCTTGAAAGGCACCAAATAGGTAAGATCCCAAGGATGGTCTTACAGTTAGTCCTGGTGCAGCAGTCCATCTCGGAGTGGGGGGAAGATTTGGGGGGGTAATGTGAAAAGTCATCAAACTTTCATTTATTTAGTTTAGCATTACATCTTTTTCCACCAGGGGGTGCCATCTGGATTTTCTGTCTCCGGCACAGAACTCTTAAGCCATCATTATAAGATCATACCGTTGATTCACTGAACCTCCTTGTTGGTAGAAATTAAAACATAAGGTTCTTGATAAATGTTTTAAAACTCATATCCGTTTATTAAAACAATACTTGTTGAGACACTGCATGATGTTTCAGTGAGGAATTTTCTGTGCATGTGTCCTCTTCTCCCAAAGTGCTCTGGAGAAGATATCCAGGAGATTATTCTGCATGGAGGGCATGTTTACTCTATCAGTGACCCAGAAGTAACTCCTCTTTAATGCTCTTTAACTTGTGATGAGAGCCGGGCGCCAGAGGGCAAGGATGATGAACTAAAGCCACAGGATGACTGGGTGGAGAAGAGTTGCTATTTATCCTGGAACGGATTTCTTGTTGGTCTTTAAGGGACCAGTGACCACAAGACCCAGGCTAGCTTGGTTTTGTTAGATCTCAGAAGCTAAGCAGGGGTGGTCCTGGTCAGTATTTGGATGGGAGGCTACTAAGGAATACCAGGGTCGTGACGCAGAGGCAGGCAATGGCAAACCGCCTCTGGATGCCTCTTGCCTTGAAAACCCTACGGGGTCCCCATAAGTCAGCTGTGAGCTGATGGCCCAAAAAAAAGTGCTAGTAGATTCCTGTTTTGTTTTTCCTCCAATACGTTATTGTGGCCACAATTTACAGAGTTCCTTGTGGTGACTAGTCCCCCCAATGTGTTTCTTAACCTGCCTTGAAGGCACTTCCCAGTGTTTGGGAAACAAGATTAAATCCTTAAATGCACGGACTCTAATCTGGGAGAACCGGGTTTGATTCCCACTCCTCCGCTTGCACCTGCTGGATGACCTTGGGCAAGCCATAGTTCTGGCACAGCTGTACTAGAAAAAGAGCAGTTTCTGTCAGAGCTCTCTCAGCCCTGCCTACCTCACAGGGTGTCTGTTGTGGGGAGGGGAAGGGGAAGGAGTTTGTAAGCCGCTCTGAGACACCTTTGGGTAGTGAAGGGCGGGATATAAATCCAATCTCTTCTTCTCCCCTTCTTCTTACAGAAGGGATGGTAGCAGCGGTCCATTTGTGGGTACATTACTCAAAGCACTGGGGTCTTTCTTTTATTATTTTCTCTTAAAAGGGTGAGATACAGAAGGGGACAAAAGGGGTAGGGGAGAAATATAGATTCATCAAACTTGTAAAGTATTATGAATTGTTATGTACAACAAGTAAAATCAGATATATTACCAACTGTATTACATAGTTCCAATATAAAAGCTAACAATAAAACTTGAACATTACAGAATTACCAAATTTGGGATAGAGTCTCTCTTTAAAGAATTAATGATAAAGGAAATTATATCTTTAACAACTGAACAGACTTCTATGCTAAAATTAAATCATTGTAAAAACCTTATAATCAATATCTTCATCACCTTTAATATGATATTCAGGTAATTCCAAAACTTAAAAGGGAAAAAAAAGTTAGTTGTTTTCATAGTATGACTAATAAACTTGCTATTTCTGCTGAAATTCTTTCAGTGGTCTTTTGTTTATGTAATTGGTTAATTTTGCCAATTATACTCAGCTAGTTTTTCTTTCCAGGTCTCTCTTATAGGACAGTCTTCTGTCTTCTATTTCATTGCAAATATTACTCTGGCAGCTGTTAACATATATTTAAATAGGTTTTGTGAGGTTCTGTATATATTGTCTGGTAAGATTCCCAGTAACACAGTCTCTGGTTTCATCAGAAATTTGGTTTTTAAAATGTTTTGAATTTCTTCATGTATATTTTCCCAGTATCTTTTGGTTTTGATGCAAGTCCACCCCCATACGATAAAAGGTGCCATCTTCTTTTTTACATTTCCAGCAAGCCCCTTTGTAGTTCTTATCCATCTTTGCAATATCCATTGGAGTGATGTACCATTGATGAAACATCTTGTACCAGTTTTCCCTTAGTGTTTAACTGGCTGTAAATCTAATATCTTGACTAATTTCCCACATGCCACTGCTCCACCCTCGCTCTTCCCTTCCCCCCGACTGTATGCGTCAATTTCCCACTATTTGCTGCGTGGCCACAGTTTGACCCACAGCTTCACCCGATTTCCCGCAGCTCTTCTCGAACTTGTTTTTTGAGGATCCAGAAGATGCGGGCAAAATCGGGTGAAGCTGCGGGTCAAAATGCGGCCGTGCAGCAAATAGTGGGAAATTGATGCAAACTGTTGGGGGAAAGGGAAGAGTGAGGGCGGAGCAGTGGCTTGTGGGAAATGGGTCCTTTAGTCCATAGATTTTCCCAACACCGAAACTGTATTTCCTCTCCAAAATTTTGCATCCATTTAATAATGCAGGGTTTAACCTGATCTTCTTCGGAATCCTATTGAAGCAATACTGGTTCTATTCTAGTGCTGCTTACAGTGCCAAATAAGGAGCTGAATGTTCTTGGCCATTTGGCTTGCTTCCTTCCTCCCCTAGTAATGGCTCATATCTCTGGGACTCTGTGATGCTGGGATGGAGGCCACTCAAATAAGCACCTGTGTGATGGCCTGCATCCTCTACAATGCCTTTGCCACAGGCTGATAGGGTTGCCAACTCTGGGGTATAAAATTCATGGAGATTTGGAGGAGGAGCCTGGGGAGAGCAGGATTTGGAGAAGTGCCTCAGTGGGGTATAATACCATAGAGTCCACCCTCCAAAACAGACATTTTCTCCAGGGGGACTGACCTCAGGTGACTGGAGATCATTTATTTATTTATTTATTCACATTTCTATCCCGCCCTCCCCGTAAGCTCAGGGCGGCTAACAAGAGGCATATGCCATACAAACAAAACCAAAATAAAATCAGTTGTCATTCAAGGAGATCTCCAGGCCCCGCCTGGAGGTTGGCAACTGCATTTAACAGATTTGGCTCCACTCCGTCTGAAGGGTCTTTATCTCTAATGGTGTGAGCAATCCCACAGGAAACCAACCGATGCAAGCAGTATTTTGGATTGCTACCAAGGGAGCCGTTTCAGATTTTGGATTTGTAAGATGTCGTGCTGTCTTCTCCCATTTTTATGTGGTTATGTGTTGACATCTTTCTTCTCTCCTCCATTCTGTCGTCACAATAACCCTTTGAGGTAGCTTAGACTGGGAGAGAGAGAGAGAGACAGAGACAGAGACAGAGAGACAGAGACAGAGACAGAGACAGAGACAGAGAAGAGAGAAGGGCCCAAGGTCACCCAGTGAACTTCCATGACAGAGTGCAGTATTGAACTCAGGTCTTTCATGCCCTTCTCTGGCTCTCCAACTACTCCACATGAACACATGGGGCTGCCTTATATTGAATCAGATCCTTGGTCCATCAAGGTCAGCGTTGTCTACTCAGACTGGCAGCAGCTCTCCAGGGTCTCGGGCAGAGGTCCTTCACATCACCTCCTACCTGGTCCTTTTAACTGGAGATGCCGGGGATTGAACCGGGGGCCGTCTGCCTGCCAAACAGAGCCTCTTCCCCTGGCTCTCCACCACATGGGCTCTCAAAAGCTTTCTCAGCTAGGGGATTATAACATCTGTCTGTCTCGACACTGAGACATTGCAAGAGGATGGCATCTAACTGTAAAGGGGTAGAAAGACCTGCATTTGGAAGGACAGAAAAATCACTAAGAACAAAATAATATATTGGGGAGGTGAAATGTACTGGGTTCAGACGCGTATAGTGATCAGCTCATAGTTTATTCGTGATTCAGCAAGTAGAAAGAGGACTCAGAATCCCTGGCCAAAGCCCAGTATTTATGCATGCAAAAGGTTACACCCAACAAACACCCCACGCCCAACGATAGGCTATTTACATTACATTGTTTCTCAGTTGGTTTACTCTAGGATCCTTGTTCCCCTACTGGTCCATTCTAGGATCCTAGCCAGCTATTGTTATGCCTCCCCAAGCTACATCCATTGGTAAGTACAGTTCAGGCTCAGTACATAACAGTAGGGGAAGCAATGAGTTGGCTCCTGTGAGTCATGACAGCAAGGAATTCAAGAACTTCCCCCTTCCCTCCCACCTGCAGCCTCCCAGGTCAGGAGACACCAACCCCCCCCCCATAAGAGTAGGCAGCTGCTGGAGGGGAAATCAGTAGAAACCACCTTCCCCTCTTCTCCCGCAAATGGAATGAGTGCTCATGTGTGTGTGGTGATGTCTTCCAATTCCCCTTTCTCACAGCAGCTCCCCCATGCCATACTCCACTCTGCTCAAGCCCCTGGCACTTCCAGAGCAGCTTTTCCAAAAGGCACAGCAGGAGGCAAAGGGAGGGAGGAAAAGATTCATTTCCTGAGCTTCTCCCATTCACTGTTTGACTTGGGGTTGCCAAGCTCCAGGTAGGGCCTGGCATTCTCTTGGGATCACCACCGACCTCTGGCCTACAGAGATCAGCTCCCCTGGAGAAAATGGCAGCTTCGAAGAGTGGACTCTCTTGGATCTCATCCCCGCTGAGCTTCCTGCCCTGCCCAAACTCTGCCCTTCCCAGGTTCCAACTCCAAAGCTCCAGAGATGGCAATC
Source organism: Gekko gecko (assembly GCA_029375565.1). Lineage (NCBI taxonomy): Eukaryota > Metazoa > Chordata > Lepidosauria > Squamata > Gekkonidae > Gekko > Gekko gecko. The sequence continues at coordinate 131,475,671 of JAPDNY010000008.1, read as the reverse complement.
CTACCATTTGTAGGATCCAGTCCCTTATTTCCCATCCTGTTATTTGCTTCAGCATTTAACAAAACCAGTCCCAGGTGGAGAAAGATGTATTGCTTCTTCTACGGGCAGTTTGGTGTAGTGGTTAGGAGCAGGGACTCTGTTTTGGGAGAACCAGGTTTGATTCCCCACTCTTGGGTCAGTCATAAATTCTTTCAGAACTGTTCTCTCAAGGGCAGTTCTCGAGAGAGCTCTCTCAGCCTCACCTATCTCACAGGGTGTCTGTTGTGGGGAGAGGAGGGGAAAGATTGTAGGCTGCTCTTTTGGGTAGTGAAGGGCGGGGTATAAATCCAATCGCTGCTGCTGCTGCTGCTTCCGCTTCTTCCTCCTCCTCCCCAGAAGTCTAGTGGTCATTATAGCATGCTGGCATGCAGATGCTGAAGGAACTGGTATAAATTGCCTTGTGTGAATTGCGGAGGGTGGGAATGGCAGCATTCAATGGGAGGGGGCCGAGGGAAGAAAGTGAAGCCATCTTGTCTCGGCACCAAAGTCCTAATTTACCACTTTAATGTGACTTTTATTGCAAGCAATATAACCAAGTTGTTAGCACCTTCAGAGCACAAACCTGGAAGCACTGCATTTTAACTGTCGCTTAGCCAGTGCTACTGAACATCCACCTGTGGTTGTCAACTTCTAGGCGGGGCCTGGAGATCTCCCAGAATTACAGCTGACAGCCAGGCTACAGGGATCCATCTCGCTGGAGAAAATGTTAGCTTTTTGAGTGTAGTGCTTTGGTGTAGTAGTGAAGTGTGCGGACTCTAATCTGGGAGAACTGGGTTCTTCTTCTTCTTCTTCTTCTTCTTCTTCTTGAGAGCCAGTTTGGTGTAGTGGTTAAGTACACGGACTCTAGTCTGGGAGAACCGGGTTTGATTCCCCACTCCTCCACTTCCACCTGGCTGGATGACCTTGGGCAAGCCATAGTTCTGACAAGAGCTATTCTTGAAAAAGAGCAGTTTCTGTCAAGAGCTCTCTCAGCCCCACCTACCTCACAGGATGCCTGTTGTGGGGAGGGGAAGGGAGAGGAGTTTGTAAGCTGCTCTGAGTCTCCTTTGGGTAGTGAAGGGCGGGGTATAAATCCAATCTCATCGTCTTCTCTTCTTCTTTGGAGGGCGGACTCCAGGACATTATACCCCACTGAGATCCCTCCTGTCCCCAAATCCTCCTGCCCTCCCCACCCAAATCTCCAGGAATTTGACAACCCAGTGTTGGCAACCCCACCTCCACCCAGCTCCCATCTATTCCATGTCTTAAAGCAGTTAGTTACTGGTAGGCTTGAAAAGCTCAGATAAAAAGACTGTCAGGTTTAGATGCAGCCGCGGTCAACACAGAGAGCTTGGCCGGTGTGACCTTTTCTTCAGATGTCTCACAAATGGGGGAAAATAAGCACGCTGGACAGACAACTATTACCGGAGCTGGTATTGTTGGAATTGCCATCATTCTTTTCAAACACAGTTCAAAGGCTTAGGCTGTGCAGCGTTCACTGTAACTTGTCAATTGGCCTCTGTCTGTTGGTTCCTTAGGGAAAACGTGATCAAGGACCCTGTCGAGCAGTCCTCAGCCTTGTGGTTCAGACCAAAGGCATTTCTTTAATCTGGAATGGCCTGTGCCAAATTGATACACAAAGAGATGATGATGATGATGAAGATGATGATGAAGAAGAGATAGGATTTATACCCCGCCCTTCACTACCCAAAGGAGTCTCAGAGTGGTTTACAAACTCCTTTTCCCTTCCCCTCACCACAACAGATACCTTGTGAGGTAGGTGGGGCTGAGAGAGCTCTGACAGACACTGCTCTTTTTCAAGAACACCTCTGACAGAACTATGGCTTGCCCAAGGTCATCCAGCAGGTGCAAGTGGAGGAGTGGGGAATCAAACCCAGTTCTCTCAGACTAGGGTCCGGGCACTTAACCACTACACCAAACTGGCTCTCAAGAAGAAGGAGAAGAAGAAGAAAAAGAAGATTGGTAGTAGAAAGTCCCATCAAGTTACAACTGACTTATGGCTACAGACTTATGGGGTTTTCAAGGCAAGTGACATTCAAAGGTGGTTTGCCATTGCCTTTCTCTGGGGAGCAACCCTGGTATCCCTTGGTGATCTCCCATCCAAGTATTAATCAGGGCTGACCCTGCTTAGCTTCTGAGAGCTGACGAGATTGGGCTAACCTGGGCCATCCAGGTCAGGGATTAGTAATACTACAAACATTTAATGGGCACATGCTGGAGCCGATCAGCATTTTAGTTTACTGGAAAGTTCCCAGTGGGTGGCTTCTCTCCAGCACCACCAGGTCTGGACCCCTGTGCTTGGGTCACTTGGCTCAGATGTGACCAGTGGTGCCACGGGAATGCATAGGCACACACGTGAAGACCAATGATTTTTCATGGTCAGTATTGCCTACTCTGACCGGCAGCATCTCTTCAGAGTCTCAGTCATTCACTTCACCTGCTACTTGATCCAGGGAGTGGAACTGGGACCTCCTGCACACAAATCAGATGTTCTATCTGGTAGGCCACGGCCCTGCCTCAAAACCACTCCCCTCCCCACTGAATAAGTAACAACTGGTCCATGCAGGGCTTCCCAGATCAGTTTACCTGTAAACAAATATGGGCTGTGGCTCAGTGGTAAAGCATCTGCATGGCATGCCGAAGGTTCCAGATTCAATCCCTGGCAACTCCAGTTAAGAGTTCCAGGCAGTAGGTCACGTGAAAGACCTCAGCCTGAGACCTTGGATAGCTGCTGCCAGTATGAGCAGACAATACTGATACTGATGGACCAAAGGTCTGATTCAGTATAAGGAAGCTTCATGTGTCCATGTGTCCAAATCAGGCCTTTCAAAGTCGGCGTATCGGTTGAAACGGATAAAAAAAGGTGTGGTATGTTCCATGGGGTGACTTGAGCCTCCAACTGCAGGCCATGATCCAGCAGCAGCCCCATGCTAGGAACCTCCACTTTCATGGAAATTGCAGCTCCATCCTGGACCTGCTGACTCCTCAGTCCTCAAGCAGCTCTGACACTGACCAGCAGCATCTTTGTCTTGTTCGGAGTGTGCTCCGTCCATCCCATTACATTCTCCAAACATTTTTTTAGGACTTCCATAGATAATAGACAATCCAGCTGTTAGGGACAAGTAGAATTGGATATCATCCACATATTGGCAGCAGCTTACTCCAAATCCTTGGATGAACTATCTCAGTGGCTTCATGTAGGTGTTGAATAGCACAGGGGACAAGATGGATAGTTTAGGTGCCAACCAATACTTTCTAGCCAGGAAATAATTGGACACTGAAGACCGGTGCCTCATGTTCTCAACCCAACCAGTGGAATACTGCAGCCAATGATACTGAAAGCTTCTGGGAGGTCCAGGAAAATCAACGAAACACTTCTGTTGTTCTCAAGTGAAAGTTGTCAGTCAGGGCAACCGGAGCAATTTCCACACCATCAGACCAGAATCAAGACTGAAATGGATCTAGAAAACAATGCATCTCACACACACACACACACACACACACACACAGAGAGAGAGAGAGAGAGAGAGAGAGAGAGAGAGAGAGAGAGAGAGAGAGAGAGAGAGAGAGAGAGAGAGTCTTTTCTAATTCTCGCTTTGCTTCTCATAATTAGAAAAGACACCTTTAGACATTTACCTGCTAATTTGACATATTTATTGCTTTACAACTGTCAACCTTATAACCTTAGCTTGTTATTTTTGACTTTGCATATATTAAACATCATCATGTTACATGTTAATTTCCTGTTCAATCCCTGTCTACAATTTTGAACCTTACTTACTATTCCAATGCATTTGAAAAAGTGTGCGGGCACACAAAAGCTCATACCTTGAATAAACCTTTGTTGGTCTTAAAGGTGCCGCTGGACTCTAGATTTGCAGTAATGACGTTAGCCACACCTGCCAGGGAATGTAGCAGATGGGGTAGATAAAGAGCAAGTGAGTTCAAGACCTTGGTAGAGTCCAAATAAGAAGCAAGTTTAGAAAAGTGCTCGGCCTTTGGTGAGTCTCCAGAGGAATGGCATCTGACAGCTACATGGCAGTAGAAGAAAGCGGAACACCTGTCTCTGTCTATTCCTGCTGAGCATACCTGGGAGAGAACCCACAGATGAGATTCCGTACAGAATTCCAACCTGTGTGGCAGTAAATTGCAAATAACTCTCAGGAGGACTGAGGTAATCAGAGGCTTAGATAAATTGTGACCATTGTTGCTATGTGGTTCAAGAGGGATACTGGGTGAGGGTATGCGGAAAATTATCTGGAAAAGGATGTTCGGCTATCTGAGGTTTGCATAATGATGCTTACACTGGACTTATGGGTTTTGAGTCGCACCAAAGTAGACAAAGAGATACAAAACAGTAGGTGAAATTTCACTACCCAGGGTCATAGATGGTCGAATCAAATAATTAAGTTGCGTAATTGGGGGGGGGGGCTATGCCTTCCATACATCTGTGCCAAAATGTATTTGCATGAAGTAACATGGAGATAAACACAAAACAAGAAGACCTTTAAAAAAAAAAAAGTTATAGTGTTTATGTATCATCACTGGTTGAATGGCTTGCACACTGTTTATATGATTTGCTGCCTAGTGGTGTGCAGTGACTACAGGTGTGTGGGGAAGTGGAGCAGAGAAAAAGCAAGTGTCTCATTGAGCTGGTAATTTGTCTGCATTAAATAATGCCGGTTGCACTGTACTGAATTGCACTGTTCCAATATATTGAACAGGTCAGAACTGTTCATGAGCAGCCAAACTGCCTGACAAAAAAAAATGCCTTACAGATGACTAGGGCTGGCAGTGGAAAGTGCTGTCAACAAACAGACAATTTATGGCAATCCTGTAGGGTTTTCAAGGCATGAGACAAGCAGACATGGTTTGCCGTTGCCTGCCTCTGTGTATCAACCCTGGACCTCTTTGGTGGACTCCCATCTAATTGCTAACCAGGCCTGACCCTGCTTAGCTTCCAGGATCTGACAAAATCAAGCTAGCTTGGGCTATCCAGCTGATTTTAGCTACCACATGGATATCGCTTTAAAATATTTCACCTGCGAGTTGCTCCATTTGAGAGCCAGTTTGGTGTAGTGGTTAATCTGGGAGAACAAGGCTTGATTCCCCACTCCTCCACATGCAGCTGCTGGTGTGACCTTGGATCAGTCATAAGTTCTTTCAGAGCTGTTCTCTCAAGGGCAGTTCTCTCAGCCCCACCTACCTCACAGGGTGTCTGTTGTGGGGAGGGGAAGAGAAAGGGGTTGTAAACCAATCTGAGACTCCTTCAGGTAGTGAAGGGTGGGGTATAAATCCAAGCTGCTCCTCCTCTTCCTTCTTTGACATATGGAACACCTCACTATGTGGATCAGCCACCATCTGGAGTGTTTTATAAATATACAGAGTGACTTACATTGTGTCAGACCACAAGGCCATCAACTACCTCAGCATTGTCTGTCCTGACTGGCAGCCGCTGTCCAAGGCCTCAAGCAGAGAGAGGCCTTTCTCAGCCCTATAATGATAAGTGTCAGGGACTGCAAAATATTTGTTGCTGTGTTGCTTCCAACCATGGCTAAAGGTGAGAGAGAAGCTGTTTTCAGACAACATATCCAAGGACACTGAATGTCAAGCACCACCTGGAACACACGTTTACATGAAGGTGTGTGAAGGTTGTGCATGTAGAGAACAATACATTTGTAGTGTCTCAATGTATGCAGATTGGGCTCTCCCCACAATCAGAAACCCACTTTTCCAGTTGTACAGAAAGATGTATGTGGGGCTGGGGCTCAATGGAAACACATCTGATTTGCCTGCAGAAGGACCCAGGTTCAATCCTGGGCACCTCCCGTTTTTGTTTTTTAATCAGGTAGTAGGTAATGTGAAAGGCCTGTACCTGAGTCACTGGGAAGCTGATTCCAGTCAGAGTAGACAATATCAACTTTGATAGGTTAAAGGTCTGATGCAGTAGAAGGCAACATCACGTCTTCACATGTTTATATCTGCTTCAGACCTTAAAGCACATTGAAGGCAGTGGGCATGTGTTGGGTATGCATATGTGCATACCACCATAAAAGCTGATTCTCTCCCACCTCCACATGTGTTCCTTACCCATGCTATGGATCTGCTGTGTGGAAATGGGATGAGGCACTTGAGGAAGAAATTTGTGCAGCACTTAGAACCCAACACAGGGTTGTCAAGCCCCTAATGCGGGGGATCCCCTGTCCCCAGGTCCCATTGCCCTCTGTTGCTTAGAGTGGTAGCAGAAGATTTTTTTTTTAATGTAGCTTCGTATACATACCAGAAGTTCTTACCAGAAGTGACAAAGGGTGGCTCTGGGATTTGCCAGAAACTCTGGTTACCATAGAGTTTCTGACAATTCCTAGAGCTACCCTTTGTCACTTCTGGCAAAAACTTCCAATAAGTATGTGAAACTGCATTTTTTTTTAAAGACCTCCTGAGAAGCTGTGCTCCCCAGCTCTCCATCCCAGTCCAACATCAGGAGCAGCTGCAGCGAAGGCAGGTTTTCAAATGTTGACCAAGAGGATATAGCCATAACATGTCTGAAATAGCTTCAGGGAGAGAGAAGATTACTTGAACAATAAAGGGAGTGTGAAAGGGCTTTCAGTCCCATCCTTCTGGCAGAGCCTTTCCTAAGCAGAATATTTCCCCCCCTTCAACACAACATTTCCATAGCTTACACAGAAGTCAAGAGAAGGCAATATGATAAAAGTTCTGGGGAGCCAGAAAGGTACAGAACACATCGGAAGGTGCTAAAAGCATGAAAATTGGTATGCTGCTTAATAGGGGATGTCAGTGTTCAAACTGCCACGCAGCTCCAGTTCTCATTGTTGCCAGAGATCCTCTTTGTACTGCTCGGAAGGGGGAGGGGGGGTGAAAGGTCCTTTTTGTCTGTGACAGAATCCTCTCCATCAAATGGGGGAAGGGCTGCATGCAGCACCCGAGCTCTTTCCCAACCAGTATTCAGAAATCAAGTCAGAGGAACGGCCAACTTGGAATATTCCCACCTGCCAAAATGCGTGACGACAGCCGGGTTCGGAGAGGGCAGGTGCACGGCTGTTCTCCTCTACCACATGCATGCCCAAGTTAATTGCCAAATGCCTCATGCATGCTCTGCAATGAGAAAATTAATTTGGATCCGAGCGGTAATTGTTTTTGCAGAGATAGTATCTTTAGCACCGATCAGGGATTAATTGTGAAATAAACCATGCAGCACTTTGTTGACAGGCAGTAACCCTGAGCTCCCGCTCCTGATTCACCTGGAGGTGGAGTGCTCTTCGACAATACCTTATTTTGATCCCCACAGAAACTCTCATACCCAGTTGTGAAGGTGGGAGGGAGGCGGCAAATGCTCCCCTTGAAGCTGCAGAGTCTTGTGAGCAGAAATTCTACTTGGTTGAGCGACTGGCATTCAAGTTGTGGGCAAGCGAGTTGGCTGCTGCATAAATTAGTTTGCTCTGGAGCCATCCTCCCTGAGTTAGGACAGAAATGTGTGAGCTGGAGACTAAAAAACAGTGAGCTAGCTCACACTAACTCAACTTAGAGGGAACACTGGAAGCAAGTAGGGTTGTCAACCTCCAGGTGGGTCCTGAAGATCTCCCAGAGTTACAATTGGAGCCCAGACTCCACATATCAGTTTCCTGAACACACTTTGGAGGGTTTTATCCCTTGCTGGGAGTCCCTCCCCTCCCTAAACTCCTCCCAGCCTGGTTCATGTCAGAAGTAACATTTAGTTTGGCCTTGTCACTCAACATATCCATGCGGGACTCCAAAGCCTGGCTCCCGAAAGGAAAGGGTAAAGGTTTCCCTTGCTCGAAGGCCAGCCGAATCTGACTCTAGGGGGCAGTGATCCTCTCTGTTTCCAAGCCGTAGAGGCAGCACTGTTCGAAAACGTTTCCATGGTCATGTGGCCGGGATGACCAAATGCCGAGGTGCACGGAATGCTGTTACCTTCCCACCGAAGCGGTACCTATTTATCTACTTGCAGTTTCTTGCTTTCGAACTGCTAGGTTGGCAGGAGCTGGGGCCAGAGACGGGAGCTCACTCCGTCATGCGGCACTTGGGTCTCGAACTGCCGAACTACAGAACTTCCAGTCTGCAGCTCAGCATCTTAACCCCTGAGCCGCCGCAGCCCCCAAAAGAGAGTTGGTTGCCCACAATTTGTCACCCATGGCTCAGACCCTCTAGGATTTCCAACTTGGGGTTTTGAAAATCCTGGAGTTTGGGGAGTGGAGCCTGGGTTGGGTGGGGTTTGGAGGGGAGGATTCTCAGCAGGGCATAACGCCATAGAGTTCCAAAGTGGCCATTTGCTGCCGGGGAACTGTTCTATGTCACCTGGAGATCAGCTGTAACCCTACCCCAGCTTCTAGTATAATGCTGACTTGCTTTTAAATATATACACACATATATCTTACTAGCAGGGCCGGCTCGCCCACTAGGCGAGCTAGGCGCTCACCTAGGGCACCGGGCCCGCATGGGCACCAAACGGCCCCCCGCAGCTGCTGTCTCCCCGCCACTGCCACCAGCAAAGCGCCCCGGTGGGGCTCAGGAGACAGCAGCGGCGGCAGAGCTTGCCCGCCCTCCCCCCGTCGGTGCTCCCCCTCCCCCTGCCGGCACTCCCCCTCCCCCTGCCCCCTCCCCTCTCCTCCAAGCCGGCGCTGGGAGGGAGGGAAGGGGCGGGTGTTTGAACCCCCACCCCTTCCCTGGCTTGTCTCGGCGCCCCCGCAGCTGTGGAGTGCCGAGGCAAGCCGGCACTCCAAGGGAAGGGGCGGAGGTTTAAACCCCGCCTTTTCCCTGGCTTGCCTTGGTGCCTCCGCAGCTGCGGAGCGCCGAGGCAAGCCAGCGCTGGGAGGGAAGGGGTGGGGGGGTTGAACCCCCGCCCCTTCCCTGGCTTTCCTGGGGCCCCCGCAGCTGCAGAGCACCCAGGAAAGCCAGCGCTCCGCCGCCCCCCTGGTTTCCAGGCCCCACTGGGAGGTTGGCATCCCCGATGGGGTGGGCGCCCCAGGCTGTCCTGCCTAGGGCGCCCAGACACCTGGGGCCGGCCCTGCTTACTAGCCTGATACCCATGCTTCACTACGGTATTTAAGTTCCGTAAATCCAGTTATAATACTGATGATGTGAACTCTGAAATGTGACATTTGTTGTAGGAATTCTAATGGAGAAGATGGTAGTGTAAGAAATGAACTGAGACATACATACTCCCCCCCAACACACACTGAAGGACCTCTCTGTAGACCACATTGGTGGTTCTGCCCTCAGGTGCTCGGATCACCAGGCTGCTTGACGAGCTCACTCTGGGGCAGGCCAGAAAGAACTGTCCATTTAAGAAGCAGTCCTCATTTAAGAAGCAGGGGTCATGTTTCTCAGAAATCTCTTCATGGGGGGGCGGTTTGACGTCATGGTAGGAATGCACTCCCCTTATTTTGGGTTTCTTGATGCAGGGGTTTGGCCTGGGCATTGAATTTGGGATTAAAGGAACAGATGCCGAAACACCACAGAAATTGTTCCGGAAGGCGTTTTCATTTAGCAAATTTTGTGTCGTTTTAATACTTGTTGAAATCTTGAGGTAATTTTTTATCTTGCCAGTTAACTCTTATCGTTTTGAATTTTTTTTTTTTTGCAGTTCACCTTGAGTCTTACCTTGTGAGAAAGGTGGGGTAGTATAAACGAAGCTTGTTATGGTAATAAAGTCCCTAGAATATGTAGAAATCTTTAAGCTTGTTTGTGGGTGGCCTAGTTTTTCAGCTTTGTTGGTGGTTACGAGCCACACAGTTTGCTGCTAGTGAATCCTTGACAGCGCAATCCTAAACTGAGATGCAGCGTTCTAATCCCATCGATTGCAGTGGATTTGCAAGGGAGGGACTCCACCTTGGATTACATTAAGGAAGGGACATCTGTCTTAGATGTATAAATGATGTGCATTTCAATTCTTGTCCATCATGCTAATCAGTGTGCCACACGTGTTTATTTTATCGATAGCAATAACAGAGTAAAGCTAAAGCTAAAGGTTTCCCTTGCTCGAAAGTTAGTCGAATCCAACTCTAGGGGGCAATGCTCATCTCCGTTTCCAAGCCGAAGAGCCAGCGCTGTCCAAAGACTTCTCCGTGGTCATGTGGCTGCATGACTAAATGCCAAGGCACATGGAATGCTGTTACCTTCCCACCAAAGCAATACCTATTCCTCCACTTGCAATTTCTTGCTTTCGAACTGCTATGTTGGCAGGAGCTGGGACCAGAGACATGAGCTTACTCCGTCACATGGCACTTGGGTCTCGAACTGCCAAACTACGGATGTTCCAGTCGTGCAGCTCTGCGTTTTAACCTCTGAGCCACTGTAGCCCCAATAACAGAGTAGCAGCAACCAAATTAACAAATCAGGGGTGGTTAACTATTAAAGCGGTTACTGGACATATCTATAAGCAATAACGTATAACATAAAATTATGCACATTTCTCTCCCTTGTTGTGCAGTGGAGAAGAAGGCATGTAGACATTGGCTTCTCCCCATTATTCATGGTAAACCAATATGACAGAAGTGAGCTATTCCCTCTTGTTCAAACCTGCTCAGGTGTGGTCTGTACTGACTGTCTAAGATGAAAGATTAAATTCTATCTCGAAATCAGATTCCTCGACCAAGAATTTATCTTTTGGAAATATGCAAAGGCAGTGATGTACACTGTGGGAAACACAGGTGGGAAGAATGGAGCACCTTTCTCACCGTGGATTCGCTTGTGACAAGAGAATCGAAGACAGGAAACACAGTTCACTAAAATCTTCTGGATTTGTAACAGAGATGCCTGTAGAAACGGCTCCCTGGTGTGAATTTTCCCCAACAAACCGGGCGTGAAATTCAACCAAAGTTGAAAACTTTTTTCGGTTCCATTAGACCTGCATTTCCAAAAATGGCATTTAAGCAAAGGTGGAGTGGCCGTTTAACTTAATGGGAGAGTTTCTGGTTGGTCACTGTATTGGATGGGCACCGGCAGCCGAGACTGAGCTGAGCCTAAACCCATGGAAGCTGCTTGGCTCGGACCCAGCGTTCCCTCTAAGCTGAGTTAGTGTGAGCTGGCTCACAAGTTTTTAGCCTCCAGCTCACACATTTTTGTCTTCACCCAGGAAGGATGGCTCCAGAGCAAACTAATTTACGCAGTAGCCAGATTGCTCACTCACAGCTTTAATGCCAGTAGCTCACACAGTAGAATTTTTGCTCACAAGACTCCACGGTTCAGAGGGAGCATTGGACCCAGCTGGGCCAACACAGTAGGTGGTGACAACCAAGCTTACACACATCTCCACTGCCTGCTGTTCTGACCCAAACAGTTCCAGCTTCCTCCTAGGCCCAAATCCACCCCCTGTTGTATTCTAACATGAGCTTTATTCTCCCACTGAAAGCAATGAGACTTAAAAAACCTTATCTTCAGCTAGATCCTGCATAACACTATTAAACTCTTTTATTTTGTCCATTCATTTATTTGCATCCCCCCCTTTCTCCCCAAATGGGGTCCCAAAGCAGCTGACATCATTCTCCTCTCCTCCATTTTATCCTCACAACAATCCTGTGAGGGAGGCTAAGCTGAGAGGGTGTGACTGGCCCAAGGTCACCCAGGCGAGCTTCCGTGGCACAAGTGAGGATTCAAACCTCTGTCTCCCAGATACTAGTCTGATGCTCTTAACCACTTGGGTGCTTTTAACCAGTCTGGTGTCACGGTTAAGAGCGGCAAACTCGAATCTGGAGAACTGGGTTTGATTCCCCACTCCTCCTCCACTTGCAGCTGCTGGATGACCTTGGGCAAGCCATAGTTCTGTCAGAGCTGTTCTCTCAAGGACAGTTCTGGAAAGAGCTCTCTCAGCCCCACCTACCTCACAGGGTGTCTGTTGTGAGGAGGGGGAGGGAAAGGAGTTTGTAAGCCGCTCTGAGACTCAGAGTGAAGGATGGGGTATCAATCCAATCTCTTCCTCCTCCTCCTCCTCCTCCTCCTCCTCCTCCTCCTCCTCCTCCTTCCTTCTTCTTCTTCTTCTTCTTTACCACACTGGCTTTTAGGCATGAGTTAAGATTGGGCAGCTTGATTGCCTGGATGTGAGGGTTTGGGGCGGGGGTTCATGCTGAGATCTTTTCACTGTTATGTGCTTATTAACTGAGTATCTGGAGAATAAAAAGCAAGAGATAGTTTTAAGTGAGCAAATATTGACCACCCCCATCAGTCCCTGGACTGATCTGTCTTGCAGCCAGTGCGTGATGAGTCGAGAGAGTAGCCCATCCTCAGTGTGTGCTGGGGAAGATGCATCTGCCTATGGGAGACAGCAGTCAGTTAGCTATTTCACAATCTGTGGCTTGCTTTGAAGCTGCTGTACCTCCAAGGCTTAGGTGAGTGATGCTACAGGTATGGATGAAACCACTGGGCTGGATCTGATGACACCCTTTGGCTAAGTTAGATCCAGTGACGCTTTTCTACTAAGTCTTTCTTCAACAGAAAAAAGAGACTTCTCCCATTGGAGAATGACATTTTCCGGTGGAGAAAGGGTTCTTCTGATGGAGAACAGTCTTTCTTAGTTGAAGGAACAGGACAAAATTTGAGTCCAGCGGCACCATTAAGACTGACAAAGTTTTATTCTGGGTATACGTTTCCGTGTCCCTGTTGAAGGAGGGAAGCTGAAGGAAGTCTTTCCGAGTTGGAGGAAGACCTGGTAGAAGGGAGCCAGAGGGTCCGGCTTAGTGTAAAGAAGTCACTGTGGGCTTTATTTTGTTATTTCTGCATCTTCCCAAATCTGCTTTTTGTTGCGGAATTCGGGCTGGATTGAGCCTCAGGCCTCTGCTAAACCTCTGGTATACCTACGATACTTTAGTTTCCATAGTAATTAGCTTCTGTAGTGGAATCTTTGGCTCTGTTTCCCAGGAGGCTTCAGGACTCTGCTCAGTGCTGTGGCCTTCAGGATAACCCTGTACATGACTTTTGCCTCAGAGGGTGTTTATACATTCCAGAAGTTAGTGGTGCCACTATCAGAATCAGAATGAATGGGGTATCTGAAACGAGCATCCTTGACTCCCCCTGACTTTGACCCCAGAGATAGAAAGAATGGCCTGAGCTTTGTCGTGTACATCACAGAGGCTTGTCACAGACTTGACAGAAAGTTAGATTAGCTTCTGGGGGAGAGGAGAGTACTTAATGTCTGGATTTAGTTTTGTTCCTTGTTGTTCTGGTCAATCACCCTTCCGTTATGGAACTTGAGAGAACCACCAAGGAAATCCTTTATAGAACTTCAAGTGCACTATTTATGTATTGGAGTGTGTATTCTCTGTTGAAAACTCAAATGCTACAAAAGGGTTTTCTGACTTAAGAGTATGTAATGAAATAAAGTGAGTTTTGGTTTAGAACAGCGCTCTCTCTCTCTCTCTCTCTCTCTCTCTCTCTCTCTCTCTCTCTCTCTCTCTCTCTCTCTCTCTCCAATTGGGAAGCCAGCTTTTCTCCCTCCCCAAAATGAACACGGTGGGAATGGGAATGCATGAAAAGGTTCCTTCACCCCTCATTTCCCCAACACCTTTATTTTTACAGATATTTCTGCCTTCTTTTATGCTGGCATTACATGTATGGAACTCATAACTACAAATCGAAATTATCATATGGCAGTGGGTATAGTACAGCCAGGAGATCTGAAGATGGTCTGGCAGCCTGAAACTCTAGCGTTTTTTGTGGCGAGCTAGGTGTGTGTTTTTTTTTGGGGGGGGGCGGCTGAGGGAGCTGTGATTGACCCAAGGTCACCCAGCTGGCTTCATGTGGAGGAATGGGGAATTGAAGCCAGTTCTCTAGATAAGAGTCCATCACTCTTCACCACTACACCATACTGGCGCTCCTCCCATAATCACAAAAGGAGATACTTATTTCCACTATTGTTCTGATAGGCAAATGTTCTTCAGAGGGTTTCATCACTATCGACAAGATATTTTCTGAACTTTGTTATCTCACCAATCCAAAAGGACTTCAGAAGCAAAGAGAGATGAGCTTCTTATTTAAAGTGACCTCCCTTTGTACACCGGTACACATGAAGCTGCCTTGTACAGAATCAGACCCTTGGTCCATCAAAGTCAGCACAGTTTACCTAGACTGGCCAGCGGCTCTCCAGGGTCTCAGGCAGAGAAAGGTCTTCCACATCACCTACTGCCTAGTCCTTTCAACTGGAGATGCTGGGGATTGAACCTGAGACCTTCTGCATGCTAAGCAGACGCTCTACCACTGAGCCACAGCCCCTCCCCTTTGAGACGTGAGGTGCTGCCAATGGTCTCAAAGGAACTTGGGCCGATGTCCCAGTGCTGCAGCTCATGGCTGGACTTGCCTACAACAGTGACATTTTGCCAGCGCTGGGAACAAAGTGAAAGGAGGTGTTCTTCACAGACTTCTACCCAGTCCTCCGAGTGTTTTTGCTGGTACAGCTGCTGCTGTTTACACAGATCCAATTCATTGCAATGCAGTGTCGTTCCACTGCCCCAGGGGTATTTATTACAAGCGCCAGTGTGGTGTAGTGGTTTCAGTGCTCGACTGGTATCTGGGAGACCCACGTTTGAATCCTCACTCTGCCACGGAAGCCTACATGGGCCAATCACACACTCTCTCCCAGCCTAACCTACCTCACAGCGTTGTAAGGATAAAACAAAAAAGAGGAAAACAATGTTGCAAGTCACTTGGGAACAACGCTGGGGAGAGGCGTCGAGCATAAATGCTTAAATAAATACAAATGCCTGACTGAAGCTACTGCAAATGTCGGATTGGTACCACTACATTTGATGGGGGCCACACATATGCATATCTGCCTGCTGCTCATACCTGAAGGTAGATTGCAGCCTGCCTGCCTATTATTACCTGCTGTTGGTTTAAGCATTAGAAATCATTAAGACACAGGCCCAGATAGTAGTTGTGGTGGCATAATAACTAGAAGAAGGAGAAGAAGAGATTGGATTTATACCCTGCCCTTCACTCAGAGCCTCAGAATGGTTTACAAACTCCTTTCCCTTCCCCTCCCCTCAACAGACACCCTGTGAGGTAGGTGGGGCTGAGAGAACTCTGAAAGAACTGCTCTTGAGAGAACAGCTCTGAGAGAACTGTGATTGGCCCAAGGTCATCCAAGTGGATGAGTGGGGAATCAAACCTGGTTCTCCCAGATTAGAGAATGAGCAACGAACTGTGAGTTCCCATCTCTGAAATTTTGTTTCTTGAACTCCATAGGTGGTTCTAGGAAATCTGTTCCCTCATTGGCAATACGGGGATAGCAATAGACCTGCCTGGAGGTCTAATCCTAGGATTACAAAAAAGATAACACTTATGAAGTCCTTTGAACTCTTAATAATCATCTCTCTTTAGATATAAAGCTGTTTTGGTGTGAGACTCTCTCCTGAACATTCCACATGCTCCCAAATCAGTTTGGCCCCTGCTGTGTCACTCAAGAGGGGGGCCAATCCCCTGGTCGCATTGCCTTGCTCTGTCAGCTCAGTCCCACCCACAGAGCTGGTGGGCAGTGTCTCACCCTCAGTCTGTGGGGAGCCGCCGGACAGCATGGATGCTCTGGCAGGTGGATGCTTACAAGCCCCAGGCCAATCCTGCCAGCACCTCAGCGTTCATCGTCGGCCAAGGCTGACTCCAGGTAGCTGGACGCCCTGCCGCTGGGTGGGGGCCACTGGCCCCGAGGGTGGTGGAAGCAGCCCATGGAATGCCACCACCCAGGCTGGCAGAGAGCCAGTTGCAGGGCGTTCCATTGCTCCTCCACCCTGGGGTATGGGGAGGGGGAGAAACCAGGAACCGGAGGGTGATCCTCCTGCCACCATGGCCGTCATCGCCGCTCAAGGCCGAATCCGCCTCACTGCCCAGCCTACGACCAGACGGGCTGGTGCACCACCGGGGTGGAGACTGCTGGAGGTGGCCCCGAGCTTACAGCCACCTGGCTGGCCAGGGAGCCAGTGGTGCAGCATTCCATCGCCCCGCAAGTCTCCGGTCTGGCCAGGGGGGAGACAGCGGGGTACTGGCCCTCATTCTACTCCGCAGCAACAGGTGGGCCAGCTGCCACACCACACGGAGGGTCCTCAGGCCGATGCTGCACCACCTCGGCCAGCAGTGCCAGCCCAGGGCCAATGTGCATGGCCAGCCTGTGACCCGACGGCCGCCATTGTCCCGCTAGAGCAGGCAGTGGTGGAGGCAGTCCAAAGGCCGCCACACATGGCCACGCAGGGAGCCAAGGGCCGCCCCTGCCGCCACCCAAGGGTCTCAGGGGCACGTGGAGAACGGGGGCACAGGGATGTGTGACCTCTTTCTAGAGCTCGTTGTATTGTTCCTACAATGCGCTTTGCTCCTAGTAATAACATGATGACACAAACCCATGTGTGGACTCAACCTCCCCCACTGAGATCCTGGAGCTGGGATACTTACCTGGTCTGTGGGTGTTGGAAGGAAAGAGGAAAGAAGGAGATCCACCAAGGCAGCAACTAAAGAGAGCCTTCTCCTGGCCCTGGCCAATGACATCATCAGTCAGCACTGAGGAACAGTCTTACTTAAGGCAGCCTAGAGAATAGGGTTGCCAGGTCCTTACTGGCTGCCAGCAGGGGGCTCCTGGCTGGTGTCTGGGATCATCTTGCATGCACTCCAAGTGTGCATGCCACGATGAAATCACCTGGAAGTGACATCATCACGCTGCTGATGTCAGGGCAGGGGGGAGTCCACTCTAGTTTTGGGGCAAAACACTTGGGTTTTTGGCCCTCAAAACCATAGAATTTGCCCCCCAAACTAGAGCAGAACCCCCAACATTGGCAATGTGATGGTGTCACTTCTGGGTGATGTTTTCATTCAGGGGTGTCCACCGGTGGACTGAAGCCCCCAAAATCAGGGGAGCCCCCAGCTGGACCGGGGGTTTGGCAACCCTACTGAGAGAATCACCACGAGCCAGCCAGCAGTTGATTAAAGCTGACCACCTGGTCCAAGGAAATAAGCCTAGCCGGGCTAGACCTAAGTGCAAGGGTAGTCAGGAAGCATGGCCGATGGCTCCTTGAGGGTAGAGGAGGCGGGGCAAAGCCAGAAGGGAGAAATGAAAGGAGGGCTTCACAGGTAGGGAAGAAGGAGGTAGTACAATGTCGGACAGTGAGGCTGAGTGCCACTTCAGCACTCTGATGCAGGAACAAGAGCTTTGAGGGGAAAGGTCCTTGTGCTGGAGGAAAGAAACACTGCTACCTGATTGTTACTGTAACTGGATAACAATTACACATTGTATATACAGATTCAGGTGGGTAGCTGTGTTGGTCTGAAGCAACAGAACAAAGTTTGAGTCCGGTGGCACCTTTGAGACCAACAAAGCTTAATTCTGGGTAGAAGATTTCGTGTGTATGCACACTTCTTCAGATACACTGAAACTGTTTTCCTCGAGCCTTACATATAGGTGTGGAGGGGTTAGTTGCCAGGAAGAGCTAGTTAGAGTCAAGATGCATATGTAACTGAGTGATATGTCCAGCTGAGACTGGATTAGTTGTTGGCTTAATTGCCCGGTATCCTATGCCACCCATCAGTAGCTTGCATCTTTCTCCAGGAGATCCAAACCCTCTGCATGCTTGGAAAGCAACGCCAAAGATGTGGCATCCTTGGGTCAGGAATGACTTAACATAAGAGATGCTCAGTTCTCCTGCCTCAGATGCTCCTGCCGCCACAATCTGTTGAAGTAAAGATACACAAAAAGAATGTCTTATGGTTGAAGAACAACTGATAGGGAGCAGTTTTTAGGACCTCTCTCTACAGAGGCCACAATGAACAACATCCCATTTGGGAGAGTTTGGGATAAAAACTCCCACGAGTTCATCACACCTCACCCCAATGCGAGGGGAGCTGAGATCCTTCCAAATTTGACCTGGGTTTATTCTCACTCACATCAGGGTTTGCTCATAGTTCTCCAGAAAGATGCTCTGTTGCTGCCACCCCCCCCACACACACTGCCAGGGAAGGGCAGGGATGAGAGGGGATCTGTGGGGTTGAGGCAGAGGATCACAGTTTCTACTTCCCAGGGGGCAGAAAACCTTCTGTAAGTTTTTCTTTCTAAACACCCTAAAATATTCTTGTCCCCCCTCCCCGTTTGTTGCATAGAAGAACATAACAACCAATGTTCTCTCTAAGCTGTGAAGTCTGGTGAGCAAAAATTCTACTTTGTGAGCTACTGGCATTAATGTAGTGAGTGGGTGATTTGGCTACTGCCTAAATTAGTTTTCTCTGGGCTCTGGAGCCATCCTTCCTGAGCGAAGACAAAAATGTGTGAGCCGGAGGCTAAAAAACTGTGAGCTAGCTCACACTAACTCAGCTTAGAGGGAACACTGACACTCAGCCTTCTTAAGCAGATGACATTTTACCCAGCGCTCAGTCTAAATTGTGGTGTAGTGGTTAAAGTGTCAGAGTAGGAACTGCGAGACCCAGGTTCAAATCCCTGGTCAGGCTGTGGAGGCCTGCTGGGTGACCTTGGGGCCAGTCACACACTCTCAGCCTAACTCTCCTGACAGAGTTGTTGTGAAGATAAAATGGAGGAGAGGGAATCAGTGTAAGTGGTTTTGGGACCCTGTTGGTGGGAAAGGGTTAGGGTATAAATAAACAAATAGACCGGGACAAATGGCTCCTGGCAAGTGCGTGCACACACACGCACACCAGAGCATAGGGTTTTAGTACACACAGTGGTTTGATATGCAGAGTAGTTGTATAATAAGGCCATAGCTCTGTTTGCCTTTGCTCTAGCTGATAGCTTTGTAAACACCAAAATGAAATAAATCTTTGACTCTCTTTTTAAAATAAAATAAATCCCATCGGCTGCTGCGTACTGATTTATGGCACAAGTACATTTCAACACGGCTTGGGATATGTGCAGTGTGAAGGGGGGGGATGAAAGAAAGTAAATATTTCCTCAGAACACAAACTTGCTGCTCAGATAAGATTATCTTTGGATTGCTGTCCTTGGGCTAAAAGAAGGGGAGAGGAATCAAATGGCTTCCTTTTTTGTCTGCTCCCTCTTGGAAGCCGGTTCCCCTTCTCTTAAGGTTACAGCCAAGTGGAGTACTGAGGTAAGCTGTTCTTCTTGGCAAAAGGCAGAGCTTTACTCCCAGGAAAGAAACTTTAGGGACTGCCTGTCTTGTATCATCTTCCCCCCTGCCCCTGCAAAGTTTTGTCCTCAGACCATCCACATAGAGGCAGTTTGGTGTAATGGTTAGGAGCGCGGACTCTAATAAGGGAGCACCAGGTTTGATTCCCCGCTCCTCCACATGCAGCTGCTGGTGTGACCTTGGGTCAGTCACAAGTTCTTTCGAAGCTGTTCTCGCAAGAGCAGTCCTCCAAAGAGCTCTCCCAACCCCACTAACCTTCCCAAACCTCACCCTCCCCAGGTTCCACCCCCAAATCTCCAGGTCCTTTCCAAGCGGGAGCTGGCAACCCTAGCTTCCCTCCTGTCCTCCCCCCCCCAAAGTTTTCCCAACACTCTGCGAGATCGCCAAGCTTTGGGCGCCTTGCTTTGGTAGCCTGCCGGCTTAAGAACAACAACCCTTGCGCAATCCGCTCCCTGCCTCAAAGCGAAAGTAACCGAGGCCAAGATTATGGAGAGAGGGAGAGAGAGGGAGAGCGAGCGAGGCAGCGATGGCCCGGAGGAGGGCCCAAAGTCAGGCAAGTGCCGCGCCGTCCGCAGCGCCCGTGAACTCGGCGCCGGAGATCAAAGGGTGTGATGTCACCGGCGAGAGAAACAGGTCAGGCGAGCCCAGGTAACTCAGGAAGCAGGTTGCTAATTATTCCCAGCAGAAAGTGAGGTGTACGGTTACACGCACCGCGCCGGGAGGAAGTCAGGAGGTCAAACTTTCCCCGTCACCGACTCCGGTGGGGGACTTGGCCTGCCTCCGAGCCCGGGCTCGCCGCTCTCGCTCCGTGCGTGCAAAAGGCGCTCGAGGAATGGGCGACGGCGACGCGGCCTTCCCGAAGCCTCCCGTGCAAGGTAAGCGCCTGCAGGCGGCCGCGGCGGCGGATCCCCCCCTTCTCCTGCCCGCGAGTTGCAGGGCTGAGTTGCTGGAGCGAGCCTGGGAACGCGTCCCGTGTTGCTGCTGCCGCTGCTGCCGGTGCTGCCGGCGCCGGGCCAGCCGGGCTGTCAGCCTCCTCGGGGGGAAGCCTCGTCTGTGCACGTGGCGCTGCTCGGGGAAGGGGGTGGGTGTGTGAACTGGCCCCTCCCCGGGAGGCTGGCGCGGCTCCCTTTCAGGAAATCCCCCCACCCCACCCCCGGCTCTAGGCTAGTGCTTTTGGTTCAGGCGGGGAGTTGTGTTGGCCTGACGGAGCAGAGCGAAGTTGTTGAGTCCCGCCGGGGCACCTTTAAGACCAACAAAGTTGTGTTCAAGGTATAAGCGTTCTGGGCACGCACACACTTCTTCGGACCCGTATCTGAAGAAGCGTGCGTGCACCTGAACGCTTATACCAGGAATACAACTTTGTCGGTCTTAAAGGTGCACCTGGACTCAACCTTTGTCCTGCTAGTGGTTTTGGGCAGGGCTGGAAACTTGCCCGTTTCACATTCGTTGCCTCGACTTTTGTGGGTTTTGTGTTTTGTTGGGTTCCCCCCGCCACCGCCGTTGCAGTTACTTACTTGCAGTTCTCACGAGGACAAGCTTGAAGGCGGGATGCGAGACATTTCAGCAAACGAGAGATGCTTGGAAGTTCAGCAGTGCTTCTGTCGGTGCAGAAGGTCATGTGGCCTGCTGCGATATGTTTGGGTAGTAGTAGGAATGGTGGAGTCGAATTCAAGAGGTTCTGCTTCCTGGTAGGGGAGCACGGAGTAGTGGCTGGTTTATCTTACCATCTCCATTCTCTTTAAAAAAAAAAATGCAAGCAAGAAGAATAGGGATGCCAGCTTCCAGGTGGGACCTGGGGATCCCCCAGAATGACAGCTCGTCTCCAGACAGCAGAGATCAGTTCCATTGGAGCAAATGGAAGGTTTGGAGGGTGGACTCTTATGGGCACTGTACCCCACTGAGGTCCCTGCCCTCCCCAGGCTTTACCCCCAAGTCTTCAGGTGTCCCCCAACCTGGAGGTGGCAAGCCTGCCCCCACACTCCCCACTGGTGATCGGGGGATCCTGGCAATCCTTATAAAAGGACTGGCTCAGTAGAGTGTAGAGACCAAGATGGGGAGCCGTGTTAGTCTGCAGCAGGAGAAAAGAGCAAGAGTCCAGTAACTCCTTGAAGACTAACAAAGTTTGTGGCAGGGTAGGAGCTTTCCTGAGTCACTGGCTCAGACTATCTCCGTGTGTGTGTGTGTGTGTGTGGCGTGCGGAAAGATATCTGGTAGGACCCAGACTAAATTTTCCATCAGCAGAACAGAACTTTTCCACCTCTTCCTTCCGCTGTCGCTCACTGTTGTCCGCAACATTCTGTTCCTGGAGGACGAGGGACCCTGAGGAATGACAATGGGAGGGAGGGTCTGTAGTGGGAGTAACAACTGGCAGTTTCATCGAGATCTAACCCATAACTGTGATGACCGAGCGAGATTTTTTTTTCCCTTTGGAAATTCACCACCGCTCGTAAGTCAAGATGAAGGGAGTTCTAAAGCCTGACCAAAAGTTCATGCATGCATGTTTATTGCTACGTCAGTGCCCTGACCTGGATAACCCAGACTAGCCCAATCCTGTCAGATCTCAGAAGCTAAGCAGGGTCGGGCTTGGCTAGTATTTGGAAGGGCAACCTCCAAGGAATACCAGGGTCACGAGGCAGAGGCAGGTAATGTCAAACCAGCTCTGAAACTTCTGTTGTCATAAAAGCAAGTCTAGTTCACCACCTAGAGGTGCAAAACGCTAAAAAGCTAGAACTTCTGACTGCCAGGCAATCTTAGGATCTCCCTACTATTCTACACACAATGCTGTATGATGACTACGATGACAATGATGATGATAAATCGGTGTAGCTTACAAGAATGAGAGAGCAATTACAGATCTAACACTACAGACTTCCGCCCGTGTATTATTTTTCTGTTCTGGTCAGAATCCACTGTAAATCACCGTGGTGAAGCCAGATACATTGAGTTGGAATTGCTGGTTGTGTTGGATGCTAGTTTGTCTCCCTTATCTGACTAAGGGAGCAAAGGCTCTTGGAAGCTTTTACCCTGAAAACCTTGCTGGTCTGTAAGGTGCTGCTGGATTGGAATCTAGCTCTAGCTTGTCTCCAGCGTATTGTGGGCTCTGTATGCTAAGAGATTCTTGTGAGCTTCTTTGGAGACAGTGATGTGGACTAGAAGGGGGTTTCTGTAAGGCGAATCCTACCCTTTCAAGGAAGGAAAAGGGCTGTTTTGCACAAGCTCTGGGAACTGTCTTGCTTGGGGAGAAGTTCTTTGCTGTGGAGGAGAATAGTGTTCCTTTTCCCAAGGAGTACGTTGTCCTCGTTCTTCCTCCAGGACAGCACTGAGCGCCTCCAGCGTGGAAGCTTCCTGGAGAGGCCAATCCGCAGTCTCAGTGTAGGATAATCGGCCTCAAGTATTCTTTCTCCTTGACTCATTCTGCTGCTCTCCTTAATCCCCTTAGGTGTGTAACCGAGACTGTTGCTATTCAGCCTGCGTTGCCGCCAGGAGGAAAGCCGACGGAATATGCCTCTTCACGATCTATTTTCCCTCGTACATTTCTGCAGTACAGTTCCTCCCTGACCTGGATAGCCCAGGCTAGACCAATCTTCTCAGATCTCGGGAGGGACTAAGCAAAGTCAGCCCTGGTTAGTCTTTGGATGGGAGACCACCAAGGAAGTCCAAGGTTGTGATGCAGAGGCAGGCAATGGCAAGCCACCTCTGAACATCTGTTGCCTTGAGATGCTGTAAGTTGGCTGTGGGTTGATGGCGCTTCCCACCACCACCGTATTTCCAGAGAGGAGCCATCTTTGGTGTAGTGGTAAAGTGCGCGGACTCTAATCTGGGAGAACCGGGGTTCATTCCCCACTCCTCCACTTGCAGCTGCTGGATGACCTTGGGTCAGTCATAAGTTCTTTCAGAGCTGTTCTCTCAAGGACAGTTCTGGAAAGAGCTCTCTCAGCCCCGCCTACCTCACAGGGTGTCTGTTGTGGGGAAGGGAAGGGAAAGGAGTTTGTAAGCCGCTCTGAGACTCCATGTGAAGGGCGGGGTACAAGCCCAGTCTCTTCTTCTTCTCTTGTCTCTGGCAAGGTTCCCTGAGTCCACAGAGGCTTAAGGCTGTCTTTTCTTATGAGAGAGCCTCTGTGGTGGCCGCCACCAATGGCACAGGGGCACAGTCAGGTGGGGATTTGACCAGCGTGGTGGTGTGTAATTGGAACAGATGTTGATGTGTCATGTAGCTGTTTGGAAACATAGTGGTGACTTCAGGTGAC
Organism: Gekko gecko; assembly: GCA_029375565.1. Lineage (NCBI taxonomy): Eukaryota > Metazoa > Chordata > Lepidosauria > Squamata > Gekkonidae > Gekko > Gekko gecko. The sequence continues at coordinate 131,452,285 of JAPDNY010000008.1, read as the reverse complement.
AGATCTCTGTGGGCTGCAATTACTTCTGAGTCCAGCTGGGGGCTTGCCTGGTGGAATGTTCTTCTGTTAAAAGAAAACACCGCCCTGGCTACAAGGAAGAAGTTAGGCTGGAATCCTTTCGCTGTGCAGGGATTTTATGCACATACGGAGGAGCGATCAGTCGTCTGAGCCCCCAGCTGAACACTGAGGCAGTAGAGTCCAGACCCAGGTTTAATATATCAGGGAGAAGCAGCGGTGGGAAGTGCCATCAAGCTGCAGCTGGCACGGCAACCCCGTAGGGTGCTCCAGGTGGTTTGCCCTTGCCTGCCTCTGCGTGGCAACCTTGGGCTTCCCTGGCCGTCTCCCGCCCAAGTGCTAAGCAGGGCTAAGCTCCCAAGATCTGATGAGATCCGGCTTGCCTGGCCCATCCAGGTCAGGGTCAATGTTCCCTCTGAGCTGTGGGGTCTCATGAGAAAAAATTCTACTTGGTGAGCTACTGGCATTAAAGTTGTGTGAGCAAGCAACTTGGCCACTGCATACATTAGTTTGCTCTGGAGCCATCCTTCCTGAGCTAAGACAAAAACGTGTGAGCCGGAGGCTAAAAGACTGTGAGCTAGCTCCCACTAACTCAGCTTAGAGGGAACATGGGTCAGGGTGTCAGATTTCCTACCTCTGCAGCTGACCTCGTCCACTCTTCTCCCGGACATCTCCAAAGGATTCGTAAATTGGAATTACACTGCTGGCTGGGGCATTCCATCATTCAACAACAACAACAACAACAACAAACCCTCCAGCAGCAGCAGCAATGTGATGTTGTTGGATTCCAGAAGGCAATACAAGCAACGCTCCCTCTAAGCTGTGGAGTCTTGTGGGCAAAAATTCTACTTGGTGAGCGACTGGCGTTAAAGTTGTGAGCGAGCGATTCGGCTACTGCATCAATTAGCTTGCTCTGGAGCCCTCCTTCCTGAGCGAAGACAAAAATGTGGGAGCCGGAGGCTAAAAAGCTATGAGCTAGCTCACACTAACTCAGCGTAGAGGGAACACTGCTTCCAAGCCCTGATGAGCTTGGGCCAACCTCCTGCAAAATGCTGACAATGCAAAGAGAAACGACCCCCAGCAAATGGCTGTCTAGGCTCCACTTGGAGAGCTGCTGTGAGGGAGAGCCCACCTTCCCTAGGTAATTGGTTCTATACTTGTCCTGGGGAGGGACAAAATGTGTGAGCCGGAGGCTAAAGAACTGTGAGTTAGCTCACACTAACTCAGCTGAGAGGGAACATTGAATATGAGTTGTTTCTCAAAGGGCTCCTGATATTGTTAGTTGAGCATAGATGAGGCCATGGCTCGGTGGCAGAGCATCTGTTTTGCATCCAGAGAGAACCAGGCTCAGTCCTTGGAAGCTTCAGCAGTAAAGATCAGTCAGGAGGTGATGGGAAAGTTCTCTGCTTTACACCCTGGGGAGCTGCTGCCGGTCAGAGTAGACCATAGTGACTTCGTGTATTTATTATTATTTATTTGATTTGGTTTCTAGCCCTCCCTCCCCTGCACAGCAGGCTCAGGGCGGGTTACAACAAACCTTTGATAGGCTAAACCTTTGGTAGACCAAGACTCTGAGTATAATGAATCTTTATGGGTTCAACGTGTTCCAGACGCTGATGGTAACTGGAAGCTCTGTTCTTCTCCATCAGTACTGGGACTGGGCATGAATTTTAGCAGCTACTCCTGGTAGCGTCGTTTCTTCTGATAACTAGAATGATCACGGCTCCTGCACTCACACATTTGGTTCGTTGAATACAAATTTGTCAGGCGCATGGACTGTGGGCCAGCTGCCAGGGCTTGTATATGTACGGGTGTGCATTGGAACTTTTGTGATGCACAGCAGTGTTGGGTACGATAGAGATAACTAATGACTAACAATGAGTAATAAAGGTGTATTCTAGTTAGAGACCTTCCCTGGTCAAGTACCGCTGCAGTATTTTTCATGCAAGTGTGCTAACGGCTGAAGTGGGCATGTCCCTTTGTTGCATAGACAAGGAGGAGTCAAATGGCACCTACAAGACCAGAACTCTTTTATTCCGGTGGTTTGTTTTGTTGTTGCTATTTTTAAATCAAGCATAATGTGCATCTGAGGTAGTAAACTGTAGTCCATGAATGTTCAGGCTGGGAATAAAAACATGCTGGTCTAGAAGATGGAGGAGGAGGAGGGGGTGGTTGGGTTTATACCCCACCCTTCACTCGGAGTCTCAGAGCAGCTTACAAACTCCTTTCCCTTCCCCTCCCCACAACAGGACCCTGTGAGGTAGGTGAGGCTGAGAGAACTCTGACAGAAACTGCTCTTTTCAAGAACAGCTCTGACAGAACTATGGCTTGCCCAAGGTCATCCAGCAGCTGTGAGTGGAGGAGTGGGGAATCAAGCCCGGTTCTCCCAGATTAGTCTGTGCACTTAAACACTACACCAAACCATACCATGAGACTCCGAGGTGACTTCTTCACCCAAAGAGTGATTAACATATGGAATTCACTGCCACAGGACGTGGTGGCAGCTACAAGCATGAACAGTTTCAAGAGGGAATTAGATAAACATATGGAGCAGAAGTCCATCAGTGGCTATTAGCCACAGGGTATAGATGGGAACTCTCAGTCTGGGGCAGGTGATGCACTCTATCCTTGGTGCTGGAGGGGCAGCAGTGGAGGGCTTCAGTGTCCTGGCCCCACTGCTGGACCTCCAGATGGCACCTGGTATATTTTGGCTGCTGTGTGACAGAGTGTTGGACTAGATGGGCCATTGGCCTGATTCAACATTGGCTTCTCTTATGTTCTTATGTTCTTATGAGACTCCTGTTTTGTTTTCAGTGTAGTGGGTTACCGATAGAGTCCTAAGTAGGGTTAACCCTGCTAAGCCCATTTACTTAGAAGCGCATGGCACCATTTAGGTTTGCACTGTAACACAGCTGCTGCTCTATCCAGAGATTCTAGGGTTGTCAATCTCCAGGTGGTGGCTGGAGATCTCCCGCCATTACATTTGGACTCCTGATGACAGAGGTCCATTCACCTGGAGAAAATGGCTGCTTTGGAAGGTGGACTCTATGACGTTATACCCCCATTGAAGTCTCTCCCCAAACCCTGCCCTCTTCAGGCTCCACCCCCCCCCCCAAATCTCCAGGTACTTCCCAACCTGGATCTGGCAACCCTAAGCGATTCCCACACATTTGTGGAAACATCCTGAAGGTGCCCTGAGGGTGGGTGTGAGATGGGCCCAGGTTGCCCCAGATACTTTCCAAGAAACCCAGAGGCGTCTGTGGCTCGGGCCACCTCGTTCTTTCCCTGAACATCTAATTTCAGTCTATCTCAGCTCCAAGTTCTCACCGCTCTCCCAGTCGGGGCGATCTGCAGGGTCAGCAGAGGCGATTGCGACATTTTCCTTCACACCTAGCAGCGTGAATTTAGAGTCCAAAAACCTTTTCGCCGCTCTTATCTCGCTAGCACTTTCTGCTGGCATTTCAGAGCGCAATGGTGAAATGCCTACAGTTTCATTTTCCTTCGGCTTAGCGTGAAGCCCGGAGCCAGCAGGGTGTGGCTTTTGGAACAGGTAGAAAGTCAACACCGAAGAATAGGCCTTTTGATGGCTGCTTGTTTCAGATTGGCACTCGATTCAAAGAGAATACCTATCGCTTTGAAATGCTTTCTTTTTTTAACACTTCCTCGGACGGCACAGACCCTCTGTCAGCATTACTGGTTATCTGCTTTCCCTCTCCTGCAACGGCTGCTGTTCTTCGGGGTCTGTGACGAGATCGGCTGCTGCTTACCCCTTTCTTTTCTCACATACATTAAGGCTAATTAGGATCGTGTTATCAACACGACGACATTGGAACCGATGCTCGCTTGCGCCTTCGCCCACCTGTGTCGGATTCCTGAGGAGGGCACCTCGTGGAAAATTGTGTATCGAGTTCTTTGTTCGGAGCCCCGCAGCCTCAAAGATTGGGAATGTAAGAGAAGGATGATGTGAGACGCTTTCATGGATGAAGGGAAATGCTGCAGGCTCAGGGCCAGACTAGATGTGGTCGGAGATAAGCTTAGGAGGATCAGTCTCCGGCAGGTTTATTCTGAAAGGTGAAAGCAGCCTTGCCTCGGGGAGAGGATTCTGACTGAAGTTGTGGTGCTGGGGAGGAAGTTTTAACCCTCTCCCCTGTGCTGTTTTACCAGGGCGAGTTAACCCCTGCAACTGTGTGCGTCCAGTACGGTTGCCAGGTCTGGGTTGGAAAATACCTGGAGACTTTGGGGGTGGAGCCAGGAGAGGGCAGGGTTTGGGGAGGGGAGGGGCCTCAGCATGGTCCGATGCCACAGAGTCCACCCTTCAAAGCAGCCATTTTCTCCAGGGGAGCCCATCTCTGTCAGCTGGGGATCAGTTGTGAAAGCGGGAGATCTCCAGGTCCCACCTGGAGGCTGGCAACCCTAGTGTTTAGTGGGGTGAGGCACAGTTCCCGGGAGGCAGAAGATTTAAGCCAGGGATGTATTATGGGAGGGTGGGGAAGGGTTGATTGCCCCTTTCACAAGTACCATGTCCCCGAGCCAAATGTGGCCCTACACTGGTCACAGGTTTTAGCTCTTTAAAGAGTTATCAGCTCAGTGGCGGACTGGCCTTCTCACTGCACAGATATGCTTTCTCCTTATTATTCTGCAGTGAAAGGTGCTAGAGACTTATTTATTTATTTATTTAAATGAAAGCTGGGATTTCAGAGGACCTGGTGTGTAGATTGGTATACCGGTAGAAGGATAGCCAATTGAAACAAAACAAAACATTAACACCCCCCAGGTGGCAGGGCAGCCATCCAGGCTTTGCCCCCAGTCTTTCCCCAAAGTTTCACAAGAATAAGTTTGAGAAAGATAGGAGAAAAGCCAGGGGAGTGCTGGGAGGTGCATGGAAGCATGTGGAGGCAGGCAAAACAACAACAACAAATAACAACAACACTTTCTTACAGCATTGAACCCAGGGGGAATAATCTGTGTGGAGAAGTTAATTAATTCTTAGACAGACAAGGCCTTGAAACCTGTTGTAACATGAGAGCCCCTCAAAGATTTAAACTTCCCTACACAGAGAATTTCAAACAATTTATTTAGATTAGAGTCCAGTATCACCTTGGAGACCAACCAGTGTTCTAGGGTATAAGCTTTTGAGAGTCAAGAGCCAGCATGGTGTAGAGCCAGCTTGGTGTAGTGGTTAAGAGTGGCGGACTCTAATCTGGAGAACCGTGTTTGAATCCCCACTCTTCCTCCACATGAAACCAGCTGGGTGATCTCGGGCCAGTCGCGGTTCTCTCAGGGCTTTCTCAGCCCCATCTACATCACAGGGTGTCTGTTGTGGGGAGTGGTAGGGAAGGCGATTGTAAACCACTCTGAGGCTCCTTTGGGTAGTGAAGGGTGGGGTATAAAAGCAACTCTTCTTCATCTCCTCCCTCCCTCCCTTCATTGGACACGAGTAGGGATGGAGGTCTGAATCCTTATCACACCTCTCCAGTTTTCTGACTGGGATTAAAGACTCGGAGATCTCCTCTCCTGCTCGTGTCTGATGAAGGGAGCTTCGGTGCTCGTAACTCGGAAACTCTTGGAGATTTTGGAAGTGGACCCTGGGGAGCATTGGGAGCTTGGGAGGGGGGTAATCAGGGGGTATTGCCACAGAGTCCACCCTCTAAAGCAGCCATTTTCTCCATGGGAACTAAACTCTGTAGTCTGGAGCAATGCTCCCTCTAAGCTGTACAGTTTTGTGAGCAAAAATTCTACTTTGTGAGCGGCTGGCATTAAAGTTGTGAGGGAGTGATTTGGCTACTGCATAGATTACTTTGCTCTGGAGCCAGCCTTCCTGAGCTAACACAAAAATGTGTGAGCCGGAGGTGGAAAAAACTGTGAGCTAGGTCACACTAACTCAGCTTAGAGGGAACACTGGTCTGGAGATCAGTTGTAATTCCAGGCGATCTGGGGTTCGGCGACTTTAATGTAAAAGTTTTTTTATTTCTTCTGGGCTTCTGTTTTGTTTTGCTGCGAGGGACTAGCACAGCTGCCCCCCCCCCCGCAGTACCGCTGCTTGCGAAAGCTTCATTCCTTTCAACTGAATAAAAATGGCAACTGGCGTAACTTTGACAAACGAACAGTCTAATGTTGTTCTAAATGAAAATATTTCTGTCTGGCTAGTGTCAAACGCGTCAGAGGCATGCCATCTTGGAGAGGGAACGACAGCGCAAGGTCCCTGCCCCCTTCTTTGCAAAGTGCCTTCCGTTTTGCGTATGCGGCTGCATCGATGGGAGCTTTTAATTTGTATTTAATGACTAATGCGCCGTTTGCTGAGATGGCATAAACCGGGCGATGAGCAGCATGGTAGGAGCTTGTGTTTTTTGGCCCGGCTGGAACCAACCAAAGCCGAGGTGACGGATCAGCCTGAAAACCTGAAAAATATTGATTTTACAGGTGGGAGAAACTAGAGCGCAGCGAGGTTAACCATTTGGTCCAAACTGGCATATGGTGTCAGCTGCGAAGGGCTGGAAATAGAACCCCGAGAGTCCCTGGCTCTCCGTCCCGTCCTCATTTAGGAGTGAGGAATCTTTCCAAGATTCACAGGTGTGCCTGCCTGATTGTTTCTCAGCATAGCCTGCCGGCGAACGTGGCTCTGAGCCGAAGCCGCAGCATCCCAGTGTGATGGCTGGGAGTGGAAGATGACAAGAAAGGCAAATGAACTGACTGGGGTTGGGGGGGGGTCTGGTTGAAGGGAAGGGGAGAGCTATTCTTTGTAGTGCAGGGAGACCAATTCCTCTGAAAGCCAAATTACATTTCAAGACGCGTACAGGTTATACAGAGAGCCTGCATGGGGCAATGGTTAAAGTGTTGGACTAGGATCTTGCTGGATGGCCTTGGGCCGGTCACACCCTCTCAGCCTGACCTACCTCACAGGGTTGCTCTGAGGATAACATAAGCTGCTCCTTCAGTGTTCTCTCTAAGCTGAGTTAGCATGGGCTAGCTCACAGGTTTTTTTAGCCTCCGGCTCACACGTTTCTGTCTTAGCTCAGGAAGGATGTTGTGGGGAGGGGAAGGGAAAGGAGTTTGTAAGCCGCTCTGAGACGCCTTTGGGCAGTGAAGGGCGGGGTATAAATCCAAACTCCTCCTCCTCCTCCTTCTTCTTCTTCTTCTTCTTCTTCCTCCTTGTTTCAGTCCCCCCCCTCCCCCTGGTTTGACAATCGAACACTGTTGGTCAAGATCACTGTTTACACCTGGTCCAAGAAGATATGTGCCTCTTCAATGGCCTAGGACCTCACCTCGGTTCTGTCTTTCCCTCCATCTCAAGAGAAGAGACCACTAACTTATGCTTAGGTTTTAATTAAGTTCCTAGGAAGGGGAGGTCCTAAATTATGGTCTTGATTCCAGCCATATTCCACTGGTGCAGAAAGCGTCGTCACTAAGGTAGCACACAGTGTCTACCTTGCAGAGGGGCCTATGCATCCCTTGCCTGCAACATCAAGGCACCTGTGAGAAAGGGTCGTTGTTAGGGTTGCCAGCAGTGCCTCAGCAAACGGTGGGAGATTTCGTAGGCATTCCCTCAGGAGAGTGGAGTTTGGAGAGGATGTGATGTCACTTCCAGGTGATGCTCTAGGAATTTCCTCTCGTATCTGTGGTAATGACCATAGAGACATGGGGAAATTCTTAGAGCATCACTATGGAGTCTATTTTCTGACCCTTTTTTTATCCTCAGTTTCTTGAGGTAAAAGGTTATGGGGTTATCCACCACCGGCAGACAAATGGCAAGCCTAGTTATTGTTGCTCTAATCACTTGGGATTATCACCTTACATCACCTCAAAGTGAATGCTTGCCTGTGAGGTCAGTTTACACTTTTGCTGCCTGCTATTCAATTACTACCCCAAGATTCTGCCCCCCCCAGCTTAAGTATGCAGTAATCCAGTTGCATGCATGAACCTAACCCCAGAGGAGCTTTCTCTCACTGAGACCCAGTTTGGTGAAGTGGTTAAGAGCGTGGACTCTAATCTGGAAGAACCGGGTTTATTTCCCCACTCCTCCACATGCAGCTGCTGATGTGACCTTGGGTCAGCCACAAGTTCTTTCAGAGCTGTTCTCTCAAGGGCAGTTCTCCAGAGAGCACTCTTAGTCCCACCTACCTCAGAGTGTCTGTTGTGGGGAGGGGAAGGGAAAGGGACTGTAAGCCGCTCAGAGACTCCCTCATGTAGTGAAGGATGGGGTATAAATCCAATCTCTTCTTCTTCCTCTTCTTCTTCACATGTTCCCATTCCCAAGGTTAAGAGAGGCAGCCCAGACAAACTTTAAGGGACTTTGGGGGTATAGTCCAGCTGAAATTAAGCTCTTCCACATGCAGTGGGTCAACAGAAAATATAAGATTTTAAAATTGACAATAAAGCAATCGGGGTGACTTTGCAATTGAAAATGGCCCGGGATCAAGCCAGGCTACAGCTGCGCAGTGCAGGGGCCTAGGGATGCCACTCCCTAGTTGGGGTTGGGGGCTTCCTGCCCTGAGCTCCTGTTGCCCACCACCACTCCAAGATGTGGCAGAGGAAAAAATAGGGGACAAATGGTGGCAGTGCAGATGGGATGATGTCACTTTTGGTGTTTTACCATAGAGTTTCCGGTGATCCCTGGAGCTACCTACCACCACTTCCGGGTTTTCCCTAGAAGTGACATCATCACATCCGTGGCACTGCCCCTGCACCATGTCCCCAGCCCTAAGGAGGCCACTCAGCTTGGACCGAGCCAGCAGGGAATGGCCCTGGCAGAGCTACTTGACTTGGCTGTGCTTCTTCCTGGCTGTCATCAGCCCTCCACAAACTTTCCCTAACAAAGCTGCCTTTTGCTGAGTTCAGTTCTATAGTCCATCAGGGTGACTCACATTTACTTTGCCTGGCAAGAGTTCTCCAAGCTCACAGGCAGAGATCTTTCATACCACCTAGTCCCTGATTTGTTTAAGTGGACATGCAGGGAACTGAACCTGGGAACTTCTGTGTGGCAGTCTGGGTCGGTGGCTGACAAGTAACTCTGTTCTGCTGCAGATGAGTTAGGCAGTGACTCTCCCCGTGAATGTGCCAACCACGCCTTCCCCGAATGCAGACATGGCCAAGGGCCACAGCACCGGCAACCAGAATTGCTCCATCTCTACAGATTTTTTCCAGGGGTTGTGTTGATGCATGCCAGCTACATCTGGAACTGCCCCTTTCCCCAGGCCAATGCCAGTGCGGCATCTAGAAAATCCTCCCCCCTCCCCCACATCTCCACCTCTTTTCTCAAGACATTAAATTAGGTATTCTTCATAAAAATCTGTAGACTGCTGGTAACAGGTCTGAAAGCTTACTGTTCTTTGAATGAATCTGAATGAATTGTGTTTCCCTCGTACTGAGTTTGCTCTTCAGTAGTTACCATTCTGACAGAAAACAGTGTGATGTTGTAGACCCAGTGTGGTATAGGGGTTAGAGTGTTGGAATAGGTTTTGGAAGCTTTGACTTGATTAGAAGAAGAACCAGAGATTGGATTTATACCCGGCCCTTCACTCGGAGTCTCAGAGCGGCTTACAAACTCCTTTCCCTTCCCCTCCCCGCAACAGACACCCTGTGAGGTAGGTGAGCCTGAGAGAACTCTAACACAAACTGCTCTTTCAGGAACAGCTGTACCAGAGCTTGTGACTGACCCAAGGTCACATCAGCAGGTGCAAGTGGAGGAGCGGGGAATCAAACCCGGTTCTCCCAGATCAGAGTCCGCACACTTAACCACTACACCAAACTGGCTCCCATGTGCTATGTATGGGGCTGCCCTTGGAGTCAATCCAGTAACCACAACTGGTGCAAAATGTGACAGTCTATTTGTTATCCTGGGCTAGCTGGCAGGTACCAGTCATTCAACTTTGAGGACCCTTCATTCGTTACAGCTTAGTTTCTGGGTCCAATGTAAGATGGTGTTCACCCTAAAATCCCTCTAAGGGGACCTCCACAGAGAGGGGATTGTGACTCAGTGGTAGAGCATCTGCTTTGTATGCAGAAGGTCCCAGGTTCAATCCCCAGGATCTCCAGTGAAAAGGGACCAGGTTGTAGGGGATGTGAAAGACGTTCACCTGAGACCCCGGAGAGCCGCTGCCAGTCTGAGCAGACAATACTGACTTTGATGGACTGACGGTCTGATTCAGTATAAGGCAGCTTCATGTGCCCATGACCTGTGCCCCACAAACTCGAAGGACCATCTCTCCTTGCATGTTCCCGTGTGGTAACTTCATTCTTCCCAGCCAGATCTTCTGGCAATACCCACTTCCCCTTGTCTAAGCCCCGTTTGGCAACAGTCTGTGTCTGAGCTTTCCCAGCGTCTGCCTCCCGCCTCTGGGACAGTCTCTTGGAAGAGGTCAGGAGGTTCCTACCCTCCTTGCCTTCAGGCAAGGCTGCAAAGGAATCCGAAGGACTCATTCCAAAGGAGCCTGAGATTGTGCAAAACGGGAGTACCTGGCTGGTGGAGCACAAGGTGTTTCTAGGTTGACGTTTATGTTATCAAATTATTTTTGTATTATGTTATTTCATATTAGCCCTGTTTGCAAGTTAGAATGAAGGCACATTTAATCTGTGTGCTGCATACACTCGATTTTCCTTCATACGTGTGTTGAGAAAGTTTATGTTACAGACAATGCCTGTACAGCCGAACAAGTGACTGAAACCCCACCTTTAACCAGGTACTGCTCTCCGGTCTCATGTGCAAAGTGAACACTCGTCGGCTCTTTCTTACAAACAGATGCACACATGTGCATGGCAGAATGTATGTGCGGTCACTGTGACATGTGAAACGGGGCAATAGCTGTGACTTGTTGTCCTGGAATTCTTCAGAGAAAGGCTGGCATATTTTAAATCAATCCCCACTCTGCCAAGAATCACACTAGGCGATCTTGGACCACTCACTCCTTGTAGATAGGGTTGCCAGGCTGAGTCTGGCATCTGACAGGAGGATTAGGGGCATGGACATGGGTGGGGTGCAGCGTAACTATGTAACTTCCAGGGGAAACCTGGAAGTAGTGTAAGGTAGCTCTAGGAATGGCCAGAAACTCTATGGTTTTAGAGGTACCCTCTCCACTACTGGGTTTTCCCAGGAAGTGATGTAGTGACATTGCTGTTTTTATTCCCCGCCCCCCCTCTTCTTAGAGCAGTGGCTGCCAGCGGGAGACCTCCTGACATAGCAGAAGCCCTGGCAGCCCTACTCACAGGGCTGTCATGAGGATTAAAAGAGGGAGGGAAAGCCGTCAGCTGCACTCAGCTTTTGGGAGAAAGAGTGGGGGATAGAAAATGTATTAGATAGATGGGACTGTGTGAGTCCTGTCAAAGTGTCCTTTTAATCAGTCACCCATGTGGGTTTCTTAATGGCATATCCACATGAAGCTTACCACGGTGGCTTTTAAATCATGAATCCCGGGGGCTCTTCAAAGCTTAGCGGGAATTCTCCAGTAAGAAGATGAGTAAACTTGCTCAGTGCCAATAATTGAGTCTCGTGAGAAGTTGGACTCCTCCCGCCCCCCGCATCCTGGCTTTGCACAGAATCTGTCTGTGTTTTCTCCCTACCTGGGCTTTACAGCAGCATTCTTTCTGGGCCACCAGATCCTCTCTGTCACTCATTCAAGGATGGGTCACCTTTCAAGATAATTGCTTAGGAGGGTGTGCAGCCGTTTTATCTCCGGCTCGGCCTCCTGCAGCAGCCATTTTGTGTCAGAATTCTAGAGTACCCACAGGCTCGAAAAAATTGGGGATCCCTGCTCTTGTCAGTGAGCCAGTTTGGTGTAGTGGCTAAGTGCGCGGACTCTAATCTGGGAGAACCGGGTTTGATTCCCCACTCCCCCACTTGCACCTGCTGGTGTGACCTTGGGTCAGTCACAAGCTCTGGCACAGCTGTTGAAAAAGAGCAGTTTCTGTCAGAAGTTCTCTCAGCCCCACCTACCTCACAGGGTGTCTGTTGTGGGCAGGGGAAGGGAAAGGAGTTTGTAAGCTGCTTTGAGATGCCTTTGGGCAGTGAAGGGCGGGGTATAAATCCAATCTCTCCTCCTCTCCTCCTCCTAGTCTTTGTAGTTCTTTTCTTGTCCCCATGGTCCCCAGATGGGGGGGAGGGACCTATTTTCCAACGAAACGTCTGGAAAGGATGAATTCTGCTTTGTAGTGCTTGGCTTACTGGTTCTGGGGAGTGTGTTTTGTGTCTGAGCTCAGCCAGGTGAAAAATTATATTTTGAAGCTGGCCCTACAGTGTGGTGTAGTGGTGGACTCTCATCTGGAGAACCAGGTTTGATTCCTCCTCCATGTGAAGCCTGCCAGGTGACCTTGGGCCAGTCCCAGTTCTCCCAGAGCTCTCTCAGCCCCACCTACCTCACAAGGTGCCTGCTGTGGGGAGAGGAAGGGAAGGCGATTGTAAGCCGCTTTGAGACTCCTCAAAGTAGAGGAAAGTGGGATATAAAAAGCTACCTTTCTTCTTCTTCTTCTCACAAGCGTTTTGTAAATGTCTATAGGCAAGTGAAGGAGACCAGAACTTCTACTTAGCTGGATCCATTTGTGTGTGTGTGTGGGGGGGGCGGATTCAATGGAAGAAAGATCTATTGAAATCAAAGGCAATGATCTTCATATAGAAAGAGGCTTGCTTGGGCACTCAAAGATTTTACCTTCCTTTTGAAGAAAAAAAAATGTGCAGGTAATAAGAGTTGCCAACCCCCAAATGTGTGTGTGTGTGTGTGGGGGGGGTGCTGGACTTCTCCTGGAGTTACAACTGATCTCCAGACTATAGACATCAGTTCTCCAGGAGACAATCACAGCTTCTGAGAGTGACCTCTATAGTGTCACAACCCTGATGAGCTCCACTCCCAAGTATACAGGAATTTCCCTACCCCGGCTGACAAGCAACCCTAGCAGACAAAGCCATGGCTCAGTGGAGGAGCATCTCATTATGGATATCGGCTGTCCCAAGTTCAGTCTTCTGAATCTTCAGACAAAAAGGCTCAGGATGTCGGTGATGCAGAAGACCTCTGCCTGAGACCACGGAGAGCTGCTGCCAGTCAGGGAACATAAGAGAAGCCAATGTTGGATCAGGCCAATGGCCCATCTAATCCAACACTCTGTCACACAGTGGCCAAAAATACCAGGTGCCATCAGGAGGTCCAGCAGTGGGGCCAGGACACTAGAAGCCCTCCCACTGTTGCCCCCCCAAGCACCAAGAATACAGACCATCACTTGCCCCAGACTGAGAGTTCCTATCTATACCTTGTGGACCTCTGCTCCATATGTAATTCCCTCTTGAAGCCATCCATGCTTGTAGCCGCCACCACCTCCTGTGGCAGTGAATTCCATGTGTTAATCACACTTTGGGTGAAGAAGGACTTCCTATACAACACTATCCTGACCTTGATGGCCTAGTGCTCTGATTCAGTATAAGGAAGTTTCATATGTTCATGTGTCCATCTACCTAAACCTATCCATAATTTTAAGGCTTTTCTTTTGAAAACGGAGGAGTTAACATTCAGTTGAACAGGATCCAATTTCAATGGGCTGTGTACCATTAGGATTTTTACAAGAAAGTACTTGTTTTTTTTTTCTTTTCGTTCCAGGTTTGTTGCTTCAAAGCAGAAGGGTACCTTGTAAACTTTTACTTTCATGGTTTTTAAAAATTCAGCTCCAGAGGCTTCCAGCCAAAACCTCACCTGCTTATTTACCCCACCACCCCATCCAATAGCAAATGGAGATGTCCCATGGCAAAGTTTCTGATCTACCCACGTTTTTTTTATTTTTAAACATATGGTTTTCTCATGAAAGTCGCTTTGAGTTTTTATGAGCATTCTAGTTGAACTTGGTCACTCTTGCCTTTGTATGTTCTTGTGGAGGCTTGTGTTCCCAGGCACCACTCAAACAATATGGACTCCTTCCAGGCCATGTATGGACAGGACTGCATAGGGTATAATATTGTTGTCCTCCTTCTCAACATACACACATGAGAGAACGTTCCTTTCCCTCCTCGAATGTTGCCAGATCCAGGTTGGGACAGAAGAGAAGAAGAGGAAGGAGAGATTGGATTTATACCCATAGGGTATAATGCCGTAGATTCCACGCTCCAAAGTGACCATATTCTCCAGGAGTAGCAAAGACTTAAGAGTCCAGTAGCACCGTAAAGACTCACGAAAGCTCATAACCGTGCCACGAATTTTGCTAGTCTTTAAGGTGCTACTAGACTCTTATGCTTTTCTACTCCTGGAGAATAGGGTCACTTTTCACATTATACCCTGTGGAGGCGCCTCCTACTACCTTCCCCAAGCTCTACCCCAAATCTCCAGGGATTTCCCAACCTGGTGCTGGCAACCCTATCTATAACTTGGTGGAACATTTACCGCCAAAGGTGACTTTCTCAGCAGAGGCCCAATAGCCGTTTCCTTTAAATATTTCAAAACAAAATCTCTCTATCGAAAAGAGCTGTTAACAACCTGAACCAAAGGCACCCTAATTTTCTCTAAACGGGATTTTAACAGCGATGAAGGGCAGGGATCCAGCTTTCAAGAAGCGGCCTTCACAGCTCCCATAATCCTGTCAACATCTATCAGGGAAACAATCCAAAACTGCCCTTCCACACCTGACCAGACAGTGTTTTGTTTTGTTTTGTTTTGTTTTCACCTCCTCTACCTGATCTGCATCCAAAATGGAGTCCAAGTTGGACTGAAATGGGTTGTTTTTTTATCCACAGGAGACTAGCAAATGTGTCACTGCTTATAGCTGACTCCGATTCAACCAGCTCTTTCCTGTTCAGTCAATGTCCTCTGATTCTTCTTTGGTACTGTGCAGATACTTGTCACCACGTACGGCAAAGAACATGAGTTTCCTAGAGGAGCGTCTGTGTGAATCAGGCTCGCTTTTCAAATGGAGCCTGCTAGGGTTGCCAGCTCTGGGGGCAGAGCCTGGGGAGGTTTGGGGAGGGGAGGGACTGCAGGAGGGGATAATGCCATGGAGACCACCTTCTGAAGCAGCCGTTTTGTCGAGTGGAACTGACCTGTGTAACCTGGAGACCAGTTGTAATTCTGGGGGATCTCCAGCCACCGCCTGGAGGCTGAGCAAACCAAGAAGGGGTCATAGTTACTCATGTAGGAAACGATGTTCCCTCTAAGCTATGGAGTCTTATGAGCAAAAATTCTACTTTGTGAGCTACTGACATTAAAGTTGTGAGCAAGCGATTAGTCTATTGCATAAATTAGTTTGCTTTGGAGCCATCCTTCCTGAGCTAAGACAAAAATGTGTGAGCCGGGGGCTAAAGAACTGTGAGCTACCTCATGCGAACTCAGCTTAGAGGGAACACTGGTAGGAAATGCCCTAAACAAGCAAACACTGTGATGTGAATGACTTAAGACATTTAGTAAATCTTTTCAAGGTATTATAAATCTTTAAAATATTACAAGGAAAAGGTCCCTCGTTCTCAGTGAGCCCCCGGATATAAGCTCATTTCATCCCAGCCCTCCCCAGGAGTAATCCTAATGTTCAAAGGTGTCAGCCTCTTGATACAGCTCAGTGTTATGGTTGGGGGGGTGGCGACCCCAGAGCCTGCAGCCACGCTGGAATGGCCCAGAGTGAGAACGCCACCTTCTCCGTAGTTCTGGATTCTTTCTGCGGGGAGCTCCTGGCTTGGATTTTAATACTGGCTGAAGGGCAACGTAACCTCTGTAACGTGGTGATGGAATGCTACCCTAGACTTGGGAGGAAAGCTGTTTGTCCCAGCTGAAGCAGGACTTTGCACATGCTCTGAAGAAATCAGACAAGACTCCAAAACAGTACTGCCGGCTCCAGGTTGGGAAACTCCTGGAGATTTCGGGGCACGGAGCCTGGGGAGGACAGGGACCTCAGAGGGGTGCGATGCCACAAGAGTCTACCCATCCATTTTCTCCAGGGGAACTGATCTCTGTAGTCTGGGAACAGCTGTCATTCTGGGGGATCCCCAGGTCCCGTCTGGACACTGGCACCCCTACCTTCATGTTCTGCCGAAAATATCTCCAGGGGATTCAGGCTGGCCGCTGTCAGGACGATGAACAAGATGAGCTCCACTTGAGTTTAAAAGCACCCGTCTGCTTAGGACGTGTGGATGCCTTCCAAAGGCTAAAAAATGCCTCCCACACATGAGGATCAAAGAGGCTTCTTCATGCTCACATCGACCAGTGGCCCACCGGCAGTGCGATCCGCAGCAGACTTACAACCTCTTTTTGTCCGTTGAAGTCAATAGGTTTAAAAGGATCGAACTCTGTTGAGAATTGCACTCTTCGCCTGCTACTGTAATCTCTCAGCGGCAGCTGGATCAGGAAAGGCAACCTGCTGTCCAGGTCTCGGGGCAAGAGCTTCTCTACATGTTGACTTGAGAGCCTCCAGCTGGCGAGGGCAGGGACGACACACCTGGGGCTTGCAGCGTGCAAAGCAGGGGCTCCACCACAGCGTTACAGCCTATCTCCCTCCTGCAGTCTGCGAGAGATTAGGCCAAATCCAGCAGTACCCTTCCTGTGCAGTCAGCATTTGGCCACTGCGTGTGGAGAGGAAAAGAAGAGAGCACAAACACGAATGCACTTGGAGATTGCCACAGGAGAATTCGTCCAGTCGCTGGCACCAGTCGCAAAGCAAAAGGTCAGGTTGTGGAGAGGAAGACCTGGATGCTGTTCCTGGACCGCGATGAAAATCTTTTTTTCCATTAGCTAAATGCCAAGAGCCAATGCTGGTTTTTCCTCTGAGTGTCCCTGGCTCTCACGGCCGATTCCAGACATTTGATGGACTTTCAAAGGCCTCTACCTGGTAGCTTGAAATGCCAGAACACACCTGGAGGGAGGTAAAGGGGAGGACCACGAATGTCTCGCTCAGCACAAAAGAACAGTCCCTGCATTGTGTTTTGCCAGTGTGACGCAGCAGTTTGCGTACCCGCAAGAGAGAGGGGAAGAGAAACGAAACAAAACCAAGCAAAAACCTCCAAAGGAAGTTTAGAAAATGAGTAAAATTAAGGCCAGAAGTTAAAAACATCAATAGCTATAGACAAAAAGTGCACATGTTTATTTCAAAAACACATAAAAACCTTGAAGGGGCCCAAATAAAGCCTCATAAAATAATCACAGTGACAAAATGCACAAAAATGTACAATATATGACCTGACGTGTTTCGGCCCACAAGAGCCTTCTTCAGAGGTCAAATAGTACAGAATGCAGCATGCAGCAAAGTCCCCGTTACACTTGTAAGGCAGTGAATAGTTGATATAGGGCCAAAAATGGAATGCTGCATGGAGAAATAAAAATATTTCATTAATATGTGATTAATATTTGATTCATATGTGGGTCCTGGGTTCAGATCCCTGCTCTGCCATCAAACTTGGGCCAGCTTTTTTCTCTATAACATACCTTACAGGATGCTGTTATGTTTGAATTGGAAAAAGGGAGACTCAGGTATGCTATCTTGAGATCCTTGGAGGAAGCGTAGGATAAAAGTATATGCTAGATCAGGGCTCCCCAATGTGGCACGCATGGGCACCGTGGAGACCATGGGTACCTTTCCTGGCATCCATAAAATGCTTTTTAGAAAGTGGGCAGGGCCATGTGAGGCTTTTGCCTGGCCGGTCTTCTGATTGGCCACTGGAGATCTGAAGAAGAAGAAGAGATTAGATTTATACCCCGCCCTTCACTCGGAGTGTCAAGAGTGGCTTACAAACTCCTTTCTCTTCCCCTCCCCACAACAGACAGCCTGTGAGGTAGGTGGGGCTGAGAGAGCTCTTTCTAGAACTGCTCTTTTTCAAGGACAGCTTGGATAGAAGTATGGCTTGCCCAAGGTCATCCAGCAGCTGCAAGTGGAGGAGAGGGGAATCAAACCCGGTTCTCCCAGATGAGAGTCTGCACTCCTTAACCACAACACCAAACTGGCTCTCTGCTTGGCTGTGCAGATTTTTAAGAAGTTGCTTCAGTAGCAACTGTATGCATGCAAGGAAACATTTTGAAACGATATGCTCACTTAGCATTGTGCAGTGTTGAAGAGCCATTATCAGAGTTATGCACGGCCTCACTCCTTGAGATTTTATGGCCAGCTCCACCTCCTTTGGCAGCCATTTTATGGCAGTGCCCATCATCCAGCATCAGAATTCCAGCGGTGTCCACACAGGCTCAAAAAGTTTGGGGACGCCAGTACTATGTATATACTCTGTTATACTATCTTCATTTCATCCCTGTGCCATCTACTTTGGTTTTGAGACCCGCCTGCCTGTATCTTTTGCAAATCCCTGGCCAGCAGAGAACAGAAGGCAAAGATTGAAGGGCGGAAGCAAGGTCAGACCTGACTTGGCCTAGTTGGGACCGTGATTACAGATCCCCTGGACAGCTCTGGGAGAAGGAGGCTTCCTCCAGGAAGGGCCTCCACATCATTCCCCAAGGGCCCCCCAACCTCATTGGTGCGCCTCTTGCCACAACAGACTCAGTCACTGTTACTGTACTGGGTTACTTCTCACAGGGTTGATGGCCATATTAGAGCTAGTTGCCTCACTTCCACTTCCCATCTTTGCTCGTGGTCCAGTCCGTCCCTCAGATGATACTTCTAAAGCTCTACCAGTTCGACATTGCTTGAGCTCATGGTCTGCCCCATCCTAGACACATATCCTGCCCTCGGTCCCCATTCATTTGCCCTATAACTGAAAACAGAGTTCTTCCCCAAAGTGTGTGTTTTGCTTTGTCCAAAACCACCTTAAGTTCTATTTGACAAACAACATAGAATGCTGC
Source organism: Gekko gecko (assembly GCA_029375565.1). NCBI lineage: Eukaryota > Metazoa > Chordata > Lepidosauria > Squamata > Gekkonidae > Gekko > Gekko gecko. The sequence continues at coordinate 131,433,539 of JAPDNY010000008.1, read as the reverse complement.
TCCCCCCTTATTGATTTACCTGTTGCCAGCATCCAGGTGGGCCTGGATATTTCCTGGAATTACAAATGATCTCCAGACTACAGAGATTGGTAGCACTAGAGAAAATAACTGCTTTTCCAGTAGAGGTCATATGGCATTATATCCTGCTGAGGTCCCTATCCAGGTTCCACCCACAAATCTCTAGGAATTTTCCATCCCAGAGTTAGAAAACTTATGAAGAAGAGGACATTGGATTTATACCCCACCCTTCACTCGGAGTCTCAGAGTGGCTTACAAACTCCTCTCCCTTCCCCTCCCTACAACAGACACCCTGTGAGGTAGGCAAGGCTGAGAGAGTTCTTTCCAGAACTGTCCTTGAGAGAACAGCTCTTTCAGAACTATGGCTTGCCCAAGGTCATCCAGCCAGGTGCAAGTGGAGGAGTGGGGAATCAAACCTGGTTCTCCCAGATTAGAGTCCGCACTCCTAACATCTATACCTAACTGGCTTGGGCCCGGATGCCTGCAATGGTGTGAGTCCTGTTAGACTCCCAAGACTGGCCCAAGATTGGTCCATATTTTATTCTACTTCTTCCTCCCCTCCCCTGCTCATGTTCTCTCTTTCTTATCCTCCCTCTCCTCTCTGCCACCTGAGTGGGATATTTTGCTCAGTCCCTTTACTACATGGATTCCATCCTCCATATAGCTAATTCCACCTGCTTTTGGATTAACGTTGTCAGTAGGATTCCCAGACCCCCTGTCTGGGTGGGAGGTCCCTGATTTTTTTGGGACTTTTGCCTGCTACCGGCCACAGCATGTTTCTAGCAGCAGCTAAATCAAATGCCGCAAGGATGAGGGTAAGCAGGATTTCACTGCCCTCAGCGCCTGACTTCTCCCCGGCGTCCAGCAATCGGAGATGTGTTCTGCCTTTGAACCTGGAGGTTCTGCCATCATGGCTGTGTGTGTGTAAAGTTCTGTCAAGTTGCAGCCAACTTATGGCTACCCCATAGGGTTTTCGGGGAAAGAGACATACATAAGTGGTTTGCCATTGCCCGCCTCTGCATCGCAGCCCTGGTATTCCTTGGTGGTTTCCCATTCATATACCAACCCTGCTTAGTTTCCGAGATCTGTTGAGATTGGGTTAGCTGGGACCATCCAAGTCAGGGCATCATTATGGCTACTAACCACGATTATCTTCTGTCAACCTCGCAACTCCCTTAAAGATCCATCTAAGGCCAGTGTCCATCACTGTGTCTCAGTTCACTGTGAGCCAAGAATAACGCCGAAGGCATTCCTTTTGGCAGACGCAAAAAAAAGTAGGCCTGTCGTGAAAATTCACTCATTCCCTCCTGGATAATAGGAAGAGCCAAAGTACAAGATATCAGAAATAGCCTTGTACTCCCAGAAGTGGCTTTGTTGACACCGATTGCAACTGAGGCTGTTCTGTTTCGGATTGCACCAGCAATTGAGTTTTCCTTTCCTCCCCTCTAGATAACCGTGGACGGTGCTCTGTGTCATTGATGCCAGTTACCTTCTAAATGTGTTTGGCTTGTACCGGTATACCAGAGAGGAAGGCGAAAGGGCTGGGTCACAGAGAATGGGAGTCTTTTCAAGACAATGATCTCTGTCTGGTTCCTTAAAAGAACAGGAAATGCCTGTTGTGACTGGTCAGAGAAGGCCACGTCTCCATACTAATAGAAGGAGGAGGAGGAGGAGGAGAAGGAGAGATTGGATTTACCCCGCCCTTCACTACTCAAAGGAGTCTCAGAGCAGTTTACAATCTCCTTTCCCTTCTCCTCCCCACAACAGGCACCCTGTGAGGTGGGTGGGGCTGAGAGAGCTCTGACAGAAACCACCCTTTTTCAAGGACAGCTGTGCCAGAACTATGGCTTGCCCAAGGTCATCCAGCAGCTTCAAGTGGAGGCGTGGGGAATCAAACCCGGTTCTCCTAGATTAGAGTCCGTGCACTTAACCACTACACCAAACTGGCTGCTGCCACCAAACAAGGAACATGGATCATAAAGTGTGCCGAGATGGGACTGGTACAAATGCGTGATGGGTTTAGAATGCAGTGAGATCAAACAAATGGGAGAGATCAGTACAGAGCTCTGCCAGGGAAAGGGGGTGGGGTGGGGCTCGCTGGGAGACTTTGAGCCAGTCTGTCTCTCAGCCTCAGTGAGGTCACAGAGTTGTTGTGGTGAGGAAATGTGTATTTATTGGCTGACTGCTGGTTTATCCCCCCTTTCTGCCCAAAGGGGGCCAGGTAACAAGCAAAAGAGTGTAAATATATGTATCATAAAATTAAGTGAAAACAGAGCTATTGTTCAAGACCTCGCATCGTTGTCCACACACAAACATTCCCTTCTGCCGCTTCACAGGCTGTGGGGGGGAGAAGGGGGGGAAAGCTCACTGGGATCAGTATTGAACTGTAGAATTTGGGGCCAATATTAGAACATGGCCCCCAATGCAATGACATCACTTCTGGTTTTGTGCTGGAAGAGACCTAACATCCTGCCTGGATGCTGTGAGTCCTTCCCCCTCCCCACAGCTCCCAGTGGGTTGCCATCTGCAGCTGGCAGCCCTAGCTAAGATACAACACAGCTCCGGTCATGGGGCGCCTACGGTGCTTGGCTCTGTGGAAGAGACTCTGCATTGCATGCAGAAGGTCCCACGTTCAATCCCTGACATAAATAAGAAGAGCTCTGCTGGATCAGACCAATAATCCATCTAGCCCAGCATCCTGCCTCAAACAGTGGCCAGCCAGTTCCCTGGATGGCCAGCAATGGGGTACAGAGGCTTCCCCCAATGTTGCCTCCTGGCTCTGGGATTCAGAAATGTAGTGCCTCTGAATGTAAAGGTTCCCCTCAGTCACCATGGCTAGTAGCCATTGATAGATTTATCTGCCATGAATCGATCTAATCCCCTTTTCAAGCTGTTTATTTCTGTGGCCATCACTATCTCCTCTGGCAGCCAAATCCCACATTTTAATCACTCTCTGGGTGAAGTAGAATTTCCATTTGTCTGTCCTGAACCTACTGCCCATCAGCTTCATTGGAGGACCTCAAGTACCAGTATTTTGGGAGAGGAAGAAAAATGCCTCCTTGTCAACTCTCTCCACCTCATGCCTAATTTTATAAAGCTCTATCATGTCCCCCTGTAGTTGTCTCTTTTCTAATCTGAGAAGTCCCAGACTCTTCAGCCTATGATGCTCCCTATGGGAAAGGGGGATGGCTCACTAATAGAGAATCTGCTTTGCATGCAGAAGATCCCAGGTTTATTCTTTGGGTGAAGGTATCTGGCAGTAGGTGATCTGAAAGACTTCTCCCTGAGATCCCAAAGAGACACTGCCATAAGAGTACCAGGAGAGCCCTGCTGGATCCAACCCAGGGTCCACCTAGCCCAGCATCCTATCTCATACAGCAGTCAACCAGTTCCTCTGTATGGCCAACAACAGGGCATAGAGGCCTCCGCCTCCGCCTTGAGCTTGCCTCCTGACACTGGGATTCAGAGATTGACAGCCTCTGAACATGGAGGTTCCCTTTAGTCACCATGGCTAGTAGCCTCTGATACACCTGTCCTCCATAAATCTGTCTCTGCCTGTGGCCATCACCACCGACTCTGGCAGCAAACTGGCAGTCAAAGTAAACAACAGCGGCCTTGATAGACCAATGTCAGCTGAAGGCAGCTTCATGTACTCAGTGATGAGTTCGTCTCTCCTTGAAAGACCTACAAGACTGCGAATTGATCATCTGTTATTCATAGAATCATTGAATCATAGAGTTGCAAGGTACCTCCAGGGTCATCTAGTCGAACCTCCTGCACAATGCAGGAAATTTACAAATACCTCCCCCCACACACCCCCAGTGACCCCTGCTCCATGCCCAGAAGATGGCAAAAAACAACAACAACACAAAAACCTTCCAGGATCCATTGCCAAAACTGGCCTGGAAAAAAATCACTTCCTGACCCCAAAGTGGTGACTGGCATTTCCCTGGGCATGAAAGAAAGGGTCACAAGAACTAAGCACTGATGTAACCCTTCCTGCTCTTTCATGATCTGCCTAAGTTCACAGAACCAGCATTGCTGCTAGATGACCGTATAGCCTCTGTTTAAAATAATAACAATAATAACAACAATAACAATAATAACAACAATAATAATAATTGGGGAGTTGGAGTGCTTGGTGTTGGGCGAAAAAATAGACATTGTGGGTATTTCAGAAACTTGTTGGGATGAGGAAAATCAGTGGGATACGGTGATTCCCGACTATATATTATATCGGAAGGATGGGGGGGAAGGGTTGGAGGTGGGGTGGCTCTGTATGTCAAAGAGGGTATATAGTCCAGTAAGATTGAGAGGGTAAGAGAATTGGATTCACTTCTGGAAATGCTATGGGTTGAAATAGTGGGCCCAAAAGGAAACTTAACACTGGGAGTTTGTTATCACCCACCAGATCAAAAGATAGAGGAGGATTATAAAATGATGAATGAATTAAAGATAGTGGCTAGACAAAAAAACATGGAGATTTGAACTACCTACACATTGATTGGGTCAATATGTGCTCTTGTCGGGAAAAAGAGATTGAGTTTCTAGACACTCTCAATGACTGTGCTATAGAGCAGATGGTCACGGAACCTACCAAGGGAGAGGCGATCCTGGATTTGGTCCTAAGCAACGCCCAAGACCTGGTGAGAGATGTAAAAGTGATTGCACCACTTGGGAACAGTGACATGTTATTGAGTTCAACATTTGCATAAATAGGGAGTTGGCCAAAAAGACAGACACAACCACTTTTAACTTTAAAAGGGGTAACTTCTCTGGATATGAGGGGACATGTGAGGAGGAAACTGAAAGGAAAAGTAGAAAGGGTCAAAACCATTGGGGAAGCTTGGAGACTATTTAAAACTACAATCCTAGAAGCTCAGGAAAAATACATACCACAGGTTAGGATACATACCGCAGGTTAGGAAAGGCACAAATAGGTATAGAAAAAAGCCTGCATGGTTAACAAAGTAATAGAAGCTGTAAAAGGTAAAAAGGATTCCTTTAAGCGGTGGAAAGCTAGTCTCAGTGAGGCTGATAAAAGGAAACACAGGCTGTGGCAGATAAAATGCAAATCTGTGATCAGACAGGCAAAAAGAGAATATGAGGAGCATATAGTGAAAAACATAAAGACCAACAATAAAACTGTCTTCAAATACATTAGAAGCAGGAAACCAGCCAGGGAGGCAGTGGGGCCCTTGGATGACCAAGGGGTAAAAGGAGTAGTGAAAGATGATAGGGAAATGGCTGAGAAGTGGAATGCATTTTTTGCCTCTGTCTTCACTGTGGAAGAGGAGAAGTGCTTGCCCACTCCAGAAGCACCGATTTCGGGAGGGGTGTTGAAAGACCTGAGTCAGATTGAGGTGACAAGAGAGGAGGTCCTACGATTGATAGATAACTTAAAAACTGATAAATCACCAGGCCCGGATGGCATACATCTGAGAGTTCTGAAAGAACTCAAATGTAAACTTGTGGATCTCCTGACAAAAATATGTAATCTTTCTTTAAAATCTGCCTCCATTCCTGAGGACTGGAAGGTAACTAATGTCACTGCCATCTTTAAAAAGGGCTCCAGTGGAGATCCAGGAAATTACAGGCCAGTCAGTCTGACATCGATACCGGGTAAGTTGGTGGAAACTGTTATTAAGGAAAGAATTAGTAGGCACACTGACGAACAAAAACTATTGAGGCAGACTCAGCATGGGTTCTGTAAGGGAAGATCTTGTCTCACTAACCTGTTAGTGTTCATTGAGGGGGTGAACAAACATGTGGACAAGGGGGACCCAATAGATATTGTTTACTTTGCCTTCCAGAAAGTTTTTGATAAAGTTCCTCATCAAAGGCTCCTAAGCAAGCTCAAAAATCACGGGATAAAAGGATAAGTCCTTTTGTGGATCAAAAACTGGCTAATTAATAGGAAACAGAGAGTGAGTATAAATGGCCAATTTTCTCAGTGGAAGGTGGTAAGCAGTGGGGTACCGCAGGGATCAGTACTTGGTCCGATGCTTTTTAACTTGTTCATTAATTATTTGGAGCTGGGAGTAAGCAGTGAAGTGGCTAAATTTGCAGATGATATGAAGATGTTCAGGGTGGTGAAAACCAGGGAGGATTGTGAGGCACTCCAAAGGGATCTGTCTAAGATGGGCAAGTGGGCATCAACATGACAAATGGGGTTCAATGTGGCCAAGTGCAAAGTGATGCACATTGGAGCCAAAGATCCTAACTATAAATACACGTTGATGGGGTCCGAAGTGGCAGAGATCGACCAAGAAAGAAGTCTTGGAGTTGTAGTAGATAACTCACTGAAAATGTTGAGACAGTGTGCGACAGCAATAAAAAAGGCCAGTGCTATGCTGGGGATTATTAGGAAGGGTATTGAAAACAGATCAGCCAATATCATAATGCCCCTATACAGGGGTCTTTTCAGGGGGGAGCGCACGGAGCACAGCTCCCGGAGCTCAGGAGCCAAGCCCCGCCCCCAGCCAGGGTCCTGGGAGTCTTTCAGGCACCCGAATGTCAATTTCAGCTCCATTATATCCTATGGGCCATTGAAGTCAATGGTGAAAACATAGGGTATATTCTGGGGGCTGGAGGGAAGGGGGTTTGAGGGAGAGGCTCCAAACTCAAAGGGTAGCTGATGGAGCCTCTCCCCAAGATACTCACGACGTTTCAAGAACATTGGATCAGGGGGTCCAATTCTATGGGCCCCTAAACAGGTTGCCCCTATTCCCTCCATTGTTCTCTATGGTGGGAAAAAGTAACTTCTCTTATGTTCTTAATAATAATGTATGTAGGATGGCAGTGTGTGTAGGATAGCTAGGAGATCCTAAGATTGTCTGGCAGTCAAAAGTTCCAGCTCTTTTAATGTTATATACCACTAGGTGGTGAGCTAGACTCATTTTTAATGGAAGAGACATTTCAGAGGTGGTTTGTCATTGCCTGCCTCTGTGTCAGAACCCTGGTATTCCTTGGAGGTCTCCCATCCAAATAGTAGCCAGGGCTGATCCTGTTTAGCTTCTGAGATCTGATGAGATCAGGTTAGCCTGGGCTAGCCAGGTCAGGGCATCTGACATTCAAATTCTGTGCGATGCAATGGGAAGAGAAAGACGGGATTCTTGCACATCTGGGTGCATGCGTACCAACTCCAATGCACATGCCCACTAAAAAGTAAAATATCTGGATTTTAGGGTTTTTTTTGCTGATACAGCTGCATATTGCGCCCTGTTTCTAAACTTGGTGAAATTACATGTAAAAGCCGTAAACCTCCTTTGTATCATTCATAAACATAATAAAAAAAAATGTTATATCACATAACTTCGACTTGTCAATAACTCTCGCCTTAGCCTGAGGGGTTGAAAAGAAAATTATTCCTGCTCCACATTTTAATTATGCCATAAACTTGGGGAAATAGCTATTGATCTTCCACATCTGGCGTAAAAAGATTGCTTTCTTCTTGTCATATGGAGCCACACTCAAAAATATTAGAGGAGCTTGAAAATACGTGCTGTAAAAAAAACACACACAAAACCCTAAAACGACTTTCTTTTTTTATTAAACAAGTTTACACAGTGCCTTATTCTTGAAGGATGCATTTATTATTATTATTTTCTTCAAGCAAATCTCTTTTTTAAAAAATTAGAATCATAGAACCACACAGAGACAGAAGGGGCCACAGAGGCCATCCAGTCCAACCCCCTGCTCAATGCAGGATCAGCCTAGAGCACCCCTGACAAGTGTCTGCCCAGCTGCTGCTTCAAGACTCCACTGCTGCACAACTCTTACTGTAAGAAAGTTTTCCCTAATATCCAGCCAGTACCTTCCCGCTCTTAATTTAAACCCATTCTTGGGAGTCCTATCCTCTGCTGCCAACAGGGACAGCTCCCTGCCCTCCTCTAAGGTTATTTCCACACTAGACCTTAAATCCTGGTTCAACCCTGTCCCCGAACTTACATTCTACACTACACTCTAGTTCACCCCTGTAATTATCTTGGGGTATTTTATTGTTTCCACATTACACTGAGGTCACCCTCGCCCCACACTTGTCCCGGGATAAATGGATGCTGTTATAACCAGGGATAAATGCAAGGTATTGTGTCATGAGCTGAACTCTGATAAAACCAGGGATGAGATCCAAGTGCGGAAAGGGCCTAAGCGACAGCCCTTCAAAGACTTCAAGAGAGCCATCGTGCCCCCCCTCAAAACATCTGTAACCGATGGAAGCTGGTGTAACCGTAATGGCTAAGACACTGGACTGCAATTTAGGAGGTGCCCGATGCAAATGTCATCTTGGCCACAGAAGCTTTTAAGGATGTCGCTTGAGCTTAGACTTAGTCCCCTGCCTACAAAATAGAGATGATAAAACATGCCTCTTTTTAGGGTTGCCTGCCTCCTGATGGGGCATGCAGATCTCCTGGAATGCCAGCTTTTCTCCAGATTACTGAGATCCGTTCCCCTGGAGAAAATGACTCTATGACGTTATACCCTGGCTGGGGTCCCTCCCCTCCCCAAATCCCGCCTTCCTCAGGCTCCGCCCCCAAATATCCAGAAATTTCCCAATCCGTATTTCACAACCCTACCAACTTTACAGGGCTGTCGTAAGGTTTTTCTAGCATCGCAGAGGGCTGGGTATCTGCCAAAGTCACTGAGGAGGGTCCTAGAAGATCAGGGCAGATGTGGAAAAGTCACCTGGTCCCCACCAGATCGATTTTATTTATTCCATATGACACTCAACATCACCAACACCTCCCTGTTCTGTTCCTGTGCTGTACTGAGTTTCAGTTCTTTATTCTGGCTTAAATAGGAGCATTTTTACAGATCATTTCAGAATAAGAAGATGAGCAGATGAATGGCAACATTCACCATCGTTGACTTCATACGTTTCTTCTACCTTCTCTGTGTTCCCGGGGCTCCTTGGTTGGAGGGAGGGGAGTAGACCTCATACAACCAGACAGATGTTTGCATCAAGTCCAGCTCTCTAGCCACCACCCCATATTGGCTCTTTGATACAGCCAGTGTGGTGTAGGGTTAGAACTGGACTAAGACGAGACTTGGGTTCAGATCTCTGTCTCGCCATGAACCTTGGGTCCATACTATGTTTCGACCTTGTTTACCTCTCAGGTTTGTTGTGAGGATAAAAATAGGGAAGTGGGGACCACAACGGGCCCTCTCAGCTCCTTAAAGAAAGGGTAGGTTTGGTAGGTAGATTAGATCTACGTGTGTATGTAACCCAGGCGTTGGAAATAAGGGCAAGTTCAAGGCTTAGGGTCTCCTTTCTTAAAGCCCCCCTCCCACTCCCACACCTGGGCTTAAGCAAAGCAGCTATTTATTACAACAAGGATAATACAGTTCTGCACACAGGGTACGGTACTCCCCACCCCCAAACTCCTTTCCCTTCCCAAGCCGAAGGTCCAGTTGGCCGTGTTCCAGAAGAACCGCTCTCTTGTTGGAGCTGGTCCAGCTGCAGTCCCTCAGAAGCAGACCTCCAGTGGGAAGGAAAGTTCTCAGGGCCTCTCTCCTCCCCATCCGAGAGAAGAAATCAGCTCCAGTTCAAAGGCAGATGGTCTGGGGGCTCACCTCCTCCAGAAGAAGGGATGTCCATCAAGGGAGGCCCTTTCCCATACAAGAACCTCTTCAGCTGAGGCCTCTTAGCAATCCAGTCCTTGGAGGGACAAACAACTAGGCCTCATGCTCCATACCCTACTCAGGTTTTATTTTTTCTTTCTTCCAGTCACTCGCTATGCACAGGCCTCCCAGTATGCAAATTAAGCGGTTTCATTGCTCCACCCCGCAGCATATAGCCCCAAAGTTCTACGCATTTGACTCTAAAATTAGAGTTACTTCTGATTGCTCTGGTTGCAACATTTGGAGCAGCCTCACATGGCAAGGCACGTTTTATTGAAGTAAAATATGCGGGTAATGGTGCTTATAGTTACAATTTACTGAAATTAAATGGGCAGATATCTGCCAAGATTCCGTGACTCCAAGAACAGCAAGAAAGAACCAGTGTTAGGTCCCTTTGGCACCGAAAATGGGTCTGCCGACCAAAGGAAGAATGAAGCCATTGTGCGAAATATTAATGACCTTGCTAAGAGCATGTGAATTGGTCACCAACTGAGCTTCTGTGGTAGAGTGGGGATTTGAACCTGGGTCTCCCAGATCCTAGCCAGATGCTCTAACCACTCACCACACTGGCTTTCCTGAGAATTGCAAGCACTGCTTCAGTTCAAGGCCCTTCCCAGCTGTGAAGTCAGCGGTGTGACGGTTGGCCAGTTTTTCTTTCTCTCCCTCAACCTGCCCTCCCTCACAGGGTCGTTGTGCGGACAAAAATGCTGAGGGGAGAACCCTGTACATTGCCCTAGGCTCCTGGATAGAATCTTGCATAAATGGAATTGCTAGGGTGAGACAGAGACCATCTAAACCATTGACTTCAGATGTCACAGTCCCGCTGTACACTGCATTGGTCAGGCTGCACCCTGGAGTACTGTTGTAAAACTCTCTTAAAAAAGAGAGAATTTTATTCTTTTTATAAGAAAAGGAAAAGGGAAGGGTAGACAGATGGAGAAAGAAAAAGGTGGAGTGAAAATTTTTTTCTGTTAGTGAGAGTTAGTTTAGGTTAATAACCAATACCAAGTTTTGGCATCCATCATGGTTAGAAGATCTTCTTTTTAACTAAAACAAAGTCCAAAATCACTCTGTTAATGCAGTTAGTAAAGTCCATTGGGGTTAGTAATTAAACAGCTCCTTCCGGATGTAACACGAACAGTCCTCAAAGTATCTTCTTCTTAATTTTCTTCCAGTTATGGATTAAGTCCATTTTAACTTTGAAGTCTTCCGTTCCATCACCTTCCCCTGGGCTGCTGTCTTCTGCACTTATCCCAATTTTGAATGCTGCATCCTTCTTCCTGCTGGCGTGTCTCTTCAGGAGTTTCTGTGTTTTGAAGATGAAATCCTTCTTCTTTCTTTTCTTTTTTTTTTTAAACTTCTGGCCTTCAAGCTTCCAGGGCTCCACAAACTCAGCAGATGAAATTAGATCTCCCGTTTGTCGCCTGCATGCTGTGCTCGACATCCCCTTCTACTGGCAGAGTATTTCTTTTTATAAAGGCGGAATAGGCTTTGGGAGCCTTATCCACCTCTTCTTTTAACTTTATCGCTCCACTGCCAGTTAGGGGTGCCAAGACATTTGTCAAGGTAAATCCGAGATCTTCTTTCTCCTCTTCTTTAGCGCCCTGGAAACCTGGAATCAAATTCGATTTCTGTTCAATCTCCTTCATCTTTCTAGTTGTTTCCAATATCTGTTTCTGTCGACTGATGAGAACACTTTCCATTTTAAACAAAGTTTGGTTGATCTTCTGCAATTGTTCCAGCAGGGGGCACAGCATCTCCTTTTTCTGTTGATTGACAGCAAGCTCTTGGGGGGGCTATCTGGACCGGAAGTCCCTCCTCTCTTCTCTTCCGGTGTCTGCAGGGCTTGTTCCATTATCGACATTTTGTTTTTTTGTTTACTTTTAAAAAGTTCGTGCCGCATCCCCCAGGAAGCTAAGATGAACACATTCTTCCATGCAGCCCCAACGGTACACGTACTTTCACCAACACTTTGTTTTCTTTCTGCCCCCCTTCGCGCTCCCTTTGAATAACTTGCTTCTCGAGGGGGGTGGGGACTCCTCCCTCCTCCCAACGCTTATACGCATGCAGGGGGCTCCGATTTACGCTTCAAAATAGATCTTCAACTCACGATTCGATGCCACTACTTCTTTTTATGTTGAACCATAGCGCTGTTTTCACTCCTGGAATTCGGTGGCGCCGCTAAGTCCCATTACGGGCACGCCGCAGCGGGGCCGATTGGGGCGGGGAGAAAGCCTCAATTTCCCGGCTGTCTGCCGGCAAAGAGGCTACTCCCCAAGCGCCCCGGTTCGGAGCCTTAACCTAAGGCTCACTAGGGTCTTTCGCATATGCGAAGACCCCCCTAACTGCGCGTGGGCTAACCGCCTCCGGGAGCGTCCCGAGAAGCGGCCGCCATTCGCGACGCCGGAAACCGAAAACCCACCCTGGAGTACTGTGTGTAGCTCTGGAGGCCTCACTTCAACAAGGATGAGGACAGAATGGAGCGGGTGCAGAGGCGAGCAACAAGGATGATCGGGGGCCTGGAGACCAAGCCCCTATAAGGAAAGGCGGAGGGACTTGGGAATGTTCAGTCTGGGGAAGTGGAGGTGGAGGGGGGGACATGATGGCTCTCTTGAAGTGTTTGAAGGGCCGTCACTCAGAGGAGGGCAGGGCGCTGTTCCTGTGGGCAGCAGAGGAGAGGACTCACAAGAATGGGTTTAAATTAAGGGTGGGAAGGTACCGGCTGGATCTTAGGAAAAACTTTTTTTCCAGTCAGACTTGTGCAACAGTGGCATCAGCTGCCTCGGGAGTTGGTGAGCTCCCCCTCAGTACTGGCAGTCTTCAAGCAGCGGCTGGACAAACACTTGTCAGGGATGCTGTAGGCTGAGCCTGCACCGAGCAGGGGGTTGGACTAGATGGCCTGTATGGTCCCCCTTCCAGCTCTGTGATTCTATGGCTCTATGACTGATAACATAAGAACACATAAGAGAAGCCAATGTTGAATCAGGCCAATGGCCCATCTAGTCCAACACTCTGTCACACAGCGGCCAAAATATACCAGGTGCCATCAGGAGGTCCAGCAGTGGGGCCAGGACACTAGAAGCCCTCCCACTGCTGCCCCCTCCAGCACCAAGAATAGAGTGCATCACCTGAGGGGGATAAGGGTGTAACTGTGCATAGGATTGCACTCTTAGGTAAGCACGTGGCTTGTTCACTCTGAAGCTATCCCTCCCATGTTGACACTGGTGGACAGTCCTTTTCCAAGGTTTTCCAGAAACAAAGTTAAAAGTCAGAGGAAGTCTTCTTCTGATGGAGCAAGCCTTCTGCTAGAGAGAGACTCCTAGGCTCAGCATGACATCTTAAAGCTTTCTGCTGCATTGTCACCCAGAAACCATCAAAACATGGGATGTGAAGTTCCTTCGGAGGAGGAGATGGTTGTGTACACCTACTGACTCGACTACTACCAAGGAAAACTGGGTTTGAAGTTTAGGGCAGAATGTGGACGTGGAGTATGGGAACAAGAATAGAGATGGGAATACTTAAAGAACCCCACTGGTTTCCGATTACTGGGCAGAGCTGGCCCCCACTGTACCACCATATGGTAGATGGGGCTGATTGGTGGTGCGCATGGTACTTGCACAGTTAATACTATACCTCTGGGAAGCAGAGCCGGCACCAGCATGCCCATAGGTGGGGCAGCTACTAGGGTCCAGAAATTCTGGTTGGGCCCACTGACGGTGATCCCCACCCACTCAACTTCCCTGCTATCTGTCTGTACCCATGCTCCCAACTGCCCAGAGTCATTGAGGATGGGGATGTGGGTGGTTCCCAGCGGCAGCACTCCTAGGATTGCCAGGTCCCCTTGTTGCGCCAGTGGGGGGATTTGGGGGGATTCTGGGACATCCCCGATGCAATGATGTCACCCGGGAGTGACGTCATTGTGCCGGTGACATTGTGGGCAACGCTTTATTTATTTATTTATTTATTTATTTATTACTTTTGATTTATATCCCACCTAGCCAGGAACCGGCTTCAAACCATAGAGTTTTGCCTTCAAACCAGAGCACCGCTGCACAACATTCCTAACGTGACAATGTTACTTCTGGGCGATGTCATCACGTTGGGGATGTTGTGCAGTGACATCGCTGTTTGGGGGTGGGGTTTCCTCACCAGCCAGCTGGCTAGTGATGGGCAGAAACACTGAAAACCAAGGGAACCCCTGCCGGGACATGGGGACTGGCAGGGCAGCAGCAGTACCATTGGCCAGTGCTGTTGGTAAAAGGGTGTGTGGGTGGTACAGGCAACTGAGCATGGGCGATGGGTGGGGTGGCAAGCTGGAGAAGGATGCAGGAGCGAGTGCCGAGCATGCAGGTGTGGGAGTGGAAAGGAGGGCATGAGGGGGCCCCTGGTGGTGGACAGATGGGGGCCCATGGGCTGTTGGACGGTGGACCCTCCCCCAAACCCAGTAGTGGCCCTGCTGGGAAGACTCCAACCCCAGAGGAAAGGAATCCGATTGCACCAGTTGTCTGCATTGGCTCATTGAGATTCCAGAGGAGATGGTGTGATTGAACCTCATCTGAACAAGCCTCAGCCTGGCATAATGATAGGCAATGACTGGCATTTTTACAGCCGGGGTTATAAATCGAGTGTCTCTGTCTGTACCGTAATAAGCTCTCTTTATGTGTTGGTGAATGGGACTTGCAAGGCTCCCGAACAATGACGGAGAGAGATTTGCAGGCGGAAAACGCCATCCGAGGAATCTCTCTGCTGAGCAGGTTGGGAAAGGCTCTGCCAGCAATCCTGGAGGAGCCCCTCCCTCCCTCCCTCCCTCAGTGCCAGGTAGGGCTTGATATATGAATCCTGGCACACCACATTCCTTTCCATTTCTTAAATGCTCCGCAAAAAACGAGATGAAGGCAGCAGAATCCTCCCGGGATGGAGGGAGGTTGCCAAACCGGTGGGCTGCATTCCAGCAGGTACACAGTGAACCAGTTAGGAACATGCCGGGTGACAAAAACGTGCCATGCAGGGCCAGTCAATCAGCGGAGATGAAGTGCCGTCCTGAACAATGCCCCTGGAATGCTCTGGCAAGGAGGCGAAGGGAGGCCAAGAAGAAAACTGGGTGCTCAGGAAGAGGGTTGCCTAAGAAAGCAGAATTCATTCCAGTGTCAGCATGAAAGGAGAACTCACTGGAATGACAGAACGAATCTCGCTCCTTTTTCTCTGGACTTTGGAAGGGGCTACCAGAGCGAGACGTAATGCAGATTCCATCCCTGGCATGTAGCGCTGTCAGCTCTGGGTTGCGGGAATTCCTGGAGATTTGGGGGCGGTGCTTGAGGAAGGCGGAGTTTGGGGAGGGGTGGGGCCTCAGTGGGGGCATAGTGCCATAGACTCCACCCTCCAAAGCAGCCATTTTCTCCAGGGGGATTGCTTTCTGTCATGTGGAGATCAGCTGTCATTAAAGAAAAAAACAGGCCCCACCTTGAGGTTGGTAGCCCCGCTCGGTACAGGGCAACTCCATACATTTACAATGTTATTTATTAATTTATTTTTGAGATTTTTATTCCGCCCTCCCCAAGCGGGCTCAGGGCAGATCGCAAAAGCCGAGTCCAAGACTTGTTACAATAAAATCACATGAAAACCAGTGAAAACACTGTGGTGAGTACTTATTAGTTTTTTGATTGATTTTGATCCCCCCTCTCCCCAATGATTGTTTCTTATCCTTCTACTTGCAGTTATGAGGTATGAAATTCATATGGATAAATAACTAATCTAGGAGAAGAAGAGTTGGTTTTTATACCCCGCTTTCCTCTCAACGCGGCTTACAATCCCATTCCCTTCTCTCCCAGGCACCTTGCGGGGTAGGTGGGGCTGAGAGAGTTCTGAGAGGACTGGCTGCATGTGGAGGAGTGGGGAATCAAACCCAGATCTCCAGATTAGAGTCCACCGCTCTTAACCACTACACCAAACCGGCTCTTCTACCAGGCCCACAGGCGTTTGTGTTGTCTGGCTGCCTGAGCCCCAGGTGGGACAGGCACAAATGGCCACTGCTGAGTCCCAGACACAGTCACAAAAGGCTGCCCCTGAAAGCATGGGGGTGGGTAGTAGTGGTGGGAGCCTACTCTTTCCCCACTCCTCCACTTGCACCTGCTGATGTGACCTTGGGTCAGCCACAAGCTCTGGCACAGCTATTCCTGAAAGAGCAGTTTCTGTCAGAAGTTCTCTCAGCCCCACCTACCTCACAGGGTGTCTGTTGTGGGGAGGGGAAGGGAAAGGAGTTTGTAAGCCGCTCTGAGATGCCTTTGGGCAGTGAGGGGCGGGGTATAAATCCAAACTCTTCTTCTTCTGCTTCTTCTACTCTTTTTTCCTTCCCCTTTCTGTCAGGCTGGCATGCGTGGGTTCCCCCTCCCAGCACAGAATAGCCTCTATTTTATGTTGTTGTAAACTGCCCTGAGCCCCGTGCAAGTGGGGAAGGGTGGTCAAGAAATCAAAATAAATAAATAAAATAAGACACCCCTGTATCAGTGGCTACTGGTGCCCCTTTGCAAGGGCTGCGTTGGCCTGTCTTTGGGTGTCCCCTGAGCCTCAGTCTCAGAGGGGAAGGGGTCCGCAAGCTTCAATTGCTTTGCACAGGCCTTACAATCCCTGCTCACATTCAGAGCCTTTTGCAAAGCGGCCAAAAATGTCCAGGGTCCACCTGGGGTTGGCAACCCCTCCCTAGCCCCCAAAGCCACATGGTAGGCCAGTGGTGGTGGTGGGGATATGAAGGACAAAAAGCATTGCATCGACATCGTTTCTGGGTTGAACTGTGGAAGTGACATTGTGCCATTCTCGCACTCAGTGGAAACTCTGTGGTAAGCCACGGGGTTCCTACTGAATCCACACATTGTGACGCCACTTCTAGCTGTGCCCCAGAAATGATGTCGTGCTTTCCATGCAGCAGAGGTCTCCATGTCCCCACTCCAGTCTACTAAGGGCTTCCGCAAGCAACCCGAGTTCCAGGATTACCTGGATTATCACGGTGATTGGGTCTGTGGGTGGTGGGGTAGCTGTCCCGGCAACCAGCTCTGCTTCTTCTTTAGTGTCGTAGCTCGGTGTGCTGATCTCCAGGCTGCTTAATAGAATCACAGAGAGTTGGAAGGGTCCATGCAGGCCATCTAGTCCAACCCCCTGCTCAATGCAGGATCAGCCTAGAGCATCCCTGACCAGTGTTTGTCCAGCCGCTGCTTCAAGACTGCCAGGGAGAGGGGGCTCACCACCTCCCTAGGCAGCTGATTCCACTGTTGAACGACCGTCACTGTGAAAAAGTGTTTCCTAATATCCGGCCGGTACTTTCCCGCCCTTAATTTCAGTTTCTTCCTTGCCTGTTTTATTATGGTCTGCCTGGAATTGGCATGTCTCCACCTCAGCAGGATGGAAGTTGGGGTTAAGAACATAAAAACATAAGAGAAGCCATGTTGGATCAGACCAGTGGCCCATGCAGTCCAATACTCTGTGCCACACAATGGCCAAAAGCCAGGTGCCATCAGGAGGTCCACCAGCAGGGCCAGAACTCCAGAAGCCCTCCCACTGTTGCCCCCCCCAAAGCACCAAGAATACAGAACATCACTGCCCAGGACAGAGTCTTCCATCTCTACCTTGTGGCTAATAGCTGCTGATAGACTTCTGCCCCGTATGTTTATCCAGTCCCCTCTTGAAGCTGTCTGTGCTTATAACTGCCACCACTTCCAGCAGCAGTGAATTCCATGTATTAATTATTCTTTGGATGAAGTACTTCCTTTTATCGGTTCTAACCCTATTGCTCATAAGTTTCATCGAGTGACCATGAGTTATCGTATTGTGAGAAAGGGAGCAAAGTACTTCTTTCTCTACCTTCTCTGTCTCATTTTGTAAACCTCTATCTTGTCACCCCTTAAACGTCCTTTCTCCAGACTTAAAGAGCCCTAATGTCTTTAACCTTTCTTCAACGGTGAACCCCAGTTGGTGCTCCCTCTAAGCTGTGGAGTCTTGTGAGGAAAAATTCTACTTTGTGAGCTACTGGCATTAAAGTTGTGAGTGAGCGATTTGGCTACTGCATAAATTAGTTTGCTCTGGAGCCATCCTTCCTGAGCTAAGACAAAAATGTGTGAGCCGGAGACTAAAACACTGAGCTAGCTCACACTAACTCAGCTTAGAAGGAACACTGACCCCAGTCACTCAGATTCCACCGTTCTGTGCCCATCCAAGATTCTCAGGGTGTGCTTTCAAGCTGTGTCTACCCAATTCATACGTAAGTGTCAGTTTTCACCACTGCGATAATGCAAATGGCAAGGAGCTGGCAGGGACTAATTTAAGGAAGTTATTTTCATAAGGGAAGTAGGTAAAAGCTTTCAGACTCAAAAAATAACGCTTGTTGTTTGGCATGCACGTTCTAAATGCAAACCATTTATAGCTGTGGAAATACCTGGTGACATATGTAAAGGGTTGTGTGGGTTATGAGCAAATCTCGGATTTTGCAATCCTGCCTTTGAAGCCCCACCCGGAAGCAGAGCTGCCCCTCCTAGTGCGGGAGGCTGGGCCTTCTTTTTTAAGACGTTGGGGCACTGAGTGAAACGCTCATCCAACGATATCAAAGGACTGTCAAATAAAAAGCGTCAGAAAGACTTCTTTATTATACGCTGGTGCAGCTGTTTTTTTGAAATGTGTTCCAGAAACTCTAGAGTTCCTTGGAAGTGGGTAAAATTGTTTCATTCTGAAATCAGAAGCAATGTTGAGCCTCTGGCTATCAGGATCTTTCTATTCCAGTAATGGGGGGAAAAAATCCTTGGCAGCTTTCTTTCTCTTTATTAAGCTCTCCTGTATTGTGTGGATTACAGGGCTGGAGGGAGGAGGAGGAGATGATTGGATTTATACCCCACCCTTCACTACCCGAAGGAGTCTCAGAGTGGCTGCAAGTGGGGCTGAGAGAGCTCTTTCAAGAACTGCTCATGAGAGAACAGCTCTGACAGTACTTGTGACTGACCCAAGGTCATACCAGCAGCTGCATGTGGAGGAGTGGGGAATCAAACCCAGATCTCCCACATTAGACTCTGCACTCCTTACCACTACACCAAACTGGCTCTCGACCTTTTTTCCTGATTTTTACACCTTCTAGGTTTCTCAGTTTGCTTTTATGGCTTTTCTTCAATCTGGGCCTCCCCGGCTGTAGTCTAACCCCTATGCCCTGCTATTTCTGTTTGAATGTATACATTGATCCGTGACGAGCCACAGTGGCAAAGTGGGACCTCCACTTCCAAAGGCAGGATGCCTCTGAATAACAGCTGGTGGGGAACAAACCACAAAGGTGTTTGGGGGCTTCCTGAGATTGTGGGAGGTTTCCCTGGAGCTGTGAATATGGAATTTTCACTCTGCAAACCAAAGAGGGAGTCCTGCTTGAACAGTGTCATCCTTAAGCAGTTACACTCTCCAGAAATCTTGTGATGTCAGTGGGCTCACTAGGGTGCAGGGCTATTTTGGGGCAGGAACGCACAGGAACGGAGTTCTGGCTGGCTCCCGAGTTGGCCACGCCCAGCAGGCACTCATTAACATAATAGGCCACACCCAACAGCAGGAACTCATTAGGACTGGCTACATTAGAGGTGTGTGACCTAACATGCAAAGGAGTTCCTGCTACAAAAAAAGCCCTGGGTTTTGACAACAAACAAGGTAAACAGAATAAGAAGCAAAAGGTGGGTATGGCTGGATGACCATACTTCTGGTACCATGGGGGTGTGACCTAATATGCTAATAGGTTTCTGCTGTTGGGTGTGGCCTATTATGCTAATGAGTTCCTGCTGGGCTTTTTCTACAAAAAAAGCCCTGCTAGGGTGTAACTGTTGTTAGGGTTACACTAGTAGTCTCTTGGGCTATGCAGATTTACTGTGGATCTTGTATCATATCTGCATTTGCCTGTACATACCTTCCAGACAAGTAGTTTTTGCCAGCCTGTAAACTTGAACCAGGTTGGCTAGGTTGGAATGAATGGGAGGATAAGTCTATCAATGGATACTAGCCATGGTGACTGAGGGCAACCTCTGCATTCAGAGACCTAAAGCCCATCTGAATCCCAGAGCCAGGAGGCAACATCAGGGGGAAGGCCTCGACCTCTCTGTCCTGTTGTTGGCCCTCCAGATGAGCTGTTTGGCCATTGTGTGAGGCAGGATGCTGGACTAGATGGACCACTGGTCTGATCCAGCAGGGCTCTTCTTATGTTCTTAATGGTGTGGATGTCTTTGGCACAATATATGTAAGGTTTGCTAGGTATTGATAGTTCCAAAAGAACTATTTGCTGTGGGTAGCCTTGCCAGGCCTCACATAATAGCAGGAGGATTTTTTAAAACAACAACAGCAACAACAACCCAACAACAATGTTTCTACATCACTTCCAGGTGCAACCATAGAATTTCCAGCTATTCCTAGAACTTACCTGTTGTTACTTCTGAGTTGTATCCAGATGGAACATAGCAATGTCTGTGACACAGATGTCGTGCCCCTGTGAGCCGTTCCCAGCCCTCCCGCCTGGCAAACCTAGCTGTGGTGATAATTCAGTTGATTATGTTACATCTTGGTGTTCAGCAGAGATATATTTCTTTTACTAGTTTGAAAACAAAGCTGATTTAAGTCGGGAAAAAGAATCCTCACTTCTGTCTGTTTCTCCGAGTGGGACTTACTTAAAATGAATTGCTCTTGGTGGGTGGGTGGGCCAAAATCTATCTTTATCGAAAAGAACTGGGACAAATTTGGATGTAGGCATAAATCATCATTTAATTTCGAAATGGTTTCTAGTAATAGAAAGTGCCTTCGAGTCAATCGCAAACCAATTAGTATTTGTAGTGTGGTTTCTTTTTTGGGGAGAATTACACTTTAAAGATTTGGCAAGCAAACTGAGCTTTTGGGGGGATATATTGCCTATTTCCAGGCAATCAAAACCTGGTAATTTGGCCCTGAAACTTGTTTAAGAAAAATGTATGCTGCCTCTCCAGGAACCTGCCTGAGGTGGCTTGCAAAATAAAACAATAAAAACAGAACATTAAAAGATATTAACTAAAACGCAGCATTAAAACCCAGCCTGGGACAGAAACATGGACCCTAAAAACAGACTACTGACAGCTTAAAATAACAGTTTCCAGACTATTTGTTTTATTTATTGATTGATGTTATTTACAGTCCACCTCTTGAACTCAAGGTGGATTAAAGAGAGCAAGTCCGTACAATCCACAAAATGGGACGTTCAGTAAACAATGCAATAGCATCTGGGTTGTAGAGCCAACCAGCAGTCCAAAAGACAGTATTGAAGCAAAGCACCAGTATTAACACGACACATTAAATGATGCAAAAATTCATAAGATCCTAGTTTACAGCAAGGTATAGACCAGGGGTGTCAAACAATAAGGCCCAGGGGCCAGAACTGACCCATCCAGGGCTCTTATCTGGCCCGTGAGTGACGGCTACGAGGGACTGAAGGCAAGAGGCTGTTCAGGGTGTGTGTGTGGAAGTGGGCACACGCAGTGAGATCTGTTTGGTTGACTCAGTCAAGACGTAGAAAGGAAATTGCTAGGGGGCAGGACTATAAGGTTGAGGTAAAATAGTGTGTGTGGGGGGATGGCAGCGAAAGCAGAAAAAGAGGAGGCATGGCCTTTCCCACCCCCTCCTGCCTCCTCTGACCACAACTCAGTGAGGACAGGCAAAGCCGCTACATGGGGAGCAGTGTTCCCTCTAAGCTGAGTTAGTGTGAGCTAGCTCACAGTTTTTTAGCCTCCAGCTCACACATTTTTGTCACTGCTCAGGAAGGGATGGCTCCAGAGCAAACTAATGTATGCAGCAGCCAAATCGCTGGCTTACAACTTTCATGCCAGTAGCTCACAAAGTAGAATTTTTCCTCACAAGACTCCACAGCTTAGAGGGAACATTGATGGGGAGCAGAGCTGAGCTACTGGTGCTGCCACCGCCACACCATAGACCATGGAGGGGGGTTTGGCAAGAGCAGGCACACGTAGCAGCGGTTTGCCAACGAAGGGACCGGGCCAGCGGAGGAGAGAGGAGGGCCAGCCCGTGGATTAAGAGGCAACTGAGCTACCTTGTGTGTGCCACTCCGAGGGGAAAGATGTCCCCACCTTGGAAGCAAATGGAGGAATGAAGGGGGAAAAGGGAAGATGCTGTCACAACCTCAGGTCGGAACAGGCAAAGAGCCGGAAGGCAGGAGGAGTGTCGGGGACAGTGGGGGGGACAACCTCCCTTCTCCCCTGTAGCTGTTCTCAGTCCATGGAGGAAAAGGGGGTCGTGAGGGGACAAAAAGCACCCCCTGGAAGTTTCGGAAACAGCCTCTTCATCAGGCCTTCTATAAGAAATGCAGGAGGGATGTGAACTGGCAGTGGGGAGATCTGGGAGAGCCAGGTTCGGAACCCCCCCACCTCCGGAGCGAGGACCCTGTGGTCTGGGTCACTTAGGGCCGGCTGCCCAGCCTGGACTGCCTCACAGGGTTGTTGATGGTGGTGGGGATGGGGCGGTGGAAGGGGAAGTCTGGTGTGCCTTCTCGAGATGCTCAGAGGTAGGACAGGGGAAGAGAGGAAACAAAGAGTCAGGTTAAAACGGATAAAAGGAAGTCCTTCTTCACCCAAAGAGTGATTAACACATGGAATTCACTGCCACAGGAGGTGGTGGCAGCAACAAGCATGGACGGCTTCAAGAGGGAATTGGATAAACACATGGAGAAGAGGTCCATCAGTGGCTATTAGCTACAAGGTATAGATAGGGACTCTGGGGCAAGTGACGCTCTGTATTCTTGGTGCTTGGGGGGGGGGCAACAGTGGGAGGGCTTCTAGTGTCCTGGCCCCACTGCTGGACCTCCTGATGGCACCTGGTATTTTTGGCCGCTATGTGATTGAGTGTTGGACTGGATGGGCCATTGGCCTGATCCAATATTTGGTTTCTCTTATGTTCTTATGAGTAAGAGATGGATCGTAGTCGTGCTTGGTCTCTGAGGCTGGGCATATGGGGTATGTGTGTTTGTGTGCTGAAAAACTACCTTATTTACTTGCAAGGTAGATGACTCATTGCAAGTCATCTACATTGCTTTATACACAAAAAGTAATGTGTATGGAAATGTAAGATGCCCCACCCATTTATTGTATCCCTTGGGAAAAAAACTTACTCTTGCATACACGTAGTGGGGCTTTTGTGGATTTCCCAGTAAATCATTTGCTTTCATTCCTAGGAATCAATTGCTTTTGTTTGTATTTTGAGTAACAAATGATATCATTCAGTGGGCTTGCCTGTGTCCTTTATAGAGTTTTTATCTCCGGTACCTGGCATTACATTTTATGGCACGCTTGGCCCGGCCTGACAAAGTAACATTTATATCATTTCTGGCCCTTATAATAAGTGAGTTTGACACCTCCGCATATCTAAACAGTATTGTTACTCAAATGGCCCACATATGGACCACATATGCTCTGACATGAGGTGGTGGAGGAGGAGGAGATTGGATTTATACCCCGCCCTTCACTCAGAATCTCAGAGCAGCTTACAATCTCCTTCCCCTTCCTCTCTCCACAACAGACACCCTGTGGCTGCAGTCACACATACTAAATAATCCACTTTCAATCCACTTCCAGTGCACTTTCCAACTGAACCGCAACCTGTGAGGTAGGTGGGGCTGAGAGAATTCTGAGAGAACTGGTCTTGAGAGAACAGCTTTGGTTTGGTAGTGGTTAAGTGCGCGAACTCTAATCTGGGAGAACTGGGTTTGATTCCCCACTCCTCCACTTGCACCTGCTGATGTGACCTTGGGTCATTCACAAGCTCTGGCACAGCTGTTCCTGAAAGAGCAGTTTCTGTCAGAAGTTCTCTCAGCCCCACCTACCTCACAGGGTGTCTGTTGTGGGGAAGGGAAGAAAAGGAGTTTGTAAGCCACTCTGAGACTCAAAAGTGAAGGGCGGGGTATAAATCCGATCTCTTCTTCTTCTTCAGCTCTGAGAGAACTGTGACTGACCCAAGGTCACCCAGCTGGCCTCATGCGGAGGAGTGGGAAATCAGACCCTGTTTTCCAGACCCTGTTTTCCACTGCTCTTAACCACTGCATCAAACTGGCATCCCCCTTTCAAGGGGTCAGAGGACTGAAGTAGTGTTAAAAGAGCAACCCCTTAATTAAAAGCCTGGGTGAACAGAAAAGAGAGCAAGCCTCAACGGGGAAGGCCATCTGACTGAAATAAGATGGAGTAACTTGTGCCCAGTTCTTGTCTGGATTCTGCCCCCATGTCAATAGAATTTGAAACTTTGGTTCGGATTTGCTCAGGCGTACTATGAGTTGTGAGGAGGAAATAACCAATCTTCGGATGCTTGGTGGTTAAAGGTGCCATCAAATCGCGGCACCTCCCTCCACTCCTAGGATCTTCAAGGCAAGAGATGATCTGAGTTGGTTTTCCGTTGCTTCCGTCTACGTAGCAACCCTGGGCTTCTTTGGGGGGTCTCCTACCCCAAGTACTAACCAGGGCTCACCCTGCTTAGCTTCCAAGCTCTAAAAAGAACTGACTGGCTGTGACTAGCCATATCAGGGCATAGATGCCTAATCGCCTTCAAAAAGAAATCCTTTCCCCCTTCTTATATCTTGCCTTTAAAAATTAGAACAAAGTGTTTCACCCCAACCCCCTTCCCCTGAGATTTCTCTTTGTTTTGTTTAGGGATGCACCTCCCAGTTAATTTTGGATCTCCAACTCTGTTTTGGTGGCCCTTCCGATACACTTTTTCCACTAGAGGTATATGGAAGAGCAGGATTTGAGCCTAGTAGCATCTTACAGGAGATATCTGGAGGCAAAGGACTTTCTGGCAGGCCCTTCCCCTCCAGTGTGATTATTTCCTCTTCTGGACCCACCCACCCCACTGCTTTTGATCTAAAAGGAGATTAGGGGATTGTTCCATTCGGCAAGATTTGACTGCTCGACCAAATCCAGTGCTGTATCTTGGTGATCTAAGATAAAATTTTAGCCCAGTGATGAACAAGGGTCCTTTCCGCATTTGTCTGCCACTCTGGATTTTCTCAGTGTTCGAGTCAAGGCAATTTAAGTCCACGGCAACAGCAGGCTGAAACGGGGCTGACCACTGAAGGGAGATCATGTAATGCAGAATGGGGGAAAAAACGGAATAAAAAGAAAGTTGAACTCAATTTTAGTGCACAAGGTGGTGGTGTGTGGGGGGGAATCGAATAAAAAAAGAAGGTTGAATTCGATTTTGGTGCAGAATTTCTTGGAGGACACCGCAGTGAACATGGATGAAAAGGAGAATGCAGAAAGGGCCAAGATCTGGCTGAACTGGGTGAAATGCCATCGAGAAATCAGCACTTCCCTGAGTAAGATTGCAACAGATTCCTTCAGCTGTTCTGTGTCTGGAGGTATAGGAAAATTCCCGGCAATCCGCATCACTGCATTGGAGGAGAACGGAGTACCTGACACTTTGGCTCAGTATTTATTGAGCAACTCTACAGCTGAAGTGGCTTGCAGTGGATGTCGCCCTCTTCTTCTTAAAGGCCTTGACCACAGGTCAGATTTACAGGAAACCGGCTATCCGTTTGCTAGTAATGGCCTCATCAAAGAAGTTGCAGTGAAGGCCAAGAGTTCTTTATAGGACTACTTTGCCTCAGAATCAGGTGACGATGCAGACATATTTTTAAAGCCACGCTCCATCTCCCTTTGCTGCATCACGTAGCCCAGAGGGGAGTGAAGACTGTGCTGCTCTTTGGGACTTGGGGGAGGATTTTCATGTTGTCAGATAGCTAAATTTCCTTGCCGATGTGGTATTGTGTGAGGAATCACAACAAACAGCAGGAAGTATTGCCTCCAAATCTCACTCTGGCATAGGGTTGCCAGGCTAAGCCTGAGAACTGGTGGCAGTATTGGAGTGGGGACGCAGGGAGCACATGACATCAGCCGTGTTCCTGTATTATTTCCAGGAAAAACCTGCAGGTGATGTAGGGTAGTTCTAGGAAGTGCCAGAAATTCTATGGTGTAAAATCAGGCATGAAGGCCATCACCCTCTCTCTTAAATGAACAATCCAGACGCGGGCTTACTGCCTCATCTGATATTTATCCAATTTCAAATCTAGTTTCCCCAAAATGCTGCATAGACTGAAATTCAGTGCAGATTTTGTCTCTCCTCCTTGGCTGAGCTATCCATCAGATTTCATTTCCAGGAAAACCTAAACGAATTGCATAAGACTAGAGAGTCCCTCGGGTAGGTTGCCCTTGAAGCCCGTCTTGGAAATTCCCTCACTGTGTCGATCTATTTTCTGTGGGGGTTTGCCTGCACAGAACACCCGTGACTGACATCCTTGAAAGTATCTTAGAAAGAGGGAGCAAGCTCTTCGTTCTGTGGGATGTCCTTATCTGATCTACCTGCCCACCTGTACTCTGACTGCATTAGTGCGGCATTTGTCTAGCTTACTGTCTAGCCATTAACTTGCACAAATATGTAATTAAGCAATTTGTTTTCCAAGCAACAAACAGCAAAAAGGGGGCAATTATTATACACTTACCTCTGAAGTGCATTTGCCGTATTGACAGAATGATATAGATGGAGTCACAGGACGGGTATAATGAACGACAAAAACACACATTACTTAGCAGCAGCAGCGTTATTTGTAAAAAAAAAATCAGTTGTAGGATGTTTTAGCTGTAAAAATGCAGTGGAATGCCATATTTTTGACTCTTTGCGTCTCTCTGGGTTTCGGGGGTAGGGGGTGGGGTGAAGAGGATGCGTGAGAATTTACAACTGGTGCCCTGCATATTCGTGAATCCCCGTGAGTTCAGTGATACTTTCTTCCTAGAAAGCATACTTGGGATTGCACCATGAGATTCAAAGCTTAAAAACCACAGCACCATTCTCAGCTAGGTTCGAGCAGTATTCCCTCTAAGGTGAGTTAGTGTGAGCTAGCTCACAGCTTTTTAGCCTCCAGCTTGCCCATTTTTGGTTTAGCCCAGGA
Source organism: Gekko gecko (assembly GCA_029375565.1). Lineage (NCBI taxonomy): Eukaryota > Metazoa > Chordata > Lepidosauria > Squamata > Gekkonidae > Gekko > Gekko gecko. The sequence goes on along the minus strand of JAPDNY010000008.1, from coordinate 131,406,931 downwards.
AGGACGGCTCCAGAGCAAACTCAATTTATGCAGGAGCTAAATCGCTCGCTCACAACTTGAATGCCAGTAGCTCACAAAGTAGAATTTTTGCTCACAAGACTCCACGGCTTAGAGGGAGCATTGGATTTGAGTCCAGGAGCACCTTAGAGAACAACCAGATTTTTTGAAGTATGAGCTTTCAAGAGTCATAGAATCATGGAAAGTTAGAGTCGAAAGGGACCTTGCAGGTCATCTAGTCTAGCCCCCTGAACTCTGCAGGAGCATTGCTGAAAGACAGCCCTACAACATACCCGAAAGAAGGCCGTCCAGCCTCCACTTGAAAACGTCCAGTGAAGGAGCATCCACCACCTCCCGAGGCAGTCTGTTCACAGCCCTTCATCAGAGATCTGACAAAGGGAACTTGGACTTTCAAAAGCTCATACCCCCAAAATCTTCTTGCTGGCCTCTTGAGTGCTGTAGGTCTTGACTCTGGCTGCTCTGCTGTAGACCAACATGGCCGCCTCTGAAACTGTCATCCTTCTCCATGATCTTTCAAGCTGGCTCAGTTTCCCGCTCTAGCAACTGTTAAAAGCCGGTCTGAACCTTTGGGACTTTTCTGATAAATAAACCATTTGAACATGGGTTGCCACTGTGGATCTGTGGCAGCATATCTGATCCTCATGCTGAATGGCTTGGATTCCATCCCTAGTATCTCCGGTTAAACACAGGCAGGTGTCGGGAACAATCGTGTCTCTCCCTAAGGCCCTGGAGAGATGCTGCTAGACAGAAGTTAGTACCAGGCGTGGGGGGGCGGTCTTAATTTGGATTAGCAGTCTGGATGCAATCTGACTGAGTGATCACAACATCATGTGCTGTCATGTACTGGTAGTCTGCCTGATTGTTGAAGTTCAGAAAAAACTCACCATCTCCCCCCCCCATCTTGTATATCTTCACAGTGCTGTGATTCCACACGCCACCTGCCTACCATTACAAAACACTGAGGGAGGTGAAGGAAAGACCAATTTCATACAACTACTTTATGCAGCATTTGATAGCAGCCTGTGCAAGCCAAATGCATCATTAGTTAGCATAAGTCTCAAGTGGCTGCCACATTATTTGTATTTCTAATTTGAATCGTTTTATGATGTTTTAATTGTTTTGCTGCTTTGGGGGGGGTTAATGGTTTTTAATGCAATTTTATTGTTATACGTTTTAACTGGCTAGCCACCTGCGTGGCCCTTGTGAGGGCATAAAGGCTAGGTATAGACTTTGTAAAACAAATGCATTTAAGTCATTGTAACCAGCCTTTCTCCCCAACGGGGACCCAAGGTAGCTTTCGTAATTTCCTCCTTCTGGTCGCCGTATCTCAAAAAGGACATTGCAGGGCTGGAAAAAGTACAGAGGAGGGCGACCAAGTTGATTAGGGGGTTGGAGCACCTTCCCTACAAGGAAAGCCTGAGGAATCTGGGACTTTTCAGTTCAGAAAAGAGACTACTAAGGGCGGGGACACACACATGATAATGGTTTATAAAATTATGCATGGGGGTAGAGAGAGTTGTGCTTTTTCTCCCTCTCCCAAAATACTAGAGACCTTTTCCTTCCACTCGAGGACATCCACTGAAGCTGATGGGCAGTAGGACAGAAAAAAGGAAATGCTGCTTTCCACACAGAGTGATTAGAATGTGGAATTCGCTGCCAGAGGGTGTAGAGATGGCCACAGGAATCAGCAGTTTTAAAAGAGGATTAGACAGATTCACGGAGGGTAAGTCTATCAGTGGCTGTTAACCATGGTGACCAAAGGGAACCTCCATATTCAGAGGCAGTAAAACTCTGGAATCCCAGGGCCAGGAGGCAACATGAGGGGGAAGGCCTCAGCCTCTATGTCCTGTTGTTGGCCCTCCAGAGGAACTGGTTGGCCACGGTGCAAGGCAAGGTGCTGGACTAGATGAATGACTGGTCTGATCCAGCAGGGCTCTTCTGCTGTTCTTATCTTCTGCGAGGGAGGCTAGGCTGAGAGGGTGTGACTGGCCCAAGGTCACCGATGGACCTTCCACGGCACAAGTGGGGATTCACATCGGGGTCATCCACAGACTAGTCCGTCACTCTTAACCATTGGTCCCTGCCCACCTCCTTTTCCCAGTCACTTTTTCAGCACAAGCAGAAATGCTTCTGTTTGCTAGAGGACTTTGGAGGCACCGTTAAGACAACAGATGGAAAGAGAACTATAAAAGGTGCATAACAAACGTATCTGTCAGTAAAACCGTCACCATTTCAGTGTATGGATACACGACAAAAGAAATCCATTCCTACCTTAAAATTAGTTATTACCTTAAGCAGAGCTGAGATTGTATAGGGCTGGGTGAGGGGGTGTCCATGCTGTTTGCTTTCCAACACACAAAAAGACCCCTGCCTTTAGAAAAAGAACAAGGCAGGGGAAAATGCTAAACTGAACATCTATCTCTGAGCATTTTCCTTTTAGAAGAGAGATTTGATCGCTGCCTGTAGCTCGACAGAGATGCCAGACAGGAAAAGCTTTGCCAACTGATGCTGCTGAATGTATAAAGTGAACCTTACGTTCAAAGAGGTGCATCCTGTTGATGCATCAGGACTCTGATTTTATTTATCTGGATCAAATAGTTTTTTGTGTATCATTTATAATAGGAAGGCTGCGGTAACTACTGGATTAGATTTTTGGTCCCTGGTTTTGTAGTCCTATAGGTGTACACAAGCATCCTAGACCCGCCCTTATGAGAGCCAGTTTGGTGTAGTGGTTAGGAGCATGGACTCTAATGTGGGAGAACAGTTTGATTCCCCCCACTCCTCCACATGCAGCTGCTGGTGTGACCTTGGGTCAGTCACAAGTTCCCTCAAAGCTGTTCTGTCACGAGCAGTTCTCGAAAGAGCTCTCTCAGCCCTGCCTACCTCACAGGGTGTTTGTTGTGGGGAGGGGAAAGGAAAGGAGATCATAAGTCGCTTTGAGATTCTGGGTGAAGGGTATAAATCCAACCTCTTCTTTTCTTCTTCCAGTTCTGTTTGATTTTAATTTCTTAGGTGGGCAATATTGTCAGTGGCTGGATGTGCAAAGTTCTAGGCAAGGTGGTCAGGGAAGAAAGTAGTTGCCACTGGATGCACTCCTTAAATTTTAATGGATTGGGTGAAATTACTGCAAATAATGCTGGTGAAATTGACAGGCATTTCCCTCTCCCCTCATCTCCAGGGGTTCTGAAGAAGCCACTTCCTTATAGAAGTGAAATTGAGAAGCCACTGGCTATAACCCCTTTTCACCCCGTGCAGTGAAGGGATTTGGGCAGGCTTTCTCTGATGTTGCAGGCGACCACTGTCAGTTATACTGCCACAGTTTGCAGCACTGGTGTGGCAGGACTAACAATGATGAATGCTTCGTTTGGTGTAGTGGTTAAGTGCACGGACTCTAATCTGGGCGAACCGGGTTTGATTCCCCACTCCTCCACTTGCACCTGCTGATGTGACCTTGGGTCAGTCACAAGCTCTGGCACAGCTGTTCCTGAAAAAGAACAGTTCCTGTCAGAAGTTCTCTCAGCCCCACCTACCTCACAGGGTGTCTGTTGTGGGGAGGGGAAGGGAGAGGAGTTTGTAAGCCGCTCTGAGACGCCTTTCGGCAGTGAAGGGCGGGGTATAAATCCAATCTCTTCCTCTTCCTCTTCCTCTTCTTCTTCTTCCTCTTCCTCTTCTTCTTCGTTATGATTGCACTGATCTATACCTGCCTCTCCTGATGGCCACTCCACATGTTACCCCTGCATTCTGAGAATTCCCTGCTGCCCGAGCGTGCAGGGGCCCATTCAGATCCGCTAAGTGTGCAGCGTATACAGAGAGATCAGTGTTAAGCCTCCCCCCATGCCTCCCTGGGGGAAGCTGGCATTTGCCCCACTGGGGCAACTTGCCTGCCCTGACCTGGACGGCCCAGGCTAGCCTGATCTCATCTGATCTCGGAAGCTAAGCAGGGTCGGCCCTCGTTGGTACTCGAATCGGAGACCCCCCAAGGAAGCCCAGGGTTGCTACTCAGAGGCAGGCAATGGCAAACCATCTCCGAAGATCCCTTGCCTTGAAAATGCTATGGGGTTGCCGAAAGTTTGCTACGGCTTGGAGGGCTCACTTCAAAAAGGATGTGGACAGAATGGGGCGGGTGCAGAGGAGAGGGACGAGGATGATCGGGGGGCTGGAGACCGAGCCCTCCGAGGAAAGGCCGAGGGACTTGGGAACATGGAGAAGAGGAGGGTGAGGGGGGACATGATGGCTCTCTCTAAATATTTGAAGGGCTGTCACTTGGAGGAGGGCAGGGAGCTGTTCCAGTTGGCAGCAGAGGAGAAGACCTGCAATTATGGGTTTAAACTAAGGGTGGGAAGGTACCGGCTGGGTATTAGGGAAAAATTTTTTTTCCAGTCGGAGTTGTGCAACAGTGGAATCAGCTGCCTAGGGAGGTAGTGAGCTCCCCCTCAGTGCTGGCAGTCTAGAAGCAGCATCTGGACAAACACTTGTCAGGGATGCTCTAGGCCAGGGGTGGCCAAACGTGCTTGACTTAAGAGCCACAGAGAATAGACGTCAGAGGTTTGAGAGCCGCAAGACATGAACAAATATCACACACATGTTTTTATTGAAAAATATGCACATTTGCTTTTTTATTAACATCGAATTAGACTGTGTTATCAAAGCACACACAATGCTCAGATATTCTATGATGCAACCTGACTCTGATTGAATAAGAGAAACATATGCCCACGGTAATCTTAACTCTTTCACTGAAATAGTAATTTATGCATCTGATAACATGCTTGATTGTATGCATTCTCACTGCTTTCTATTTGTTATGTAAGTTACTCCCACGTTGCTGCATGAAACCTTGTATGTAATGTTTTTTGAAATCTGCTTATCGTTGAAAAATAATTAAAAAATTATTTTTTTTAAAAAATTAGACTGTGTGAAAGAACCACAGGCAGATCCTGAGCTGCAGTTTGGCCACCCCCACTCTAGGCTGGCCCTGCATTGAGTAGCGGGTTGGTCTAGATGGCCCGTATGGCCCCTTCCAACTCTGTGATTCTATGATTCTACTTTACACACGCATATTTCCCCCAGTGGGTTTATAGCTTCCCAGGGCTGTTTCCGTTCAGGAAAGCAGAGCGGGTGGAGGGAGAGCTTTGAGCCCCCTCCTCCTGTGCACCACAATTCCGATTGGCATCGGGACCCGGCATGTCTGGAGAGCACAGAACCCGGAGAGTGCATCTGACTGAAAGCCCTCCTGGGGGGGGGGCATGAACTAATTGTGAAGCAACTTCTGAGGTTCAAATTGTCACAATTGATGCTAGAAATGCAATCTGGGGGCGTGCATCCAGTGGTGTTGTGCTGAGTGAAACGCTCACATGTTTATTCCAGCTTTTTACTATCATGCACCATATACCGTTTCGGTAAAGAAAAATACACGCATAGAAGTTGTTCGTGATGGCTGGGATGTCCAAGATGCTCTGTGCTTTTCAGGGATATCTGAGAAGATAGGGTGAAAGTATCAAACTAAAGGAGCATGCTTAAATTCTGAAGATGTTAGTGATTTAAGGCTGGTGATTTTATGGATTTTAATTGATTATTGTAATCAGTGTTCCCTCTAAGCTGAGTTAGTGTGAGCTAGCTCACAGTTTTTTAGCCTCCGGCTAAAATTTTTGTCTTAGCTCAGGAAGGATGGCTCCAGAGCATATTAATTTATGGAATAGCCAAATTGCTGGCTCACAACTTTAATGCCCGTAGCTCACAAAGTAGAATTTCTTGCTTATCGGTCTCCACAGCTTAGAGGGAGCATTGATTGTAATATGTTTTAACTTGTAAATCTGCATTAATTGCATATCTATCTATCTATCTATCTATCTATCTATCTATCTATCTATCTATCTATCTATCTATCATCTATCTATCTATCTATCTATCTATCTATCTATCTATCTATCTATCTATCTATCTATCTATCATCTATCTATCTATCTATCTATCTATCTATCTATCTATGGCTTTTTTTGTAGAAAAAGCCCAGCAGAAACTCATTAGCATATTAGGCCACACCCCCATGCTACCAGAAGTGTGGTCATCCAACCACACCTACCTTTTGTTTCTTATTCAGTTTACCTTGTTTGTTGTCAAGACCCAGGGCTTTTTTGTAGCAGGAGCTCCTTTGCATGTTAGGCCACACACCCCTCATGTAGCCAATCCTAATGAGTTTCTGCTCTTGGGTGTGGCCTGTTCTGCTGATGAGTTCTTGCTGGGTGTGGCCAACTCAGGAGCCAGCCAGAACTTCCTTCCTGTGCATTCCTGCCCCCAAATAGCCCTGTATCTATCTATCATCTATCTTATGTTGTTACCCAGCCTGAGCCTACAATGTGGGGAAGGCGGGATATAAGTCTAATGAAATAAAAATAAATAAATAAATGTTTCACATATCCCTATTTGATAGTCACCTGTGCTTCCTGTTTTGGTGCTCTCACCTTCCTCTCCCTGACAAAGCAGCCCCCTTTGCTATTTACCCTTTACCCAAAGAAGAGGGTGCCCACTGCATCTCTGCGTGACTGACGGTTTGGGCCTTGCCTACTTCCAGCTGTCCTGCATGGGGGCAAATGATTCAGCAATGTTCAAGCGCGATCAGATTTTCCAGTAAGGTAGAGCCAGATCGGAGCTGCTTGCTCTTGTAAGAGGCACCCCCAGAAGCATAGGCTCCCGCTAAAGCACAACAGGGTATACTCCAATTAGGGCAGCTGTTTTTTACTCACATCTTTTTTCGGGTGTAACAGTGAGACGTGCCTTTAATTTTGTTTCACATTGCAAAAGTGCCGTGGCTGCCAGAAGTTTAGGAAGTGCTGCTCTAGCTGCGCTCTTTCCCCTCTTGCCTTGAACGGCACCACCCAAGGGCATGTGATATTGCGAAATTCCGCTTTTATCAAAGACGCCTAGCAGACATCCTTGGCACACTGTAACAGGCAAGACTTGGTGCCTGTGAGATCGTATTCCTTGCATTGTGCTTTCTTTCCCCATGCTTGGCATGAGAACCTTAAGTCTAATTTCTTTTTAATTTAAATGTTAATGATACCCCATTTTAGATGAAAGGGGGATATTTCTATTTGTTTAACATCCAATCGCTTGGAGAAAATGAAGATTTATTTTATTCCCCTGGGAAAAAAAATGATAGCGGTAACTATTATGTCTCAGGGATTTACATTGAATAATTTATTCCTCCCTGCTGGAAGAACTGTTTGCTTAGAACAGTATTTATGGCAAGCAATTTTGAAAGTGTGCTGGGCACATTTGGGGAGGAATGTTCACCTTGCCCCTTGGAAACGGTATCTTTGTGGAACTTCCAAGATGGCTTTGAAATGTTTGGCATAGAATCACAGAAGCATAGAGTTGGAAGGGACCTCCAGGGTCATCTAGTCCAACCCCCTGCACAATGCAGGAAATTCACAAATACCTCCCCCTCCACACCTGCAGTGACCGCTGTTCCACACCCAGAAGATGATGTTTTGGCATGATGCTTTTCATTTTTGTTGTTCCCCTCCCCTTTGAGGAAAATCTAAATGCTTTCTAAATTTAATTTAATTTTTGGAGGGGTGGAAGCAATTCAGATTGCAAATTTATAACTGGGGATATGTGAACCATTATGACATGTTTAGAAACCAGCAGAGATCCTAGTTCAGTAGTAACCAAGAATGCTTTGCAAGCTGGAATGCTGAGAAGTCCATGGTGGATATGGTGGCCAATTTGGTGTAGTGGTCAAGTGTGCAGACTCTAATCTGGGAGAACGGGGTTTGATTCCCCACTCCTCCACTTCCAGCTGCTGGATGACCTTGGGCAAGCCATAGTTCTGTCAGAGCTGTTCTCTCAAGGACAGTTCTGGAAAGAGCTCTCTCAGTCCCGCCTACCTCACAGGGTGTCTGTTGTGGGGAGGGGAAGGGAAAGGAGTCTGCTCATCAGTCCTATCGCATGAGCTGAACCAGTGGGCGATCAAGCTTTCCCTTTTTACAATAAGCCATTGAAGGATTATGACTATGGGAGGGAGGAAAGTGAAGGATGTGCCCAAAACAAACAAACACAAACTGCTGCGTTGCAATGAAATGAAAACGGACAGGAATGACAGCAAATGACTTGCGTTGCCCTTGCTTCCCTTTAATTATTCTAACACGGGGGGCCTTTCCTCTCATCTGTCTGAAATGTGTCAGGGAAGAAGCCTTGGATGAGAAACGCAGTCGCTTAACGTTTTATCCAAACTGGCTGGGAAATAAGAGCGTTACAACCTGAAATGGCTCCCCGTGAAACCAATGGAAATAATAATAATAAAAGAAGGAGAAATGCAATCACAAGAAAAATAAACGGGAACAACAGAGAATTCCATAAAAACAAATGACGGTTCTGAAATTTAAAAAGCCCAATTTGCTCGTTCCTGCCACGTCAGGCACGCCGGCAGGCTTTGGGGGAAATGAATCGCGGGGTCGTTACGAGGGAGTCCAAGGACTAAGCGGTGGTCTGTAGCTGTTCCTGGACTCCTTCAGCAGTCTGTAGGGCAAAAATGTAATAAATAAATGGCCAGGACTGTGGAAAATGATGGATCTTCACATTGATATTTCACAGCCCTATGGCTAAGAGAAAGAAATGGTTAAATGATCTTTTTTAAAAAAGACCACTTTAACAATGCAGATGGTGACTTCCAGGCTTCCAGGGTATGTGGTTCCAAAGTCCATTTGGACAAAAACAAAATGATAACATTTGCCCCAAATCCTGCATTTCTTTGCTCATTGCGAGCTGCCTTGTTACCACCTCCATCTTCTCTGTATACCTTTTTCCGAATGTCAAAGCTGCGGTCTGCGACGGTTGGACACGATCCAGTCAAAGACCAGCATTACAGGTCTGGCTGATTTCAGAGGAAGAGAATTAAGCACTTGCTTCTGTTACCTACTGGAAAACACTATGCTTAACAATGGCGGATCTGTATCCGTAACTGCAGCGCACAGCAGTTTCCTTGAGGGGGCGGGGGGGCGGGAGATCTCCCAATCCCGCATTATATAACGACAGGCTAATAATCTAATATACGGTGCCAATAAAATTGCATCCCATAAACCGTTATAATGGCTTTTATTCCAGAAATGCTCCCAGCATCCTGAGTTAAGGAGCGTAAATGTGACTTCATTTTCAAACGGAAGAGCCAGCTCTTTCTGTTTATGGGAACAGCTGGAGCGGCTGTTATATTTTATTTTTGTCATTCCCACCCTCTTTACGGCCCCAGGTAATGAGGCACTCCATTTATCTGGAATAGTTGCATCACTAATTTTGCCGTCTTTATCATTTCACTCAGTTTTGTTTTAATTATTCTTCATTGAGGAGGCGCTGGGCTCAGTGCTGCTTTCCTGTAAGTTCTGCCAGTCTCTTGGTATGAGAAAATTCCATGACATCACAGCCGACTTACAGCAACTCTTTAGTATTGAAAAGGCAAGAGACGAACAGAGGCGGTTCGCCATTGCCTGCCTCTGTGTAGCAACCCTGGACTTCCACGGTGCTCTTCCCACCCAAGCCCTAACCAGGGCTGACCCTGCTTTGCTCCTGAGATCTGATGGGATTGGGATAGTCTGGGGAGGGCTACCAACTCCAGGTTCAGAAATACCTGGAGATTCAAGGGTGGAGCCTGAGAGGGTGGAGTTAGGAAGGGGAAGAAGAAGAGGAGGAGATTGGATTTATACCCCGCCCTTCACTCATCGTCTCAGAGCGGCTTACCAACTCCTTTCCCTCCCCCTCCCCACAACAGACACCCTGGGAGGTAGGTGGGGCTGAGAGAACTCTGAGAGAACGGTTCATGAGAGAACAGCTCTGACAGAACTATGGCTTGCCTAAGGTCATCCAGCAGTTGCAAGTAGAGGAGTGGGGAATCAAACCTGGTTCTCCCAGATTGGAGTCCGCGCACTTAACCATTATCAGTGTTCCTGCTAAGCTGAGTCAGTGTGAGCTAGCTCACAGTTTTTTAGCCTCTGGCTCACACATTTTTGCCTTAGCTCAGGAAGGATGGCTCCAGAGCAAACTAATTTCTGCAGCAGCCAAATTGCTTGCTCACAACTTTAATGCCAGGAGCTCACCAAGTAGAATTTTTCCTCACAAGACTCCACAGCTTAGAGGGAGCGTTGACCAGTACACCAAACTGGCTCTCATAAAGTGCACTTTCCAAACCAGCCATTTTCTCCAGAAGTGGAATAAATGTTTTAGATAAATAATAACAATTTTAAAATTGATCAATGTAGTCTGGAGATCAATTGTAATTCTGGGAGATCTCAAGGCCATACCTGGAGGTTGGCAACCCTAAGAAATCAGTCAGTGTTCAATGTGTTGGACATGGACTAAATACCAGCAAAAACAACATTTGCGCTCAGAAGCATTCGTGTTCCCTCAGATATTCAAGATGGGCTTCTTCGGGTAGAAAAACAAGACAAAAGGATTTCTTTTGTCTTAAGATGACCAGAATTGCTTTTTTATTAAAAAAAAAAAAAGGCAGTTGAGCCATCAGTCAAGAAGAAGAGCTTTGCCAGACGGTGGACACCTTTCCCCTCTGCTTCTCCGTTCCCAGGCAGGCAGCTGGTTTAACGCATCCCTCGTGAGCCTCCGTTCACGCCTGGTAACCTGTATTTAGTTTGGCACATCATAAGTCGCAGAGATCCTAATTACACGACAAAGGAACTGGCAGCGATTCTCGTCATTTCAACCCGTCTCTCAGTTCTTCCCTTTGGTAGCCCTTTGGAAATCTTCCGTGCCCATCAGACTTTTCTCATTATTAGCACACATCAGAGAGCAAGAGGTCTTCTCGACATTGTCTGTATTCTCAGGATAACCGTTTTGTACCAGAGCGTCTCTTGCCATCTCATTGAGAGAGAAAGAGAGAGACGGCAGCTGGTTGTGAGGCATGAAGGCAAATAAGCTCTGATCTGGAAGGTGCTTGGTTCAAATCTTGCTCTGTCACAAACTTCCTGGATGACTTTCAGAAAGTAATCCTTTCCTTTCCTTTCCTTTCCTTTCCTTTCCTTTCCTTTCCTTTCCTTTCCTTTCCTTTCCTTTCCTTTCCTTTCCTTTCCTTTCCTTTCCTTTCCTTTCCTTTCCTTTCCTTAACAGTTAACTCATTTGTCCAAGGGTTTCAAGTCAGGCCACACTGAATTATCCTTATTTTGATTATCTGTTGTTGTTGTTGTTATTAATATAATTAGTACTATATATTTCTCTATATATTAAATTCTATTTTATTTCTAAATTAGAGATTAATCCTATACGTTTTCTTAACCCCATCATTTAAAAAAAAGAATCTTTTCCCTCTGCATAATCACCACTGAGAAGAATTTTGCCATGGCTAAAGTAAGATCATATGATCTCAGTGAAATTGCTGAGCAGTCGGGTTAAAACGGATAAAAGGAAGTCCTTCTTCACCCAAAGAGTGATTAACACATGGAATTCACAGGTGGTGGCGGCTACAAGCATGGATGGCTTCAAGAGGGAATTAGATAAGCATATGGAGCAGAGGTCCATCAGTGGCTATGAGGCCCAAGGTATAGATAGGAACTCCCAGTCGGTGCTCCCTCTAAGCTGTGGAGTCTTGTGAACAAAAATTCTGCTTTGTGAGCTACTGACATTAAAGTTGTAAGTGAGTGATTTGGCTGCTGCATAAATTACTGTTTGCTCTGGAGCCCTCCTTCCTGAGCTAAGATAAAAATCTGTGAGCTGGAGGCTAAAAAGCTGTGAGCTAGCTCACACTAACTCAGCTTAGAGGGAACACTGTTCTCAGTCTGGGGCAAGTGATGCACTGTATTCTTGATGCTTGGGGGTGGGGGCAGCAACAGTGGGAGGGCTTCTAGTGTCCTGGCCCCACTGCTGGACCTCCTGATGGCACCTGGTATTTTTGGCCGCTGTGTGACAGAGTGTTGGACTGGATGGGCCATTGTCTTGATCCAACGTTGGATTCTCTTATGATGATCTCGTGTTTCAAAATCTCTCCATCCACTTCTGCAATATCTGTCCTGGAATACAGTCTTCATACAGTGGCCCCTCAGAATGGCTGACGGGAGTGCATTCAATCTGGCTAGAAAAAAAGGCTATAGTTGGAATTGCTAGAATGTTTTTTTTTTCCAAATAGGCTGAAGTCATTCTCCCGAAGACTCAGCCCTCCTTTCTGATGAGATGTGGGGACAACAGTGCGTGTGAAGTACAAAATACCAATTATCCACACTGGATTCAATAAAAATAATGCCCAGGAGTCGAGCAGGGAGTGTACGGCTTACCTTGCAACCATGGGTTTCTCTTTGGAGAGCCTGTATTCCTACTTCAACAATCTCCTTTTTTTTAACTGATTGAATGCAGTAATTGGAAATCTTGTAGGGAATCACTTTCTCCAGAGATCTCCATGTCTCTTAACAGTTTCAGGCAATCGCGCACCATCTGGCTCTCATCAGAGGCATTCGGGTTAGCAAAGACAAGGTCACCGGTCACAAGTGCCAGGGATCAGCTGATCTAGGGTGTGTCTCCACTAGAGCTTTTCTGCTGCAGTTTGTAACACACTGACGCTGTGCCCTGTTATATGCCACTGTGCCTGCTGTGTGCCAGCCCTTTTAAAAATGTTCCAGCGGACTTCCAGTGTGCTGCTCCAGTGATATAAAAGGAGTTCCAAAAGAGCATTTCTGCAGTTTGAATACTGAAGTCATGCAACAGTTGCATTATGTCGAGCGGGTGCAGAGGAGAGCGATTGCGGGGGGGGGCTGGAGACCAAGCCCTCTGAGGAAAGGCCGAGGGACTTGGGAATGTTCAGTCTGGAGAAGAGGAGGTTGAGGGGGGACATGATGGCTCCCTTTAAGTATTTGAAGGACTGTCACTTAGAGGAGGGCAGGGAACTGTTCCTGTTGGCAGCAGAGGAGAGGACTCACAAGAATGGGTTTAAATTAAGGGCGGGAAGGTACCGGCTGGATATTGGGGGAGGGCGGATTGGAAGAAGAAGAGAAGAGATTAGGTTTATATCCCGCCCTTCACTGCCCAAAGGCATCTCAGAGCAGCTTACAAACTCCTTTCACTTCCTCTCCCCACAACAGACACCCTGTGAGGTAGGTGGGGCTGAGAGAACTTCTGACAGAAACTGTCCTTGAGAGAACAGCTGTGCCAGAGCTTGTGACTGACCCGAGGTCACATCAGCAGGTGCAAGTGGAGGAGTGGGGAATCAAACCCGGTTCTCCCAGCTAAGAGTCCACGCACTTAACCACTACACCAGACTGGCTCAGTCAGAGTAGCTCAGCAGTGGAATCGGCTGCCTCGGGAGGTAGTAGGAGCTCCCCCTCACTGGCAGTCTTTTAAGCAGCGGCTGGACAAACACTTATCAGGGATGCTCTAGGTTGATCCTGCACTGAGCCGGGGGTTGGACTAGGTGGCCTGTATGCCCCCCCCTCTGTGATTCTGTGATTCTATGATGAAAACTAAAGTGAAGAATCCAGTTTCTTCCAGAACCCCAAGCTTTACGTATTTCTTCTCCCCCTGCCAGAGATACAGGTGTGTTGTAACAGTGCATGCTGTGCGTGCGAATTACAATCACATACCATTTCCTTAGTCATTTATTTAGGTTTTTCTATCCTGCTGTTTATCCCACTGGGAACTCAAAGTGGCTTACAAAGGAGCGGGGGGGGGGAATGTAATTTAGACAATGAAGGGGAGAAAATACAGCACTGCTAAGCTCCTCCTCGATCCACAGGGCTAGCTCAGTGAGGGTCAAACACTATGAGCCATAAGCTCAGTGCCTCCGGTCAAGAGCTCTTCAGCTCACACCGAAAGGCTCCCACCTCTGGCCCTGCAACACAGGGGAAACAGATCTCATCCAGTTCCCAAAGATGTTCCCAGCCTCCCTCCCTTGCTCCAAAGGCCTCTGGCCATGCCCGGGCTTATATACCTGCAACGGAGGAGGAACAGAAGCTCAGCCCAGGTCTCATCCAGTTTGCAAAGATGTTCCCAACCTCTCTTCCTGCTAGAACAGCCCTCTGGCCATGCCCAGACTAACATACCTGCAATAGAGGAGAAGAAGAAGGAGAAGAAGAGATTGGACTTATACCCGACCCTTCACTACCCGAAGGAGTCTCAGATCGGCTTACAATCTCCTTTCCCTTCCCCTCCCCACAACAGACACCCCGTGAGCAACGCTTCCTCTGAGCAGTGGAGTCTTGTGAGCAAAAATTCTACTTTCTGAGCTATTGACATTAAAGTGGTGAGTGAACGATTTAGCTACTGCACAAATTAATTTGCTGTGGAGCCGTCCTTCCTGAGCTAAGACAAAAACATGTGAGCTGGAGGCTAAAAAACTGTGAGCTAGCTCACACTAACTCAGCTTAGAGTGAGCACTGCCTGGGAGGTAGGTGGGGCTGAGAGAGCTCTTTCGAGACCTGCCCTTGAGAGAACAGCTCTGAAAGAACTTGTGACTGACCTAAGGTCACACCAGCAGCTGCATGTGGAGGAGTGGGGAATCAAACCCGGTTCTCCCAGATTAGTCCACGCTCTTAACCACTACACCAGACAGAAGCTCAGCCCATGCTCTCTTCTTTACAAAATTGAGACACATACAGGAAGAGATCAGGGGAGCGGCACTAGAAGAGGTTGTGGGCCAAGTGGAACCCGTTGCGTCTTTTCCGGGGGCAAGGCGTTTCACTGACATACTGCTTCCCTGCAAGTTGGGATCGGAACTTAATCATTTGTAGCAAGGTAGTTTCTTCTGGAGTCCATGAAAGCAGACTTTTTTTTTCATTAAACCACCACTCCCTTGATGAAGAACTTCTTCAGCTTGCAACACAGCCAGGTTTGCTACATGTTCTCCCTAGGAATGAGGAAATATTCTCTGTTTTTGTTTATTTAAAAAAAAAAAAGTTGCTGTCAAGTTGCAGCTGACATGACTTATTTGCTGTCAAGTTGCCGTTTTCAAGGTAAGAGATATATAGAGATGGTTTGCCATTGTCTGCTTTTGCATACTAACCCTGGACTTTTTTGGTGGTCTCTGATCCAAATACGAACCAGGGCCGAACCCATTTAGCTTCTGAGATCTGCCGACATCAGGCCAGCCTGGGTTATCCAGGTCAGGTTCTTTTTATACTGCTTTATATGTCTGTCAACGGATTTGCTTCTCACTTTTTGGCTGTTGGCCTTCCAGACTTGTTTGTGCTGTGTACACACACTGTACAAATTTTGCTAGCCGATCTGTATGTCATATAAACCAGGGATATGCTATTTAAATACACATCATTTTTAAGCATAATAGACATAGATTGTATAACGTGGATGCATTAATACTCAAACCATGCTGAAAAATGCATGCATTTCTCCGTGGAAACATTGTGGTGCAAGGAAACAGAAAATGACGCGGACAGAGCGGATCATAGGTTTGGTTCGCCCAAAGAGAAAATCAAAATTGAAATGAAAAATTCTTTTAATTTGTTTTATTTTGCATCAAAACAGCAGAGATAAGAACTGAAAATGTCACTGGTTATGGGGAGTCATGTCCCGCACTCAGTCAGATTATGTCTTGCGCTACTTACAGCCAGTTTGGGGTAGTGGTTAGGAGCGCGGACTCTAACCTGGGAGAACCGGGTTTGATTCCCCACTCCTCCACATGCAGCAGCTGGTGTGACCTTGGGTCAGTCACAAGTACTGTCAGAGCTGTTCTCTCACAAGCAGTTCTCGAGAGAGCTCTCTCAGCCCCACCTACCTCACAGGTAATGCTCCCTCTAAGCTGTGGAGTCTTGTGAGCAAAAATTCTACTTTGTGAGCTACTAGCATTAAAGTTGTGAGTGAGCGATTTGACTACTGCATAAGTAAATTTGCTCTGGAGCCATCCTTCCTAAGCTAAGACAAAAATGTGTGAGCTGGAGGCTAAAAAACTGAGCTAGCTCACACTCACTCACCTTAAGAGGGAACATTGCTCACAGGGTGGCTGTATTGGGGAGGGGAGGGAAAGGGATTGTAAGCCATTCTGAGATTCCTTTGGGTGGTGAAGGGCCAGGTATAAATTCAGTCTCCTCCTCCTCCTATTTGTAGAGTTATTTTTGCTTATGCCAGTCCACCTTCTCCTAGATGCTGACTGGAAAAATGTACAGCTAGAACAGTGACTCTCACAGAGATGCAACAGCTATTTCCTCTGTAGGTGTGTGTTCTGGAGTTTGCAGTTTACTTTAGCAATCAATATATTCTTTGCAGATTATAATTTGGGGATTGCAGTTATTTAGGGGGATGCTTCCCCCTGTGCTTCCATTCCTTCTCCTGCCATGCACCGGAGGAATTTTCAATAACCTTTTAAACACATAGTCAATTGCTATTGTGCACAAACATTCTAATACTGGGCTGTCAAACATGCGGCCCGGGGGCCAGATCAGGCCCCTGGAGGGGTTCCATCAGGCCCACAGTAGAACTGGCTGTCTTCTGCTGCTTCTTCCAGTTCTGCTGCTGCTGCGTCATCGTAGGTTTGCAGTTTACAGAGACACACCTGAACAGCAGACTCAGGATTGCAACAGCACAGACATTCTGATGCAATAATTCAGAGCAAGAGGTGTTAGTTATTAGACACTGTTAAATAAACAAAATATTGCAAGAGTGCTGATGTTTTAAGCATGTTTTTATTTTAAGTAAACAAAAAACCCTCTTTGTGTTTGTGTCCTTTATAAAGTTTATATCTCCATTACCTGTATTACATTTTATGACACTCGTGGCCCGGCCCAACAAGGTCTCATTTATGTCAGAACCGGCCCTTCATAACAAATGAGTTTGACACCCCTGTTCTAATGAGCTACAGCTACAATCTCTGAATTCCAAGGTGTCATTAAAAATGCTAATTCTTTTTGTTCTGGAGTTATAAGGGGAAAGGTTTCAGGCTGTCAGGAAAAAAGGATGATCTATTGTTAAACCACAACCCCTCCCTGTGTGAATGTGTGTGCAGATCTAGAGAGAGAAAGCCAGGCAGGTAATTTAAATAGAATCAATGAAATCACCTTAGAGTCTTGTATGTACAGAGTGAAATGATTTGTACAGTTTTAGGTAAAATGTCATTGTTTCACAAGCAGCATCTTAAAAAAAAAAAATATGCAGACTTCCTTTGGTGCATGTCTTGCTTCATCTTCATGCTCTCTCTCAAATGGCTTGGAAATAATACCTGCAACAAAATCACATGTAATATCACTACATGCATGAGGAGGATTTTTTCCCCCCTCAAAAAGAGAAGGCTCTGCAGCTTAGAGATAAAATGTAATATGGTTGTTGCTAAGGGAGCTACATTTTTTTTTGAATAGTGGAACAAATTAGGTGCGTGAGACATCTGTATATTGTCACTACATAAGCTGGTGTTACCTTCTGGCTGAAGAAGTTAACTCATTGTTTCCCACTTCCAATAGCTGAACCAGTCCCCACCCCTTAATTAAAATCAGGAGCAATTTTCAACTGAAAAGGTGTATTTTTATAGAAGATGGGGCAGGGGGAGAAGGTGGGAGCTACTCTGCCCCCAGAGCCATGGTCCTGTGGGGAAAATGAGTTGGGTTGGGGGAACCTCCATATTCAGAGACAGTGAGGCTGCAGTCCTAAAGACTAAAGGACTAAGCTCCATTGAATAACATAGGATTTACTCCTGAGTAGCTTAGGATTGCTCCCTGATGCTCTGAACACCAATGCTAGGAGGCCACATCAGGGGAAGGCCTTCATATGTTCTTATTGTCATAATGCATCCCTCTCGGGTCTCAGATCCTCCCAGCCACTTTGATCCATCTTGCCTTTTGTGTATCTGCCCTACACTGTGTTGGGCTGGGAACCAAGGGGTGTTCAAAACCTTTACTTTCCTATCCCCCAGGGATCAAAGAAGTCCTTCCCTCCCATTTGGAATCTCTTCTTAATATGAGCTGTGTCATGGAGCATCCCTGCTGACCCACATGCAAGTCCATAGCCACATGTGTGTGTGTTATTTGGGGGCAATGTCCCCCACATATGAGTACACCGCCCCCTCAGGCAAAAATAAATATATATTTTTTAAAAATTAAATGTAAGATGTGCTTGAAGTTTCCAAAATCTCCCCTTGCACAGTCAGGGAAGCGTCAGTATCATTTTCTTTTTTTTTTCCATGCCAAAAAATAAATAGGTTTTCAGAAATGCAACAATGGAATAAAATTGCAAAATGCAAAAGAGAGAGAGTTGGAGATTCCCTCCCTCCCTTCCTGACTTACACAGGAATGCAGCCCAGAATTGAGTCTCTCCAGTTGAAAAGACTAGAGGACCAGAGGTCGCAGCGGAGCCAGAGCTGCTTCTCCTTCTGCTGCTGCAAGAGGAGCAGCAGGCAAGGCTGGGATGCCTCCTGGATTTCCCCACACCCCACCAACCAAAATTTTCTGGCTGTGCCCCTGACCACAAGCTACTCCATTCAGCTCTCCAAAGTGTCTCGGTGCCCAGTTATCATCCCAAGTGTCCCTCCAGCAACACAATGATCTCCTGGCTCGCATGACCCTTAGAGCGGTTTTCTCTCTCACTTCCTTTGGTACTCGGCCACCAATCAGTCATTTGAGGAATTACTTCCCAAGAGGGCCAGTACTCCTCTGCTTCCCCTCTGTGTCTCTGTCCAAAGGCTTCACCTAGTTCCTGCCTTTCCTGCTACCCAGCGACTGGTTACCATGAGAACGGCTTACTGCACCTGTGCATTGCTGGAGCATTGATGATTGAACAACCAACTGTTTCCCTTCCCCGCTTCCCAATTTGAATAGTATGTTGGAACAATGGAGGCCTATGTGGTATGGAGAACAACCACCAGCATTTAAAATAGTAAAGGATTGATTAAGAGGTTAAAAAAAAATTCAACACACTCTCTGCACAGCAATGGATTGATCAAGGAATACACATACCCCCTCACTCTATACATGCCCCATCTAGTCTTGCTCTAAGTCAGGCTCTATATTCCCAATACCTTGGAAAGAGCAAGAGTCCAGTAGCCCCTTAAAGACTAACAAAATATGTGGCAGGGTAGGAGCTCTCGTGAGTCACTGCTCAGTTCTTCAGCAGTGACTCACGAAAGCTCCTACCCTGCCACCTATTCGGTTAGTCTCTATGGGGCTACTGGACTCTTGCTCTTTTCAACTGCTATAGACAGACTAACATGGCTATCATGCTCCGTTGTCTTGGAGTCTGTCTGCAGGTAGCCAGGCCTTTGTCTGCTCCGTACGGCAAGGGGGCCATCAAGAAGGAGTTTAGGTGTGAGAGCTCCTTCCTCCCAGTGGAATCAAGCAAAATGGACCTGCAATCCTTTCTCCCTCTGGGCCAAGGCATTTTGTCTCTTCTATTTTCCCACATCCTTGTGGATGAGAAAATCCTTTCCAGTCCCCAACCCCTTGAACAGTCCCCTGGCATGCTTTTTCTGAGCAAAATGGATCCTGTCTGTTCATATTAGGTCTGGGAGAGAATAAAGGAGACCTCACTTTGTTTGTCTTTTTTGCCTTTTGGGGTTAATAACAGCACTGGGGGGTGGGAGTTGTGGTTGCAGCTGACTTGTGGCTACCCCATGGGTTTTCTTTTTTAATTTTTTTTCCTATTATTTTCTCAGAAAAAAAAGTGGGATGCAGAAGGGAAAAGGGGGTGAGGGGGAAATATAAATTCATTCGAGACCCTATCCCAACATTCTGTAATATTGATGTTTTAATGTCTGCTTCTATATTTGAAATAGGTAATACATTTGATAATACATCTGATCTTACCTGTTATACATATCAGCTCATAATATTTGACAAACCCCTTAGCAAGAGAAATTCAGAAGTGGTTTGCCATTGCCTGCCTTTGTGTAGTGACGCTGGACTTCTTTGGTGGTCTCCCATCCAAATACTAACCAGAGCCAACCCACCTTAGCTTCTGAGATCTGACAAGATCAGGCTGCTTTGCACCATCCAGGTCAGATCAAGTCGGGGTAGTAGCAGAGAAGTTTTTCTTGCTGAAAATGGCTGCTTTGGTGGCTGGACTCTATGGGATTATACCCTTCCTTGTCTTCTCCAGGTTGTACCTCAGATCTCCAGGGATTTCCCAACCCCAGAGTTGGCAACTTATCCTAAGACCATTCTTTCTGTTCCTCCTCCACACAGCCTGTAACAAGTGCATATAAGAGCCAGTCTGGTGTAGTGGCTAAGTGTGCGGACTCTAATCTGGGAGAACCAGGTTTGATTCCCCAATCCTCCACTCGCAGCTGCTGGATGACCTTGGGCAAGCCATAATTCTGTCAGAGCTGTTCTCTCAAGGACAGTTCTGGAAAGAGCTCTCTCAGCCCCACCTACCTCACTGGGTGTCTGTTGTGGGGAGGGGAAGGGAAAGGAGTTTGTAAGCCGCTCTGAGACTCTGAGTGAAGGGCGGGGTATAAATCCAATCTCCTCCTTCTCCTCCAAAACTTCCCAAGGGAAAAGTTACCTTCCCAATAGGGCAAATGTTTCTGAGCAAAGCAATACCTCATTTGTTTTTAAATATGTTCTCAAAGTGCTCAGTAGCAGCCAGAAAGAAATAAAAAGACAATAGTACAGAACTTTATGTAATATAATATTAGTGAACTTCCTTAGTTTTATGTGTGAAAATAACATCAAAATGATGCATTTTCCATACTAGGTCTATGTTTGTTCTCATGTTGTATAGAAACGACATAATGATCTATTCAGGAAAGAAATGGAATGATAGTGTCACCGCATCAGATCTAAATTTCAAAGCAGGCTGGAATATGAAATTCTCATAGACTTTATTTGCTGCGAGCATTGAAATTAAATTTGAGACATTTCAGTGACAGGCATACATTTATCACCATCTGTGTGATCGGAGACAACCAAGTGGTGAATGGTAGCAATCTCTGCCGCTTTGCTTTTGCTTGAGTACACTTCATTTCTCTTCTGCTTGTGTGGGTATTTTGGGGTCTTGTAAGTCTATTGATCACACAACTGGGATTCGGCGGCAAGGCAGAACTGTCCTAGGGCACTTTCACACAAACTAAATAATCCACTTTCAATGCGCTTTGCAACTGGATTTTACTGGGTGAAATGGCAGAATCCACTTGCAAAATGGTCGCTGAAGTGGGTTGAAACTGCCTTATTTAGCATGTGTGAAAGCGCCCCTGGAGTCTCCAGTCTAGCCACTGCCGTCCTCTTGCTAGTCTTAGTCTGGTTGTTATGTCTGTGACTGGCAATCTGTGACCTTCTCATAGAACCACAGAGTTGGAACGTGGCCAGACAGGCCACCTAGTCCAGCCCCGTGCTCAATGCTGATCAGCCTAAAGCATCCCTGACAGGTGTTTGTCCAGCCACTGCTTAAAGACTGCCAGGGAGGGAGAGCTCTCCAACTCCCTGGGCAGCTGATTCCACTGTTGCACAACTCTTAAAAAAACTTTTTCCTAGTATACCAGCTGGTACCTTAATTTAAACCCATTCTTGTGAGTCCCATCCTCTGCTGCCAACAGGAACAGCTCCTTGCCCTCCTCTAAGAGACAGCCCTTCAAAAACTTTGTTCAAGGTAGGGTAATTTTTCACAGACTTGGAATTAAACTTCCACTTGTATCATTGAGAAACAAATGCTATGAACATAGTCACCTTTGTTAATAATATGGGATCTTCAGCACCCTTCAGAAAGAGTACTCTGAAGAGAAGCAGATCCTAAATTGTCATGTCCAGAACATCGAAGAAAAAGAAGTCCCAGGTATTCACTTCAGGGCAGACAGGCTTCTTCTTTCCTTTTATGCTGCTCAGTGACACTTTGTCCTGTTGCTAAGTGGGTGATAACATTTCCTTTGACTAGGGCCTGCAAAGAAATGATCAGATCCCTCTGATCAGCTAGACCTTCTCTCTCTTGCTGCTGGCTGGGGTGACTGAGGTGGTTTCCCTTGCAGTTGATAATGCAGAAGAAGAAGAAGAAGAAGAAGAAGAAGAAGAAGAAGAAGAAGAAGAAGAAGAAGAAGAAGAAGAAGAAGAAGAAGAAGAGAGAGGAGGAGGAGGAGGAGGAGGAGGAGGAGGAGGAGGAGGAGGAGGATTGGATTTATACCCCGCCCTTCACTACCCAAAGGTGTCTCAGAGCGGCTTACAAACACTTTTCCCTTCCCCTCCCCTCTTTTTCAAGGACAGCTGTGCAAGAACTATGGCTTGCCCAAGGTCATCCAGCAGCTGCAAGTGGAGGCGTGGGGGATCAAACCCGGTTCTCCCAGATTAGAGTCCACGAACTTAATCACTACACCAAACTGGCTCTACAGAAGCAACCTGTTCTTGCTCCATTACCCTTTCGATCCCATGGTGCTGACTGACCACAGCAGTGTTCCCAACTTCAAACCCTTAAAAAATAGAAATAGACTGATATTGTAAAGGGAAGGTAACATGGGTTGCCATCCTCCAGGTGGTGTGTGGGGAACTTCTGGAATACAACTGAACTCTAGGTGACAGAGATCAGTTCCCCTGGAGTAAGTACTTGCTTTGGAGGTTGGACTCTGTGGCAAAACGGGCTCCCATTTCCAGCCCCGGGCATTGGGTGGTCCACTTTGATTCACAACTCAGATGTTTGCCTCCCATCCTCTTCCCGTGGGCGATTCTCAATCCTTAAGTTCTTTGCCACTCACTGAATTCTCACTGCATTTTTAGAGGGGCAGTGAGACCCCTCTGGCTGATTCTCCCTACTTGAAGATGGAATCCCCAATCTTTGGGTGGCCCCTGGGAAGTTGACAACCCAAGGGTCTGGCCTTCTCTTGCCTCCCTGGGCTCCCCCCCTTTTGGTATTGTGCAGAGTGGGGGAGACTATGTGGTCAGAGCATGACACAGATTCTTAACCCAAATATAAGGATTTATTTAACTATTTACGCAATTATGGAGCACACACACACTAATTGAATAAGGCATACTGTCAGGGTAAGAACACAGTATGAACCAACAGGGCAGAAATCAACAGGGGTTACATGCAATCCTCTCTCCGTATACACAATACTCCCTACACTCTCTGTCTCTGGAGGTTGTGGGCTCAGGATAGGATCTCTCCTTGGACCAGCCTCTGGTTCTGCTTCAGCCTCTCTCTCTCACTCTAGCTCCTTTCATTCCACAATCCAGCTGCCTGTTGAGTGGCTGAATTTCTGCTGCTTCCCTGGGTTCCCCATGTCTCTGGCTTGTGGCCTGGGCTCCCTGGTCAGCACAGGCAGCAGGAGCCTTTCCTAGCCCCCTGTAGGCTGAAGACTGCCTCTTCTCTGGATGGGCCAGAGTATAAATTGACACTGCCCCACCCCTTGGGGCGGTCCCTCATTTCCCGCACTTTTTAGCCCTGGGGCAGCTGGGAACTGTAGGCCAGCAGATGAGGAAACTCCATTCAACCCAGTGAGTGAGACTCCTGCAGCCCCCCCCAAAAAAAACTACAGCCCAATTAAACCTTATGAGGTAACATTTTAAAACAAACAACCACAGATGGCAGCCATCTTATGAACACAGGTATCTGCCATTTTGTTACAGATTCTATGTAGGGTGGACTCCCTCCTCCCCTTCCCTCCCCAGTCTCTGCCTTCCCCAGGCTCTGTTCCCAAATTTCCAGAAATTTCCCAACCAGACTTGGCAACTCCAACAAACTGTCTCTGGTGCCTCTTCACCCAAAACAAAGAGCCAGTTCCCCTATGACAACCATTTTATGATAGCAACTTTTCTTAAAATTCCAGAAATGTCCACTGAGTGTACAAGGTTAGTGACCATGCACTATGTATTTTCTCTTTCAGCACCCACGTACTCTTAAATTGGAGGCCAACACACCAACACAGGGTTAATGTGTTCAGAGTGTGGAAGTAGGACTGGGCAGACACATGTTCAAATTCTGATGAGCATTGGAGTTCACTTGAATGACCTTGGGCCACCTGCTATCTTAGCCTAAACCACCTCAGAAATATTGTGAAGGTAATGAAAAGAAGGGAGTACTAAGTACCTCAGTGAACTGCAGACGATGGCCGGAGTAGTGGTGGTCTCAAGCGTAGTCATTGTACCCTGAAGCCTTTCCAGAACAGGACCATTTGTGAAAATACGTGTGGCTCATTAAAATAAATAAATTTCTTAGCCACTGAGTTGTTTCCAGCTCAGTTTGGTTCCATACAACGATATCTCCCTACCCCTAGTTTACAATGTGTGTGTGTGTGTGTATGTTAGGTGCTGTCAGGTCACTTCCAACTTATGGCAGCCCTATGAATTAGTGACCTCCTTGTTGAAATGTTTAGTGCACTTACATAAGTTATTGTTAACAGCCTTGTGTGGGTCTTGCTAACCGAGGGCCATGGCTTCCTCCGCTGAGTCCATGTCATGTTGGGTCTTCCTCTTTTCTTGCTGCCTTGAACTTTCCCTAGCGTTATTTTCTTTTTCAGTGACTCTTCATAGAAACATAGAGTCTTGCCCACACAGACCCCAGTGATGCCTGCTCCATGTCCAGAAGATGGCAAAAACCCACCACACACACACCTGGGATCCCTGGCCAAACCAACCTGGAGAAAATTGCTTCCTGACCCCAAAGTCTTGTCTTCTCCTAGCTAGATTCAACTCCAGTAGGACCTTAGAGACAAACAAGATTTTTGGGGGGCGGGGGGTATGAGCTTTCAAGAGTCAAAACTTCCTTGGTTAGTCTCAGGTGGGTCATTTTAGCTTCTAGGGAGAGTTCAGGCATGGTTTGATCCAGACCACTGGCTCCTAATCTTTTTGGTACGATGACCCAGAAGTTCAAATTCACTTGATATGGTGCCTCATTGATTTATTGTCACATGAGTTTGGACCATAGATTTTTGAGGGCTGTTGTTTTTATGCTGTTTTAACTGCAGGCTTGCCTAGTGTATAACCATTACTTAAGCTTAAGTTATCCAAGAAAAGTTTACTTAACACAACTATTAATGTGGAATCTGTTGAAATGTTTAGTGTACTTACATAAGTTATTTACAGTTTTTGACGCAAATGCATAAAACTATCTGATCACAGGTTATAGCTTTATGAGCTATAAAAATGATAGGCACAGCAACTAGATCTCTTTGAACCTTGGAGGGTACCAGATCTATTTATTTTTTGGCTATTTAAAATTTAATTTAAAATAATGTACGAAGAATTAATGCCTCTCTTCCACACCCCTGTGAAAATGCACAATCCTGTGCTTGTCTACTCAGAAGTAAGTGTCAATATTCAACAGGGCTGGCTCCCAGATAAGTGGCCATAGGATTGTTTTGTAAGAAGGCCCCATTCAGTTAAATGGGACTTAATTCAGAGAAAACATGCATAAGTAGGGGGAGATTTGGCCTCATCTGGGCATACGGAGCCAGGGTCCCAGCCCTTACACCCCAATTTACTTCTTCTCTAAAGTATAGATTGAGAAATCAAAACATGGAAAAGAGGCCATGGTTTATTCAGGTTGCTCCCTATTTAGCTGAAAGCTTCAGATTTCAGGCCTGGAGCTCCTCTCTCTTACAGTACCATCTTAGAATAGAAGGATGCTCTAGGCTGAACCTGCATTGGGCAGGGGGTTGGACTAGTTGGAGAGCCAGTTTGGTGTAGTGGTTAAGTGCACGGACTCTTATCTGGGAGAACCGGGTTTGATTCCCCACTCCTCCACTTGCACCTGCTGATGTGACCTTGGGTCAGTCACAAGCTCTGGCACAGCTGTTCTCTCAAGGACAGTTTCTGTCAGAAGTTCTCTCAGCCCCACCTACCTCACAGGGCGTCTGTTGTGGGAAGGGGAAGGGAAAGGAGTTTGTAAGCCGCTCTGAGACGCCTTTGGGCAGTGAAGGGCAGGGTATAAATCCAAACTCTTATTCTTCTTCTCTTAGATGGCCTGTATGGTCCCTTCCAACTCTGTGATTCTGTGATCTCCCACCATATTCCATTTAATTCCAGTGGAACTTTTCTCGTTTTGGGAAATTCATCTCTTTCTAAACATTAAGCCCCTGCATTCTGTCTCTGTCAATGTCCAGTGTGAAGGGGGGAATGAAGCTGGCATTTTAAGCGTGTGAGATCCAGGCTTGGGGAGCACACCCAAGAGATCCTTCTTGTATTGAAAAATAATGCAGACCCATATGAGAGGAAGGTACTAGATCACTCAGTTCCTCCACCAGTGCTACCACACTGATCACGAACCTCTCCCAGCAAAATGTCAGCTTTAAAAAGCGAACGTTGCTAACCAGTAGCTTGTGACTCAGGAGAGCCGACTTAGTTAACTGTCTTTAAACAGGCACCAAGCAGAACCCCACAGCCCTCCAGTCTGCATTGGCTCTCTCTTTGCAGAAGATTGAAGAAGTGTCTATAAATTGCCAGAAGGTGTATATCAGAAGCCAGAAGACGTATACAAATCGTGACTTCCCCAGCAATCAGAGACAATGAGTCAACGATAGCTTGAGTTTCTGGCAATTCTTAGAGCTGCCCATTGTCACTCCTGGATTGTACCCTGAAGGCAGATGCTGGCACAGAGGCCGACACACATTTTGTCTCCCCTCCCCATTTCTGCTGTCATTCAGAACAGTGGCAGGCAATGAAGACAATCAGCAGTGGCAATCCACTAGTCATACGTAAGGCTGTCTTTTGAGCTGAGAATGGATCTGAAACGGTGTCTCCATGATCTGTGTCCAATACTCGATCCGGTATCCAGTGTGACAAATTTGGAATCGTTTCCTTTTGTATGAGAGGCAATTGATCGTCAGCAATGTTTTCCCTTCCTTATAGTCTGCGTTCACTGCCATAGAAACACCCGACGGCGTTTAGCATCTCTTTCTTAAAGGACTGAAATTGTTTTCCGAGCATCTGCTCTCACTTATAAAGAAGCAAGGATGAGAATTGATGGAACCGCATGAAACCCCATGTCAAGAACGCACAATGGTTATTTGTTAAATGGACTGGAATCTTGGTCGGAAAAGCAATTTTGATCACTGGCTGGCTTGAAGGGAGGAAGCTGGAGGTTGTGTGGGGGGAGGGAAAGGCAAAGCAGTGAATTAGATGAGCTAGGAAAATTGAGGGGTGGACACAGCGATTGCTCTATCCATGTAATTTTTGCTGTTTTTAGAGCCTTTAAGGATCTAGCACCACGTTTCAATTTTAAGCACAGCTGGTTGCATTTGAGAAGGTTGTCATGGCTGGATTGCAGTAACCACCATGATGAATAGATGGAGAACCTGCAATGGTGTTATGACGCCCCCGTCCACTTCCCTTCCTCAGAGACAAGATTTTTCCCTCTGTTCTTCTTTCCCTGTTGTGACTGAGCTACCCTAGTTATCTGTTTTCTTCTTTCCTGAAGAATTCTGGCTGTCCCATCCTGTCACAATATAATATTTTTACTGTTTGCTCTACCCAGGAACCTGAGGGAAGGAATGGGAGCCCCCTTTAACTTATATGACTTAAATGGCACTTGAGAAGTTTTTATATTCCAAATTAACGAAATATTCTATTCAACGTAGACGGGAAAGGTCAGCCGAAATCAGGGGTAAAATTTTTGAGGTAACTCAATATGGATAACTCTGAAGTAAAAGCAGTACACTCACAGACTTTAGTTCTTATGATTCAGACTAATGAGAATTTCTGAAGCTTTTCACAGTGGCTTAAATCTTTTTGTTGAGAGGCCTTTGTTCCAGTGTTTTCCCCAAACACTTCAGTATACTTTTGCTGAGTAATCTCTAACTCTTGTTTTCCAGAAGGCTGGTACACTCTTTCCAGCACCCAAACCCCTTATCTTGAAATACCAATACTCATCTGGAGTTTTTAAGTGACTCTTAAAGGTAAAGGTTCCCTTGCTTGAAAGCCAGTCGAATCCGACTCTAGGGTTGCGGTGCTCATCTCCGTTTCAAAGCCGAAGAGCCAGCGCTGTCCAAAGACGTTTCCATGGTCATGTGGCCGGCATGACTAAACACCAAGGTGCACAGAACGCTGTTACCTTCCCACCAAAGTGTTACCTATTTATCTACTTGCAATTTCTTGCTTTCGAACTGCTAGGTTGGCAGGAGCTGGAACTAGAGACGGGAGCTCACCCCGTCATGCGGCACTCTCGGGTCTTGAACTGCTGAACTACTGACCTTCCACAGCCTGCAGTTCAGCATCTTAACCACTTGAGCCACCACAGCTCCAGGTCCCTAAAAACAGTTTCTGACCATGCCAGACCAGGGGTCTCTTCATTTTTCAGAACTAACTTCCTGTTTGACTGGGTAGGGATATTCCTTCTCTCATTAGATGATGCATGCCCTTTCTTTGTCCTGAATGGGAGTCTTCACCTACTTCCCAGACTTTCTTGCCAACCTTCCTCCAGCTCTCCTGTCTGTGTTAAACTGCTCTCAGTCAAGGCTGAATTTCCGAAATCGTCAGTACTCGACTCTTCTCAGCTAGGGCTGAAATCAGACTGAATTCTCCTCAGCATCTAGTTCAGAAGTCTTTCTCTGTTCTCCTGGTGCTAACCAATCAGATTCCTTGGAGCTAAGCCTGTCACTCAAGGCTCTCTGGCTTTTTGAAGAATTAACCCTTCACAGTCCTTTATCAGTTTACACAGCACTTCTAGGCTTTTAAAAAGTGCAGTCTCTCATAGATGTCATCTTTGGCAAAGGGTTATAAAGAAGAGAGCTCTGGTTATGGTCCTTCTGTGCTGACTCTGTGGTTTTTATTGTGAACACTGGCAAAATCTAATGGGATTGAGTTAGAATGTGGAACTCATTGCTAGCAGATGGCCACAGAAATAAACAGTGTTGAAAGGGGGTTAGGCAGATTCATGGAGGAAAGTTTTGTCAGTGGCTACCACCCATGGAGACTGAGAGGAATGTCCACATTCATTGGCACTAAACCCAGAGCCTGGGGGCAACGTCAGGGGAAAATCTCATTTCAGCCACTCCTTTTTAAGTAGAGGTTTATAAAATTATGCCTGGGATGGAGAGAGTTGACAAAGAGAATTTTTCTTCCCAAAATACTAGAACTCTGGGGGCATCCAGTGAAGCTGAGGGGCAGTAGATCCAGGATGGACGAAAGGAAATACTACTTTATGCAGAGAGTGATTAAAATGTAGTGACAGCCACAGGAATAAACAGCTTTAAAAGGGGATTAGAGAGATTCATGGAGGATAGGTCTCTCAATAAGTCTATTAATGGCTACCAGCCATGGTGACTGAGGGGAACCTCCACATTCAAAGGCACTAATCCTCTGAATCCCAGAGCCAGGAGGCCACATCAGGGGAAGGCCTCAGCCTCTATGCCCTGTTGTTGGCCCCTCAGAGTAATTGGTTGGCCAGTGTTTGAGACGGGATGCTGGACTAGAGGGACCACTGGTCTGATCCAGCAGGGCTCTTCTGATGTCCTTATCCTTTGGTCAGTTCTCCCTGCACGTGTTGGTCAGCAGCAGAACAGCTGGATTTGAGTCCAGTAGCATCTTAGAGACCAACAAGTTTTCAAGGGTATAAGTTTTCTTTCTTTCTTTTTTGTATTTCTGCTTGTGTGCATTTGTGTGTGTGTGTGTGTGTGTGTGTGTGTGCTTGTTTGTGTGCCCATGCCTGGAAGTCGT
The DNA here is from genome assembly GCA_029375565.1 of Gekko gecko. Lineage (NCBI taxonomy): Eukaryota > Metazoa > Chordata > Lepidosauria > Squamata > Gekkonidae > Gekko > Gekko gecko. The sequence continues at coordinate 131,377,421 of JAPDNY010000008.1, read as the reverse complement.
GGTGACCTCTGGTGACTCCTACCAGAGTATGGCAAATGTTCAGAGAAGTGGCTTAATAGCCTGCCTCTGCCTCTCGGCCTGGGTATTCCTTTCCACCCAAATACTTGCCAGGGCCATATCTGCTTAACTTCCAAGATCTGATGAGACAGGGCTTGCCTGGGCTATCCAGGTAAGGGCCAGGGTATAAGCTGGCAAAGGGAGGATTGACTTTTGGAAACTTATACTGTGGAAATCTCGTTGGTCCTGGCCTTGAGCTTCTTGCCCAGCAGCCTAAATTTCTCCTCCAGGAACCCTGCGGCTTGCGAGGTGCCTGGGGAACCCAAGGGGGGGGGAGGCTGTAGGCGTGCCCTCTCTGGCATGCATGCCATAGGTTCACCACCACTGCCCTAGGAGGAAAGGCTGAGGGACTTGGGAATGTTTAGTCATTTCCATGAGGTTGTATTACAAACATGGCATAGAAATAGATGAGGGATTACATTTCTTTTTGTTATTGTTGCTGTCAGAAGTCCCAGAGTCACTCCAAGGCTTCTGGGCTGGAGGTTTCCCACTGGAGTAGGAAACATAGCAGCCCTAGTGGCACTTCTTGACACAGAGTGTAGTGGTGCCGATGAGCTTAGATGACATTAATAAGGAATTAGACAAATTCACAGAAGGTAGGTCCATCATTGGCTATTAGCCATGGTAGCTAGATGGACTATGGTCTGAGGAATTGATGTGTTAAATACTGGTTCTATGAAATCACATATCTCTGGCAGATGCTAAATGTATCTTGGCTGCACTAAAAAATCTGACTACTGCTATTAAGGCCTGGTTAAATATGCGTCTCTGTTGCTATTTTAATTTCCACCCAAGATTTTAGATGATGTATTTGATATTTACCTCCTCCCAAAGTGTTGAAGATGGCCCTTTCTGCTCTCCCCTTTTAATCCATGTCCTCCAAGCAATTCTGCACTAAGATCAAGTTCAATCTTCTTTTCATTCTGGGTGTCCCCCCCCCCTGCCCCATGCTGCCTTACGTTACCTCCCTTCAGTGGTCGACCCGGTTTCAGCCTGCTGTTGCCCCGGGTTATTTGGATGCTGTTTTGCCATTGACTTAAATTGCTTTGACTCGAACACTGAGATAATCTGGATTGGCAGGCAAATGCGGAAAGGACCTATTTTTCCTTCTCATGTATTTCAACCATGGTCATATTATTTTCTCTAAAAGCCTATTTATGTAGACTTCCGTGAAAAAAGGAAGAAGAAATACTGGTTCCCGGGGGACAGCGCTATCTCATAGATCTCCACCTTGATGCGGCGAGGGGGCTTGTGTGGTTTGTTGAGGCTGTGGGCTATGTGGAGGGCCACCCAGGATGGACAGGCCACAGCAGAGAACGCAGGCAAAGCATGATCCACTGGAGAGGGAAATGGCAAACCACTCCAGTATCTTTGCGAAGAAAACCCCATGGGCAGCAACAAAAGGCTAAAAGATATGACGCCAGAAGATGAGCCCCTCAGGCTGGACATGAGGTTGAGCAGGCTCCGGAGGACGGCGGAAGACAGGAGGGGCTGGCGTAATGTGGTTCCTAGGGTTGCAAAGAGTCGGACTCAACTGTGCGGCTGAACAGCTACAACAATAACGGGGAACAACAGAGGCCTCTGTTCCCTATCTTGTGGTTTTGTGGCACATCTTGTAGGCTGTTGTGCATGACAGGAAACTGAACTAAGTGGCCCATGATCCAGCAAAGCTCTTCTTACATTCTGTTCTTACGTGCTCTCCTATTAGATTAGTTAATGTAAATTAAATCAATGTAAGAATTGTTAGAGAGGCAACAGTGTGTGAGTAGTTTTGTTAATGTAAATAGTGGTAGAGGGCAAGTTTAGCATGCTCTGTAATGTACGCTCTCTACTGCTTAGAACCTACTGAATATTCCTCTCCTGGCTCCTCCGCTTCCCTGCTGCCTGTAAGTTAGTTCTTAAATCCTGAAGGTTTCTCTGCTGTTGGAAGGCCTACAGCTAGTTAATGCTTCATTATTTTTTTTGCAAATCCTATTGTTGAAAACTTTATTGAAAGCGACTCTGCAGGTGTGGGATTGGATTGTTTCCCCAAGTCTGCTAACAAAAATTAGTTTTATGATTGATTATTATTCTTAGCAATGGGCCTCTGAGCCTTGACGTTGATGGGGCTGTTGGCTCTCTAGACGACTCACGGCCCGGCGTGAACTTCCTGTCTTTGTTCTCCTCCTGAACTTTCTCCTGTCTTCAGTAGTCTTCTGGAAATAGCCTTAATTATAATCCTACACACCTTTAGTCATTAAACAATACCAACAGAGCTTCACAAGGAGATAAATCCTGTCAGTTCATGGCAAATGCTGACACCTGCCTAATTTCCATTCCCTTTTAAGAAGAAGAATGACTAATGTTCAAAGAATTCATCTTGAAGCCTTCCTGGAAATGCGCTCATGTCGTCGGGCTCGAATAGGAAGATAGTACCTTACGAATAGCTGTCAATCTCAACTAAGTACCTCTGGAGCTCCTCCAGCTTGGGTGGGTTCTTTCTTTTTTTTTAACCTTATTAAACAGCATATATGATTTCATTACGGAAGGAATTTCCATTACAGATTGCAAAGTTTGTCAGGGAAAGCGAACTCCACGGCAACATCAGGAATTCATTTTCTTTTCGTCAAGAGGTACTGTGGAAGAGTCCAGGCTAACCTGATCTCCTCCGATCTCAGAAGCAAAGCAGAGTCAGGCCTGGTGTGAGTACTTGGATGGGAGACCACCAAGGAAGTCCAGGGTTGCAGGCCGGTAGCAGCTCGGAACATCTGTTGCCTTAAAAATCCAATGGGGGCTGCTGGGAGATGATGGCGATTGGCTGGCAAATAAACAACAACTGTGGGAAAAGAACGACGACTATGGAAGAACAGCTGGTGGTCAACGGATCGTATGTTCTCCCCCCTACCCCAGTTCTACTAATTGTTTCAAGAAAGATCTATTTGTCTGAAGAAGAAGCAGAAGCAGAAGAAGCAGCAGCAGAAGAAGAAATCGGATTTATACCCCAGCCTTCACTACTCGAAGGAGTCTCAGAGCGGCTTACAATCCCTTTCCCTTCCCCTCCGCACAACAGACACTGAGGTAGGTGGGGCTGGGAGAGCTCTCTCGAGAACTGCCCTTGAGACAACAGCTCTGAAATAACTTGTGACTGACCCAAGGTCACACCAGCAGCTGCATATGGAGGATTGGGGAATCAAATCCGGTTCTCCCAGATTAGAGTCCACGCTGTTAACCACTATGCCAAGCTGGCTCTGACAGTGAGCCACGACACCATCAACTGACAGTGACGACTGTTTCTTTCAGATCACAGGCTTCTAATGTAGCTGCCCCTTTGTTCATGGAATAGCGAGGCTGGCAAAAGGCAAGAAGACACCCACCCTCGTGAATTTCTGCACTGCCTCCAAAACGGAATTGCTGCAAAGGCCATTTCAGAGCTCACAGTAGGGATTGGATTTGATCAGCGGAGGGACTGCAGCTGCCCACTGCTAGCTGTGGCAATTGACGATCGTTGCTTATGTGCAACATAGTCTGAATTTTGGGCAGTGTTTTTTTTTTTGTCTTTTAAAAAACCCTTGGGTCCAGTTGGGTCGATGGTGCTAAGCTAATTGAACCAACAGGCTGACAGGTTAGCATAAGGCCATTCTGAATGCTCACTGGATTTCACCTAAATGAAAATCCGAAGCAAAACCGAAGGTTGGTCCTCAGGCGAAATAGCTGAGAGATTCTGAGGCAAACCATAAGAGTTAAGACCCAGCAGTCTGTCGCCTGTCCTCAGGGCTTCAGAGGACCATCACACACACGTACAAAGTCTTTTCTCCATAATTTCGAGCTGCTTTGTTCATATGACCCACAGAACAGAAAAGAACCTCTTATGTGAGGGGAATAGACTGTTTAGACAGAAACTGCCCCATCGATTGTTTGTCAAGCGAGGTATAATATTCAACGACATTGAATACAATACACCAAAAAAAACCCAAAATCTATTTGATGTGGCTAGATTTTGTTCTTACCACAGGATGCACATTTGTAGACTGCATGACAAACAATCTGTGGGGTAATTTCTGGATAAACAGTCTATCCCCTCTCTATCCCAAGGAGTCTCAGAGTGGCTTACAATCTCCTTCCCTTCCTCTCCCCACAGCAGGCACCTTGTGAGGTAGGTGGGGCTGAGAGACTTCTGAGAGAACTGTGGCTGGCCCAAGGTCACCCAGCAGGCTTCACGTAGAGGACTGGGGAATCAAACCCAGTTCTCCAGATTAGAGTCTGCCACTCTTCACCACTGCACCATGCTGGCTGACCTTGTTAATGTGTCCATGGACTTAATTTGTATGTGTCCATGTAGGTGGGAGGTCTGAATCCATGAGAATTCCTGAGAGTGCCTAAGACCTGGGTATCTGCTGCTCACTTCACTGGCCCTAGAGGGCAAACTGCCATGGACTGGATGGCTGAGGCTTGACAGATCTCACCAGATCTCAGAAGCTAAGCAGGACCAGCCTTGGATAGTTCTTGAATGGGAAACCACTGAGAGAGTCCAGGGTCACTACGCACAGCCCGGCAGTGGCAAACCAGTTTTGTTCATCTCTTGCTTTGAAAGCCCTAGGAGGTAGCGGTAAGTTGGCTGTGACTTGATGACATGTTCCATCACCACCATCACCTGGCATGGTCTACCACCAGTGAGTAGACCGTGACATAAATGGAAGCAGCCAGAGTCTCCTCCAATTTCTCCCATGGATGTTTCCCTGGGGGTACAGAGGAAGCAGAAGGGAAGCCTATGATGCTAGCTGCTCTGAGAACTAAAATGCTATTGAGCATGCCCACTTGGGCCTCAGTTCTCTCTGCTGCCTCATTTCTGTGTATGGATTTACAAGAAGAAGAAGAGGAGGAGGAGGAGGAGGAGGAGGAGGAGATTGGCTTTATACCTTGGACTTCACTACCCGAAGGAGTCTCAGAGTGGCTTACGATCTCCTTTCCCTCCCCCTCCCCACAACAGACACCCTATGAGGTAGGTGGGGCTGAGAGAGCTCTTTTGAGAACTGCTCTTTCGAGAACTGCTCTGAGAGAACTATGGCTTGCCCAACCAAGATCATCCAGCAGCTGCAAGTGGAGGAGTGGGGAATCAGATCTGGTTCTCCCAGGTTAGAGTCTGTGCACTTAACCACTACACCAAACTGGCTCTCATAGCAGGGAGAACTTGGTCTCCAGCATGATAGCTGAGGCCAAGTCATAGCTGTCTCTCAGGAAAATAAGAGGAAGGAACTACATATCCCATGAATCTAAGAGGCTAATCTATGCTGAAAGGCTTCTAAACTCTGATGCCGGGATGCTGTTCTGTAATTCATGATTTTTTTGTAGTTCATTTGGACTCTGATGTAGAGTGCAGACAATTTGCATATAAAATGTAGTCATATAAATGAATTAACGGCCAAGTGGAAAGTTGAGGTGATTCCTATTTTCAATGCATCATAGATGTGGCATCCCTATGGGCAGCGCTCTAGGCCTGAGCGTAATCTATAGTTAGAAGTTCCTGTTGGCTGTCTGTAACTTATTTATTGTTATTGTAATTTATACCAAATGGGTGTTTTTGTGCGCGTATAAAATATATTTTAAAATCCATAGTTTGTTTTCAGCAGAGGTACTTTTAGTCAGAAATGCCATTTTTTAATGACCGAGTCAATGTACTTCTTCTGTACATATGGTAGTCGGGGCGTCCTGAATTTAAAATAACTGTTACGGCTTGGCATCATTCGACTGACAGCAACTAAGAATACGGAGCTGGGTTGTTCAATCTTTCAACGACCTCATTTGCAAGTACGCGAGTTGTCACGCAGCACAGCTAATGCCTGCTTCAGTAGGAGCAACAAACTCTCAAGTATGGCAATAACTTTTGCTTTTTTGTTACCAGTGTCTAAAAAGCTCGGTTAAATTGTATGGTGGTGCCTCTGGTATCCAGTTATGAATTGTCTGCTCTTTATTAATAAGAATCAAGAATCAGGGGGAACGATTTCCAGAGTGCATTTTCTCAGCCTTAGCAGTCTTGTCTAGAAGAGGCCATTTCCAGTGTTTGCTGTATCCAGTAAATAATGCAATAAAAATATAGCTGCCATGGAAAGACATACAAAATGAACGGTGCTGATTTGCAGTTAAGTAAAATCCACATTGGGGCATGACTCACTCTATGGAGAGGAAATGTTTTGTGGAGTAACATTTGTTTTGTCATTTCTACTGGCTCATCCGAGACAATCACACCATTACTTTTAATGGAACAACTTCTGATTTATGTGTGAGTCTGGGGTCAAGGATTCACAGAGTCAACAGATACTGCATACTAGTTAGACTGTAAGAGCCAATGTTACAAGGGATGTTGGTCTTGTCAGCTGAAACTGTTGGGGAGGAAAGCTGTGTGCCAGGCCATTTTCACTCCTCCCACTTGTAGTGCTACGGGGCCAAACAGAGCACTTTTTAGTTGAGAAAACCCGCTATATATGAATCATTATATGTGATTGGTAACAACAACAACAAAAGGTACTACAACCCCAACCCCAAAATTGAATTTGGTACCATGAAGGTTGAGCAGGAACAATGTTGAAAATGAATTGAACAAAATAAACCAATTTATCATACAGTGCACTAAAAATACAAATTATAAGCATAGGCCCTGAATTTAGCCTATAGGTAGAAACCACTGGACTAAGGAGTCCTCAATATATATTAAATAATACAAATAAGTATCCACAGGTTGATGGCATACAAATAAGACCACAATCACAGTAAATACGATCAAATATTTCGGCCCGATGGGCTTTCTTCAGTGGTCATTAGTACATAGATACAAGAGCAATTGTTGGTATAACAAAGTTTGAGTCCAGACCAACAAAGTTTTATTCTGGGTATAAGTTTTCATGTGTGCACACACACTTCTTCAGATAGATTGAAACAGGTCACCAACCATTACATATAGATAGAGAGTGAGAAGAGTGTTGTCAGGAAGGGCCGGCTAGAGTCAAGATGCATAAGTAACTAAGCAGTAAATATAGCTAAGACTGGATGAAAGCAATTGGTAAGACCTGTGAATAGCAGCATAGAGCATAATAAAAGAGTTTACAACAGATGGGAGAATGCAATTACATTATCATGTGTATTGAGATAAAAAAACCCAATATCTCTGTTAAACCCTGGGGGTTCCATTGTCCTGAGTGTTCTAATAACTCAGCAGTCTCCCATTCTAGTCTGTTTCTGAAGGTCCTTTGCAATAATTGACTAATTTGAGATACCCCATTGAACGTCCTGGAAGGCTGAAATGTTCTCCTACAGGTTTGTCAGTTTTATGACTCTTTGTGTCAGATTTGTGTCCACTTATCCTTTGGCATTGGATACAATGTTTGCCCTATGTAGAGAACTGAAAGGCATTGTTGGCATTTAATGGCATATACAATGTTAGACGATGAGCAAGTGAATGAGTCTGTGTTGGCATGTAGTTGATGTCGTTAAATCCAGTGACTGTGTTGTCTGGGTGTATCAGACAGCAAAGTTAAGCTTTCCCAGTTTGAGATTGTTAAATGGTTGGTGGACAGTGGATACAATGTAAACAGAAATGACAGCTTGGGTGATCCTGTTCTTGTTGTACAATGTCCCTGATGGGTATATTTCTGCTGAGTCGCTGCCTCCTGTTGCTGTACCACCCACTGTGTGTGGGGGAGGAATAAACCAAGCTGTGAGGTACCAGAATAATTGTTAGAACAGAAGGTTTCCAACCTCTTCGATACTGGAAATAACTCTGTTCAGATTTGTAGCAATTCCTCTGTTTATGAATTAGACATGTTTTGATTAGCAAATTTTCAACAGCACATCCTCATCAGACAGGGGACTCCCAACACCAAATACTTATTTTTTGAAACTGTTTGAGAGAGAGAGAGAGAGAGAGAGAGAGAGAGAGAGAGAGAGAGAGAGAGAGAGGAGATCCACTGGGTCTCTTTGTACTCTAGATACTGTTATGAAATGAACTGGCACAATGAGAAAATGCAGCATGGAGTCAATGCTGCTCACGCAAATTGGTTTTCATGTCGCACGAAAAAAAATATTAACTTTTTTGTACCAAAACTGAAACCCACAAAAATTCTGACTGGTAATGAAATGACTGTCATAAAGGATTAGTTGATGGATGAGTTTCTTGTTAGTGAGCTCGTTTTTAATTATTTTTATTGGTCTGATTCCCAGGAAATATTGTCGTATATGAAATAACAAAAATTAACCTTATAAAAAGGACACCAAACTTGCCATTGAAACTAAGAACAGCCTGAGCATGCTTACAGATTAATTTTAGTTAATCAGAAATGATGTCCGTGCCTTTTTCCCCCTAAAAAGCCAACGGAACACAGTATCAGCAGTTACAATTGAAGAGATGATTTCATAAAACCAAGGCAAAACTCAGGGCACTTAACCCTCTCAGTGATATATTATGAACAAGGAAGTTAGCTAAAGTGATCAATAATGTGCTCATTAGGGGTATGCAGCAACCCCCCCCCAAAAAAAAAAAGAAGAAGCAAAATGGTATTTTTCAGATCTGGATATATTGGAGCCAAAAAATATTGTTATTCCCAGTTTCCTGAGTTCCAAATACTGGGATGATATTCAGGTCTGTCTCTCCCCTCCGCCCCAGGTCAATTGGACCAAGGGGTCTAATTCTATGGGCCCCTGAACACAGTGCCCCTAGCCACTATCATTGTATACAATTTAGGGATAAAACCTCCCAAAATGTAAAATCTGAAAATCTCCTGCCATAGGAACACTATTTCAAGCTATTTCTAAGCCCAACCAATATACAACCTAAGAATCTGAACCTATGTAAAACTTGAGAATCTGAACCTCTGTAGATCAAGATGGGGAACCGTGTTAGTCTGTCTATAGCAGCAGAAAAGAGCAAGAGTCCAGGAGCACCATAAAGACTAACAAATCTTGTGGCAGGGTATGAGCTTTCGTGAGTCACTGCTCACTTCAGATACCAAAGGTATCTGAAGGAGTTCCGGTATCTGACAAAGTGAGCAGTGACTCACGAAAGCTCATACCATGCCACAAATGTCATTAGACTTTAAGGAGCTACTGGAGTCTTACTCTTTTCCACTGAACTTTTGTTGAATGCAAGACTCCCAATATAAAACACGAGAATCTACCAAACAAACTATGAAACCCCCGCCCTCCACGAACCAACTCCAGCGAAGAACGAACTTTTAAAAATCAACAAGAGCACTTGAAACTCGATTGGATATTTACCTAAAGCAGCCTGGCAAGCTGATACCAAGCCCCAGGAGGTACAGAAACACAGTGAGGGAGAAAAGGGGGGGGGGAACAGTCTCGGGAACCTGCAAATACCAGTTCCTGATATTCCCAGTTAATCTCGAATATTTCTGGGATTTTTCAGGAAGCATTTTTTGGTATCTCAGGAAATCCTGGATATATTTGAGAAACCCAAAGATCTCCAAAAATACCAACAAGATATTTTTCAGTTATATATTCAGCTCAGTTATGTCTGCGCCCACATCCCTAATACTCATTTTATTAAATATCCTCATCATAAGATTTTTACATTTGAAATTAGTATGGTCACTCATTCTAAACCCATTCCTCTGACAGATAACGTATAAGTAAAAAATAATAATTCTATGGCATCAAAAGATATAATTCCTTGCTGTTCAGCCTAGTGTTATTATGACATGGTAACAAAACCCAGCTTGGATCCTAGTTCAATCCCAAACTGCAAGCAGTGATCATGAACACTCAAAAGATAAACCGCTCTTTTTTTCAGGTCGTCTAAACTGAGTCGCAAATAGCTTTATGTGCATTCTCATACTACTGCTTGGGAGCATCAAGCTCAAGGGAACGCACTGGCAGAGAATGAAGCCACACAGATTCCCTGATCCCATCCACTGCCCTGCATACCAGCCAATACAGCCCAGAAAACAAATATTTACAAGAGGCAGTTTTGCCTCTTCCATGGCAATTGCTTGGCTTGCCCAATTTGCCCACCTGAATTCAGTCACGTTGGGGAGGAGGGAAGGGAAGCCAAATGTTTGACCAGTGTGTTAAATTGTGTTGCAAATAGTTTTGCACAGGCCCATCTTTGTTCCTCCACTTAGAACATAAGCACATAAGAGAAGCCATGTTGGATCAGCCCAGTGGCCCATCCAGTCCAACACTCTGTGACACATAGTGGCCAAAACTCAGATGCCATCAGGAGGTCCACCAGTGGGGCCAGAACTCCAGAAGCTCTCCCACTATGACTCGTGGAGCCACTGGTTTGTGCGCTGCATAGTATTGCTGAGGTACTCATGGTTGTTTCCACAGAATGATCTTTCCCTACATGGAAAGCTAGAAGCCCCTGTATTAAAGGGGCATGACATGATTTTGTGCTCAATCTGAGCATGATTTATGGTGTTCCCCCCAGTTTTAATCCAGTTTGGACAGACATCTGCAGAAGTTTACCATAGAATTTCCTAAAGAGGTATGACATCACTTTTGGGTCTTCCTCAGAACTGATGTAACACCATGTTGATGGTGTCCCCCACATCCCCTCCCCCCGACTCCCACCATGTGCCAGCCAGTGGCTGGCAACCCTAAGTGTGTGAGTGACCATGATGTCCACTGAAAAGTTGTGAAACTTGGGTGGCCAGGATAGCCCGACTTAGTCCAAGCTCATCAGTAGTTGGGAGCTAACCAGGGTCAGCCATGGTTAGTTCTTGGATGGGGGACCAACAAGGAAGACTGGAACTGCTACTCAGAGGGAAGCACCTCTGCTCATTTCTGGTCTTAAAACCCCCATGGTTTGGGGGTGTCCTGAATCAGTTGCTGTTCAATGACACATTCTGCTTATTGAGTTTGAGGCACAGGACAAAATGTCCTCCAGGATCCTCCTCTGGCCTCAGTTCCAGAACTTGGAGGATCCTGGTGAAATTGCTGTTTCATGTGTTCTTATGTGGAGGCATTTCAGGAAAAGGCAGCTGAAGTGGGGGTAGCAGGAACAGGATGTGGTACTAGAACAGGGGTGTGTGTGCCTGTTGTGGTGCCCCTTGCTGCAGCAGTTGTTGCAGGTGCACATGTGGATGCTGCCAATGTGATGCTCTGTGTTCATCATGACCCATGGCATTTTCCTCCTGAGCATGGGCCAGCTGTCTTGTATCACGTTGATCCACACTGATTGTGCTGAAGCAAAATGTACCCCCACGTGCAATCAAAGCACGGCTCCTTTGAAATTGCCAATCAGTCATCAATCCAAGAATCCGGCTGACTGACTTGAGAAAAAAATAGGCATCGTCAGCAGGGCAGGTTCGATTTTTGAGCATGTTATTTGCAAGGGATCATTTTGCTCTTCCGATTGTTGTTAGCCAGGCCAGGTTATAGGTTAGATTCAGCGTCTTGCATCATTATCTGTGCCTAGGGTGGCCAAGTCCCTCCTGGCAACTGACGGGGGATGGGGGGACTTAGCAGGAGTGGGAGGGTGGCCCAGGCTACGACACCGGCAGCGTTCCAATCAGTGTTCTCTCTAAGCTGAGTTAGTGTGAGCTAGCTCACAGTTTTTTAGCCTCCAGCTCACACATTTTTGTCTTAGCTCAGGAAGGATGGCTCCAGAGTAAACCAATTTATGCAGCAGCCAAATAGCTCGCTCACAACTTTAATGCCAGTAGCTCACAAAGTAGGATCACAGGACTCCACAGCTTAGAGGGAACATTGGCAGCAACATTACTTCCGACATGTGCCAGCAGTGATGTCATCATGCTGTGATATCGCGGTGAGGCTCTGGTATTTGGGCAAAAACTCTATGGTAAAAATGGCTTCTACCATAGAGCTTTTGCCCAGATACCAGAGCATCGCTGTGCCATTTCTGACGTGATGATGTTGCTTCCCATACATGCCAGAAGTGATGTTGCCACATTGCTGGCAACGTAGCCTGTGTCTCCCTCCTGCTTCTGTTAAGTCCTGCCACTGGCCAGCTGCTAGGAGCAGAGGGGTGGAGTCTGGTGGTGGTGGGGGTCCCCTGCATCCAGCGGAGGGGCTGGCAGCCCTATTAGCGCCTGTGCCCAACACATGGCACTTCTGCCGTTTCAGCTAAGTTTGCCAACAACAGGCTAGGAAATTCCTAGAGATTTTGGGGTGGACCTGGGGAGGGCAGGGTTTGGGGAGGTGAGGGACATCAGCCGGGTATTGTGCCGTAGAGTCCAATCTCCAGAGGAATTGATCTCCGCGGTCTGGAGATCAGTCGTGCTTCCGGGAGATCTCCAGGGCCCCCCTGCTGGAGGCAGGCAGTCCCAAGTTCTTCCAATGCCTCCTCCAAAGCAAAGAACAATTAAATGTTTGTCAGATGAAATCATCTCCTGGGGCGGGGGTGGGGGACAAAAAAAGAGGTGGAGGATTTACAGAGCTTTGTGGAAAAGCAAGGTCTCCGATTGCTGTTTTATGGGGTTTTTTTCCCCCCTCGTACAAAATTTATAGGAGTAATCTGAATATGACCTTCCTCTAAGAATAGCAATTCTTTTTTCCTTAAATGCTGATCGAGGTTAGGAGCAGCTGTATTTGAGTATAGATTTCCCTCTCTCCCTTAATTCCCTGGTTCGTACTATTTCAAGGACACTTAGAAGACAGAATGTGGCACTTCTCATTCAATATCCTTTCTTTTTTTTTAAAGCTTTCAAAGCCTTAATGAAAATGAACTATGGTGGTAATTGCCAGCACTGTTTCCTTTCATTTTTCATTCGCCTTGGTGAACGTCCAGCAAACATTTCTTCGCTGCGCCGTTAGAACTCTCATTAATCCTGACCCGGCGTTCTACCTCCTGCATAAACATGGCCTCCTGGAAGAATTCTCACTTATCCGAGCCTCGGTTCTAAAGGTCAGCGTAGCCCCAAGGGCATCGGAAGGGGTGTGACCACGGCACTGGCGATGGACACAAGGGTGTCCCCATTCCATTAGTTTCCTCTGTTCTCTGGTGGATTTAACAGCTTGCTCCTGGGATGAGTTGTTAGCGCCTGAACCGGGCAAATAGAAATGTTCATCTTAATTGCAATGTAATAAATGCCGGCGTAAAAAAGAAAGACAGACAGAGAAAGCACTAGTTACCAAAGTAGTTAAAAAGAACAATCTGTGAGCTAAGAGTTTATCGATCCCATTTTTAGCCTGCCCTTCCTGCCTAAAAGCTCAGGGTAAGTGTGTAGTTCTCCCTTTCTCCACGTTGTCCTCACAACAGCCCTATAAAGAAGGCTTGGGATTGTTGAGAACTACCACAGGATCCTGGGAAAAGCCCCCCTTCACCCTTTTTAAAGAAGACAGGGGAAGGGCCCTCACTAGCCATTAATGGAAGAAATGTGGGGAAATTTCTCATGGGGTCAGCAATAGCTCCTTTTAACCCTTTGCTTAACTTGAAATTATAGCGAGAGCTTTCCTATAGCATTTTGAGTCAAGCCAAGGATTAAAATGAGTTCTTACCAGGCCCGTAGCCAGGATTTTGTGGCTTGCGGGGCAATTTTTTTTTCTGGTGGGGCTGAGGTTCTCAGTACAGAAAGAAAAGACAGAATTCTGAGGATTCTGACTCAGCTACTCTTCTCTCTCTGAGTCTTCTCAAGCCGTCTGTTCTGCATAGGTGTCCTTATGCTAGCAATCACCTTTAGTCTATTAACCATTTAGCCAAAAGAAAGTTGTTACCAGGTTAGATCTCTAAATTGCAAGCTGTCAGCCTCTTTAGACGACAAGCCTCAGCTGCTGCAAGTTAACCACTTCTGCCAGCCTAAGCAGCAATTCTGATAACAAGCCAGCAGGGTGTGTGTGATGATGCCTATAGTAAAGAAAACTAACACTTAGGCAGAAAAACTCTCTTAAAGGAGTTTCTTGACACAGAGTTAGAAGGGATTGGGGATTGAGAAGAGCATTTACAGGAGAAACTTGTGTAGAGCTGTGCCTTTAAGAAAGGGGGCAGAGCCCCCCAAAGCCCCACCGTAATGACAGGATTGGTCCTTACAGAGTTGTTGCTGAAGCCTCAGAGGTAGGGTTGCCAACCTCCAGGTTGTAGAAGCCAAAAATGAGAAATCACGGGAGGAAGTGGAAAACCAAAAACAACATCCGTGACAAAAATAACAAAGACCTTGGGTTCTGTTATTAGAGTCAACATGGAATGCTTCCTTCAAGAGCTGATAAGTAGTAACGGATAAGGATTGTGATTGCTACACGCTCAGATGAAGCAAACATTGTGAAACAAATTGTTTACATTGCGCAGCATTCGTTCGTGTGTGAGCGATAATAGAAGAGAATTTTCTACAGAATTACTACAGGAAATGATTTTGCAAACATATCTTTATTGACTCGTCGTTATTTTTGTCTTGGAGGTTGTTTTTGGATTTCCGCCTCCTGGTGGTAGCTGGAGATCTCCTGGGATTACAGCCAATCTCCAGGTGAGAGAGATCAGTTTACCTGAAGAAAATGGCCACTTTGGAAGGTGGAGTCTGTGGCATCATACCTCATGGACGTCCCTCTGCCCTCCTCATGCTCCACCCCCAAAATCTCCAGATGTTTCCCAACCGGGGCCATCAACCCTACTCGGAGGGCAAATGATGAGCAATGCGGGGCCAGGGGGTGGCCTGTCTTCTCAGGCTATCCAGGCCTGGAGCATTTATACTTCTGCAGTGCAATCCTGTGCACAGTTATCCCAGTCTGAGTCCATTAATTTTAGCGGGCTCAGACAGGAGTAACTCTGGGTAAGACTGCACTTCTAGCTCCTCCTCACTCAGCAGCCCTGCGTAGGCTAGGTTGGGGGACTGAGAGGCAGGGATGTTTTACGGCGAAGCCAGAGCTGGAGCCTCATCCTCCCTGGACGCTGCACCAGTCTGCTTCTCTCATGACAATGACAGTGATGCATAGTAGGGACTGAAGTGTGGTTGCGTGAGATGAAGCAGGGTTTTTTTTTTGGGGGGGGGGATCCCAATCCCACCCGTGGACTTTGGCTCCAAAAAGGGCAGCTGCCTCAAGCCTTGCATGTGGGATTCGCACAGCCCCCTTGATAGAATCACAGAGTCATAGAATCGAGTTGGAAGGGGCCCTACAGGCCATCTAGTCCAACTCCCAGCTCCGTGCAGGATCAGCCTAGAGTGTCCCTGACAAGTGTTTGTCCAGCCGTGGCTTAAAGACTGCCAGGGAGGGGCAGCTCACCGCCCCCTTACTAGGCAGCTGATTCCACTGCTGCACAACTCTTACTGTACAACTCTGATGACAGAGGGCCTCTGAAACTGCACCTCATAGGGTGGATAGAGGCCTCCCCACCTAGCAAAATCGCATCTTCTTGCAGGCTGCTGGAGATCTGAGCCAAGGACAGAAACCTAGCAATAGCCATTGTATCATAAAGTTGCACAACACATCTCAAATAAAAATCTGGGTGTTGCGCACTCCAGTCCCCCGTTTCTGTCACCGACAAGGTCTGCAGTGGCCAGGAGTCAAATCCCAGCTTCACTTTTGAACTTAATTGGTTGGTGGTGATCTTAGGCATGGATCCTGTGTTTGGGTCATAACAGCAACAGGTTCCGCTTGTGTCTAATGCCGGCCGTCGGGTGAGGTGGGGCTTCTTTCAAGGCACTCTCCAGGATAGTGATTTTACTCATGTTAGTGGCTTGGGTCCCACCTAGATTTCTGTGAGTTCAAGGCAGGGGGAGATTTCTGCCAATTCTGCCAGACTGAAACGCACCCAAAAATGTTGATCGTGGGGAGTTGGCAACCACCAGGAATAGCTTGGGGGAATCAGGGGTCTTCTGTGGGAGAGGGATCTGTGAAAATCACTCTCTTCGTGCCTACAGGGATCCAGGTGGGATCCAAGCCAGTGTGATTGAATTAGGTGTGGTCTGGCTTTTGCTTCTGTTATGGCCAGAGACTGCTTCTGTTATGGCCAGAGACTTGGCTTACATACAAAACACAGAGAAAAACTGGTCCAAAAAGAAAGGGATTGTGGCCTGCAAGGTCCCTTCCATCTCTAACATTCTATAATTCTATGACTATACCACTGTGCGTAGAAAGTATTATCTGTTTGCTGTATGTGTTATCTTGTGGTCCCTGCATTGTTTGATAATGATGTAAGACCATTTTCCTACCACATATCTACATTCTGTAGGCTATCAATGGCTACTAGCCATGGTGAGTGAGGGGAACCTCCACATTCAGAGGCACTGAGCCTCTGAATCCCAGAGCCAGGATGTAACAGCAGGGGAAGGTCTATATGCCGTGTTCATATGGCAATAAAGGTCTGTGTATGTGCCCTGTTGTTGGCTGTCCAAAGGAATTGTTGGCCACTATGTGAGACAGGATGCTGGACAGATGGACCATTGGTCTGCTCCAGCAGGGCTCTTCTTATGTTCTTGTGTTCTTAGGGTCTTATCATGTCTAATATACGATGCCTGTTCAGATTTTTGGAATCCTAGTCTTAATA
The DNA here is from genome assembly GCA_029375565.1 of Gekko gecko. Lineage (NCBI taxonomy): Eukaryota > Metazoa > Chordata > Lepidosauria > Squamata > Gekkonidae > Gekko > Gekko gecko. The sequence goes on along the minus strand of JAPDNY010000008.1, from coordinate 131,360,941 downwards.
CATTTCTTGTTAGATGTCTTATCATATTGATTGGATCAGTTTACACTGTGTAATCTGCTTTGAGTCTCAGAAAGGTGGACTACAGATACAGTTAGTAAATAAATCAATAAGATGAGGGTGGAGAGGAACAAAGTGCAGGCAGCCTCACAACAATGCATTTAAAAGAATGAAAGATTGCAGTTCAGGCCAAAGTAGGGATGTGCCGTCGGCTATATCTGAGCCCAAAAAATAACCCCAAATTGAGTATTTTCTTGGATGAATACAGACCAGAGTCTGTTTTTGGTTATTCAAAAATAATGCGGGAATGCCAGATAGCCAAAGGGCTCTCATGATCCCTTTAAACACCTTCCCCCCTCCATTGGAAACAGTGGAGGATGGGGACACTTTCTTTGGGGGGCCCATACCTAGTCCAATCTTTTTGAAACTTGGGAGTTCTTTTGAGGAGAGGCACAAGCAGCTATGCTGCAAATTTGGTGCCTCTACTTCAAAAAACAACAACAACAAACAAACAAAAACCAGCTCCACCAGCCCCCCATTTACCACTCGATCAGTTCCCCTTTATACCCTATGGGGACCATTGACTATAATGGTACCCATAGAGTATAATGGAGCTGAAAACAATTGGGATTCCTGAAAAAAATCAAATCTGAATACTGGATTTGGGAATATCAGGAAAAACTGATATTTTGGGGGGTCCAATACACCTGAACCTGAAAATCCAGATTTTTTTTTTTTTGCATACCCCTAATTCTAAATGCAATTACATTTTTCTAAACCCACTGAAATCAGTTGTACTGTTAGTCATTAATCTCCCCCTGGGAAATGATGAACCTGAAAAAGATCCACTCTGCTTCATGGTAGGGTTGCCAGGCCTCCCACTATGACAAGAAGCCTTGTGGTGATTGGTGCTGTTGCACCAATTAAAAAAATCCACTGGCCTCTGTGCCAGTACATCAGTTTCAGAAGCAACAATGGGTAGCTCTAGGAATTGCTGGAAACTCAATGAGCTCTGTCCTAAAACCATAGAGTCTCCAGTAATTCCTAGAGCTACCCGCTGTCACTTCCAGGTTGTATCCCAAAGTGGCATCATAATGTTGACAATGTTAGCCGTGTCACATGCCCCCCATGCTCCCTCCCCAACACTTCCGCTGGTTACCAGGCTTGCCCAGGCAACCCTATTTCATGGCCATCTTTGCACCCAAAGCCCAATTAACTGAATTCATAGGCCCATATTGCATGTCGTATCCAAATGCATGTGCTAAAAACCCAAGAGCTCAGCTCTGGGAAGTGTGTGACTTGCTGCAGGGAAATGGGCAGCAGGGATACTTAATCTTTCTGCGGCTGCATGAACCACATAAAGGGGATCACAGTAGAAAAGCATTAGGCAGGAGAAAGAAATGTTACATATCTCCGCCGCTGCCCCCGCTGCTTCTCCCCTGCAAACCACCTCTTTCTGAAGTAGCTCTCCGATAGACAAAGCCGCCGTCATGGCTTGATAATATATGCTTTTGCACATAACGTGTAATTTGGCCCATAGTTTAATGAGGTGTTAATAGCAGCCCTCACATATCGGATCATCAGTCTAAATAGTGATGATTTGCCGCAGATCACTGCGAGGAATGTTAGCCGTACAGGCTCCTGACACGGAACTGAAGTCATTGACGGAGATCCAGGGGAAATGTTTCCAGAGCAATCGATTTCCCGGATGTTCTGGGAAGTGGACATTGACAGACCTCTATCAACAATCACTCACTTCCCTGCTGTGACTGTTGTTATCCTCTTCTCTAAATCCATCCCTGTTGCCTTTCAGGAGCCCTTTAAGTCTACAGCCACTTTGTATTATAGCCCACACTATTAGTAATCCCCGTAATTACTGACCCTTACTGCAGCTCTGACCTCTGTGGAAGAGGTTATTTTTACAGGCATAGATTCGCAGCTCCAGAGACCTATGACCCTTTTATCAGATGGTGAGTTTCCTAGTGCAGGTTTCAGGCAGAGGCAATAAATTAAGCATGAGAACATACCTGTAAAATAGAGGTACACCGGTGGAACATTTTCAGGTGGGTGGCTGTGTTGGGCGGTAATAGAACACCAGCATTTGAGTCCAGGAGCACCTTAGAGACTGCTAAGATTGGTTTAACAGTCATGCCTCCTACCCAGACAAACCTGGGAATTGTAATTTAGGTGATCTCAACTCTACGATCCTTTGGGCAAAGCCATGACACCAACTTGGTAGGGAAGATAGATTGGGAGGGGCTGTGGCTCGGCAGGAGAACGTCTGCTCAGCATGCAGAAGCCCCCCAGGTTTGATCCTCAGCATCTCCAGTTGAAGGGATTAGGTAGGTATTAGGTGATGTGAAAGGCCTAAGACCCCGGAGAGCTGCTGCCTGTCTGAGTAGGCAATACCGATCTTGTTGGACCAAAAGGTATGACTGAGTAGAAATCAACTTCATGCCGTCATGCGTTCGACATGGGTGGATTTTTTTATGGACTTTGCTTGGCATGTGCCTGAGATCTATTTGCCAGAGAAAGGAGCTTGCTTAGATTTCTCAATTTCTGTATCAAGTAGATTTACCAAGACGTTGGTCTCGATAATCTATCTGTATGCCATTGCACTGATTCACAGGACCCTGGAGTTTGAGCTTTCTGGTTATCATATTCCCTCTCTCTCTTTTCTGAGATGGGTGGAAATCCCATCCGTATGGGGATCTTTAAAGTGACGTAGGTGGTTTCCCTATTTCCTAAAGTGTGGTTTGACTTTGTAACCCTATAAATGAATACAGACCTCCTAGCCATGGGAACCAGCATGGTGTTGTGCTTAAGGGTGTCAGACTCTAATCTGGGAAACTGGGTTTGATTCCCTAGTCCTTGACACAAAACCTGCTGGGCGACCTTGGACCAATCACAGTTCTCTCAGAACTCTCTCAGCCCCACCTACCTCACAAAGTGCCTGTTGTGGAGAGAGGAAAGGATGGGGATCATAAGCCACTCTGAGACTTCTTAGGGCAGAGAACAGCAAGGTATAAAACAACTTCTCCTTCTCCTCCTCCTCCTCACTAGCTGGCTGTGTGTCTTTTCATGCCGATGATCTACACCAGACGTGTCAAACATAAGGTCTAGGGGCTGGAACCGACCCATCCAGGGCTCTTATGCAGCCTGCAAGCAGCTGGTTCAAGGGTGAGAGTGCTGGGGGGAGTGGGCGGAGCCACTCCATTGTGGCCTCAGCATGGCAGAACAACCTCCTCTGCAGCAATCAAGCATCGTGGGAGCATCTGCCCAGCTGCCTCTCCAGTCAACCTTTGTGGGTTTTCCTCTGTACCCCTCTCCCAGCTCCTGGGGCCTTGTAGTGAGGATACACCAACTCAGAGCTTACCAGCTGCGGTTTTTTATATAGTTTCTGTCTCTGGTACCTGGCACTGTGTTTTGCGGCACACCTGGCCCCGGCCCGACAAAGTGACATTTATGTTAGATGCGGCCCTTGTAACAATTGATTCTGACATCTCTGCTCTATGCCCTGCATTGTTGATCTTAAGTCTAAGTAACCTTTTTCATTAGCATATTTTGTATTGTTTTTGAGAGCTGCTGGAAAAAGTACAACATTCATTTTACAATATATATATATATATATATATATGCATCAAGGATTTCCAAGAAAGCAGCTTGCTTTTATTACGGGGCAACTCCGTGGCCATGTTCACGCCTGATTTGCCAGAACGTCCTCCAGCTTGCTAGAGGCCAGTAGCAAAGCTGCCACATAGCCCACGGCCATTTGCTGCCTCTTGAACTCCCTTCCTTTTTTAAAACAAAAACAGGGGTTTGTATCAAAACTGGGCAGCAGTTAATGTCTTTTTCTCCCTAAATGTTCCCCCTTCCCGATAGTATCCCACTATTATGACTTTGACTGCAGCTCTCCGGTGAGCCTGGAGAATCCTTGTATTTATAAGCTTCCTGTGGTCTCCGTCTCTCTCTTTCGCCTTTTACGAGGTGGGTTATCATTTTTATGCAGATGATAACCAGATTTATGTATCTCTTCTGGCCAGCTTTCCCGGCTTGTCTCTGTTATCGGTCCGCCCGAGTGATGAACACTGGGAGGCCCAGAACTCTCCGGCTTTCTCCTTCACACCTCGCTTATCAGTATCCCGAGTACGTTAGCATGCCCGTTACAAATAGGGCGGTGGGTTGTCTGTGTGCGCGCGATTTGCAAGGATCTCTATTTAGGGATCCTGAGAATATGGCTGGAAATCTTCGCGAGGAGAGCCAGCTCTTTAAAAACAACAACAGCAGCAACTCACAAGCTGCCGGAAGAGCGCCTTGGACGTTAGAGTCTCTGACCTTCCCGTTTGGAAATCAAGCATTTTGTAAACAGACTTGATACCGTACAAACATTTGCCGTCTCCAGTCGAGGCGAGAGCAGCTGCCGCGCGTCTGATAAACTCAACGTAAATGTCCGCGGTGGATTTTCTCAGTGCCAGCCGTTCCATACGAGCTTTCCTTTCAACTTTCCCCTCTCTTGAAGGGGGAGCCCTGTGTCGGTTCTCCGCTCCAGTGGCCAGTTTTCAAAAGGGTTTCTGCTCATCCTCAGGCTGATAATGGATTTTGCTTTCAGTGGGATCGGAGGCAATTTGGAAGCTCCTCCAGTGGCCGAATTAGGTTCCTCTTCAGGCGGGATTCTGAAAAGTTTCGACAGAGCGTAATAAAAACAATTAATTCCACTTCTGCAAAACCCGGGGAATGGATCCCATCATGCATTCCGGGCAAAGAGGCTTCACTCTTGTTAGTGTTATGTCTGTAACTTAAGTTGACCGAAACTGTGAGCTGAAGCAGCTTCCATACACTTTGAAAGTAACGATGGTTAAAATTCAGCTCTGTGCAAACATAATATTAATGACAGCTGGCCTGGGAAGCGAAAGAAGGGAGCGGGTTTATCAGGTTGTCCACCACAGCAGCCTCCCACGCCCGCAGCTCTCCTCCTCTCTCTCAATGAGGCAAAAATGGGAGGGGGGGAGATGTTGCAGATGTGGCGAGGTCAATTCCAGTGGCCCCAGCCACACAACCCTGTGGGAATTTTGCCCTGACCTGGATAGCTTAGGCAAGCCCAACCTTATCAGATCTCAGAAGCTAAGCAGGGCTGACTCTGGCAAGTAATTGCAAGGGAAGGGAGACCTCCAAAGAATACCAGGGTTCTGGATACAGGGGCAGGCAATCAAGCCACCTCTGTGAAAAAATGTCCAAGCCCCCAGTAGGGGTCGCCAGAAGTCACCATGAGTTCTAGGCATGCAAGAACACACAAACACACAAATCCCATCCCCCAAAAAAAACACTGTAGGAATTTCTACAATTTCTGTGGGCCTTGGTATAGAGATTGAGGAAATTCTTAGAGAATTTCACAATGCTCCCCCTCTCTATGCCACAACTAGGGTTGCCAGATCTGGGTTGGGAAATACCTGGAAATTTTGGGGGTGGAGCCTGGGGAGGGTGGGGCTTGGGGAGGGGAGGGACCTCAGCATGGTATAATGCCATAGAGTCCACCCTTCGAAGCAGCCATTTTCTCCAGGGGAATTGATCTATTTGTAACCACCCTATTTGTAACGGGCATGCTAACATACGGGATACTGATAAGCGAGGTGTGAAGGAGCAAGCCGGAGAGTTCCTCATCAAAGGCTCCTAAGTAAGCTCAATAGTCATGGGATAAAAGGACAAGTCCTCTTGTGGATCAAAACCTGGCTTATAAATAGGAAACAGAGAGTGAGTATAAATGGGAAACTTTCTCAGTGGAGGGTGGTAAGCAGTGGGGTACCACAGGGATCAGTACTCGGTCTGATGCTTTTTAACTTGTTTATTAATGATTTGGAATTGGGAGTAAGCAGTGAAGTGGCTAAATTTGCAGAGGACATGAAGTTGTTCCGGGTGGTGAAAACCAGGGAGGAGTGTGAGGCACTCCAAAGAGATCTGTCGAGGATGGGTGAGTGGGCGTCAACGTGGCAAATGGGGTTCAATGTGGCCAAGTGCAAAGTTATGCACATTGGAGCCAAAAATCCTAAATATAAATACACGTTGATGGGGTCTGAACTGGCAGAGAAGGACCAAAAGAGAGATCTTGGAGTCGTAGTGGATAACTCAATGAAAATGTCTAGACAGTGTGTAGCTGCAATAAAGAAGGCCAACGCTATGCTGGGGGTTATTAGGAAGGGAACTGAAAACAAATCAGCCAGTATCATCATGCCCCTGTATAAATCATTGGTGTGACCTCATTTGGAATACTGTGTACAGTTCTGGTCACCACATCTCAAAAAGGATATTATAGCACTGGAAAAAGTGCAGAGAAGGGCAACTAGAATGATAAAAGGGGTGGAACACCTTCCCTATGAAGAAAGGTTAAAATGCTTGGGGCTCTTTAGCCTGGCGAAACGATGGCTGAGGGGTGACATGATCGAGGTTTATAAAATTATGAATGGGATTGAGCAGGTTGAGAAAGAAGTACTTTTCTCCCTTTCTCACAATACAAGAACTCGTGGGCACTCCATGAAATTGCTGAGCAATCGGGTTAGAACAGATAAAAGGAAATACTTCTTCACCCAAAGAGTGATTAACATATAGAATTCACTGCCACAGGAGGTGGTGGCAGCTACAAGCATGGACAGTTTCAAGAGGGAATTAGATAAACATATGGAGCAGAAGTCCATCAGTGGCTATTAGCCACAGGGTATAGATGGGAATTCTCAGTCTGGGGCAGGTGATGCACTCTATTCTTGGTGCTGAAGGGGGCAGCAGTGGGAGGGCTTCTAGTGTCCTGGTCCCACTGCTGGACCTCCTGATGGCACCTGGTATATTTTGGCCACTGTGTGACAGAGTGTTGGACTAGATGGGCCGTTGGCCTGATTCAACATTGGCTTCTCTTATGTTCTTATGTTCTTATCTTGATTGTCTGTAGATCTGTTGTAATAGGAAGACTTCTCCACTGCCACCTGGAGGCTGGCAGCCTTAGCTGTACCCCAAAAGCTCCTGGGATTGCCAAACACAAGCCTGGCGACCCCAGAAGGGAGGGCTGTGCATGTGATCTGGTCCAGGTCAAGGGTGAAAAAGATGGTCTTGTCTTCTCATGATGTGACAAAAGAACAGTAGCCTCAGTTTAGTAATTTTATGTTAGGAGAGTGAAAGCTGAAGATATGAACACGTGAAATTGTCTTATCCTAGTGCTGTTCACAAGCTGCAGTGAACATACATACAATCCATGCACAGTGTACAATTGATTTTTTCTTTATATGTGCATTGCATAATTTTCATATTACATTCAACATGAATGTGTAGTTTAAATCCCACATTTACTCAGGTACTGGTGTCTGGTTTCATTTGTAAAGTGAACATGTGTTGGCTTTTCCTTAAAAGCAGATGTACACATATACATAAGAACATAAGAGAACAAAGGAGAAGCCGTGTTGGATCAGGCCAGTGGCCCATCTACTCCAACACTCTGTGTCACACAGTGGCCAAAACCCAGATGCCATCAGGAGGTCCATCAGTGGGGCCATAACTCCAGAAGCCCTCCCATGGTTGCCTCCCCAAGTACCAAGAATACAAGAGCACCACTGCCCCAGACATAGTGTTCCATCTATATCTCATGGCTGATAGCTACTGATGGACTTCTACTCTATGGAGGATGTATGTGCATTCACTGTAACATGAACAGGGCTACTGAGTCAGATCATAGGTTTATCAAGGTTAGGATTGTCTACTCTGACTGGCAGCAACTCTCCCAGGAAGAGGTCTTTCACAAGACTGAACCTGGGACCTTCTGCATGCCAAGCAGATGTTCTACCACCAAGCCATGGCTATTTTGAAAAGTCTTTTGTTCTTTAAATGGAAACTGCCCATCACAAATTAAATTTGGGGGGGGGAGAAAATCAGGGCAAACCAATGTTCCAGGTGAGGTAACACACCTATGGCTCCTGTGCTGGCTACAGCTCCAAATACTGGGAGGGAGGGGCTAAGATGTTAAAGGCACATATGATATGATATGCATTCTTCACTTCTCCTACTCGGATCTGTCTGTTTAGTTAACTGCAATACCACCCTTCCTCTGAGATGCTCAGGACTGCATTCTATCCTAGTTTATTCTATCTCTTCTATCTCTATGATGAACATTAGGCTGTGAGAGAGTGACTGTTAGGGTTGCCAGCTCTGTTAGTGATGAGAGAAAAATAACATGTTTAAAATGGCCATCAGCTGATGGTGTGAAAACCTGGAAGTGATATCATACCACTCTAGGAATTGGCTGAATCTCCATGGTAAAATGATAGAGTTTTTTGGGATTCCTAGAGAGGATGACATGCTGTTGGCCAATGTCCCACATGTCCCCACTGCCTGGTACTCCTCAGTGACTGTCCCAAGGTTATCCAGTGATCTTTCTGTCAGAGAACTTCCAGATCCTAGTCCAACATACTAACTGTACACCACATTGGCTTCCTATCAAATGAAAACATACAATGAGGATAAGCTCACATTCAGAGTAAACATGGCCTCGGAAGCATTAAAACAAGATCTGGAAACGTAAACCAAGAGGCATATTTTAAAAACACTGGATGTGTTTTAATCCAAACAAGATTTATGTTCCATTTGGATCCTTGTTTTGTGCACATACAACAGTTTATTTTGGTCTCCAGTATACTGTAGTTGAGACACGAAAGGTTGGAATTGATCTTAGCCATGTTTAGCATCGTAAGTGAATCAGAAGCACTCCTCCATAGCAGGAAGCATTTGCAGCGGAAGGTATGGAGAACCCAGGGTGGTGGAATTTTCCCCATTGACAACGGGCAATGAGTCCCAGCATGAACAGGTCCACTGTCTTTCGAGAAGTAAATTATTGGAGGCTTTTGTAAGTCCTATAATTATAGACAGAGGAGGAAAGGGGGGGGGAGACCTGGGAAAAGTAGTTTATGCTGTCGCATGTGTGAAAAAGAGAGGCAGGAAACATATCGCCCTTGTTGTTCTTGCTTGCATGCTAGCAATGTATCCATCCAAAAAAGAGCAAATATCCAGACTTGATGGGCTCATGACCCAGCAGATGGGGCTCAGAAACCCACCGGAGCTTCCTTACCCATGGGTCAGACCAATATATTGCATGTGTGCATACACACTTGTACACACACATATACAGTCTAGGTTTGCTAGCTCTAGGTTGGGAAACACCTGGATATTTGGGGCACTAGAGTCTGGAAAGGGTTGGATTTGGGGAGGGGCAGGAGCTCAGTAAGGTATAATACCGTAGAGTCCATCCTCCAAAGCAGCCATTTTCTCCAGGGGAACTGCTCTTGATTATTTGGAGATCGACTGTAATATCGAGAGATCTCCAGGTGCCACCTGGATTTTGGCAGCCCTACCTATATAAGACATTTATAAGTATAATATACACGCGATATATAGTTCTGATTTATTGATGGGCATATAATGATGGATAATGCGTATGTTTTATAAGCAATGAATGAGTGAACAGGAAATGACACAACTACAAAGACCCTTGCATTTGATTCTCAGCGGTGGGGGGAGGGAAGGAAAATGAGGATACTCAAATAGAACGTTCTCCACTCTTCACTGATTCCACTCTTAGCAGTCCTAAACTCGTAGCATCTACAAAGAAGATATTAAACAGACAGGAAAGGAATAGTTTATGTACGGAACAGGAACTGCCCTGCCCAACTGTTTTATAGTCTTATGACACAGGAAGCCCTGGGAAATCTTTCTTCCAGAGATACATCTATGATTACATTTTTTAACATGAAGCTAGCACAATCCCCCCACCGACAATTTTTAAACAAAAAGTCTCTAGAGCATCGTATACTTGGCGTTTCTATACCTATTTAATCCATCCTTAAAATATACACCCTGAAACAGCTATGGGCATTGTGCTGCCAGTTTCAAGTGAGTACGGCGATGTAGAAAATTTCCCAGTGGTGCTGGAAAACTGCTGGATTTCCTAAGTTTTTTATAAGGGGGTGTGTCAAAGAATGCTCTTTTTTTATTTCCCAGGGGCCAGAAATGCAACACATAGTTATAGCAGCTTTCTAGGTCTAGGCTCAGGTTTTCAAACTTTGTTATGGAGACCTTTACTCAGACAAAAGACCCCAAACTCTTGAGCCTTCCTGAAAGGTAATGATGTGTCAGTTCTGAAGCTAGGGTTGCCTGCTCTGGGTTAGGAAGTACATGGAGATTTGGGGGTGGAGCCTGAAGACGGTGTGGTTTGGTGAGGGGAGGGACTTCAACAAGCGCAAACCGAGAACAAGAAATATGAGTTGTGTTATGCACCATCAAGTCACTTCTGACTTACGGTGACCCCACGCGTTAATGATAATCTCCCAATTACGCTATCATTAACAGCCTTGTTCAGGTCTTACAAACTGACGGTCACGACTTCCTTGACTGAGTCTTCCTCTTTTCCTGCTGCTTTCAACTTTTCCTACCATGAGGGAAGGCTGAGGGACTTGGGAATGTTCAGTCTGGAAAAGAGGAGGCGGAGGGGGGACATGATGGCTCTCTTAGAGGAGGGCAGGGAGCTGTTCAGGTTGGCAGCAGAGGATGGGACTAAGGGTGGGCAGGTACCTACTGGATATTAGGAAAAACTTTTTCAGAGAAAGAGTTGTACAACAGTGGAATCAGCTGCCTCAAGAGGTGGTGAGCTCCCCCTCACTGTCAGATTTTAAGCAGTGGCTGGACAAACACTTGGTCAGGGATGCTCTAGGCTGATCCTGCATTGAGCAGCGGGTTGGACTAGATGGCTGTATGGCCCCTTCCAACTCTGTGGTTCTAGGATTGCCTTTTTCAGTGACCCTTGTCTTCTCATGATGTGACCAAAGTACAGTATCCTCAGTTTAGTCATTTTCACTTCTGGTGAGATTCCGGGCTTGACTTGATCTCATACCCACTTGTTTATCTTTTGGGGGCATATATGTAGAGCCAATAACTTTGTAGTCTACTTAACGGTCTTTGTCCATCTGTCTCTTATCCGACCCTCAAACGTATTCTTACAACAACCCCATGAGATAGACTGGAATACAGAAAATGTAGGACGAGGCAGTGTCTTCAAAGCATGTCGGCCCTCGGCGTTTCTAAATCTATCGTAAATATAGGTAAACAGGATTGCACATGTGCATGGAACTTGAAGGCGATGCCTGGTGAATCTGTATAGCCCACCTTCCAATAATAGGATTCTTTTGCATTATTCAACCTCAAAGAACTCCGAGATGTATTCAGAAGTCCAGCTCCAGGAGATAATATGCTTACCATAGTAATTAATTTGGAAATAACTCTCAAGCACAATTCTTCTTACTGTATTCTCCCCCCGCCCCCCGTATTTTAGGGAGGAAGTGGAACAGCCACCTCTGTCCTCCAACTATCAAATGGTTCATTCTGCGTGCTTAATGCTTAATGCCATTTAGAGTACACTTGATAGAATATAATTAATTTTGGGTAAACGTACCTTGAGGAACAAAGCCTAATCGGCCTGCGTCTCTGTGTATAGACGGTGATGGTGGAAGGGGGATGTCATATCTGAAGGTGGATGGCTCTCGGTTTACTTATATGAAGAAAAGACGAAAGACCCACTCTGACGAGAAAAATGTCTTCAACTCCGTTCTAGTGGCTCGAGGCTGTTAATCTGGTCCAAGATGATCAACTTCTCATTAATCATAATAATTAGAGACAGATTTACTGAGCATTAGGGCAATTTTCAATCATGCTAATAGTTGTGCAATCCACTCTTCATTAATATAAATGAGGTAAATTAGGTCCCTGACATTAAAAGGGAGGAAGGAGCCGCCAGAACTTTTGCCAATCCTCCCCCAAACTCCGTTAATTTAATTGTAATGTTTTCTTAACCGCCCCCTCCCCCATTTTCCTTTGGAATATATAGTGTTTTCTGGCACTAATACTTCTATAGTAATTGATGGAGCTTCTGCAAAGATGGGATTTAAACAGTATCCAGAGATCAAACAGGAGCCTCCCATCGCTGGGTCTTCTCAAAATCTCTGGTGCCACTTTGGAAATACAACTATATTCCCTTTTGGAGAATAGCTGTAACTAAAAAATTAGGGTTTCATTGCTTTAGGGAGCCGGGCAGGGGGAGACTCGCCAGAATGGTGGTCCTTGATGCTGTGATATCATTTCTGGGTGATTAATGGGAAGTGACATCACTGCATCACTGGCTGCTCTAGCATTCATTCAAAACTCTATGATTTTACCGTAGTTTAAGGAATGTAATGTGGTGATGTCACTTCCAGTTACACAGCGAGAAATGACGTCATGGCATCATGGCACACCATTCCAGCCCCCACGTCCTCCCCCAGCTTTCCAGAGCAAGGGTGGGTAATGGGAGTGGAGGTGGGGGTGGGAATCCTATGTCACCCCCCCTATTTGACTTGTGCAATCTTGGGAGGAATGTACGATGTGCTAGTTTCTCTTTACAAATGTTGAGTGGCTCTCTGACTTCCAGACTCGTTTGTCACTGTAGCAGCTCAGCTAGTGGGCTTGTAGCCTAATATATCACTGTGCCTATCTCCAGGGATTCCTGGATGTAGCAGCTTGTTTGGATCCATTCCAGTCTGGTTTCAGACTTGGTTATGGGATTGAAAGAATCTAGGTTGCCCTGGTGGATGACCTGGAGATGGACAAAGGGAGTATAACTCTGCTGATCTGGGCCTCTCAGCGACTTCTGATACCATCTTGAGTGAGGTCATCCGGAGGTCTAGGCTGGGCAGTCTCCTGTACTTAATGTAAGGTGAGGCAGTGTCTTCAAAGCCTGTTGGCCCTCAGCATTTTTAGATATAAATTCAAGTAAACATGATTGTTGTGGGCATAGAATTTAATGGAGGTACAAGATGGAAGAGCCGTTGTTGAGCCGAAGGTCTGACCCAGGATTTAAGGTGCCACCTGATCTGGATGGGGTTGCATTCCTTTGAAGGAACAGGTCTGTAGCTTGGGGGTACTCCTGGACCCAGGCCTACCACTAGATGAGCAGTGGGTGGCAGTGGCCAGGAGTGGCTTTCACCAGATTTGTGAGCCAGCTGTTGCCTTTTCTGGGCAAAAAAAGATCTTGCCACAGCAGTTCATGCCCCCATAACTTCTAGATTAGACTACTGCAATGAACTGTATGTGGGGTTGCCCTTGAAGTCCGAAAGTTACTGTTGGTTCAGCATGTTGCAGCAGAATTCTGGATGGAGGGGATCATTGGAACCATATCAGTGCAGTCTTGTTATACTTACCCAGGCTCTCAGTTTGCATCCAGGCCCAATTCAAAGTGCTGTGGTTGACCTGTAAAGCCCTATCTAGCTTGAGACCATCATACCTGCAGGGCCACCTGTTCCCATACGAATCTATCCACTCACTAAGGTCATCTTCTGAGGCCCTGCTTTGAACTCCCCAACCTTATGAGGTTAGGCAGATGGCAACCCGAGAGAGGGCCTTCTCAGCTGGGGAACCAAAACTATGAAATTCTCTCCCCAGCACTGTTTGTCTCCACCCTTCTGTCCCTGTCTTCTGCAAGTGGGTGAACTGGCAAAGACTTTTTATGTATCATCTGGTGTTCCCTAAGTGACCCCCTCCTTCCTGCCCAGTGTTTTAATTGCAGTTTTATGTGCTTGTAATGTACTGCGGTGGTTCAGTGGTTAAGACACTGAACTGCAGACTGGAAGGTTGGTTGCTCAGCAGTTCAAGACCTGAGTGCTGCATGACAGAGTGAGCTCCCGTCTCTGTTCCCAGCTCCTGCCAACCTAGCAGTTCGAAAGCAAGAAATTGCAAGTAGATAAATAGGTACCGCTTCAGTGGGAAGGTAACAGCATTCCACGAGCCTTGGTATCTAGTCATGCCAGTCACATGACCACGGAAATGTCTTCAGACAGCGCTGGCTCTTTGGCTTATAAAAGGAGATCAGCACCACACCCTAGAGTCGGATTCGACTGGTTTTCGAGCAAGGGAAACCTTTACCTTTACCTAATGTATATTTTAGTTTTGGTTTTTTAATTGCTTTTATGAATTGTTTTTATTGCATGTTTTTTATAACTAGCTGCCTTGGTGGCCCTGATTAGGCACAAAGGTTGCATATTGATTTTGTAATGAAATCCTTCTCTTCTAGTTCCAATGTATCTTTTCTAATACAGATATTGTGCTTATTCAAAAACACTAAACTGTGTTATATGAGACTGTTCTCTAATTGTGTGTGGGTTATGTGCTGTCAAGTCTCTTCCAATGTATGGCAAACCTATGAATTAATGACTTCCAAAATGCCCTATTATCAACAGCCCCGCCAGGCAATCCTAGGACCTCCTGGCTATTCTACACACAATGCCATACAATAATTATTTAATATAATCAACAGCCTTGCTCAGGTCTTGCAAAATGAAGTCTTCCTTGATGGAGTGAATCCATCTCATGTTGAATCTTCCTCTTTTCTTGCTGCCTTTAACTTTTCCTAGCATTTTCCAGCTGCTGGATGACCTCGGGCAAGCCATAGTTCTGGCACAGCTGTTCTTCAAAAAGTGTAGTTTCTGTCAGAGTTCTCTCAGCCCCACCTACCTCACAGGGTGTCTGTTGTGGGGAGGGGAAGGGAAAGGAGTTTGTAAGCTGCTCTGAGACTCACTTGAGTAGTGAAGGGTGGGGTGTAAATCCAGTCTCCTCCTCCTCCTCCTCCTCCTCCTCCTCTTCTTCTTCTTCTTCTTCTTCTTCTTCTTCTTCTTCTTCTTCTTCTTCTTCTTCTTCTTCTTCTTCTTCTTCTTCTTCTTCTTCTTCTTCTTCTTCTTCTTCTTCTTCTTCTTCTTCTTCTTCTTCTTCTTCTTCTTCTTCTTCTTCTTCTTCTTCTTCTGTCTTTTCCAGTGTGTGAGTCTTGTCTTCTCAGGTGTTATAATTAGTATTTTTTTGAATTAAAGATCCCCCTCCGAAAGCACATATATTCTAGAAAAAATGTAGAAAAAAATAATATTCTTCTGTAACAAATTTGGCCATCTGTCAGGCTTCCATTTTTATCTCAAGGAAAAAAAATCACTTTATGAGGCTAAACTGATGTGATAATTTGACTGATTGTGCCCATACCGTTTTTTGAATAACAGTTTTGTTGTTTGAAATTATCCTCTTGCCGCTCCGCTACAAATAATCTACGCTTGCCTCCGTCTCAAAAAGCATTGCTTTGCCCTCGGCTAGCGTGGGGAAACAGCTGTGATTTGAGATGTCAAGTTTACCATTAACATCAAATGCTGTGAATCACTTTTTATAAATGTGTTGTGTCGAGCTACACAGTATTACTGGGTGTGGATGAAGGAGTATCTAAAGAGCATGACTGTTCTGTCAGCTGAGCAAAATGTTTGCTTTCTTCCCCCCGGGGCCCAGAATTTTTCTTCTTGATCACGAAAGTATGCTCAATTTCTCTTTATCCCCCCTCCCAGGATTTAATTATAAGCAGCTGAAGATCTAATGAGGGATGGAAGCCAGCATGGTATAGCCTGGTCTCATCAGATCTCACAAGCTAAGCAGGGTTGGATGGAAGACCACCAAGAAAGACTCTGCAGAGGAAGGCCATGGCAAACCACCCCTGCTTGATCATTTGCCTTGAAACCCCCTTGACTTGACAGTACACGAGTACATAAAGATCTGAAGAGTGGCTGTTACTCTGAGTACTTTAATAGGATCCCATCTGCAAAACCTAGGCTTTTACAACTTTGTAGGTAAAAGGTAAAGGTTCCCTTGCTCGAAAGCCAGTCAAATCCGACTCTAGGGTTGCGGTGCTCATCTCCATTTCAAAGTCGAAGAGCCAGCGCTGTCCGAAGATGTTTCCGTGGTCATGTGGCTGGCATGACTAAACACCAAGGCGCACGGAACGCTGTTACCTTCCCACCAAAGTGGTACCTATATATCTATTTGCAATTTCTTGCTTTCGAACTGCTAGTTTGGCAGGAGCTGGAACTAGAGGCGGGAGCTCACTCCGTCATGCGGCACTCTCGGGTCTTGAACTGCTGAACTACTGACCTTCCACAGCCTGCAGTTCAGCGTCTTAACCACTTGAGCCACCGCAACTTTGTAGACTTCCCCCCAAATTCCATTAGGCTTGTCGTCGTCATTGTCATTGTCGTCGTTATCGTCATCGTCATCGTCATCATCATCATTTTGATTTGTTAATTGCCCTATCCCAGCTTACACTGGGTTCTGTGAGATGTACTGGGAGCATAATGCCATAAAACAAAGATACACATTTTAAACTTTCCATATACAGTTTAATATGAACTAAAACCAGAGTTAAAAGATCCAAGGTGGTGACTTACAAATTACTATTCCAATTCTGGACTGCCCGTCCATTTAGTGGGAAGGCGGGGAGAGGAAACATAAAACAAAATATACCAGGGGTGGAATAAGGAGAAGGGTGCCAGCCAATGCAAACAACCATTGCTGCCCTCATCCAAAACCCTGGCGGAATATCCGTCTTACAGGCCCTGCGGAGTTGGTCCCACAGGGGCCCTGGTGTCATTTGGCAGAGAGTTCCAGCAGGTTGGGGGCCAGGACCGAAAAGGCCCTGGCCCTGGTCAAAGACAGCTGGACATTCCTAGGGCCAGGGATCACCAGCAAGTTGTTATCAGTGGAGCACAAAGCTCTCCCAGGGACATAGCAGAGGAGGCAGTCCCGCAGGTACGTTGCTCCCAGACCACTCAAGGCCTTGAAGGTCAGTACCAAGACCTTGAACCTGACTCAATACTCCACTGGAAGCCAGTGTAGCTGGCGCAGCACCATTTGAATGTGTGCCATCTGTGACATTCCTGTCAAGACTCGGGCCACCGCATTCTGGATCAGCTGGGGTTTCCAGGTCAGTCTCAAGGATAGGCCAGCACTGCCTTAACTCAATGATTTTTTATACTCTTGAAGGGACTAGTGAGAGGGTTACATGAATTCAAAGTACTTCTAGGGGTGCTGAAAAATAATCTGAGAGACCATGTTTAGGCAGATACATAAGAAGAACCTTAATGGATCAGGCCAGTGGTCCATCTTACCCAACATCTTGTTTCACACAGTTGGCCAACCAGCTGCCCTGGAAGGCCAACAAACAGGGCACAGAGTAGTGTTGCCAACTCTAGGATGGGAAATTCCTGGAGATTTGGGAGTGGATCTTAGGGAGGGGAGGATTTGGGAAGGGGGTGGACCTCAGTGGGCAATAACGCCACAGAGTCAACTCTCCAAAGTTCCCATTTTCTCCCGGGGAACTGATCTCTGTGGTCTGGAGATTAGTTGTAATTTTAGGAGATCTCCAGGCCCTATCTGGAGAATGACAAACCTAGCATAGAGGCCAAGGTAGGGAGCAGGGCCAGCACCCTTGGTTACAAGTAGGTAGGATGGGGCCAGTGTACGCATTCCTCCTTCCCCTCCTTGAGTACTGCCTTGTCCCTATCTGTCTGTACTGTTTCAGCAGTAGACCATGTGAGGAGGTGCAAGGAGTATTCCAATTCCCACCACTGACTACTGTTGAATCAGGAGGAGAATGCGGTGCCTGTGCTAGAGGGCATCAGGAGATGGTGACACAGCCCCATCCAGCCATGCAGATACTGAATAGAAACCAGGGTAGTTTGCAGAACCATCCAGGTACACAGATACTTAATAGGAAAGAATTATAATTAAATGTTGTCAAATAGCAACTAATTCAGATCAGCTGCTCATGTGGTTTTCAAGGCAAGAGATGAACGGAGGTGATTTGCCATTGCCTTCCTTTGTATAGCAATCCCAGCCTTCTTTGGTGGTCTCCCATCTGAGTACTTACCCAGGTTCACTTCCAAGCTCTGGCAAGTTCAGGCTAGTCTGGGCTATTAGTAATAAAATCTGGGGCCAGTAAGTGGTGTCATCTCATGAACACATGCTGGGTACTACTGTTCAATTAGTAGGTCTGCCTTTGAGGCTGATACCAAAATTGCAGCTTGTCCAGAATGCAGCAGTGCAGGTACTTACAGGTATCCCAGTGACTGCAAACATTCAACCTGTGAGTCACCAGCTGCACCAGCTTCAAGTTGAACACTGAATCTGCTTCAAGGTTTTGGTTTTGACCTTTAAGGCCCTTAGTGGTGAGGGGCTAACATACCTGTGGGACTCCCTCTCTCGGTACGCCCCCTGAAGAGCTTTACGCTTGGGAGATCAAAACTTACTGGCGATCCCTGGCTCAAAAGATGCAGCAGCAGATGGTTTATAAATTTAATAATAATAGTAGTAGTAGTAGTAGTAGTAGTAGTAGCAGCAGCAGGTGGTTTATCAATTTAGTAGTAGTAGCAACAGCAGGTGGTTTATAAATTTAATACTAATAATAGTAATAGTAGCAGTAGCAGCAATAGGTGGTTTATACATTTAGTTGTAGTAGCAGCAGCAGCAACAGCATGTGGTTTATAAATTTAATAGTAGTAGTAGCAGTAGCAGTAGCAGCAGTTCATGGTGCTGCAGCCATGGCTCCCAAATCTCTGCCTTCTGAT
Source organism: Gekko gecko (assembly GCA_029375565.1). Lineage (NCBI taxonomy): Eukaryota > Metazoa > Chordata > Lepidosauria > Squamata > Gekkonidae > Gekko > Gekko gecko. Next base: position 131,342,468 of record JAPDNY010000008.1, on the reverse strand, counting down.
TTCCTCTGTTAAGGACTCCCCTTTCTCCTCCATATTAAACAATACACAATGGTAGGATTGTGAATCCTCCCTGCACCCTATGGAGTGAGCTGCTGCAGTTATGGCCTGTGCTCCAATAATGTTGGGTATTGTGCTGTCACTGGGCTCTAACCATAATTAGCAAATGGATTTCCCTGTGCGACCAAAACCATCCAGTTGCCAATGGTATCTATTGCACACAATAGTGCAATATCCGATCATGGGTGGGTGCACCCATGCTTCATGAATAAACTGTTTGAAACCGTGGAACAGTATGAAACAAGAGTATACAGCACCAGCATAATTCTTAACGGTGATGGACGTGGAACTGAGAGGAGGAAATTTTAGCAAGCTCCCGCTTTTATATTCAGTCGGGTGTCAAGGAGCTTGTTTAATGGGGATATTATGATATATGCTGTTGGAAATCTTTCTGACTAGTGAAAAAAAAATCTTGTCATTTCATCGTTGCATGTGGTGGTTGATAGATCATTCACAACATTTAATTATATTGTCATGGTTGAAAGACTCGCATGGAAGTCGGGCCAACATTTGCGGCAAGTGCTTGTGAAACTAGCAGACCTCGTCTCTGGAGAACAGTTTGGGAGGAATGGAATTTACAGGTTTTCAATAAAACGCCATTCACCATACTGTGCTTCCTCGTCCTGGTTCAGCTTCCGGATGGAATTTCACACATCAGACAGATTACAAGGTAGTTAATGTTTGTGGATACAGCCTGCTCTGAACCAAATATGTAATCAGCTGTTTGCCATGGGTGGTCAAACATTTTTGGAAGAAGAGAGCAACCGAAGGCACAATTAGTAGGAGTACAGCAAACATCCATGATTTTTGTTTCTTGGAGTTAAAACTGCATGGTGGCAGTTTTAAATAAGTGTCCTAAATAAAGTAAAAGTTTCCTAAAGGTTCCTGTAGGGAGGGAAGGCGGCATGGAATAGCCCGATCTCGGCAGATCTCAGAAGCTAAGCGGGGTCGGTACTTAGAAGGGAGATCACCAAGGAAGACTCTGCCGAGGAAGGTGATGGCCAACCACCTCTGCTTCTCACTTGCCTTGAAAGCCCCTTGTTGGGGGTCACCTCGCCATTAGTCAGCTGTGTCTTGATGGCGCTTTACACACAGTAGTTACTGTGGCTCAGTGTGGGAAAGATGATGTTTTGTGGAAGGTTTCAAAGATGATGCCTTACTCCATCTTACCCCATCCTTGGAACCGTTTTTGGTAATGTTTTAAAACAAGGAGACGGTGTGCACATGTTCACTCCCAAATTTGGGACACTGAATAATTAAATCAGTTTGGAACTTTTTGAGCGGAATGACTTAGACAGTCTAGCGCAGCCCCTGGCACCTTTAGATGAGGAAACATACTCCAGTCCGAAATAATTCAGAAAACTGTAAACAACTCATAATGAGTAGTTAACTGTATGAGTTCACTGCCACACGATGTAGTAATGGTGAATCGCATGGGCGGCTTTGGGGAAAGGAGTCAACAAATTCGTGGAATAGAAGTGTGGGTGGTAGTATTTACAAGGTCCCAAGTATAATGTTTCTGGATCTGAGTCACATTTGTAATTCACCCCTTCTTCCCATCTTATATAAACAATCTCATAAAACACAAAAGAAATACTTCTGAAGTGACATATATGGACCGTACTTTCTTATGAACGTCCCTGAAATACCTCCAACCACTGCTGTAAATAGAACACTGAACTGTATTAGCGTTCAATTCATACGTGGGTCACAGATAGGGGTGTGCAGTCAGCTATTGCTGACCCTAAAAGTTGTCCGACTTACCCACGATAGGACTGAGTATATCCAAGACAATCAGAGTCTCCCTGGATTGACTCCCAGATATGGCGATATGATGAACTAATTCTTGGGAATTCAGTGGAGCTTGCCAGCCAATTTTTTTAAAAAAATGTTTCTCCCCATTCCTTGGGAAATAGCATATCTCACAGTCAATCATACCCCTAGGACCGATCAGGGGAGTTGCCTTGGCCAATCACACAGGTTTTTTTGGAGGGGAGAGAATTTTTAAACTGCTCTCATCTGTTCCATTGGCCAGTTTGTGCTGTGTGCATGCCACACTGCTCCTCATGTCCTGGGAGAGATGCCTTGTATGGATTTCTCTAGTCCCTGCCCAGCTGAATCCAGCTTGGATTATCCTTCTTGACAGACTGGTCTGATTAATTCACTCTTTCTGCCAGCTACCCTTTCTGCTGTCCTTGTGCAGTGGGAAGGGTTGGTAGGCCAGGGCCATATTTGGGATTTTTGGAGGGGAGGGGGAGGAGAGTTTGGAGAGGTATTTTTGTTGTTTTGAGTTCTGTGTGGTTTAATATTTGGGTTGCTTTGTTCTTCTACCTTTCCTTTTTTGTGCGTCTGAAGAGTTTGTTTTCTTGATTTCCATTATGGACTTCTTGTTTGTTGGCTTTTCTGGTTGCCTTCAGTTAGCGGGTTACCCATTTTCCACTTCTTGTAGATTAATTAGCGATTTGGGGCAACATCACAGTTTTAATTGCTTAGATTTGCCAAGCGATTGTCGAGGCAGGTGGATGCCTCACTAGACAGACATTCTGGAAGGATTACTTTTCCTTGCAGTTACTAAGTTTGGGTTTGTTTGTTTTTTAAAAAAAGCCACTTAAGAACACCAGTGGACATTTTGGGGTCTTTTTTCCTTACGTGGAGAGGATATCTGGGGTCTTCTTATTCAAGGGCTATAAAATCAGACCTCTTTACCCAATACACTTGAAACTTGGGGAGTCTCTATAAGAGAAGGTGGATTAGGTTCCTTGGTATTTTGCTTCCATTTGGTGAAAAAAAAATCAGCTCAAGAAAATCTGCCATTTTCCCCATATGGAAAACAATGGGCATATCTCACAGCCAATCAACTAATGAAAATGGACACAGAACCCAACAAGTCTTCATAATACAAGAACATTCCCGTGAATTTTTAAAACTGATATACCTTCCCATTCTTAAATTATTATATGCATTTAGAATGATCGTTTCCCCCCAATGCTTACCTCTAGTCACAGAATCCCACATGCTGCGTTTCAAGATCTCCATAGAGCTGCCATTTTTACTACTGTTTGGAAAGTCTACTTTTAGTTTGCCTCCAAACTAATTTGCCTCCATGCCTCTTGCTTCTCTGTGCCACACACTGAGAAGAGAAGCGGGAGGTCATTCAGCAGCAGAGAGGAATCCTTTTCAGGACAGAGTCAGAGACCCTGGCTCCTCCTCTTCCTGCCCCATCCTTGTAGCTCATTGGGTCGCGGGCTGCCTTTTGAAGTAAAAGTTGGATTCCTGGTCTTGAAAGGTTGAAGAAGAAGATTGTACTAAATCAGGGGTGGCCAAACTGTGGCTTGGGAGCCACATGCGGCTCTTTCACACATTGTGCAGCTCCTGGCAGGGCAGCTGAGGAAGCTAAATATCATTAGCAAACAAATATCATTGGACAAATAGATATCATTATCAATATCTGCTTTTACCCCTTTCATTATTGTTTTTGGCAGTCTCATTTAATGTTAATAAAAAGCAAATTTGCACATTTCCCAATTAAAACATGTAATATCTGTTCATGTCTTGCGACTCTCAAACTTCTGATGTTTATTCTATGTGGCTCTTACGTTAAGCAAGTTTGGCCACCCCTGTACTAAATGAACCTTGATCAGATCTAATATCACAATTGTTATGTTCTAATGTCCAGGGGGGGCTGGCGTGATCTGGTCCATGGGGTCGCGAAGAGTTGGACTCAACTGTACGACTGAACAACAACAATGTCCTTTTATATAATTGCTTTTGGGAGAAGCATCAACAAAACACATGCTTCTACTTTTGGAAATTATGGAAATGAATGGGCAAGTTTCCCGGATTCTTAGCACCCGACATAATTTTCTGTATGTAAAATAAAATCATATTATTAGGTTAATTCTTTGCACCAGTGCCTAAAATAGGATGGTGATAGATCTATAGCTATATATAGCTATATAATAATAATAATCCAGCAATAAAGAGTAGGAACAATGGACATAATATTTGAATGGCTACATTCTGCATGTAAAAAGGTGAGAAAGGACTTAACCGAGTATTTATGACCTCCAAGGACAAGCCATTGTTATTGTAAAGACCGTTTTCCTAGGAGAACCGAAAAGACATTTTGATCCTAGCACACAAAACCTATTAAAATTAACTGTCTTGACTGGCATCTTATAACAAGGCCACATTATTCAGTTATTTTGATAGCTGGAAATGTAGGTAAAGGGCTTGTGTTTGATTGCAAATTTTCAGAATATAAATGGCTGTTCAGATGCTAATAAACATTTACAGTATATCACTGAACAAATTGTGAACATCACTGTAAATCTTTGGGATAGATACCTTTGCCTATTAAAATATACAATAAAGCATCTTTACAAGGAGGTGCTTGAGAATACACCGTCTCTTTTTGAATGAAAAAAAAAAACCCCTCTATGAACTGAGAAGTGCCAAAACTTGCATGAAACCAAGGAAAACCTCTGAAAACAGACGGTGCCAATGTAACCTTGAAAAAGGGCTTGCACTACGTAATGTGGGGATGACCTTCAGTTTCCCATCTCTGCCATTTTGACCTGGAAACCTCCATATCAAATTTGCTTATCCCCTTTACAAATTGAACCTGGTTTTTTTTTTTTTAGAGGGAACTGGGAAAGGTAATACATACCCTATCAGAGGCCATGACTGATGCTTGCCTTGGAGACACAACTGACTCATGGTGACCCCATGAAGTTAGGGTTGCCAGACTCCCCATGAAGGGGGGGATCCTCTGCCACCAGGCCCCACCCCCTGCCTTCAATCAGCTGGCTGGCAGAAAGACTTACCAGGACAGGGTGGGAGGCCCAGGCTATGTTACCAGTGATGTGGTGACATCACTTCCAGCATGCACTGGAAGTGACATCATCAGGTCAGTGGCATTGCAGCAACAGTCTGATATTTGGGCAAAAAAATCTATTGTAGAAACCATTTTTACCATAGAGTTTTTGCCCAAATACCAGAATGTTGTAATGACACTGCAGCTTGATAACCAGAAGTGATGTCATCACACTGCTGTTGATGTAGCCTGGGCCTCCTTCCTGCTTCTAGTAAGTCCCCCCATCCCCCATCGATTGCCAAGAGGGACCTGGCAATCGTACTTGAAGTCCCAAGTCAAGGCAAGAGATGAGCAGAGGTGGTTTGCCATTGCCTTACTCTGCATAAGAAACCCCAGTCTCCACTGGTGGTCTCTCATCCAGTTACCAACCCTGCTTAGCTTCCAAGCTGAGAAGATCAGGCTAGTCCGAGATATTATGGCTGCTACCGATGAGGCTTAGGTTCCGTATTTAATTTTATTGTCATGGTTTCTACTGCCTTCATGACTGAACCCATTGCTGGTTGGGTATATGTAAGCATTTCCACTAAGATAACTCGGCTTCATGGCAAAATTAGTGATGAATGAGATTCCCTTGGTTTGATTCCAAAAGGACTCTTCTCCATCAAACAGATTTGGGTTTGATTTAGCTTTGAATCAAGCTAGTCCATTTTAAAGCTAACTCCACTCTGTGTTCTAGACTGTACCATGCTCCCTACTCCCGGTGAATTTGGGAACCTTCCTTCTCTACTTTCCTTTCAACCAAGCTTACTTTCCGTCAGCAATGATCAGGGTGAGATAGGCTTTGGCTCTGTTAGGCCTTAGTAATATCACATCACAAAGATTAATGGGAGTGTGAGATTACTAGGATATATAGTAAGGATCCCCCAAATCCTAGCTACCTAGTAGTCATCTTAAATTTCACCTTTTTAAGCCCATGGGCTTCAATTGACTTAAAAAGATATAACTCATGGCAAAACTTCAGGGCCCATCAAAGGACCAAGGAGTTGCCCTTATCTTTGATCACTACCATGACCTTTGCTGAGGGGTCAGTTTTAGGGAATGGGAAGGAACATAGGTATCTCAGTCGGCTCAAGCTTACTTACAAGCCAAGTTGAAATGTGAAGGGATTTGGGCTTCTGTTCCTCTAAACGCTGCACTTCTAAGTAGAGTTGTGTATGTCTGTCTATCTACCATTCATCATGGCTTGAAACCTCCCAGCATTTTGTGGCTGCCCTTCCTGGCAGCCATTTTGTGATTGGTCCTGCCTTCCATTACTTCCATCTTGTGGTGGTGCTATTTACTTCTCAAAATTCCAAAAACGGCCCCTAGTTGCAAAAAGATTAGGGACCCCTGGGCTACATCAGAACATCAGGTTCTGCATCGTTATGTGAGCAGGGCTATAAGAATTGCACTATTGGATCAATCAAGGTCCATCTTACCAAGCATTTTGCTCTGGGAAGTCCAGAAGCAAGGTGGAAAGACAATCTCTACTGGTTTTCCCCAGAGTCTGCCTCTGTGCATGGAGGTTCCATATCCCTCCAGGCCTCATCTCTCAGCACTTGCTCTTTCATCTCCCCCCCCCTTAATGTGGTCGGTTGACCATCTATTTGTTTTCCCATGGATGGCTGAGTACAACAAAACAATTTGGAGACTCTAATTCCCTTGAATTGCTTCGTGGCCAAAACAAACTCACCCTGTAGAAGTAAAGCGGGCATGTAATCTGAGTTAATACCAGCCTTGTAGTTCTGGAACAACAATTCCCTTGATGTACTGGCACTTTTCAGAACTGTGTAATGGAATGACAAGGAGTTCAGTGTCTGGTAAAGGAGGTATAAGTGAAGGCGCTTTTCCGGATTTCAGGGTCATTCGTAGCTAAGAACGTGAGCAAATCGCCCTTCATCAGCCTCCTATGATGAAGGCAAAAGCAGAGAGAGAGAGAGAGAGAGAGAGAGAGAGAGAGAGAGAGAGAGAGAGAGAGAGAGAGAGAGAGAGATTATCTGAAAGAAATTCAGAACTATTATTTGATTTTTAAAAAGAAGAAAAAAAACAGCATGCATGAGATATCTGGTTGAAACCTCTTCAAGGGGAGTGCAGCACCGATAGCTTCATTTGTTAATTGTGCACAGGAGAGTGATTCAGACATGCTGGTAGATCACTTAGCACACCCCTCGGTGTTGTTTCCAGAGACTGGCCAGCCCCTCCCCCCCCCCGCCTCAAATGCTTCAAGTAATGGCTCACCTGAGCAGTCTACTTAACAGGAAAGAGACTGACTTGCACGATCTTGTCGCTTTCCTTTCTGTAAACTGAAAAATAAAAATCTTGCGTTAGAGCATTCACAAGAGCAGACTTCTTCTATGAAAAGTTATTTTCAAGAGTCGCATGACTACCATTTTGACATTAAACTAGCTGCACGATTATTATTATTATTTTTTAGCCAAGGTGGCTCCAGGAATATCAACCAAACCGACCGTCATCACTGACTAGTAGCTGAGGTTGTGAACTGCTTTCCTTGAATATCCTGTACTTTCAGTCTCTTAATAGGAAGGTTCTGGCTTGGGTTTGAATGAATTCAAGAGGAGGAGAGTTCAGGGAAGGGATATTTGCTGGTTCACATTTTTCGCGTCAACCCCACTGTGTCTCCAGAAAGCTACGCCTGAAGATTTATGTATTTATTAAGCAATTATTAATTTATTTAGTACATTTTTATCCCACCCTTTCTTGAAGGAGCTCAGGATTAGGGTTGCCAGGTACAGGTGGGGAAACTCCTGGAGTTTTGGGGGTGGAGCCTGGGGAGGAGCGGGACCTCAGTGGGGTACAATGCCATAGTGTCCACCCTCCAAAGCATCCATTTTCTCCAGGGGAACTGATCTCTGTAGCCTGGAGATGAGCTGTCATTCCGGGGGATCCCCAGGTCCCACCTGGAGGGTGGCATGGGTGGGTCTCTCCACATTCCATTTCTGTCTTCACAACAACCCTGGGAAGCAGGTGAGGCTGAAAGTGTGTGACTGACCCAAGCTTACCCGGTGAGTTACTTGGCAGAGCTTGGATTCGAACCCAAGTTTCCCAGACCTAGTCCAATGATCTCTAACCACTACATCAAACTGGCTGGAAGACCCTGGGAATTGTAAGAACTTGAGAGAAGCCATGTGGGATCAGGGCAATGGCCCATCCAGTCCAGCACTCTGTGTCACACAGTGGGCAAAACCCAGGTGCCATCGGGAGGTCCACCAGCGGGGCCAGATCTCCAGAAGCCCTCCCACTTGGAGACAATGGTTTGTGTGCTGCGTAGCACTGCTGCAGTAATCATGGTTATTTCCACAGAACTATCTTTCCCTGTCTGGGAGATCTGTGTCACTTCCCTTAAGGAGAGTGAGCTGCTCAAGACAGTAACACAGATAGGTTTAATTTCCAAATGTTACTTGGTCCAAGAAATGCATGACCTTTTAATTCCCGCAGCTTATGTCAAGGCCTATGATGTGCTGCCTATTCGATGTTCAGTAGTTCTAAGCCGTGGACACCTTTATAAGGTCCTTTTCCCAGCAAAAGTAGGAATACAACGATTCAGATTCTTATACAGCCAGGTATGATGTATCATCTGGGCATTCTGAGTATTTAGGAGATGATCTGAGCAAACCGTTAAGGGTTTAGTGGCAGTCTATATAGTTCTGTCTATGGGACTATACAGGAAACAGTATATATTGCGTAAGGGGCATAAAATCTGTGCTCTGCTCTTCTATCTCTAGCCACAGTTTGTTCATTCACCAGTGATGTACTTTATTTCATAAAGTGTTCCAAAAATTCTAACGGCTTCAGTGGTTTCAGGTCTAAGAAGTGGTGGGTATAAAAGGTAATTTAAGAACTAGGCCAGCGGTCCACACCCTTTTTGTGCCTGTGGGCACCTTTGGAATTCTGACACAGGGTGGTGGGCGCTATGATAAAATGGCTGCCAACGGAGGTGGAGCCAGCCATAAAATGTCAGGGAGCATGATCATGCATCACTCTCATAATCTTCAACATTTAAGGCCAAAGCTCTGTTTAATGGGGTGCCATTTAATCTGTACAACCAATCAGAAGCCCTGTTGGGCGCAAGCCCCAGCTGGCACTGACTACTTTCTAAAATCACTTGGCAGGTACTAGGAAAGGTGTTGGTGGTGCCATGGTGCCTGAAGCAGACCCTTCTGCATTTATTGTTATTTTATTTATACTACGCCCCACCTTTCTCGCTGAGACTCAAATTGGATACAGAGTATAAATCAATGCAGTCAGATACCACATGACGATCAGTGAACAAAGTGATAGGACTAGGATTACAGAGGGGCCATGACTCAGTGGTAGAGCATCTGCTTGGCATCCAGAAGGTCCTAGGTTCCCCAGCATCTCCAGTTAAAAGGATCAGGTAGGAGGTGATGGGAAATGCCTCTGCCTTGGGACCTTGGAGAGCCGCTGCCAGTCTGAGTAGACAATACTGACCTTGATGGACCAAGGGTCTGATTCAATATGAGGCAGCTTCATGTGTCTGAAATAGAAAACAATGTGAACAAACTGCCTAAGCTGAGGTATATTAGTCCGCTCCAGCTGTTTCAGGGATGGGGTGGGGCTAAGATGTGTGCCTCACTCAGAGGTTAAGGGTCCATCCACCTGATTTAATTGAAAGGTAGTAGATTTTGTGGACTGAGCGTCCTGAATTGCAGCATCTCTTTCTCAATGATTAGTCATAAATCCTGCAATTATTCAAAGAATGGCCTCTTGATTGGTGGCATTGGCTGTGTTATCCGTCGTCCTCACAACGGTGTGGTAGCATTTTCATAATAGCAAGGGATTTAATTGCTGCAAAGATTTATTTGCTGAATACTAAACACCGTTGTAAGCAAGGCATTGGAATTGTACCTTACAAGCGCCCGGAGTATTATCAGCTAATGAGGTACTGAAAGTGCATATGTAATGTTAGCCGAGGCTCTTCAACCTCCTGACACAAACTCCCCCCCCCAACCCCCATATTAAAATTATTACAGCAACTGTTATAAATTTGGTATAGTTGTTCTCTTGCTAGACTGAATCATCTCTTGGAAGTGATTTGCAAGTGGAACTTCAAATGTCGCTGGAAAATTGCTTCTGAGAAGACAAAACGGCCGTGGAACGCTTTGAGATTAAAAAGGGTTTAAGGTGGCATTCGATAGGAAGGAGGTTCTTAGTCTAAATTGGCTGCAAATGCAGCTACAAAGGTCAGGTTAAAACGGAAGACTATGGCCCCAACCCCTAGCATTAGCTAGCCATCAATCCTGTGGCAGTAAACCCCACGGAGCATATCTGAACCGAGAAAAATCTGCCTTGGATGGCACAGTTCTCCTATAGCACACCTTCAAAGGGAGAACACAACACAAAAGGACTAAATTGGGATTCATTAACAAGTTCAAGTCTAGATTTGAATTCTGATGAAGGGCACTTTGGCTCTCAAAAGCTTATACCCCCCAAACCCTTTTGGTCTCTAAGGTGCTACTGGACTTGAATCTAGCTCTTCTACTGGAGACTAACACGGCTACCCTCTGGAACTAACTTCAAGAATATTCACCTCACCAGCTTTTTAAAAGTGATCTGGGATTCCTCACTCAGTGTGCACTCTTACAGTTGGGGGTGGCTAAGTAAAGTGGTTGCTTTTTTACTGGATTTTGTTTTAAACTGGTCTCTTTGTACCATCTTCCCTTCTCCATCCCTTTCTGTTGTGACTGTAAAAACACTGAGTGTATGGATATACACATCATTGCATCTGATGAAGTGAGATCTGACTCATGAAAGCCTTTCCTGGAATAGAACATAAGAACATACGAGAAGCCATGTTGGATCAGGCCAGTGGCCCGTCCAGTCCAACACTCTGGGTCACACAGTGGCCAAAAACCAGGTGACATCAGGAGGTCCAACAGCAGGGCCAGATTCTATTCTAATAGAAGAGGAGGAGGAGGAGGAGGAGGAGGAGATAGATTTATACCTCGCCCTTCATTCGGAGTCTCAGGGTGGCTTACAAATACCTTCCCCTCCCCACAACAGACACCCAGTGAGTTAGGTGGGGCTGAGAGAACTCTGAGAGAAGTGCCTTTTCAAGAACAGCTCTGACAGAACTATGGCTTGCCCAAGGTCATCCAGCAGCTGCAAGTGGAGGAGTGGGGAATCAAACCCGGTTCTCCCAGATTAGAGTCCGCACACTTAACCATTACACCAAACAATAGATTCTATTAGCTTCAGATGCCACTGCTGCAGATGAACACAGCTTCTCATTGGGAACTAGAATTCCACTGATAACAGTCAATATGACCAATTTTTTATCAGCTGGGTAAAAAAAATTCTGATCTACTTCAAGTAAAGGAACAATTTATTAGGCTTCTTTTCCTTAATATGCTTAAGGCATTTTTACATGAACATATATTTAGGCAAAGATGCATTGTGCATGTTGCTCATGTAGGACAAAAATGGAAAATCCCAGTTTTGAAATTGGTCACTTGGAATTACAGACAAGGGAAATGCAAAGTCTGATTCAGTCAACACGTGTGACAACAGCCATCAAACTGTTTAATAATCTTGCAGGTGTCTGTCTAAGATGATAGGGTTGCCAACTTTGGGTTGGGAAATACCTGGAGATTTGGGGGGGTGGAGCCTGAGGAGGCGGGCTTTGGGGAGAGGAGGGACTTTGGCGAGGTATAATGCCATGGAGCCCACCTTCCAAAATGGCCATTTTCTCCAGGTGAACTGATCTCCGTTGCTTGGACATCTATTGCAATCCCAGGAGATCTCCAGCCACCACCTGGAGGTTGGCAACCCTGGTGTATGAATTTGTCAGTCTCTCAACCAGTACTTCCTAAAATATTTTTAGGTCCTGTAAGAAAGGTGAACAGGAAGGGGAGGGCAACAGAGTATTTGGGGAACCCAGAGCTGCCTGTTTTGAGAGACTTACTAAATGGCCTGGTCATATAGGAATGACTGTAAGAAAAGAGCTCTCGTCCTTTCCGCACTTGGATCTCATCCCTGGTTTTATCAGAGCTCAACTCGCGACACAATACCTTGCATTAATCCCTGGTTATAATAGCATCTGTTTATCCCAGGACAAGTGTGGGGCGAAACCGGGGTGACCTCAATGTAATCCAGAAACAAAAAAATACCCCAAGATAATTACAGGGGTGAACTCGTGTGTAGTGTAGAATGATGGGGGGGAGGACGTTAGAAATAGGGTTGAAATATGTCAAAAAGATGCTTTGCTTGAATAACAAACGTCAGAATCCGTTCTGTGTTCTCCGTGCAAAAGAAATCACTTGAAACAAAATGGCTTGAGTTCAGCCAAAGAAAGCGAGAATGTTCCTCTGATTAAGGTGAACCCTCCATTTCAGATTGGCTGTCACACATGGGAAATTGCTGAGTCATAAATGGAGGACCGTTTTATGGACAAAACGAATTTATTTTTTTAAGGGTCAAAAAAACCCTTATACAGATACTTTTGTGGAAAGATGGATATTGTTTATTGCATTCCAGAACAGCAAAATAAGCAATAGAACATCCATATGTAGTCTGTCATACTTTGTAAATAATGATGCATTATATACAATGGTATTCTGAATTTTGTGGTAGATCATCAAAAGGACATGGGGCAGAAAAAAAACCCCAGAATGGAATCAAATGTAAAATGGAATAAATGACATTTGTCTAACCCTAATATGAAGACTGTCACAAGGTACAAAGTATGTACATGTGTACTTATGTGTTCTATACTGCCAGTGTGTCTACTACAGCAACTGGTATGAAAGAACACCCCAGATCACCAAAAAGGCAGTGTTTTTCACAGGGCAGAAAACATTCATGAAAAGCACTCTCTGCTATTGTTGGTCCCTAGCAAAATCAGGAGATGTTGGACTCCATTTGACTCATTTGACTTGTCAGACTCCATTTGACTTGTTGAGTCACAAGGAATATAGGCCTTGCTGTGATATACATTGTACACTGGGGAGTTCAAATGGAACTTGCAAGGATTTCTGAGGAGTTTTTACACTCAAATCAACATATCTTAATGGGATACTACTTATCCAGGGCCCTGACCCTTGATAGCCTGGGTGAGCCTTGTCAAATCTTGGAAGCTAAGTAAGGCCAGTCCTGGTTAGTACTTGGATGGGAGACCAACCAAGGAAGTACAGGGTCGCTTCACAGAGGCAGGCTGTGACAAACCCCTTCTGAACGTCTCTTGCCTTGAAAATCCTATGGGGTTGCCGTAAGTCAGCTGTGAGCTTATGGAAAACAAACAAACCAACCCTCCCCAAACTCTAAACCTTTATCCAAGGATGTCACTTGGAGTCTTACTTCAGGAGAACTTAGAAGTTAATCTAATCTGAGGGGGGTTTTGGCAGGCCGAAAGACTATCACTACGGTTAGTGAAGTTTCTTAAAGACGTGATTCCATACATTCCTACCTGAAAATTTCAAACTCACAGCTCCCCCCCAATTTCCATTGGATTGTTGTCCAAGACCAGATTCAAGTCTAGTGGCACCTTAGAGACCACCAAGAGTTTCAGCGTATAAGCCTACGAGAGTCAAAGCTCTCAGACACCAGAGACCAGCAGGCTTTATTAATGTCCAAGGCTGATAGGTAGCAAAACCTTTGCAGGGATTGTAAAATGTTATAATCAGTTTCGAACAGTGACAGTTCCTGGGAGAAGCCTAGTTGGAGAGCTCCTTTCTTTGCCAGCTAAGGCCCTGAAAGCCACAGCACAGCTGCCCTGCAAGGGAAAAGGTGAAGCGGAGAACAGAGCGGGGATTTGTTTGTATTCTGAGGAAATGTTCACCGAGCTGTGAATCCTTGGCTGCTTTTCCTGACATGAATACCAAGACTTCCAGCTGAGAAGTTCCTCAAGGAGGAAAAAGATCTTTGCCCAGAGGTTAGGAAGTGTCAGAGAACTCACGGAGAGCGGAGTCTTGCTGCTCCACAGAGTTGCTGTCAGTGAAATAACATCGTTTAGGGATGCTTCTAAAACGCTTTTCCTCGGATTTTTCCCCCTGGAGTTCTGAATGACCTGAGTGGCTGAAGGCATCAGGGGGCCTTGATGGCTTTACTGTGTATGTAGAAGAAGAAGAAGAGTTGGTTTTTATACCCCCTTTTCCCTACCTTACGTGTCTTAAAGAGGCTTGCAATCCCTTTCCCTTCCTCTCCCCACAGCCAACACCCTGTGAGGCAGGTGGGGCTGAGAGAGTTCTGAGAGAAGCGTGACTGGTACGAGGTCCCCCAGCAGGCTTCATGTGGAGGAGAAATCGGGAATCAAACCCGGCTCTCCAGGTTAAAGTCCACCGCTCTTAACCACGACACCACGCTGGCTCTATGTGGAGCTTCACAGTTTTCTGTTTCTTTTCCTTTCCTTTCTCCCTTCTTCAGAATATTGTGTACATTGATACTTTCCATAACAAAGTGGTCTCAGTGTTATTGTACATGGGGATGTATAATGGCGTGTGGCATTTCATAATCATGGAGGAAGCTATCAAGTATATTTCCATCCTGCCCTTTCGCTGAGGAGTTCAAACTGGCTTACAAAATCTCCACATGATAATTGTCTGCCCTTAAGCATTTCTCTCCTGCTCTAATCAAGCTGAATACATTTTGTACTGTATACATTTGCATCCTGATTTCCCTTCTCTTCAGCACCCCGTCCACCTCCTGACCAGGGCATAAGAGCTCAGGGATCTCCATCCCTACTTGCATCTGGGGAAGGGAACTTTGACTCTCAAAAGCTCATCTCCCCCCCCCAATCTTGTTGGTCTTTAAGGAGTCACTGGATTCAAATCTAGCTCTTCTACTGAAGACTATGCTCCTAAAACTCCTTTCCCCCATTTCATTGTCACAGCAACCTTGTCAGGTAGATTAGACAAGGGCAGAATGACTGGCCCAAGATCAGTGAGGTTTTTGTAGCCAAGTGGTGCTTTGGACTTGGGTCACCTAGATCCTATCCCATCACTACATGATGTGAGCTCTCAGACAGGGTTGCCAGTCCCTTTGGGCAGCCAGTGGGGGATGGGGGTGGGCGGGCTTACCGAGAGCAGGGAATTTCATGCCATGTTTCAGTGACGTGCCCACATGACTTCCAACATAACCCAGAAGGGACATAGGCATGTCAGGGATGTCAAGGTGACACTCTGGTTTGGGGGCAAAAACTCTATGGTAGAATTAGCTTCAACCATAGAGTTTTTGCATAAAAACCTGAGTGTCACCCCAATGTGCCTATGTCAATTCCAGGTTACATTGGAGTTATGTAGGCACATCGCTGAAATGTCAGGTGTTCCTCCGTTGGGGGGAGGGGAAGTCCCCTTGCTGGCCAGTCGATCGGGAGCAGAGAGGTGGACCCCCGCCACCACTGGGGGGTCTGGCATCCCTACTCTCATAAAACATTGTAGGCAGCAGTTCTTGAGACAATTTATACATATAGTTGCATTGTGATTGCTTTCTGGCATCGCTTTATCAGGACGCAAGTGCTCATTGAAGGAGCTGAAAGGGGCCAGGGGCTGTGGCTCAGTGGAAGAGCCTCTGCTTTCCATGCAGAAGGTCCCAGGTTCAGTCCCTGGCATCTCCAATGAAAAGCACCAGGCAGTAGATCCGAGACCCTGGAGAGTCGCTACCAGCCTGAGTAGACCTCGATGGGCTGATTCAGTAGGGATGAGGGGCCCAGAATGGTTCCAAGGGCAGATAAGAGTGAGGCCCAAGGGGCATGGCCAGATGATGGGCCAGGCATTAAAGGCCATGTGGTGCCATTTGTGGAGGTGGCCAGTGGTGGAGAGTCTTCAGTTAAAAAGGACCAAACACTAGACCTGAGAGAGACCCTGAGATCTCCCATTAAAAAGGACCAGAAAGTAGACCTGAGATCCTGGAGAGCCACTACCAGTCTGAGTAAACCTCAGTGGGCTGATGGGCTGATTCAGTGGGGATGAGAGGCCCAGTCTGGTTCCAGGGGGAGATGAGAGGGAGGCCCAAGGGGCAGGGCCAGATGTTGGGCTGGGCATTAAAGGCCCAGTCGTGCCACTTGCGGAGGAGGCCACTGGAGGAGAAGAGGTTCACAGCTCTGTAGTTGGTACTGGGTGATGCTTACCAAAGCCCCATGCAGGAAATAAAGGAGAGGAACTGCCACATCCCAGGCAGTGTTCCCTCTAAGCTGAGTTAGTGTGAGCTAGTTTTTTAGCCTCTGGCTCCCACGTTTTTGTCTTTGCTCGGGAAGGATGGCTCCAGAAGCAGATTAATTTATGCAGTAGCCAAATGGCTCACTCACAACTTTAATGCCAGTGGCTCGCAAAGTAGAATTTTTGCTCACAAGACTCCACAGCTTAGAGGGAGCATTGGTCCCTGGGGTGTGTGACTGTTTCTCTTGCCTCACGGGGCCACACCCACTTTCAAGTCTCCCAAGCCTGCCAGTGCTAAAGGTGGGGGGTGAGAGATACCGAGCCCCACAACAGTTGTTCACACAGATGTCCTCACACAAGGTCTAACCTATGTTAAAATACCGGGGGCGGGGTGTAGTTCCAAAAGGATTATTCAAATGCATAAATTTCGTGCATCAGATGGTTGCACAACCATGCAGTCTTAAACTGTGTTGCACCCTTCTAAGGCCATTGACTTACAAAGGGGTAAGTCTGTTTAGGATTGCACCGTAATAGGATTCCCCGCCTCCCTCCTCCAGGAGATCTATAGCCAATTTATCATGATGAGCTAGGGGAAAGCTGTGCCTGTGTTTTTTGGTATCTTCCAGGAGTAAAGCCGAAGATAAATTATTGACAATGTGCCTTAACCTTGATAAGTCAGAGTGCTTGAAGGCTTCATTAAGAAGAGATCAGTCAAGTTTAACTTAGTCATGCCCCCTTTTTCCGGCAATTGGCGTTCTGAACCTTTCGGAGCTTTGTGATGCAATTTGCATATATAATAAGCATTATGCATACATCCAAGGGTGGCGTCCTCTCTGCAGATGAATTACCCAGAGAAAATTCAGATTACTTTTATATGGCGTATTAATGCAGCGAGGATATTCACGGAGATGTCATGTTGTCTAAGAGAAACCAGTAAGAGCACTAATATTTGAAAAGGTTAATGAACTTTGTAGTCTGCCGTTGCTCAGGCTGAATGCCTTTCCCCTCAAATAGCTGAAAATTCTAGACTGTCTATATGGAATACAGACATTTCCCAACATGCTTCAAAACCCAGTGTATGTGAAGGAAAGGGGAGTGGTTAGGCAGATAAGAGAGCCGGTGGGGTGTAGTGGTTAAAGTGTCAGACAAGGATCTGAGAGGCCCAGGTTCAAATCCCCACTCTGCCATGAAGAGAAGAAGAAGAAGAGATTAGATTTATACCCCACCCTTCACTTGGAGTCTCAGAGCAGTTTACAATCTCCTTTCCCTTCCCCTCCCCACAACAGGCACTCTGTGAGGTAGTGTTAGCCAAATTGCTCTATTATTTAATAAAGATGGGGAATTATAATTATTAATATGCAATTGGCTTATCTATAGGATCTGATCTTTGTATACCAGAGTTAGAATTCCCAAGCACCCAGGAACAGACACAGAAATTGGGTGGCTAAAATAATGATTTCTTTACTAAATATTCTCAAACATACACACAATAGTCACACAATATAGCACTAAGGAAGCAGAGGTGATTGATGGGTTATAGAGGGGTGATACAACCTGTTCAGATGTGCAGAGGTCCATGGATTCTGTCCTAAACTCAGAGAGTTCAGGAGTGGCCTGCCATTTTGGATCATGGCAGAAAACATACGGTCTAAGGCCAACTGTGTGCTACACAAAAGCTTGCAGAGTGACCTTGAGCTAGCCCACGCTGTTAGCCTGATCTACCTCACAGGGTTGTTGTGAGGATAAAATGGAGCAGAGGAGAACAATGTAAGCTGCTTTGCATCCCCGTTGGGGAGAAAGGTAGGAAATAAATTGTTAAGTATGAGACTCAACAATGAAGTAAGCTCAACAAGTGATTTCAGCTTTATTAACGACAAACACCAACTCAGGAACACACAACAAACAGTGGAGCACAGCTCCTTTTTAAACTCTCCCGGGCTGTCAAAGCCACACCCAGAAATAGTTAAGGACCAATGAAACCTGAATATGAAATCTCTTTTGCAGACCACCTGCAGCCCGACTCTGTGGTCAAGCTGAGAGTGCCTGGCTTTTTTTGGACTTCAGGTTAGAAAGTAGGGCACCCCTGTTTTGGGGCTACCCAAGAATAAAAGGCAGTGCCCCTGGTAACAGTAGGTGGGGCTGAGAGAGCTCTTTTTAGGACTGCCGTTGAGAGAACAGCTCTGAAAGAACTTGTGACTGACCCAAGGCCACCCCGGCAGCTGCATGTGGAGGAGTGGGGAATCAAACCCGGTTCTCTCATATTAGAATCTGCACTCCTAACCACTGCACCAAACTGCCTACACGAAAGCTTGCAGAGTGACCTTGAGCTGGCCCCACGCTCTTAGCCTGATCTACCTCACAGGGTTGTTGTGAGGATAAAATGGAGCAGAGGAGAACAATGTAAGCCGCTTTGCATCTCTGTTGGGGAGAAAGGTAGGAAATAAATAAAGTGAATAAAATAAATATAAGAAGATAGGATCCGGTAGAGTTCTCAACAATTCTCATTTGAGTTCTATTAGACAAAGTCAGTGGATTGCTATCTAAGTGTTTATATTCAGGGTCAGGTTCTTTGTATGTGTGTGTGTGTCTGTGTGTGTTTTGTATAGTTGATGTTTATTTCTGAAGTTGCTATCAGGATTTTGGAGACCAGATGGAAAGCCAATATCCCTCAAACAGGCCTGGCCATGTTAAATAATTAATCTGCAGTCATTTCTACGGCCATCTCCCCACCAAGTAATCGCTCAAAATTCCTGCAGTACGCAATGAAGTCAATAAACTGCTGACTTTTCAGAATGGTAATGAACTCTCCAAGGATCTGGAGCACCAAAGAATAGATCTGAGATATTTGGAATGGCAGATCAAAGGGGAGGGGGAAATGCCTGGGCAGCAGAAGGCAAACAGAATGCGAAAACAGCCAAAGGTCTGTGCCCTTCGGTGTGGGGGGGGTGTGTGTCTGATAAACAATTTTTTTTTTTTTTTTGCTGAGCCGCTTAACAAAGCTGACTGTTTTGTTACATATACATGTTCATGCATGCATGCACATTACTATATGTACATATTTGCACATATATAAATGTGTGTGTGTGTGTATAAATGAACGGATGGGTGGATGGTTATAGAAATAGAGATGATGATGATGATGATGATGATGATAGATAGATAGATGCAAAACTTATGCAAAACAGCTCCATGTACTTAGCAGGCACAACAGAGATGTTTAGTATGAGTGGATTTTGTATTGGCATGCTAATTAAGAAGGTGTAGGTGCTTTGCACAAGTGGCCACCCAGTTTTCATGGAATGCTTTGGGAGTGCAAAGTTGTTCGGGCATTTTCCTCTCCCTTGCTAGTATCATGCTTAAATTAGGGCTTAGTGTACAGTGGTTGAGTGTACAGAAACCAAGTGGTACACATGGACATGTGAAATTGATTGTATATATCAATGATACTCACCCAGTGGCTCAGAAGCCACATGTAGCTCTTTGACCTCTGGCTCTTCTTTGCACTGTTTCTCGAATACGGCACCTGTTGCATGTTCCAGGAAAATGAGTAAGGCTATTGCCCTGTAGGGCTCATGATTGACAGGTGGTCCTCACCTTGAACCAAGAGGGTCAAGCTAATGCTATATAATATAAAAATGCAAATGTTTATTAAAGTGTAAACATGTTAAAACATACTATGGTTAAAAGAGTCTAAATTTCAGACTTTTAAAAGCGTCCCTAATGCAAATACGCTTGACGGGTAAACACTTTTTAACTTAGGACCAGATGCGTTTCGGCCCCTTCGGGCCTTCTTCAGTGATCACTGTTCTCTATATTACACTGACACACATCCAAATACATGTATAAAAGGTTTTTTGTATACACATATGTATAACCAGATGTTGTTTCCTTATATGCTTATAGTTATGCTACTGGCTTGAGTGTTGGGCCATAGATATAGCCATGCCAATTCTTCAAATTATTCTGGTATCAGAGATTTCATTGGTCTGGATTCGTGTCACCTGTGTCAGTGTAATATAGAGAACAGTGACCACTGAGGAAGGCCCGAAGGGGCCGAAACGCGTTTGGTCCTAAGTTAAAAAGTGTTTACCCGTCAAATGTATTTGCATTAGAAAAGCTTTTAAAAGTCTGAAATTTAGACTCTTTAACCATAGTATGTTTTAACAATTGTACACCTTAATAAGCATTTGTATTTTTATATTATATAGTGTTAGCTTGACCCTTTTGGTTTGTAGATATATCTTGGGTTGAGTCCCCCCCCCCGCTTTCCCACTTTTGGTCCTCACCTTGAAACAGCGACCAGCTCAGGGAATAGAGGGCAGATAAACTAAAAGCCTCCCAGAACTGGGCAGCTCATGCCAGGGATGGAAGTAAAGGGTTATCCTCTTCCGCAGTCCGCTTCCGCAACCTCCCGCCTTTGTCTGCAGCTTCTGAACTCTCATTCCAGCAAACTTTAATTCCAGAGCAAACTTGTCACCGAGAAGAAAGAGTACCCCACATTTCTTCCCAGTTGGGACTCGAAGCCACTTACCGTATTCTTCTGCCCTCCATTTTCTCTTCACAACAACCCTGTGAGGTAGATTAGGCTGAGAGAGAGTGCCCACAGTTGCCCCACAATCTCCCATGGCAGAGTGGGGATTTGAATCTTGGCTTCCCAGGTCCTAGGCCCTTTCTGCACCCATTTTCAGCTGTTCAGTAAACATCTAACAATCATTCTCAGTCAGAAGCATACTGAAGAATACTTCGTATATGTGCAAGTAAGTAAAAAGAGCAGACATCAATACGGATGCTAGGTTTTTTTCTGCCAAAGTTTGTAAGTCAAGTATGTTTAGCTGCTGCAGTTATATTCCCCTGTTTAAAACAACCCTCTCAAACCATTAACGTTTGGGACAAACAAGCAAACTAAAGACATTCTTTATATCCTAAATGGAACAAAGCATATTTATAAGACTAAAAGGTGTGCCTCTGCACATCTTAGCCAAAAATGTACCCCAGATTTGGCTTTCTTTTGCATGTATGCATCTCCACATCTATTTCAATGGGTATTAACCAATGGATTTACTTCAACTCACAGACTTTGAGGTTTGCCATAATATAGGATTAATACATAGTCAATTTCTTTTTTAGAAACGAAGTGGCAGCAGAAATTTATTTTATTTTTAAGGTTTAGTTCATTGGTACAGTCTTACGGGCTGTGGACAAAAACACTGGGCAATCTTGATAGCTACCAACTAGATTTTACTAGGAGTGAACTAATTTCTTTGGAAACTAGGCAGCTAAGCATCATTTCCTTTCTAATTCTACCCCCTTTTCCTCCCATTTCCCACCCCAAATATGATTTCACCACCTTCTCCTTTAAGACTTTTATTCTCTTGATGTGTGTGTGAGTTTGATTTGTCACTTTGTTTGATATGTTGAAGGCAGTAGGAAAAGAGGAGGACCCAATGTGAGATGGATTGAGTCCATCCAGGAAGCCACGGCCCTCTGGTTTTGCAAGACCTGAGCAAGGCTGTTAACGATAGGACATTTTGGAGGCTGTTAACTGATAGGGTCCAAAGTGACTCGATGGCACATGACACGTGTAATAGGAGCGAGTGTGGTGTAGTCATTGGACTGGGATCTTGAAGACGTTGCTTCATCATGAAGCTCACTGGTTGAAATTGAGCCATTCACTGTCACCTCAGCCTTCTTCTCAAGATTCTTGTGAGGAACACAACCATATACGCCATTTCAAGGTTCTTGGAGGAAGGGAAGGGTGTGCATGCTAAGGTTAACAAGCTCAGGATGGGGCCTGGACTCTCCCAGCATGGCAGCTGATCTCCAGAATACAGAGATGGGTTCCCATGAAGGAAATGACAACTTTAGATGGTAGGGCTGCATGGCTTCAAATCCCCACTGAGCTCCCTTTAGAGTTGTCAACCTCCTGGTGGTGGCTGGAGATTTCCTGGGATTACAGCTGATCTCCAGGTGATAGAGATCAGTTCACCTGGAGAAAATGGCTGCTTTGGAAGGTGGACTCTATGGCACTGAAGTCTCATCCCTCCCCAAAGCTTCCACTCCTCAGGCTCCACCCTCAAATCTTTCCCAAGCCAGAGCTGGCAACCCTAATCTCCCCTCCCCAAATTCCACCCTTCCTAAGCACCACCCCCAAATCCCCAGGAATTTCACAGGCAGGAGCTGGCAACCAGTCCCCTCAAAGTGCATATGGCCTTCCTTCTGTTGCTTGGAAACCTGGCTTGCTCAGGCTTTTTGCTACGAAATGTGTATCCCCTCTCCTCTTCTGTTGTAGCCAGAGATACAGTCTCTGTCGAGAGAGCTGAACTTGAAGTTGCGTGCCCCAGCGCTGCTCACGTTGCCGTGTGTGAACTCTTATAGGAATTAATTAGGCATCATAAAATTCCTTGCAAAAATACTGTTTGGAAAGAAGAAGAAAAGGAGGGGGGGAAACCCAGAAATCAACAGCAATCTAGGGCCAGGAAAGCAGAAGTACGTGACGGAGTCTTCTGTCTCTGCTCCCCTGGTACATATGTGGATACCTTGAATAAACCTTTGCTGGTCTTAAAGGTGCCATTGGACTCTAAATCTGTTCTGCTCCCCTGGTGTTCGGGTGCAGTTCTTCTTATCCTTTCCTCAGATGGTTAAGTTCTTCTTTCTCTGCAGCTCAGCTTTTCCTGTTCAGGCTGGTAGGAGATTTAGCCAAAGACATTTCATTCCCCTGTACATAGGGGAATGGTAGACATTTCAGGAGTGGTTTTCTCTATTGCAAAGGTTACCTTTATCTGAACGCCCCTGAGGACACAGCAGGCATCCAAGGGCAAGCTTAGATATGCATGCTCATTGTGCACCGTCTAAAGGGATGATTTGCACGTGTGCATCTGCCACTCCGGATTCACCACCAGAGGGGTAAGCTTTCACACCAGTGGGGAGAACGCCCACATGTTCAGCTGCAAGCATTGTCAGTCCTTGGCCCATTTAGTGCTTTACATGTGAAAACCAGCCTTTTAAAATGGGAAGAAGACGAAGAAGAGACGAAGACGAAGAAGAAGAAGAAGAAGAAGAAGAAGAAGAAGAAGAAGAAGAAGAAGAAGAAGAAGAATTGGATTTATAACCCGCCTTTCACTCAGAGTCTCTGAGCGGCTTACAATCTCTTTTCCCTTCCCCTCCCCACAACAGACACCCTGTGAGGTAGGTGGGGCTGGTAACTGGGAAATTATTGCAAGGTGCAATGCAACGTCATCACCTCGAGATTTCCCCCTCTCCCATCAATCAAACTGAGTGGGTGGAAAGGGAAGCTCACAATTGGATAATGTCACTTCATGCATTTTATCGTATGAGGTGTCCCGGCTGGAGGATAGGAGGCAACGCCTGGCAGCTGTCTCCTGGTAGCTTTGTGGTGTCTCATTCCGACTTCATCCCTTGCACGACAGCATCCATTTTTTTTTTTAAAGCATCAGTCACTCTCCATGTTCCCGCTCGATTTGTCTCACCTCATCACCTCATCACCTCATCGTGACATTCCCAGTTACCACAAAAATGTATTGGGCAGGTTCTTTTCTGACAAGAGGGAATACTTGTGTTATTGTCAGACTGGCTATATAAAATGTCGATCAACGTCACCGGGGAGAGCGAGTCCAAGCAGTAGACCTATCTTTGTCAGAATCTTGGGGGCACGGAGTGTGTCGGTGTGTGTTTTGCAGCCCAAAGGCTGCTCCGAGAGATTATTTGTCAGACGACGATGTGCTGGTTTTGCCCTGACATAACAAGCGGCTTCCTCAAAGAGCCTGCAACGTTGCACTCTCCATGAACTGGAACCGATCTGAAGGCCCAAAGAAGCTGCCTGCCATGCTGAGTTCATTTGGGTGGGAATCGCACATCAGAGGCTTTTCAACACTTCAACGATTTATAACTGCAGCAGCTAAACATATGTGACTTACAAACTTTGTCAGGAAAAAACCCCAGCATCTATGTTGATGTCTGCTCTTGCGTGTACACTAAGTATGCTTCAGTATGCTTCTGACTGAGGATGACTGAGAAGACAGAGCGCTATGTGAAAACGCCCTACTCCTTTATTTATTTATTTATTTATTTTGCATCTGATTGTTAGATGTTTACTGAACAGCTGAAAATTGGTAGAGGCAACTTCCAGGCTACAGAAACATCGCAGTTTGGAAATATGGTTTAAAGGAAAGCACTTTACAATCAGCTTCAGATTTTCTACCCTTTAAATAACTTTGCTGATGCAGTTTACCGTGGCTAGCTCCGACTCCTGGAGATTTGGGGGTGGAGCCTGAGGAGGGCAGGGACCTCAGCGGGGTACAGCAATGCCATAGAGTCTGCCCTCCAAAGCATCCATTTTCTCCAGTGGACCTGATCTCTGTAGTCTGGAGGTGAGCTGCTACTCCAGTCGATCTCCAGGCCCTACCTGGAGGCTGGCATCCTTAGTGAGAAGGAATAATAGATTAAGTTACTATTTTGAATGATGAGACAAATGTTCCTTATTTGGTTTTTTTATATATTTGTTTCCATTCAATTTTTATTGCTGGCTGGGTAGATCAGTTCGTATTGCTGTTCTTGTGGATAGGTAATTTTTATGGTTCACATACAATGTATATCTTGTATCCATATAACAAATGTATAATACTGATTGACACTAGGGTTGCCAACTAGGGTAGTGGCTGGAGATCTCCTGTTATTACGACTGATCTCAGTTCTCCTGGAGAAAATGTCCACTTTGGAAGGTGAACTCTACAGCATCCTACCCCATTGAAGTCCCTCCCATCCCCAAGACCCGCCCTCCTCAGGCTCTACCCCCAAAATCTCCAGATAGTTCCCAACCCGGAACCGGCAATTCTTACTGATGCTCTAATGACATTTAAATGCATGTACATTCCATGGGGGGAAATGCAGTGTGAAGAAATGGGGCGGGGGGAGAATCACAAAAATCAAAAAGTCGGTTCAGCTTGCTCCCAGGAGAAGCAAAATAACAAGGGAGGATTTTCGGGGTTGAAATTGTAAGGATGAGAAAATTTAAATTATCCCTAATTGTTTTACCGTACTGGACCTGCGTGGGGGGAGCGGGACACGCTGTAGGTCTTACGTCCCAGTGGCGGCAACTCCTACAGGTTTTCATTTCCCCCTTCATTCTTATAGCCAACATTGTTCATACAGCTCATAGTGTTCGCCAAAGAAAGATACTAATCAGTAATATGTCACAGAACATTGGGCATGCACTTATCCATGTTCCCAGGGAACTAATTGAATCATTAAGAGAGGCCTTAGAAAATTGACCACATAACGGGGAAGCCAGTAATCTAATTTCACTTCAGTTGTCATTTTGGGTGTGTTTGCATGTACAGCATCTGTTGTACTACGTCAGGCAATTTCAGGGCATTAAAAACACACGCACACGCTCAACCCATAACACCATCCGGCTCGCAGAGGTTGAAATTCTCACATATTGTCTAATTCCATAGTGTCATAAAAAACGGGAGGGGTGAAGAAGGATGGTCTAAGTCTTTTTGACTTTCCATGGAGGAGAAAAGCATATAGCACAAATAATCTAAAGAAATAACTAAAATCCAAGTGGTCCTGTTATGAAATAACTAAAATCCAAGTGGTCCTGTCCAGATCAAAAGGTGCCTTTAAAAGGGGATAAGATAGATTCATGGAGAAGGCCTTGGACTCTATGCCCTGTTGTTGGCTGTCCAGAGGAACTGGTTGGCCTCTGTGTGAAACAGGATGCTGGACTAGATGGACTACTGGTCTGATCCAGCAGGGCTCTATTTATGTTCTTATACCTCCAGCTGCGGTGGCTCAAGTGGTTAAGACGCTGAACTGCAGGTTGTGGAAGGTCAGTAGTTCAGCAGTTCAAGACCCGAGTAGTGCCGCATGACGGAGTGAGCTCCCATCTCTAGTTCCAGCTCCTGCCAACCTAGCAGTTTGAAAGCAAGAAATTGCAAGTAGATAAATAGGTACCACTTCGGTGGGAAGGTAACAGCGTTCTGTGCGCCTTGGTGTTTAGTCATGCCGGCCACATGACCACGGAAATGTCTTTGGACAGCGCTGGCTCTTCGGCTTTGAAACGGAGATGAGCACCGCAACCCTAGAGTCGGATTCGACTGGCTTTCGAGCAAGGGAACCTTTACCTTAGACCAGGACAAGAGTCCTTATGCAAACAGGGATTCCTGACTTAGACTGAATGTCATAGAATCATAGAATCACAGAGTTGGAAGGGGCCCTACAGGCCATCTAGTCCAACCCCCTGCTCAATGTAGGATCAGCCTAGAGCATCCCTGACAAGTGTTTGTCCAGCCATTGTTTAAGCAAAAAAAGACTTCCAGTGAGGGGGAGCTCATCACCTCCCGAGGCAGCTGATTCCACTGTTGCACAACTCTGATTGTAAAAGAAAGTTTTCCCTAAGATCCAGCCAGTACCTTTCCACCCTTAATTTAAACCCGTTATTGTGAGTCCTCTCCTCTGCTGCCAACAGGAATAGCTCCCTGCCCTCCTCTCAGTGACAGCCCTTCAGATACTTCAGAAGAGCAATCGTGTCCCCCCTTCATGCCCCCCTCTTCCCCAGGCTGAACATTCCCGAGTCCCTCAGCCTTTCCTCGGAGGACTCAGTCTCCAGCCCTGCAATCATCCTCGTCACTCTCCTCTGCTCCATTCTGCCCACATCCTGTTTGAAGTGAGGCCTCCAGACCTGCACAAACTACTCCAGGTGTGTTTTTGCTGACAGCTGACTTACAGCAACCCTGTAGGGGTTTCAAAGCAAGAGATGTTCAGAGATGGTTTGCCGTTGCCTGCTTCCACATCACAAAGCTGGTGTTCCTTGTTGTTGTTGTTGTTGTTCAGTCGCACAGTCGAGTCCGACTCTTCGCGACCCCATGGACCAGATTACGCCAGGTGTTCCTTAGAGGTCTCCCATCCAAAGACTTGCCAGGGCTGACTTTGCTCCATCTTCTGCTCCATCTTCTACACGACTTGCTTCCGAGACCTGATAAGATTGGGCTAGCCTGGGCTATCCAGGTCAGGGTTCCCTTCTTATTTTAATTGTGCCATCCTAGGTAAGTCCTGGCCTGGATGATGCAGGCTGGCCTGATCTCATCAGGTTTCAGAAACTAAGCAGGGTCAGCCATGGTTAGTATTTGGATGGGAGACCATCAAGGAAGTCTAGTTGTGCTACGAAGAGGCCAAACAGTGCCATGTGCCACCTTTGAATGTCTCTTGCTCTGAAAACCCTTCAGGGCTGCTATTTGTCAGCTGTGACTTGAAGGTGTGTTCCACCTCCATCTTAAGCAAGAGTGACCTTTTCTTAAATCCTTGGAAGTCAATGGCCTTAGAAAGGTGTAATCCTGCTGTAGTTAGCCCTGCCAATCTCTCTGCCTTCCTGTTTGGGGGCGGGGGGGAAGAACGGCAAGAAGTTTGCCTTGAATGATGAAATTAGATGCACTCCGGCAGAAAGCCTCAGCTTTCGGTTGTCAGAGCAACCTATGTATTGTGGAGCAATATAGATTGGGTTGGATCCACTGTGATTTCTGAAACGTATGTAAGAATAACATAGATATGGGCCTTTGTTTGTGTTGCCACCCACACTAGACACTCAAATGGGAGCTGGTGCAAAACAACCATTTCACAAAGAGGGGAAGTGAGAGAAACGGAGGAGTCTTGTCTAAAAGCGTGATTTATCGGCAGAGATTATTTAAGTTGGAGGCTTTAAAAGCTGCGTTGCTGAAATTGCCTGTGAATTCTATTTTTTTTTTTTACACTTCCCACCTCCTTCCTCCTGTCTCTACCCCATCTCTTTCTGTAGTAATTGTGGATAATTTGATGTGTTGGAAACCTTCTCCTCTTCGCTTTTAAAAACTGTTAAAAAGAGTTCTGGTGGAAAACCTTAACTTCATGACGACCTGACAGCGTTGATCGGGGACCTCTAAAAATCCTCCCGCTCTGCTGTTATTTGAAAAGCTGGTGTGTGCCAAGTGGGAAGCAGCACATGGAAAGTCCATAACCCCAAAGCAATTGTGTGTGTTTATTTATTTTACCACAATCTTCTGCTTCAGGTTTGCCCCCAGGACAGGGTCTTGGACACCATCAGCCCCACAGCAGATTCCCCTCCAGGGCTGTGGCCCATTGAGAACTTTCTCAGTTAGTTGCAGGGCCAATCCAAGCCTGGTTAACAAGCCTTGAGCTCCAACAGGAATCCTGCTTTGAAATATCTCTTACTCCCAGTTAAGCGGTTGCACTACTCCTCAACATATGAAAGGGAAGGGAAGGAACACCCATGAACATGAAAAAACTATCCTATACCGAATCAGACCCATGGTCCATCAAAGTCAGTATTATCTACTGAGATCTCCAGGGTTTCAAGCCGAGGTCTTTCCCATCGCCTACTGCCTGGTCCTTTTAAGTGGAGATGCCAGGGATTGAACCTTGGACCTTCTGCATGCCAAGCGGAGACTCTGCCACTGAGCCATGGCCCCTCCCCATGCTGTCCCACCTCCACTGTGTCCATTGTGCCATGCATGATGTGGGTGATATAGATAGATGCCAGGATGTGGAATGTTATGTGCAGCCTGATCTTGTCAGAGCTCACAAGCTAAGCTGGGTTGGTACTCAGAAGGGAGACCACCAAAGAAGGCTCTGCAGAGGAAGGCAATGGCCAACCACCTCTGCTTCTCACTTGCCTTGAAAGCCCCTTCCTGGGGTAGCCATAAATCAGTTACAATTTGACAGCACCTACATACATATAGATGCCAAATCCTGCTGATGCTTTGTTTGTACAGTCTTCTCCTTCACCTCCCCATTTAGTAAGGAAAAGTTATGCAGACCGGGAGTTCCCAACCACCAACACCTTTCCTGGTACCCGCCAAGTATTTTTATAAAGGGGGTAGGGCCAGGTGGGCCTTGTGTCCAAGCTGATTGGCTGGGCTGATTAAAATGCATCACGTTAAGCAGAGCTTCTGCCTTAAATGTCGAAGAATTACTTTGAGAGCTATGCATAATCTCACTCCCTGACATTTTGTGGCTGACTCCCCTCCACAGGCAGCCATTTTGGTGCTGCACTCCCCCCCCCCGTGTCAGAATTCCAAAGGTGACCACAGGCTCAAAAAGGCTGGGGACCCCTGATATAGACTGAGTGTCATCTGAATACTTCAGCGTGTAGAACATCCATTTCCTATGTGAGATGAAGGACCATGGTTCAATAGCAGAAGATCCATTTTTCATGGAGAAGGCTTGGGCCCAGTGCCAATCATCTTCAGTTACGCAGCTTGATAAACCAATGGCCTGAAGTGGGAACTTCATATTTGTGTGACGGGGAAAACATCACGTACCTCTCCTCCATTATGATAAAGATAAACACTGTATCTCAAGTGGGTTCAAACATCTCCATAGCCCCTGGAATCTTATATATATAGGCCCATCTGAAAAATCTGACCTTCTGTTTTTGAAATTTCACCTTCATTCGAATGAATGTTGAGGTTCTTTTCAGTTCCTCATGAATATCCCAGACAAGCAAGGGACGTGTGGGGGTGGGAATCCGACTAGAAGGACATCTAGAAATGAAGCAGCCTCATGTGTAAGAATGCAGCCAGATAACAATATTTTATTCAAGGAATAAATTCAGAAAAAAGAGGGGAAAGGCACATTAGCTTTAAAAACAAGCCTTGTCTTGCGAAATAATGGAAATGGACCACTATAAGACAAACTATGATCTGTACAGCTGGAAGTCAAATAATAACCATCATATCTGGGAAACACAATGGAGGAGAACCTGTCAGAAGGAAGGGAATTAAAATATATCCAATTGTTAAAACAGCACAACACGAAGTTGTTTCGACTTGGTTCTGGTTGTACGGACCTGAAAGGGGGTGTGTGGGAAGCTTTCAGGTTTTCATCCATGAGAAATGAAAATGTGAAAACGGCAATTTCAGGTTTCTACCCAGCTCTGGATGGTCCCACAGGGAAACATTACACTTTTCCCCTCTCGATGCTGGGCTGCCTCTTGCTTGTTAGTTTGTTAGGGAAAAAAAAATAAAACAAAGTGAAAGGCATAGATGTGAATCGACTGCAATGGGAACCAAATACGGAATAGCATCAATTATCATAAAATAATATATATTGACTGAAGCAAGAATGTGCTGGGGTGGTGGTGGTGGAAACGGCTATTTGGATTGGTTGCAAAGACATGTTGAGCTAACAGAGGGATATTTGTGAGGGTCCGTGCTCATGAGTTAAAACTGAAGCTGGCACTTAAAAAAAAGAAGTCAAATTAGGTATAGTCCCTGAAGTTTAGGGCAAACATACTGTACGCAGTATCTCACTCACTAACCCCCCTCCAACCTGTCCTCGGTCCACCAGGGATAGCCCCTCTCTGCTTCAGTTTAATTGATGCCCTCGGCTGCTCCGCTGTGTTCTGTGTCAGGATGGCGCTCGGCCAACACCGCAGCTCCTCTGCTTGCCACTGGCATGATTCTTTTGAAATAGGGTTGCCAGATTCCCCCAGCTACCAGTGAGGGATGGGGGGGGGGTAGGGTTGCCAGCTCCAGACTGGGAAACTCCTGGAGTTTTGAGGCTGCGTCCTGGGGAGAACAGGAACCTCAGTGAGGTACAGTGCCACAGAGTCCACCCTCCAAAGCATCCATTTTCTCCATGGGAACGGATCTCTGTTAGCCTGGAGAGGAACTGTAATTCCGGGGAATCCTCAGGTCCCACCTCGAGGCTGACATCCCTCTTTTGAGACAATTAAATGGCCTGGCAGCACCCATCCTGCAGTTGTATTCTTAGGAGGCCAGCTAAGAAGAGAGAACTTAATGTCTGCACAATTTTTTGCAACACTAAATCCATTCACCTTTATAGCAATATCACTCTTCCAAATGGTGCCTGATTGGCGCAGGGTGGTGGGGCAGTTTGAGAGCCATTCACCAGAAGCAACCCATTTAAGAGTCTTTGCCTATGTCAAGTTCTCAAGAATCCAGACTCCTTGAGCACCTTCAGCCACCTCTTTCCCAGGTAGGCTTGCCAGCCTCCAGGTGGAGCCCGGAGATCTCCCATTTTTACTACTGACCTCCAGCTGACAGAGATCAGCTCCCCTGGAGAAAATGGCTGCTTTGAAGGGTGGACTCTATGGCATTGTACTATGCTGAGGCCCCTCCCCTCCCCAAACCCCGCCCTCTCCTGGTTCCACCCCCAAAGTCTCCAGGTATTTTCCAACCCAGACCTGGCAACCCTATTCCCGGGCCCCTTGCCTCCCTGTGAGGAAAGGCTAGAAACCCTGGGATGTTTCAGGGTTGTCTGTTTGTTTTAGTGACTAAAGGTAATTAAAACGTGATAGAGGTTTACAGAATTATGCACAGGGTGGAGAAAGTGAATACAGAGAGCTTTCTCTCTCTCTCCCGTGATACTAGTAGTTGTGCGTGGGGCACCCAATGAAGTTGACAGGCGAGAGGTTCATAACAGATAAAAGGAAAGACTTCCTTCACTCAATGAGTAACTAAATTGAGGAATTCACTGCCAGGGGATAAGTGACCCCAGAACTGAACTTTGCTGGTCTTAAAAAGTGCCACTGGAGTCAAACTTTACTCTTGTGTAGAGTTACTCTAGTGCAAACTGATTGATTTTGATGAGCCAAGGCTAGAGTAAGTCTGCATTGGATTGCTCTGTCAGTGGTGACCTCTCGAGGGTTTTCAAGAGAAGAGCTGGGCGGAGGTGGTTTGCCATTGCCTGCCTCTGTGAAGAGACCCTGGACTTCCTTGGTGGTTTCCCATCCAAGTACTTACCAAGGATAACTCTGCTTAGTTTCCAAGATCTGGTGAGATCGGGCTAGCCTGGGCCATCTGGGTCAGGGCCTGTCATTATCCACAGGCCTTTCTTAAGGGCCTAAAAATGGTTCCATGCATTGAGAAGGGACACAGCCACCAAAGCGGCACAGGATAAGTCTTCAAATGCTGTAATTTGCTACCATCCCAGCTGATGTACTCCTGGTATTTAAATATCTCCAGGAATAGGTTTGGGTTTTTTTTAAAAAAAAACAAACAGCAGGTTGACAATGCCCAAGGTGCTATTTCATGTCATATATTGCAGCTCTCAAGACATGCAAGAGATGGTTGAGTACATTAGAAATCCCGTCAGGCGGAGGGAAAGAAAGAGCTATTGTCATAACATTATTCTGAGCTGCGGAAACGATTCCTTGTGGCGTTAATCAAACATGTGCCACGCTGGGAAACTGAACTGGTTGGCCTGATTTAGATGCTGATTGTTCCATTGTTGATGGGCTTTTAATGCATGTCAGTGTCTCTATACAGTGCCTCAAGTCGTTTCAGAAAGGTGATTTCTAAATATTTAAATTAATAACTATTCATGGCTGATGCAGTGATCTAGCTCTCACCGAGGGGGCAGACCTGCCTTTGGGTTGTACCCCTGCAAACTGTATGTTCAGCCTGAATGGGATAATAAGTACCCTCTGCATACAAAACTAGATGTCAGGGAGAAGAGTTCTAGCCTTGGATTCCAGTCACCAACGAAGCTGTTAGAAACTGCACTGTCTACAACGAGCAGGGAAGCCACATGGTGTCAGATCAAGGACACCACATGATCAAGGAGGGGCAGTGTGTTGTAATGGTTAAAGAAGAAAAGTTGGGTTTTATACCTCACTTTTCACTTCTGTAAGGAGTCTCAAAGCGGCTTACCATCTCCTTCCCTTCTTCCTCTCCCTACAACAGGTACCTTGTGAGGTAGGTGGGGATGAGAGTTCTGAGAGAACTGTGACTGGCCCAAGGCCACCCAGCAGGCTTCATGTGGAGGAGTGGGGAATCAAATCTGATTAGAGTCTGCCACTCTTAACCACTAAAGTGGTTAAAATGTGGAATTTGCTGCCAGAAGATGCAGTGATGGCCACGGGGTTAAAAAAGCTTTAAAAGGGGATCATATAGATTCATGGAGGATAAGTCTGTCAGTGGCTTCTAGCCATGGTGACTGAGGGGAACTTCCACATTCAGAGGCACTAATCTTCTGAATCCCAGAGCCAGGAGGCAACATCGGGAAGGCCTCGGCCTCTATGCCCTGTTGTTGGCCCTCCAGAGGAACTGGTTGTCCATTGTGTGAGATGGGATGCTGGAATAGATGGACCACTGGTCTGATCCAGCAGGGCTTCTCTGGTGCCCTTATGGTAATGGCATCACCATTCTACAGTGAAACTCATGGATTACTTTGGGCCAGACACTTTCTTGCTGGCTAACCCACCTCACAGGTAGATTCAAGTCAAGTAGCTGTTCTCCTACAGGCAAACAGAGCTACCCTCTGAAGTCACCTGGGAAATGGGAGGCAAGGGACCATGTTGCCTCCTGAACTTATTGGATGAGAGGTGGGATTTAAAAGATCTAACATTTAAAGGAAACCTTCCCCCCCTTGATCTCAGCTCATAACCTGACATCAGTGACCACGCAAGCAGTTTAATATTATGTTTTTGTGCACATTGACAGGAAATCAGTCCAACACATATTGACAGGGATGTGAATTAGTTTATCAAAAATTAAACACTTTTTTTAAAAAAAATCTGCCTCATTATTGTGATTATTAAAATCAAGAACAAATCCCTCAGCCAACTCACTTTTGGTGCCCCCATTAATATCACTTCAATTTTTTTTTAAAAAAAAACAAAAACTGGAGGCTGTTCAATCTAAGTTTCTGAGAACAGTTCTCCAAGTCCCCCCTGGTACTTCAAATGCCTTGATCAGAATAGAAACTGGCATGAACCCAGTGGAGGCGAGGCTTTGGATGTCAGTTATTCAATATTGGCTGGAACTTTTCATTTTTTCCCTAGAGGATTGACAAGTTTAATTTTCCAGGATACCTTTGTCCCTCCTTGGCTAAGGGCCATTGAAGGAGGAAAAAAAACCCAAAACTTTCTCACCTTGGCCTCTCAAAACAATTTCTTAGCCCCCTCGCATATGGCAAAGCAAGAGAGTTAGTGAGACAGAGGATCCAGGACATAGCTAGGCAGGAGGATCTTAACATCTCATGCAAATGGCGAGCCCTGTTAGAACCACTGTATAAGGTAGTGCCTATGCCCTAACCTTTTTATTTAGAAAATCGTGAGTTAAGGAGAATGTTTACCCTCCTGAGATGGGATGCACTCCCTTCAGCGGTTACAGAACACACAAAATCCCTTGCTGATTGCATATGTCCCTGTTGCGATGATGGAATTGAAACTTTAATGCACGTTGTATATGACTGCAGGACATATAGCCATTTTTGAGATATTCTCCCACTCTCTACAACTACTTTAGCCTCAACTAGTCGAACGATGCGGTTACTGAAGAACCTCTTAGAAAGTGGGCTCCCTGAGGTCACAACTAAGCTTCCCAGATTTGGTTGGTTAGCTGTCAGGACTTGAGAGCCGCTAGTGAAAGGAGAACAGATGTAATCTGCTGTAGGATTTAACATGTTTGACTCGCAGGCGCCATTTGATATTTTTATTTGATACATTTCATAGATGCTTGTGGTTTTATGGCTTCTGACAAATTCAGTTTGACAACTGTATTAGATTGTGGCATTTGCTATGACTCAACTATTAGTGTTCGACAACAAATGAGTTAGAGATCCGGCATAGTTAGGAGTGCCAGCCTCCAGGTGGGGCCTGGAGTCGTCCCAGAATCTCAACTGAACTCCAGATGACAGAGATCGGTTCCCCGGAGAAAACAGCTGCTTTGGAGGGTGGGCTCTATGGCATTAGATACCAATGAGGTCCCTCCCCTCCCCAAACCCTGCTCTCCTCGGGCTCCTTCCCCTAAATCACCAGATTTTTTTTCAGTCTGGAAACGGCAACCCTAAGCACCGTATTTCCAGGGGCACATGGATTTCTGCCCAGAAAGTGCGACTTCCACAATGCCCTCCCCTCCTGGTGAAGCCCTCACATACCCAATCCCGTTCTTGGGAGTCCAACCCAATTCTTGTTCATAGTCGTTGATGTTCACTGTTCCAGTGCTTGGCTGTCTGGTTCAGTGTAAGCAGAGTTCACACTTAAAAGGGTTGGGTGGGGGATGAAACTGATCATCAGCAGGGTTAATTTTGTCATGTAAAAGAGGAGCCTATTTCTGATTGGCCCTGACCTGGATGGCCCAAGCTAGCCTGATCTCCTCAGTTCTTGGAGGCTAAGCAAGGTCAGCACTGAACAGTACTTGGATGGGAGATAGGGTTGCCAACCTCCAGGTGGTGTCTGGAGATCTCTTGGGATTCCAACTGATCTCCAAGCGACAGAGATCGATTCACCTGGAGAAAATGGCTGCTTTGGCACGTGGACTTTATTGGCTCTATACCCCATTGTAGACTCTCCCCTCCCCAAACCCTGCCCTCCCTAAACTACACCCCCAAATCTCCAGGTATTTCCCAACCTGGAGCTGGCAACCCTAATTGGGAGACCATTAAGGAAGTCCAGGGTTGCTACGCAGAAGCAGGGAATGACAAAACACTTCTGAGTGTCTCTTGTCTTAAAACCCTACAGTCAGCTATAAGAACGTAAAAGAAGCCAATGTTGGATCAGGCCAATGGCCCATCTCGTCCAACACTCTGTCACACAGTGGCCAAAAATACCAGGTGCCATCAGGAGGTCCAGCTGTGGGGCCAAGACACTAGAAGCCCTCCCACTGCTGCCCCCCCCAAGCACCAAGAATACAGAGCATCACTTGCCCCAGACTGAGAGTTCCTATCTATACCTTGTGGCTAATAGCCATTGAGGGATTTTTGCTCCATGTACTTATCTAATTCCCTCTTGAAACTGTCCATGCTTGTAGCTGCCACCACCTCCCGTGGCAGTGAATTCCATGTGTCAATCACTCTTTGGGTGAGGTACTTCCTTTTAGCTATGACATTCCACCACCATTTCCTGCCAATACGGATAAGCTTATACAACCAAATTCAATTATTTTAGATTCTGCCTCTTGTTCTTAGTTCCAGCTTGCCTCCTTATTTTTTGCTGCTCTCATCTATTATCCTCTTATGTTATTTTACATCATTTTATGCCATTTTGCAACTCTTCCTATTCGTATATGGGCCCCATTTTAATGCCACGTTTATCATTTTTACACCGTTCTTGTGCCATATATACATCATTTATACAATTCTGTTTCAAAAATAACAGTAAACATCCAGTCATTTAATGGGGAAGACCCCATCTGTAGAAAGAGAAACTGCTGCAAAAATGAAGATTGGTGGGTTGGTTTCCCTCAAGGGAGAAACAAAATCAAATGCTGCTAATTGAATTGAACCAGACAGCTTTTGAAATTTGCTGTTATACCCACTTTCTGCAGTATTTCTACCAGTCATCAGTGGGCATTCATGGGTTTTCTCTCCTTTTCCTTAAATCTCTCCCCCCAAAAAAACAACAACAACAACACACCCCTAATTTTAAATTCTGGGAATATTTGGAGATTTCAACTTCTTCAGTTTTTGGATGTGTAAGCATCCCATCATAAGGACATAAGCAAAGTCATGTTGGATCAGGCCAATGGCCCATCCAGTCCAACACTCTGTGTTACACAGCGGCCAAAACCCAGGTGCCATCACGAGGTCCACCAGTGGGGCTAGAACTCCAGAAGCTCTCCCACTGTTGCCCCCCAAGCACTTTTCTGCTTCTTTGGGTATGAAGAGTGAACATGTGTATAGCCTTCATGTCTCAGTCGTACCACCAAAAGTAGTTTTTCAGAGCCAGTTTGGTGTAGTGGTTAGGAGTGTGGAGTCTAATCTGGGAGAACCGGGTTTGATTCCCCACTCCTTCCCGTGCAGCTGCTGGTGTGACCTTGGGTCAGTCACAACTTCCCTCAGAGCTGTTCTCTCACTGGCAGTTCTGGAGAGAGCTCTCTCAGCCCCACCTTATCTCACAGGGTGTCTGTTGTGGGGAGGGGAAGGGAAAGGAGATTGTAAGCGGCTCTGAGACTCCTTCGTGAAGTAAAGAGCGGGGTACAAATCCAATCTCTTCATCTTCTTTTTGAAACTCAACTATGGATTGCTGAATATGGAAGGATTTGCAAAACATTGTGTACGGTAATGATGCACACCTGCAGACAATAAGGACATATCACAGCTAGAGGCCAGTCTCACCTTAGAGACCAATCAGATTTGGGGGGAGGGTTTGTAAGCTTTCCAGAGTCAAAGCTCCCTTTGTCAGAGCTTTGACTCTCAAAAGCTCATACCCTGAAAAATCTTGTAGGTCTCTAAGCTGCTACTAGACACAAGCTTTGACGCTGGAAAACTCACACCCCCTCCAAATCTTGTTGATCTCTGAGGTGGTACTGTACACAAGCTTTGACTCTCGAAAACTCATACCCTGAGAAATCTCATAGGCCTCTAAGTTGCTAGATCAAGATGGGGAGCCGTGTTAGTCTGTCTGTAGCAGTAGAAAAGACTGAGAGTCCAGTAGCACCTTAGACTGACAAAATACGTGGCTCTACTGGCGTCTTGCTCTTTTCTACTGCTACAGACAGACGAACACGGCTCCCCAACCTGATCTATCGCCATGGGAGGCACCACATTTAGCCCGACAGAACGAAAATCCATCAGCCTTGTGAATTGCACTCGTACAAACAGATGTCATCTTTCTCACCAAACGCAGAAGAATGGACGTTATACCAAAGAGAATGAGAATTTTTTTTAAAAAAAACCCACTACAGTCCACTTACCCCACAAACTATGGTGAGAGTTTGCGTCACGAATTTTCCAAGAAGCTATCGAAACGTTTGGGCAGCGTCTTGTACCAGAAACAAAACCCGATCAAGGAAGAGCTCACTGAACTTGACTCCTCCTGGCTACAGAATCAACCCGGTATTTGAAGAAGTGGGCCATGACTCATGACATACTTTGTCAGTCTTTATGGTGCTGCCGGACTCTTGGGTCTTCTCTAAGGCGCTACCAGACTCCAGTCCAGCTGTGCTACTGCAGACCCACCCAGCTGCTCTATGAAATGATCTTCCTTTGTTATCTTTGGCCCAATCGGCATCTGGCATCTGCTCCGCTCCAGGCTGCAACAGAAATTCCCCTCTATGTTGCAAGCCACTTTCACTTTGATTGATTGTCGGATTTCACGGCAGCGTCCAGACTGCATGCCTGCTTTCACTTCCTTTGATCTCTTGGTTTTATGGTAGCCATCTGCATAGATTTATGGCTGTTTTATGGCCATTCAGGGGTGACTCTGCAGTCAGTATGGTGTTGGCCCGGGGTATTTGAATGTGGTTTTGAGCCGCATTTTTTTTTCTGTTCCATTGTGGGTTTGGTAAAACAACGGAGCAAATGCTCGATGCAGAATGGGCCTATGAAAGCATAAGACTCAGAACCAGAATTCCTCTCTCTTTAACAGTCAGTACGGTGTTGGCCTGGGGTATTTGAATGTGGTTTTGAGCCGCATCTTTTTCTGTTCCAGTGTGGGTTTGGTAAAACGGCGGAGCAAATGCTAGATGCAGACTGGGCCATAAGACGTACAGTTTTTAAAGAAGAAGAAAGCAATTCATCTTCCAGAGTGAAGTCATCTATTAATTTTTTTTTAAAGTCTGCCCTTTTTCTGCATAACAGATTATTTCAGATAATTTGGGTGTGATTCGCAGAACTAAATCAGGCAACGAGCCCCCTCCCCCTTCCTATTTAGCTGAGCATAATGCTCCCAGATTTGCGTAAAATATATTAGCGCCCGGGAAAACAGCTCATTCTTATCACCCAGACGCTGCCTGCATTTCCATCTGCGGCGTGCGCGAGATCTCATTCCAAAGCATAAACATTCATGGCACCGCATATTCACTGTTAACAAATAAATTTAAATTGGCTATTGTAAAGCCATAATAGCAAAGATTTTCGAGTGTCATATGACAATATGTTGGTTAGCAGAGCGTGGGGTATTCTTAGCACGCTCACTCCTGCTTGATTTTGTTCCCCCCCATTGTGGCGTAAGGCAAATATAATACCGTCATTGTCAGAATGTGTTCAATCAGCAACAAAATTGTGGGCGTTTGAAACATACCAAAAGTCGACTAATAGCTAAAATTAAAGTTTGCACGACTGTTTACAAAGAAAAAGGTATCTCGGATATGTTTGGAGGGAATGAAGGGAGTCTGTGGCTGCGGTCACACACACTAAATAATCCACTTTCAGTACACTTTCAGTGCTCTTTCCAGCTGGATTTTACTGGGGCCCTTTCTGCACTCTCCTTTTAATCCATGTTCACCGCAGTGTCCTTCAAGCAATTCTGCACTAAAATCAAACTAAACCTTCTTTTTATTCTGTTCCCCGCCCCCATTCTGCATTACATGACCTCCCTTCAGTGGTCAGCCAGGTTTCAGCCTGCTGCTGCCCCGGGTTATTTGGATGCTGTTTTGCCCTGGACTTAAATTGCCTCAACTGGAACACTGGGAAAATCCAGAATGGGAGGCAAATGCGGAAAGGACTTGTGTGAACTGACACAATCCAGTTGGAAAGTGCATTGAAAGTGGATTGCTTAGTGTGTGTGTGACCGCAGCCTGAGTGTCGGGATGGAGCAGAGGTTCTGTCCTAAATGGAATCCAAGCTGGAACAATGGGTTTCGGTGGGGCAGAAGCTTTTGCACAGAGCCTGCTACTTCTTTGCCTATTTTGTAAGTAGCCTAGTGGAGCTAGAGGTAAAAGGAAGGCTATGATGCTGGAATTCAGCTCAGGAAAAACCTGCCAGCTTTGCAGTGCAGACACGGAGAGCCAGAGTGAAGTAGTGGTTCAGGCGGCAAACTAAGATCTGGGGGACCCAGGTTCAAATCCTCACTTTGTAGGGTTGACAGCTCTGGGTTGGGAAATACCTGGGAATTTGGAGGGTTGGGACTTGTAGAGGGTGGGATTTGTGGAGGGACCTCAGCAGGGTACAATGTCTGACAGCCCTCCCTCCAAAGCAGCCATTTTCTCCAAGGGGAATGATTACTGTCATCTGGAGAACAGTTATAAAAATGGGAGATCTCTAGGCCCCACCTGGCAGCTGGCTGCCCCATCGCTCTGCCATGGAAGCTCGCTGGGTGACCTTGGGCCAGTCACCCCCTCTGAGCCTCAACTAGTTCACAGTGTTGTTTTGAGGTAGAATGCAGGAGGGGAGGATGACGTCAGCTGCTTTGGGTTCCCCACTGAGGATCAAGGCAGAGTATAAATGAACCACCCAGATCTGGATAGCTCAGGCCAGCCCAGTCTGGTCAGATCTCGGAAGCTAAGCAGGGCCGACCCTGGCAAGTAATTGGAAGGGAGACCTCCAAGGAATACCAGGGCTCGGGAC
This sequence comes from Gekko gecko, assembly GCA_029375565.1. NCBI lineage: Eukaryota > Metazoa > Chordata > Lepidosauria > Squamata > Gekkonidae > Gekko > Gekko gecko. The sequence continues at coordinate 131,302,160 of JAPDNY010000008.1, read as the reverse complement.
ACAGAGGCAGGTGATCAAGCCGCCTCTCTGAAATGTCCAAACCTCACTAGGGGTGTCCAGAAGTCAACATGGCTTCCAGGCACGCAAGCACATACACAAGTACTCCCCCCCACACACACACACACACAAAGAAAGAAAGGCAGGGTATAAATGAACTAAATGAACGAGATGAATGAATGTAGCGCATACACTGATTGCCCAGTGGATCACATGGCTGTCGGGGAGAATCACGCAAGAACTGTGAGATCAGCACAGATGGCACAGGCCATATGGTCGAAATACATGCAAGCCTGGTACCTCTTTTGTTTCTTGTACAGGATTTTTGTGTTTTGGAGACTGTGCTGATAGGCTTCACATTTGTGAGGAAATCCTGTGAAGGACTGGGTGACAGCCCTTATCATACATAAGAACATAAAGAACATAAGAGAAGCCAATGTTGGATCAGGACAATCGCCCATCCAGTCTAACACTCTGTATCACACAGTGGCCAAAAATACCAGGTGCCATCAGGAGGTCCACCAGTGGGGCCAGGACACTAGAAGCCCTCCCACTGTTGCCCCCCCCTCCCAAGCACCAAGAATACAGAGCATCACTTGCCCCAGACCGAGAGTTCCTATCTATACCTTGTGGCTAATAGCCACTGATGGACCTCTGATCCATACGTTTATCCAATTCCCTCTTGAAGCTGTCCATGCTTGTAGCTGCCACCACCTCCTGTGGCAGTGAATTCCATGTGTTAATCACTCTTGGGGTGAAGAAGGACTTCCTTTTATCCGTTCTAACCTGACCACTCAGCAATTCCACGGAGTGTCTACGAGTTCTTGTATTGTGAGAAAGGGAGAAAAGTGCTTCTTTCTCTACCTGCTCTATCCCATGCATCATCTTATAAACCTTGATCATGTCACCCCTCAGCCGTCATTTCTCCAAGCTAAAGAACCTCAAGCGCTTTAAACTTTCTTCATAGGGAATGTGTTCCATCCCTTTTACCATTCTAGTTGCCTTTTTCTGCACTTTTTCCAATGCTATAATACAGTGTGCTTCAGCAGTCATTTGGATGCACCAGAGTGTTTGGCTGTCCAAGTGATGTGGAGTTCTTTGGGGCATCTGAAATACCATCCATTCAGTGATTAAAGGCTTTAATAAGGTGTTGAAGAGGCCTCTAAGCCAGAGGTCTATTGGGTTAAATGGAAAAAGAGGGAAAAAAATCATTTTTCTTGGAAGCACCGAAGCTTTTCACAGGATCCCTGATCCTCCACATTTCCCGGTTTAGGGGAAAATGGTGTTCAAACAGATTACAAAAATGATCTGACTCCAGTGGTAACAAAAGAAAGAAATTTTTACTTACAAAAAAATAGAAGCATGCCTTACATGATGTATTCATGTAGGTACATTTGATTTCTTGTGAACAGATTAACTTCAAACAGGTTAACTTCCTCCATCTCCAAGCTCAGGTAAGAGAGAGAAGAAGAGAGGCCCTGTATAAAATGGAAACAGAAGGCAAGCCACGGCCAAGGAGGCTCAACATCTAACTGGTGGGGCCAACTGCCAAGGGGTACCTAAATGAGAGAATTCTCTTAACCCTTTCCCTCCCAGATCCTCTTGCATGCAGAGTGACAATATCCAACAAGGTCTTCAACCCATGGGTCAGGATCCTAAGGTGGGTCACAGAGCTCACCTGCTGGCCACAAGCCTCTGTACAGCTGCCAGCTTTGCTGCTTTCTGGAAGGATCTGCTGGTAGTGTGCATACATAAGGCAGCTAGAGGTCCAGGTCTCCTGCCTCTCATTGCACATGTGCTGGGAAGAAAAGCAGGATAGCAAGGCAAGGTCTTTCACCGGAGGAGAAGGTTCCTTTTTAGCACAGGCAAGTTCAAAGGCTACCACCATGCTATGAATGCTGTCCCTTGTCTTCTGCCCAGCACAGCTGGGCCAGGCTGCCCTAGGCTTCCCAACACCGTGTTGGCAAATAGCAATAAATTTGGGGGGTGGAGCCTGGGGAGGGTGGAGTTTGGGGAGGATGTGATGTAACATCCAGGTTACACTCTAGGAATTGCCCTTTGTCTTCATGATCTTTGCCAGAGAGATTATAGGAAATTCCTAAAGTATCACTATGGGAGTGATTTTTTTCCGCTGCTCCTCAGTTTCTGTAGAATAGGAAATAAAAGAACATAAGAAGAAACCTGATGGATCAGACTAGTAGTAGTATTTCTCTTTAAGTGTCTCACACAGTGGCCAACCAGCTCATCTGGAGGGCCAACAACAGGGCATAGAGGCTGACACCTTCCCCTGATGTTGCCTCCTGGCTCTGGGATTCAGATGTTCAGTGCCTCTGATTGTGGAGGTTCCCCTCAGGCACCATGGCTAGTAGCCACTGATAGACCTATTCTCTATGAATCTGTCTAATCTCCTTTTAAAGGTGTTTATTCCTGTGGCCATTGCTGCATACTGTAGCAGCAAATTCCACATTTTAATCACTCTCTGTGTAAAGAAAAAGAAGAGTTGGATTTAAATCCCACCCTTCACTCAGAGTCTCAGAGCAGCTTACAATCTCCTTCCCTACATCTCCCCACAACTAACACCCTTTGAGGCATGTGGGGCTAAGCGAGCTCTGAGAGAACTGTGACTGACCCAAGGTCACCCAGCTGGCTGCATGTGGAGGAGTGGGGAATCGAACCCGGTTCCCAAGATTAAAGTCTGCCACTCTTAACCAAAGTTAAGTATTTCCTTTTGTCTGTCCTGAATCTACTGACCATCAGCTTCATTAGATGAGGTTAGATTGAGGTTGGAGGTGGAGAATTCCCTGCTGGACCAAGGCTGTCCCCACCCATTGGTCTACTCGTGCTTCATATGTACTTGCTATGGGGAACCCCCTGGTGATGTAAAAATGACCACCCTTTCCAAGGCTTCACATAAGAGAACATAAGAGAAGCCAATGTTGAATTAGGCCAATGGCCCATCGAGTCCAACACTCTGTCACACAGTGGCCAAAAATACCAGGTGCCATCAGGAGGTCCAGCAGTGGGGCCAGGACACTAGAAGCCCTCCCACTGCTGCTCCCTCCAGCACCAAGAATAGAGTGCATCACCTGCCCCAGACTGAGAATTCCCTTCTATACCCTGTGGCTAATAGCCACTGATGGGCTTCTGCTCCATATGTTCATCTAATTCCCTCTTGAAACTGTCCATGCTTGTAGCCGCCACCACCTCCTGTGGCAGTGAATTTCATATGTTAATCACCCTTTGGGTGAAGAAGTACTTCCTTTTATCTGTTCTAATCTACAAAATCTACAGAAATGCTGCATCTCCAGTAGGAGTATAGTGAAGTGGAAAGAGTGACATGAGAGCCACAGAAGGGACTAAGGTCTCTAGGCCTCCAAGTAGGTCAGTTGTGATGGACCTGTAGCGTAGGATGGAAAAAGTCTGTTCCAGCGTAGAGCTGAGCAAATGTTCCACATATGGTATCTTCCTGTAGATCAGGGGTGGCCAAACTGCAGCTCAGTAGTGACATGTGGCTCTTTCACATGGCCTAATTTAATGTTAATGAAAAGCAAACTTGCATATTTCCCAATAAAAACGTATGTGTGATATCTGTTCATGTCTTGTGGCTCTCAAACATCCGACGTATATTCTGTATGGCTCTTACGTCAAGCAAGTTTGGCCACCCCTGCTGTAGAGTGTTCATAATTTTGTCAGGAAGTTTTAGATCTCTACTTTTCATTTTGTGAATTCAATGGTATTGACATTAGAAGAGCCCCTCTGGGTCAGGCCGGGGGGCCGTCTAGGCCAGCATCCTGCCTTTCACAGTACTGAACCATGACACAGAGGCTGAGGCCTTCCCCTGAGGGTGCGTCCCTAGCACTGATATGCAGAGAATATGGGAGTTCACTTTAGTCCCCATGGCTAGTAGTCGTTGATGGACGATCCTTCATGAATCTGTCTAATTCCCCTTTAGAGCCATCATCTATGCTTGTGGTCATCGCTATATCCACTTGGCAGTGAATTCCTTCATTTACTTGCTCATGGAGTGAAGAAGTATTTCCTTGTCTCCCTTCTGAATCTATAGCCCGTCTTCTTCTGCATCTCTTGAGAAGTCCTGAAGTTTGACAGCCCCTCTGCTCCCGCGTGGAGGTGCTTATGCCAATGGTAGCTTTAGTGTTCTTGTATTTCTCTTTAAATGCATCGCCCTCTCCCCTCTCGCTAAAACCGCGAGTATGCTTGATTGTGCTTTGGTGGGTAGCAGGAAAGGCGTTCTGTCATCTTCATAGCCTTGCCTCCTGGCACACCTGGGGCAGATTATTATGTTACAATAACAAATGCCTCCTTGTGCCTCTACTGTTGAAAGGAAGTTTGGGTAAACATCAAGAAGGGCTTTCTGTCCGGTGCATCTGGCATTTAAAGGCGATGTTGATGGGCAGGTAAATGTCTGCAAATGCAGAATGTTGCAATCCCTCCGCTTCTATTCTTTCTTATGCTTCATTAAGTTAAAGTAATATTTATTTTATCAGACAAAATGCTCGCCTCCGGAAGACATCATTTCTATTGTAAATGGTTTTTCTTGGGGTCTTGTAAGAGATGGGGTAAATCAAAGAGGTTGAGAACACACACACATACAAAGTAGTATGACGCGATATACAATTGATATGGAAGTAGAGAAAAAGAAGAAGAGGAAGAAGAGGAAGAAGAGGAAGAGGAAGAGGAAGAAGAAGAAGAAGAAGAAGAAGAAGAAGAAGAAGAAGAAGAAGAAGAAGAAGAAGAAGACTGGATTTATACCGGGTCCTTCACTCAGAGTCTCAGAGCGGCTTACAAACTCCTTTCCCTTCCCCTCCCCACAACAGACAGCCTGTGTGGTAGATGGGGCTGAGAGAGCTCTGACAGAAATGGCTCTTTTTCAAGGACAGCTCTGAGAGAACTGTGATCGACCCAAGGTCATCCAGCAGCTGCATGTGGAAGAGTGGGGAATCAAACCCGGTTCTCCCAGAGCCCAAACACTTAACCACTACACCAAACAACTGAACTTGGAGCAACGCTTCCTAAACTCCCACCCACTCATACCTCTCTTGTACCTGTGATCCACTGATGACATTTTTACTGTCTGGACACATGGCAAGGAAGCCGCTGGACTCAAACTTCGTTCTTCTACTTCAGACCAACGCAGCTACCCACCTGAACGTATCTACAGTTGAACAAATTCCGAACAAAACGTCACACCAGTATTTTAATATGGAGCCAAATCAAAAGCAGGAAACCAAAAGCACACACGCGTTAAGACGGCATGCAGTGCTCAATAAAGTAAAACTCGTTGCTGAACATATATTTGCACAAAGGCTTCATCCGTAGCTTATAAGCATAATTAGCACAATCATATCTAACTCACACCGTGAAAAACAAAACAAGTCCCAAGAACCTGTGAGACAGCCAGAAAAGAAAACTTGAAATGTATCATGAACTCCTTACACAGTTCTGAAGAAGTGAGCCGTGACTCACGAAAGCTCCTGCCCTGCCACAAATTTCATTTAAGGAGCTATTGGACTCTCTCTCTTTTCAACTGCTACAGACAAACATAGCTACACATCTTGATCTATCTCCTTATATGCAATCACACTGACTTCAGTTATTTCTAAACTTCTGGGCATTTCTGGTCCAATTAACAGCATCGGTACACATGTGTGTCTCGTCAAACTAACATTAAATAACTTTCCCCCTTTTTTGAGGTTTTTCGAGAGATACCTTTGCAAGAGATGCCTTTAAACTCCTCACGGTGATAAAACACCTTTTGTTCAGATCTCTCTCTCTCTCTCTTTATTTATCTACCTCTCTCTCCAGTTTGGTTAAGAGCGGTGGACTCTAATCTGGAGAACCAGGTTTGATTCCCCGCTCCACATGCAGCCAGCTGGGTGCCCTTGGGTGAGTTGCAGTTCTCTTAGAGCTGTTCTCTCAAGAGCAGCTCTCTCAGAGCTCTCTAAGCTCTGCCTACCTCATGGGGTGTCTGTGGGAGATTGTAAGCTGCTCTGTGACTCCGAGAGAAGGGTGGAGTATAAATCCAACTCTTCTCCTTCTCCTCCTCCTCCTTCCCCCCCCTCCAATATGTTGGAAATGAGCAGTTCCATGGTATGAAACCTTGACACTGAATGTAACTGAGGAGGTTAGCATGTGGCTTGTTCATACGTATCACCTGTCACTTGAAATATGACAGTGCTGTAACGGCAGGGCCTTGGGGATTCCAGCACTCGGGGCCTGCTATTCAATTTGCATGACAGCCTCTTATGGAGTCCAACCCTCAGATAATTAACAGAGCCCCGGAGGCTTCTGCCTCTTGTATCGTCATGTGCTTGTTTTAATCACAAGGTGTTGGTTGCCGGGCTTGTTTTCGGTGCGCAAAGGGTCCTTTGGGCAAATAGGTGGTCTTAAAAAACATCTGCCTGTGCTGCGTTGACTTTTCTGGCGGCAGATTAAAATGTCGCAACTGGTTAGCCGGCTCCCTTTCGGGGAGCTCATTTAGTTCTGCAGAGAGGATACTTTGCGGAGAGTAAGGAAAGCGGCGGTGGAGGGAAATAGTCATTAACCGGGCCCATAGCTAGAGCACAAAGACAGGTCTTGGCATTTAGCATCTCGCTGCGGAGCACTGAAACATTGATGGCTGCTGTTTTTGAAACTGAACCGTATCCTCGGATTTGGAAAGTGCTGATTCTTTCAGGTCTGTAATGGCCCACTGTCAGCACGTCGACTTCCACTGGGATCTCCTCCTTCCCTCTTTCCCGAAACAGCTGCTGCCAATTACTTCTCCCGTGGCCTCTAACAGGACCAGTTCATGCGTGCTTGTTCTTTGCCTGACAAATACGGCATCCGGTGGTGACTTGCACGTGTGAATGTGCGGTCACAGATGAAACACCACAGCTAGGGCTTCAGTGCAGCCAAACCTTGGTGGTTGTTTTCCCCCCCCAGTGGAGACTGTTCACACAATCAGCTGCTGTTCACCAGGGGCAAAGTGAACAGAGAAGAAATCAAATGAGGCACCTTGCATGTGTGTCTTTGACTGAGCCACAGTCCCTGTTCCTCGCGTCCTAGTGATTAAAAGAGTCAGGGTGCATTGGATGGCTGTAAACACACCAACACTTTTTTATCCTCATAGACTCTCCGTCATCATATATTTGTTTCGATCGAGGGTCCCCAGCCTTTTTGAGCCTGTGAGCACCTTTGGAGTTCCGGCACAGTGTGGCAGGCGCAGCAACAAAATGGCTGCCACCAGAGGCAGAGCCAGCCACAAAATGATTACTGCGGCTGAACTTCAGTCACACAGTCTCCAGTAGCCAATCAGAAGCTTTGCTGGTCAAAAGCCCTGGTCACTTGGTGGGCCCCAGAGAAGGTTTTGGCGGGCATGATGGTGGCCAAGGGCACCACCTTGGGAACCCCTTGTTTAGGTATTTGTATCTTATTTTGGGAACCAAAAGCAGTCTACAGCAGGACACCCTCTAGTTTAAACAAACAAAAACAATAATATAGCAAGCCACATCTTAGATTGGTGCTGGATCTACTAGGTCAGCTCATCCAAGGGCACTGGCTGCAAGCCATCAGCTCTTTGGTTCTTGCCCTTCAGCTATTGCCTCTGCTTAACCCCTAGTTTTATACCTGTAACTGGAAGGAGAAGCAGAAGCTCATCTTAGATGTTCTACAGCAGGCAGAAATGGTCTCAGCCTTCCCCTCCCCGAATCAATATCTGGGTAGGAATCTAGGCCCGCCTGAAAGCCTTTGTGAGAGAATTTCTGTAAAGTATTCTGCACGTGGAGGAATACCGCTCATGACCTCCTCAGCAGCTCTCCTTTTCTTTTGCGTTATCTCGACTTGGCTCCCTTATGGCCGCGGACCCTCCCATCTCTTCTTCGACCGTTTCTGACTTACCGGAGTTGAACTGTATTTCCCATTTATGAGGAGGATTGCTTCTTGCAAATAGATACATGGAGGCTTCCAAACACGGTTCCCAGATTGTGACTGGTGACCAGAAATGGAATTCCGGCTGCCAGCAGGCTGGAAAAGACTCGAGTGGACTCTGCAGCCAAACTAACCCAGGGGTGTCAAACATATGGCCCGCGGGCCAGAACTGGCCCATCCAGGGCTCTTATCAGGCCTGCAAACAACTGATCGTTACCTTTATTGCTGGATGACAGAGACTGTGCGTTATGTCCCTGTATACTGTCCCAGTGCTAATGCATAACGGGCGGTGGAAGTGGGAGGGTGGACATTGAGGAGATACTGTTAGAGTGTTAATGTTTTAAGCAGGTTTGTATTCTGAACAAAATAATAATATTGTTAATTGGGCTTGCCTGCGTCCTTTATAAATGTTATATCTCCAGTACCTGGCATTACATTTTATGGCACACATGGCCTGGCCCAACAAAGTGACATTTATGTCAGATCCAGCCCTCATAAGAACATAAGAGAAGCCAAGGTTGGATCAGACCAACAGCACATCCAGTCCAACACTCTGTGTCATACAGTGGCCAAAAATACCAGGTGCCATCAGGAGGTCCAGCAGTGGGGCCAGGGCACTAGAAACCTTCCCACTGTTGCCCCCCCCCCAAGCACCAAGAATACAGAGCCTCACTTGCCCCAGACAGAAAGTTCCTATTTATACCTTGTGGCTAATAGCCACTGATGGACCTCTGCTCCATATGTTTATCCAGTTCCTTCTTGATGCCCTCATAACAAATGAGTTTGATGCCTCTGAAACACTTAAAAATGCAGCTGACCACTTGGAGACACAGAGCAAGGCTTGCAGAGGAGAAGAAAGCCATGGTCGAGTTCATCTTCAATAAGAGACATGAAAAGAACCCAGATTTTCTTTTATGCAGAGATGCAAACTTTCAAGCTATATGCAGCAAAAAACAAACACACAAAAAGATGTTTCTTGGCAGTGGAGAGATCATCTCTAATCAAGAGAGGACCCATTTTGTAAGTTGATTTCCCCCACCTTGGGCAGAAAATGGCTCTTTGAAAAGAAAATTGTCTTAGGTGTTTTGAGCAGGTAGAGGTAGAAGAGTGTGGATAGCCATGGAAAGTATTGCAAGACTGCACATATGTGGAGTATTTATGATCCAATTCCAGGCATTTTCCAAGGGTACTGGATGCTATTTGCAAACAAATTGCAATCCAAATAGAGCAGTGACTGAGTTTTCTTGGACTGGTTATGCATTAAAGTTGAATGTGAGACCATATTTAAGAATCAAAATAAAGACATGAGTTAAATAAGGAGACTTGTATTGAGTTCAGTTCTAATTCTGATTTTCCCCAAGGCATAGCCTAGAGTTAGAATTTATCAGTGAGGCCCGATCAGAGGTTTGTGCACTTTACATTAACATGAATTGGAAACATAACAGTTTCCCTTCCCGTTCAGCAATGTGAGAAATTGAATTGGCCAGCATGGGTAGGGCTTCTCAGCTTGTTTGGATGGTCTTTTTGGTATCTATTAACTTTAAAAAATCACAGTGGGAAAACGGGGGAGAGGAACTCTGAGAGGGGGAGAGGCTGTGGCTCAGTGGTAGAGCCTCTGCTTGGCATGCAGAAGATCCCAGGTTTGAATCCTGGCATCTCCAGTTAAAAAGGACCAGGAGATGTGAAGGACCTCTGTCTGAGCCCATGGCTGCCAGTCCGAGTAGACAATACTGATCTTGATGGACCAACAGTATGATTCGGGATGAGGCAGCTTCATGAGTCCAACCTTTTCAGGTTTCATATGTTCACATGTGTGAGAGATGTAGGATCCAAGTTGAGTGGCCAATACCTGATCTTAGGAATTTCGTCTTCCAAGGGGAAAGTCTAAAAGCTTGTGGAAACCCTCCATATAGACAATTGCAAGAAGCAGCCATTGATGAATTCACCTCTGTAGGGCCTACCAGAGATGATGGGGGAGAGGCATCCCCACCCAGGGACCGGTCTTTTTCATCCCCACACCCTAGGGAAATGTCTGCTAATGCCCTACCACCCCCACTCACCCCTGGTTTCAGCATTCTGTTGGTATCCCACATCATGTTTCTGATTTAGCAGCACTATGGCCCAATCTGTATCTAGCATTCATTCTGCTGTTTTACCAAACCCGCACTGGAACAGAAATTCCCCTCTACATTGCATGCCACTTTCACTTTGATTGATTGTCGGATTTTATGGCAGTGTCCAGACTGCATGCCCGCTTTCACTTCGTTTGATCTCTCAGTTTTATGGTACCATCTGCATACATTTATGGCCGTTTTATGGTCGTTCAGGGGTGACTCTGCAGTCAGTACTGTGTCGGCCCGGGATATTTGAATGTGGTTTTGAGCTGCATTTTTTTTCTGTTCCAGTGTGGGTTTGATAAAACAACGGAGCAAATGCTAGATGGAGACTGGGCCTATGAAAACATAAGACTCAGAACCAGAGTTCCTCTCTCTTTAACTGGAAGCAGACCTTTGCTAGGGAAGAAGAGCTGAGATGGTTCAGTGTCTTGCAGCAGTATTTCTGTGCTCCTGAGGCTTACTAATCATTGCTGGAACCATAGTTAAGATTCTTATGTCTGGTGCTCACCCTCCCTGTGATCTGTCCTTGGTCCTGATTCTCACTTTCTCTCTCTTTCTCTCAGAAAGGTCTCTCTGTCTCTGTCTCTCTGTCTCTGTCTCTCTGTCTCTCTGTCTCTGTCTCTGTCTCTGTCTCTCTCTCTGTCTCTGTCTCTCTGTCTCTGTCTCTCTCTCTCTGTCTCTGTCTCTGTCTCTCTCTCTCTCTCTCTCTCTCTCTCTCTCTCTCTCTCTCTCTACACACACACACACACACACACACACACACACACGGGAGCAGGGGAAAGAGAAAGAAGAAACCTTTCTGCTTCCTACTGCAGACAACTGAACTTTGTTGCCTGGATTAACGGTGAACTCCACCACCTCCTCTCCAGCTCCCTGCAGGTCTCAGCCTTGAACAGGAGACCCAGGGATTTCATGAACTTGAAATCACCCTTTCAAATATCAGGAAGCTACCGCAGACCCTGCAGCGCCGGGGATAATATCCGCTCATTGATCCGACCTCATCAAGAGGCAAACTGTAATATTCTATAGCAGATTTAGCCTCCTGCTAATCAGTCTTCAAGAAAAGCCTCAAGCTGAGCGCAGAACAGTAGCCAAGGATGGAGGTGAGGAAGGCGTTCGTGGCGGCCGCTGTGCTTGAATCAGAGAGTAATTGCCTTCTCACCCAGTGAAGGAGATGGAGGTGGGGAAGGGCATTGGCTGTTGTTCCATCTTGAATTTCCTTACCAATTGCTGGGTCCTGAATCCTCCCAAAGCCACAAACCCAAGTGAACATGATTCTGTAGAGACCATTAGGCATGGGTGCCCCGTCCTTTCCATGTGGCTGTCTTGTGCATTCTGTTTCTATTAGCTTGGAAAGGTGCACAGATATCCCAAACCATCCCATCTGACTACACTTCTGCAGTGCAGTAGACTCCCAAGTGGCCTTGGATGTCTCCAGCTTCAGCAAAGCAGAAGTAGTTTGAAGTAGGTTAAGAAAAAAATAGTAGGTTCTTAAGAAGAAGTAGGTTAAGAACATGAGAGCAGCCGTGCTGCATCAAAGCAGTGGTCCGTTAGTCCAGGCTCCTGTTTCACCCAGTCACCACCCAGATGCCACTGGAAGGCTTACGAGCAGGGCCCAGGGGCTGAAACTGTCCCCTCTTGTTGTGCCTCACTGGTATTTAAAGAGTTACTGCCTCTGACCATGGCAGTTCCATTTAGGCTTCATGGCTAATATCCACCAACAGACTTGTCCTCCACAAATCTGTTCAAACCATTTTTTAAAGAATCCACATAAGTGCATGGCTATCACTATGCCATGGACAGTGAGTCTCGTGCTCTTTGGCTGAAGAAGTACTTTTCCCTGTCCTGTAGAGGGTCGTCTCACCTGTCGCCTCCCTCCTCTCTGTGCTCTCCACCTGAGGTCTGCAGGACTGTGCTGGAGGCATCCACTTCAGCCTTGTCAAGCCAGCCTTTAGACTACACCCAGGCACTGCCCCTGACCTTCTGCTCCTTCCTACAGGACTTCCTGGTCTCATCACGGCAGCTTCGTAGTTGCTGCAGAAATGGAGATACGATTTGGTATAGCCGCTGAATAGCTTCCTTTTTCTCCCCGTGGCTGCAGGGTTTAAACACAGCCACTGTTCCACTGTTGCCTTGTGTCTTGTATCTCTCCCACCACTTGGGGATCAGAGATGCTTATTCCGGAAGGCAGTATGCTGGACTAGATGGACCACTGGTCTGATCCAACAGCCAGTTTTGTGTAGTGGTTAAGAGCGCAGACTCTAATCTGGGAGAACCGGGTTTGATTCCCCACTCCTCCACAGGCAGCTGCTGGTGTGACCTTGGGTCGGTCATAAGTTCTCTCAGAGCTGTTCTCTCAAGAGCAGTTCTTGAAAGAGCCCTCTCAGCCCCACCTACCTCACAGGGTGTCTGTTGTGGGGAGGGGAAGGGAAAGGGATGGTGAGCTGCTCTGAGACTCCTTCGGGTAGTGAAGGATGGGGTATAAATCCAATTTCTTCTTCTTATGTTCTTATGGGTCTACCCAGACAGATACCATATAACGGATATCCCAGCTGATCCCCACTTGGGTAAGCTAGCTTCAGGCACTAGTCTGGGGCTTTCCATTGGGCAGATACATAGCAAAAAAATAAATAAATAAAAAAGAGGTTTCTGCTGTACCAAGGTCAAAGTAGGATCTGAATTACGAAAATTCACAAACAGTTGTATTTCATTGTATTCCTTTTGATCCTTGTGACAGGAGTTGCTGAACAAATGCACTGATTAACCACAAATAGGAAATTATAGATAGTGCATATCGAGAATGCAAGCATGGCTTAGCAGACGGGGGAAACATTCAACTGGTTAGCTCATAAACACCAATAAATTCAGGCTTCATTATATGGGCACTAAGGAAATTAGAAAGACAAATCAATGGAGCTTGTCACACCCATATGGCAGAAACCCTTTTAAATCTATATTCCTTGCTGCGAACATTATGCAAATTGGGAATTAGGAGGAAAAACAGGGGGGAAAAATATACCATTCAATATTATTTGGCTGTTTGCGAGCGGATATCTTCAAAGAGCAGATTTCAAGGCGAGAAACACAGGGGGGAAAGCACCACAAACAAGAAAGGCTGTGTGGGAAAACAGTCCCTTTAATGACTGCATAGGAGAAATTGAATTTGAAATAGCGTAAGATTATTCTGGTCTTGTGTACGTGGCTGGCTTGTATTCCTAGACTTCAACACCCTTTGGTTGGGCCCCTTCAGGAGGAGCCATGGCTCAGCGGGAGAGCCTCTGTTTTGCATGCAGAAGGTCCCAGGTTCAACCCCCAGCATCTCCAGCTAAAGGGACTAGGCAACGGGAAAGACTTTTCTCTTCCTGAGAACCCCAGGGAGCCTCTTCCAGCCTGAACAGACAATCCTGACCTTGATGGACCAATAAGTCTGATTCCATACGAGGCAGCTCCATGTGTGTTCTTGCTAGCCAATCAGGTCCCATTGGTTCCAAATCTCAATACGGAGCATCGACAGGATGACTTAACTGTTCATGGAACAAAACACCCACCCCCGTGGCAGGCGACCCCCGCAAAATCTGTAGCATCCGCAGCTGCTTAGCAGTCACTCGATGCAATCGTGCTGTGAGCCTACAAGAGACTCAGCTAATGCAGAGACTGATCTACAAGTGAACTGCGATTTGGCATTCCCATTTCTTCCCCCCATGGGAATAATTTAGGATCGGACTAGTTAACTCCAAGGTCGCAGATCTCTGTTCCTCTTTAGCCAGTTTGGTGTAATGGTTAAGTGTGCGGACTCTAATCTGGGAGAACCGGGTGTGATTCCCCACTCCTCCACTTGCACCTGGCTGGATGACCTTGGACAAGCTGTAGTTCTGTCAGAGCTGTTCTTGAAAAAGAGCAGTTTCTGTCAGAGCTCTCTCAGCCCCACCTACCTCACAGGATGCCTGATGTGGGGAGGGGAAGGGAAAGGAGTTTGTAAGCCGCTTTGAGACACCTTTGGGTAGTGAAGGGCAGGGTATAAATCCAATCTCTTCCTCTTCCTCTTCTTCTTCTTAACATGATGACAGCTAAATGGCCCTGACCGGGGTAGCCCAGGGTAGCCCAATTTTATCAGATCTTGGAAGCTAAGCAGGATCGGCCCTGGTTAGTACTTGGATGAGAGACCTCCAGGAAAGGTTTGCTATGCAGAGGCAGGCAATGGGAGACCACCTCTAAATGCCTCTTGCCTTGAAAACCCCTCTGACACCACCATAAGTCAGCCGTGACTTGATGCCACTTTTCACCACCACAGCTGAATGAGGTCCCACTTCAGACTGGGGCCACACAGCAAAGGAAGAGGTGGCTTTACCCTTCTATCTCCCATGGTTGTGCTTATGAAAACCATCACTCCATCCATGCTATTGTCAGCTGCCTTTTTAAGGGCCATACCAGTGTAGAGGGAGCAACATCATGGTGGGATTGGACGCGCCATCCTTCCTTCCAGCCAGTTTGGTATAGTGGTTAAGAATGTGGACTCTAATCTGGGAGAACCAGGTTTCATTCCCCACTCCTCCACATGCAGCTGCTGGTGTGACCTTGGGTCAGTCATAAGTTCTTTCAGAGCTGTTCTGAAGGGCAGTCCTCAAAAGAGCTCTCTCAGCCCCACCTACCTCACACTGCGTCTGTTGTGGGGAGGGGGACGGAAACAGATTGTAAGCCAGTCTGAAACTCCTTTGGGTAGGGATGGGTGGGGTATAAATCCAATCTCCTCCTCTGCTGCTGGTTTGCAATCTGCATTCAGGGCCCTGCACAATTGTATGGTTCTTTTAAAGGGACTGGGAAGGGGCAGTCTTGAATATCCCAGAGAGTCATCTGTTTGGGACTCCTTTAGGACACCGATCCCATTCAGTAATGTGCCCAGAGTGAATAGTTCTGGGACACTGCATGTGACTTATCAGTCTAGTTTTATCTATAGCATTCATAGCTCCTTTGCAGTGGAGAGACGAGGCTGGCGTAATGCCACAGTCATATAATACAGGTGATTCCTAAAATGAATGAGCCACGTCCCGGATATTTATTGCATCCCAGGCGTGGTAGCAAGCCAAAGTAATTGCGTGATTCCCCCTCCCACCTCCTCCTTCTTCCAGGCATCTGCTATGAGCTTAGCTGTAGTCAACCCCACACTGGCAGAAACTGCTCACATATTGAAGACTCAGCATCCCGCTCACTCTGTTCTTAGCATAATGGCCCTTTCAACTGCACGCGGGCGATTCAGGCCCAATTCCCTTCCCGTTGCACAGTCCATCATTCCGATGTAAAACTCCTGAAAAGCCGCTTTTATATATGTTGGGCCGTTTCAAATGGCACCAGCTTAACAAATCCTGAACGCCGCCATCAGCATCTTTGCAAAGCACCTGACAAAAGCCTTCATAAATGGGAGGGGATAGTCCCCGGAAGGGCACCAGTGCAGTCCTAAGCAAAGTCGCACCCTTCTCAGTCCATTGCAGTCATTGGACTTAGAAGGGGGTGTAAGTCGGAGGTGTCAAACTCATTTGTTACAAGGGCCGGATCTGACATAAATGTTTGTCGGGCCAGGCCATGTGTGCCATAAAACATCATGCTGGATACCGGAGATAGAAGCTGTATAAAGGACAGCAGGTGGTAAGCTCTGAGTTGGCGTATGTGCTGCAGATGAGGTTATTCTGCTGTGCCGAAGCCACAGAGGAGTGGCTCTGCCCACTCCCCCCCCAGTACTTCCTCCCTTGCAACAGTTGCTCGTGGGCCACATAAGAGCCCTGGGTGGGCCGGATCTGGCCCCTGGGCCTTACGTTTGACACCCCTGGCGCAACTCTTCTTAGGATGGCACTGGAAGACTCTGAGTGTGCTTGAGCTGGCATTGCGTGGGCAGAAGTTTGCAGCGTGGCACCTAGAACAACGTTGTATATGCAGCCAAAGGGATGAACGATCCCATCATCCTTTAACGTTAGTGCTACACAACGTTCCAGGCATCGTGTATTGCTCTGGCTGAGGGGTGCTTTTCTTTTCTGTCTTCTGGGAGCCACATCAGCTAGTTTTTTCTAGGAGCCAACTGAAGGCAGAAATGGAGAGCCAAATGTGCCAATGAAATCTTGTTCTCACCGCAGCACTCAGAGATCCCCAAGAGCGCCTTCCTCCACATCCCCATAAAAATCATAATGCCCCTGTATAAATCATTGGTGCGACCTCATTTGGAATACTGTGTACAGTTCTGGTCACCACATCTCAAAAAGGATATTACAGCATTGGAAAAAGTGCAGAGAAGGGCAACTAGAATGATAAAAGGGTTGGAACACCTTCCCTATGAAGAAAGGTTAAAACGCTCGGGGCTCTTTAGCTTGGAGAAACGACGGCTGAGGGGGTGACATGATCGAGGTTTATAAGATTATGAATGGGACTGAGCAGGTTGAGAAAGAAGTACTTTTCTCCCTTTCTCATAATACAAGAACTCGTGGGCACTCCGTGAAATTGCTGAGCAGTCGGGTTAGAACAGATAAAAGGAAATACTTCTTTACCCAAAGAGTGATTAACATATGGAATTCACTGCCACAGGAGGTGGTGGCAGCTACAAGCGTGGACAGTTTCAGGAGGGAATTAGATAAACATATGGAGCAGAAGTCCATCAGTGGCTATTAGCCACAGGGTATAGATGGGAATTCTCAGTCTGGGGCAGGTGATGCACTCTATTCTTGGTGCTGGAGGGGGCAGCAGTGGGAGGGCTTCTAGTGTCCTGGCCCCACTGCTGGACCTCCTGATGGCACCTGGTATTTTTGACCACTGTGTGACAGAGTGTTGGACTAGATGGGCCATTGGCCTGATTCAACACTGGCTTCTCTTATGTTCTTATGTTCTTAAGATGTGGGCAGCTGTGTTGGTCTGAAGCAATATGAAGGAAATTGTGTAAAATTGAGTATAGTCTAAAACGTTTAAAAGGTCTAAAATATTTAAAAGGTCTAAAATAATTAAAAGGTATAAAACCAGAGATACAAACAGTTAAGTAAAACACAGCATACCCACTAAAATCAGTGTTAACTAGTTCCTGTAAGAACAGCGTTGGCCCGTATCTTCTTTGCAGCCAAGGCAAATAAAGCCATTCTATAGGATATATCAGCATTAGAGTCAGCTAACAAAAATACGGTCTTCTCAGGGACTGAGAAAGAGCTTAAAACTGATAAAATACCAGAGAGAAATTTTACCCTAGGTTGGATGTACAAAGAGCATTCAAGGATATAATGGGGAAGATCCTCAATAGCAGAAGAACCACAAATGCATAGACGCAGTTCCTTGGGTGTTCTACTATAGCGGCCAGCTAATACGGCCGTCGGCCTGAAGCAACAGAGCAAAGTTAGAGTCCAGTGGCACCTCTAAGGTCAACAAAGTTTCATTCAAGGTGTGGGCTTTCTTGCGCATGCTCGTCTGACAGAGTGTGCTTTGCACACACAAGCTCACACCTTGAATAGAACTTTGTTGGTCTTAAAGGTGCCACTGGACTCTAGCTTCGTTCTCTTCCTCTGCATCTGTTCACAACCACTCTTATTAATGGTCTGAAGGTACATGAGGTAGCATGTTTGCTGGAAGCTAAGCAGGCCGGAGCCGCTCGGATATCCCAGGCTAGCCTGAGCTTGTCCAGGCTTGGAAGTTAAGCAAGATCAGCCCTGGTTAGTGCTTGGATGGAAGACCACCAAGGAAAGCCTGGGTTGCTATGCAGGGGAAGGCAATGGCCAACAACCTCTGCCCCATGAAGGGTCACCAGGGCTATTTTTGGGCAGGGACGCACAGGAACGGAGTTCCAGCTGGCTCCCAAGTTGTCCACGCCCAGCAGGAACTCATTAGCATAATTGGCCACACCCAATAGCAGGAACTCATTAGGATTGGCTACACTAGGGGTGTATGGCCTAACATGCAAAGGAGTTCCTGCTCCAAAAAAGCCCTGGGTTTTGACAACAAACAACATAAACTGAATAAGAAGCAAAAGGTGGGTGTGGCTGGATGACCACACTTCTGGTAACATGGGGGTGTGGCACTAATGTGCTAATGAGCTGTGCTGTCAGGGGTGTGTCCTAATATGCTAATGAGTTCCTGCTGTTGGATGTGGCCTATTATGCTAATGAGTTCCTGCTGGGCATTTCCTACAAAAAAAGCCCTGAGGGTCACCATGAGTCATCAGCAACTTGGCAGTCTGTGATTAATTAATTAAGTAGGACTGGGTCTGGTCAGTGCCTGCAGCAGTGACTTCTTGGGGTACCTAAATACACTGCCTCGAGTTCCAAGGCAGAAGAAAGGCGGGGTGTATATAAATGGAGCGGGATCTGAAAGTCCCGACTGGAAAGGCCTGGCTTTAATTAGAGGTCTATAGGCGAAAGCAGGATGGTGTTAAGCAGAGAGGCCTATATCAGAGGCAGAAAGAAATCTTCTCTCTTCCGTATCCTGACTCCACTGACTTATCAGGTGCTGTTTTTATATCTTGCAAGTAGGCATGGATTTTTTTTGTACCACTGATCAATGCTAAATAGGTTAGTTTGTGTGTGGAGAGGGGAAGGAGGGAGTAAAGAATTGCCTAGACAATAAGGGTCAAGAAGAAACACGGTCGCTGAGGTAGAAAAGAGTGGGGAAAATGATAAAAGAAAGAAGAAAGCCAGCACAGCGGAAGTCAAAAGAATCAAATGGTGGCTTTCCAAAATACTTTTATTCTTATTAAAAAAAAAAGATTTTAAAATTATCATAACAGCTACACTTTATTCCTGATTTTATACAAAACCAAACCGAACCGGCAGTAGCTGTCGCATTTCTGTGGGATCCCCCTTTGTGTTCTTAGTTTTGAGGCTAAGAGTAGACATTTCGAGGCTGAGAGTAGACATTGTCAGTGAAAAACAGCAATTTCATATCTCCTTCTTTTCCTTAGTAACATCTAATCATCCATTTATCTTTTATTATATATATCCTCCATATGTCCAAAGAGACTAGCAGGCAGTTCAGTTCGAAGAGCAGCATTCTTAAAATAACAACCGCTGAAAGATAAATAACAGATTCCGCCACGTCTTAATAAGCCACAGACTAGAAATTGTCCTCCAAATAGATGCATTTTTATTTAGGACATTTATCTATACTGCCTTTTCCCCAAACACAGTCAGGACTGAAGTGTGTTTTTTTCCCCTTTAATGATGTGTTTTAATTAATTTAATAAATGATTATTTTTGCATTTTCTCACTGGTGGCTACCCATCTTGGGTCCTGTCTGTGTCAGGAGACAGGTCAGATATATAAATGTCCTAAATATGTAAACTCAGGGCTATTTTTGGGCAGGAACACACAGGAACCGGCTGGCCACGCCCAGCAGGAACTCATTATCATAATAGGCCACACCCAACAGCAGAAACTCATTAGGATTGGCTACACGAGGGCTGTGTGGCCTAACATGCAAAGGAGTTCCTGCTACAGAAAAAGCCCTGGGTTTTGACAACAAACAAGGTCAACAGAATAAGAAGCAAAAGGTGGGTGTGGTTGGATGACCACACTTCTGGTAACATGGGGGTGTGGCCTAATATGCTGAGCTGGGCTGTCAGGTGTGTGGCCTAATATGCTAATGAGTTTCTGCTGTTGGGAGTGGCTTAATATGCTAATGAATTCCCGCTGGGCTTTTTCTACAAAAATAGCCCTGCGTAAACTTAAAGAGACACAAATGTTCGCTGAAAGAGAGCCATTTTGCATTGCTTGCAGAATGGCCATAAGGAAGGTGTCGTGAGACCCTGTGGAGGAAGTCCATTCCAAGAAGAAGGCACCACAACACTAAGAGCTCTCACCTTACCGGAGGCGGTTCACTCCAGTAGGGCTGATGGCACAGGTAGAAGGTTCCCCCCCCCCAAGAACATAAGTAGGCATGTGGTTTTCTGTAGAAAGAAGGTGTCTTTCAAATACACGAGCCACAAAGAGCCTTACTGGCACCTTGAACTGCCCCCAGAAACATACAAGCATACAGTAATGCGTTTCAGTGGGCTGGGTTCCATAAACAGGTTCCTCTAGAAGTGGCGTTTTCTTCCAGCCTGCGGAGCCTTTGCTCAGAGCTCAGTGCAAGACTCAAGTCCAGTAGCGCCTTCAAAGACCAACTGGATTACCGGGGCATGAGCTTTTGAGAGCCAAAGCTGCTTTCACCAGATGTGCATAGGCTGCCGTCAAGTCGTAGCTGACTTACGGCGACCCCATAGGGTTTTCACGGCAAGTGAACTCCATGGCAATAATGCCGGGGGTCAGTTTGCCCGCTAGAGACAAGGAAGGCACAAGATCTTATTGCGCTGTTGAAGCAGCTAATCAGGAGGAGTGATTTGGCCTCATATATTCTGGCCACGCCTCCGCCACACAGGTGGAGAGCCAGTATGGTGTACTGGTTAGGAGCGTGGACTCTAATCTGGGAGAACCGGGTTTGATTCCCCACTCCTCCACATGCAGCTGCTGGTGTGACCTTGGGTCACTCATACGTTCCTTCAGAGCTGATGCCTTATTGTACAATGTGAATGCGTATACACATTTCTGTCTCTCTTGCAAATACATCCCTATCTGCTGTTTTAGCAAGGTATCATCTTATTATTTAGCATGCAATGCGTAGCAAAGGGTTCAAGCTATGGAAGGCAGTTTGGTGTAGTGGTTAAGAGTGCATACTCTAATCTGGGAGAACTGGGTTTGATTCCCCACTCCTCCACGTGCAGCTGCTGGTGTGACCTTGGGTCATTCATAAGTTCTTTCAGAGCTGTTCTCTTAAGGGCAGTTCTGGGGAGAGCTCTCTTGGCCCCACCTGCCTCACAGGGTGTCTGTTGTGGGGGTGGGGGAAGAGATTGTAAACTGCCCTGAGACTCCTTGGGGTAGTGAAGAGTGAGGTATAAATCCAATCTCTTGTTGGTCTCAAAGGTGGTACTGGACTGCAATCTAGCTGTTCTACTGCAGAGCAGTACAGCCACCCTCTGAAACAAGAAAGGGGCATGCTGTGCTGTTTCTTTGTCCCCCCTCCCCCCGAATATTTGCTTTAGTCAGAATGATCTAGGGCTAGGCTTTTGGGGAGAGCATCATCGCTTGGCTTTTGCAATAGTTTGGAAAGCGATTTTGAAATAGAGCATTTTTTTAAAAACCCCAACAGGTTAAAACAGCAAGTTTTTAAGTAAAGTTTTACGGCCAAATCTAGCGTTGAATTATGACGGAAGCTGCAAATTAATGTGGCAATTCAAATTAACATAACGGAATTATAAAGCAATAAGCAAAAACTTAACACATTCTGTCAGTCTTCCGTCTAATTGGTATCATTTGCATTGTATCACTGGGAAGCATAGCAGGATATGTGATCCCTCCTATGCAGCAAATGCTAAAATGGAATTATAATTAAGGTTGCATGCAGGGCACCCGGTTTATTGCCGAGATCTTCCTATTTGCATTTATTTGTGTTGTAAATGTGGTTTTATGGGGATTTTCTTTGTCAGTCCATTGTGATTGGTAGAAAAGGAAAAGAGCTCTGTTAGAACTTCTACTTATTGTGGGGTTTTTTCTCCATCGCCACAATAGTTTTCAGTGTACAAAGTGCTTTACTATCTGGAACATTTATTTAAACTAGGGATGCCAACCTCCAGGTGGGACTTGGCCATCTCCGGAATTACAGTTCATCTCTAGACTACAGGGATCAGTTCCCTTGCAGAAAATGGATGCTTTGGAGGGTGGACTTCATGGCCTTGTACCCCACAAAGGTCCCTGTCCTGCCCAGGCTCCATTCCCAAATCTCCAGGAGTTTCCCAGCCTGGATCTGGCAACCCCCATCCTCTATCAATGGCCAGCCCAAATTTAGCCCCATAGTCCTGGTGGAAGATATTTCCACAAATTGAAATGGGACAATTTCTCCCCTCAAATCCCCTCTCCCATTAGGTTCCCACTGTGCCTCACAAGATGTTCCAGGGGTTAGGGTTAGGGTTAGGACATGATTTAGGGGGATTGTAGCAGGTTGCAGTTTCCTTATATACAGTCCTTTTATACCAGGGGGGTGCAGAGCAAGGGACTCGATCCGGGCTCCCCGTTCTGCAGCAGCACACAGGTTGTAGCCCGGGATCATCCCCGGCCAGAAGCGTTTGAAGTGTGCTCTTGGCAGCTGTGAGCACCCAGCTGTCGCTGCCCATCTAGAGGGACTTTAGAAACTCTACCTAAAATCACTTAAAGAAGATCGCCGTGAGTAACTGTCTGAGCAACAAACCCACAACCTGCCTTTAACATTTAAGCCCTTTAAAACTTAAAGAGACACAGACTAAGACTGGGCAGGGGAGGACTTCCCCCACACCCTCTCCTTCCCGCGGCTAGCAAAAGACACGAGAAGCATTGGTACACTGTTGTTAGGGCTAAAGATCCAGAAGTCTTATTAATAAACTTTCCCTCATGAACAAACGGATTACAGTAATTTCTTTTTGGAAAATCTTGGAATGCTTTTTATTTATTTTTTCCCCTTGGGTTGAGTTTGGATATTTTGTCCTCCCTTAAAAAAAAAAAAAAACCCTGGTTTTAAACTTTCTCCATTACTATCTACTTTAATGGAAATGGGATGATGAGCAAACAAGCAACCAAAAGCTGGAGCCATGGACCTTCTGAATAAACCACCTTTGCTTTGGAAACAATCAGGGCTACTTTTGGGCAGGAACGCACAGGAACGGAGTTCTGGCTGGCTTCCGAGTTGGCCAAGCCTACAGCCTCCCCCTCCCCCAGTGCCCCAGGCACTTTGTAAGCTGCAAGGCGCCTGGGGAAGCCAAGCCGATCCAGGGAGGGAAGGCAGCAGATCCAGAAACTTCCTTCCTTCCCTCGGGTTCCCCATGTGCTCTGCAAGCTGAGGGGCACCTGGGGAAGCCAATCCTGGAAGGCAGCTGTGCTGTCAGGGGTGTGGCCTAATATGCTAATGAGTTTCTGCTGTTGGGTGTGGCCTATCATGCTAATGAGTTCCTGCTGGACCTTTTCTACAAAAAAAGCCCTGGAAACAATTGAGAAGTCCAAAAATCTAGAGATAAATTTGAACGAAGAACATTTCAAAAGCATCTTTTATATTGAAGAAGAACGTTCTTTCATGGCAGCCCCACACACAGGGCATTCCAGGCAGAGGACGTTCAGAGGTGGTTTGCTGTTGTGTCCCTTTGTGTCCCAGCCGTGGACTCCCTCGGTGGTCTCCCATCCAGGTACTAACAAGGACTGACCCTGCTTAGCTTCCAAGGGACTATGTTAAATGGTCCTTGGGGTGTGTGCGGAGGAATAAATCAAACAGAAGTCTAAGTGGTCTAATCCAAAGCCCAGGGAAGCTGATGTCGGTGTTTTCCTCCCACTAACTTTGTTAAGATTTGACTGAAGTCTTTTATTAGTTCTCATGTAATAGTTTTGCTGATTTCCATTGTGAATCCAAATGCAATTATTACAGATCTTTGGTAAGGCTTGGAAATACACACATATGATATCAAGGGACTTCAGATACCTCTGTGTGTGTGTGTGTGTGTGTGTGTGTGTGTGTGTGTGTGTGTGTGTGTGTGGAGAGAGAGAGAGAGAGAGAGAGAGAGAGAGAGTGCTCCTTGTATAGATATAAAAGATTCATTAAACAGTGCGGCAGAAGTGTCAAGAAACTCTGAGGCACTTTCGTAGGAAAGGGTGGAAAATTGATGGAAACTAGAATTAAAGAAGTAAAATTAACAATAGCAAAATTAGAGGTGCATGAAATTAAAATGTGATTGCAATAAGAATATGCTCGCTTGACAAGGAACGGTATCAGGCATAATTTGTTTATTTAAATGTCATTAATTCTTCCAGGAATAAGGTCTGTTAACTCCAGGTTTTGATGCCACTTTTTGAGTGGAGATATCACAGTGCTTTAAGCATGTGTTATCTGTTTTGCATTCTAATATCCCCAATAGGAGTGGAATTACGGTTCCACCTCTCAGCCCCAAGCGGGGTACTTCTGTGCTACAATCCCAGTGATGAGGACATACTATCCACACACCCCGACACAGACAAAAGATAACCACACCGGAGTAGTGCTATGGGGAGAATTTTCTTTCACCCCCCAAAAAAGTTCACTTTTTAGATATAGCCATTGATTCCCCTTATTCTCTTTTCTCTCTTTGTAAAAGAGGTATTTCTCTTTGATTTCTGTTTGTAGGGAGATCAATGCACCCTTTTGTAACTTCAGCTTTTGCAGTTGTTTCATGTTAATCACCACAGGTCTGAGAAGTCATTGCCGACCTCTGAGAATCTACAGAGTTCAATTCTGAAATTTTGCAGACCTTCCCTTCCTGTCCCTCCTTTCTTCAAATTGATTAGGGACTGACTCAAAATTCATTAAAAGGTGAAAAGAAAAAAAAAGATTTCGAGGATTTTTAGGGTATAACCTGAAGAACATAAGAAGAACCCTGCCGGATGAGGCCAGAGGTCCATCTCATCCAGCATCCTGTCTCTCACAGTGGCCGACCAGTTCCTCTGGAGGTCCAACAACAGGGCATAGAGGCCGAGGTCTTCTCCTGATGTTGCCTCTTGGCACTGCTAAACCTCTGAACGTGGAGGATACTTTTAGTCACCATGGCTAGTAGCCACTGAGAGATCTATCCTCCGTGAATCTGTCTAATCTTCTTTTAAAGACATCTATGCCTGTGGCTGGGCATAGGGCAAGAGATGTTTCAGAGGTGGTTTGCCATTGCCTGCCTTTGTGTCACAACCCTGGTATTCTCTGGAGTTCACCCTTCCAAATACTAGCCAAGGCTGACTCTGCTTAGCTTCTGAGATCTAACGAGATCAAGCTAGCCTGGGCTATCCCGGTCCGGGCAGCATGCCTGATGAAGATACCTGACGAAGGGAGCTTTGCCTCTTGAAACTTTGTACCACAAAAGCCTTGTTGGTCTCTAGGGTGCTCCTGGGTTTGAACCTAGCTGTTCTCCTGCAAACCAACATGGCTCCCCTCTGAAAAAAGGAATTGAGTAAAGAGGAATTAAGAGCCAGCTTCAAGCCAGGTAACTCCAGATGACTCCTTTCCTTCCTCAAAATCCACTACAAAGCCTTTGGCCCAAACTCTCCCCTCCGGAAAGCAATTACATCTCTTCTTTATCCCTCCTAAACTCCCCTCCTCTCCCCTTGTAACTTCCCTTGTCTTCTATTTCAAGCAGTAGGTTTCTCAAGGCAGGGACGTGGTATGTCCTGTTCTGTAAACTTCCATACAGATTGATGACATTCTGTAATGGCTTGAGAGACTGAGAAAAGCCCCACGTTATAGATGAAAAAAACAGCACTTCCAACAGAGCCAACACAGAAAGCAA
The DNA here is from genome assembly GCA_029375565.1 of Gekko gecko. Lineage (NCBI taxonomy): Eukaryota > Metazoa > Chordata > Lepidosauria > Squamata > Gekkonidae > Gekko > Gekko gecko. Next base: position 131,276,807 of record JAPDNY010000008.1, on the reverse strand, counting down.
CAATGCCCAAAATCTTACCTGAAACCAACCTCATTTGCCATGGCATAGAGATCCAGAAAGTCCCCAATTCAAATTTTACTTTTACTTTGAACTCTGTGGCAGGTCTTAGACAACAGCTGACTCTTGACCCCCTGATCAGTTGTTTGGGAATAATAATTTTGACCTACCTTAGAGAACCATTTTAGTGTAGGGGTTAGGAGCATGGACTCTAATCTGGGTGAACTAGGTTTGATTCCCTACTCCTCCACAAGCAGTCAGCTGGGTGACCTTGGGCCAGTCACAGTTCTCTCAGAGCTGTTCTCTCAAGAACAGTTCTCAAGAGAGCTGTTTCAGCCCCACCTACCTCACAGGGTGTCTGTTGTGGGGACGGGAAGGGAAAGGAGATTGTAAACTGCTCTGAGACTGCTTTGGGTAGTGAAGGGCAGGGTATAAATCCAATCATCTCCTCCACCTCCTCCTCCTCCTCCTCCTCCTCCTCCTCCTCCTCCTCCTCCTCCTCCTCCTTCTTCTTCTTCTTCTTCTTCTTCTTCTTCTTCTTCTTCTTCTTCTTCTTCTTCTTCTTCTTCTTCTTCTTCTTCTTCTTCTTCTTCTTCTTCTTGGTGTCATAGAGATTACTGCCTGTGAAGTGCTCAGGCGATGTTGCTGGTGATGTAGCTACATCACTTCCAACATGCACCGGAAGTGACATCATCAAACTGCAATGTTGTGGGAAAGCTTTGGTATTTGGACAAAAACTCTATGGTAAAATGGCTTCCACCGTAGAGTTTTTGCCCAGATGCCAGAGCATTACCCGAACGTTGCCCACATGATGACATCACTTTGGTCCATGCTGGAAATGATGTCACCACATCACTAGCAATGTAGCCTGGGTCTTCCTCTCTATCCTGGTAAATCCAGCTGATTGGTGGTGGGGGGATAGGGCCTGGTGGCAGTGGACTCCCACTTCAACTGGGAGGGTCTAGCAACCCTACAAACTACTCTTTGTCAGATCTTTACAGTAAATAATCTTGTCTGCCCAAGAGTAAGAAGGAAAAATACTGATGCACGAACATCCTTCCTATATCCCATGAACAGCCTGAGGATTGAAATAAGATGCCCCTTATATATATGTTAAGTTTTATCTTGAAATCACCGGGGTAGGTTCTTTTGCTTGAGGTACCACTGCTGTACTTGTTCCTGCCACACAAAATGCTTCCGGCGCCTTAATTCGTATTGACACTTGGCTTGGAAAAGATAAAGATGTTGGGCTGAATGAATCATAGGTGAGGGAACTCATACCACTACTGCTGAGAGTGGTGTAAGTCTAACGTTACATAATCTGTAAAACACTTGTAAGAATAGTAATATTCTGTTCTGACCAGGTAGAGAGGAAACAAGAAACTATCCAAGGTGTTTATTTACTTCCTGTATACCCTGTCTTTCTTCGTCCCTCCATTTGTAATTCCAGGAGTTCCCCAGCCCCCTCTGCTGGTTGGTAACCCTAGCTGCAGACCAGGATTGTCTTTTTTATATATCCAGCCAACTGGGCTTGCAGTCAGAGTCTCCTGCCCATGGGTTGATGTTGCAAGGAATTCAAAGTCCTGTGACTTTTGCCTCTTTTTCTATGGGCCTTTAGTAGAATGAGCAGCCTTGGGTGACTGGTAAACTGAAAGGTCTAATCTGTCAGTTCCAAAACAGGAGTCGGGCTGCCAACCACCCAGTTGGGAGGGCAGATCCTCTGCTCTCAGCTTCCATTGCAGGGGGAAAAAATCACCAATGTTGTGAGCTTGATGATGTCACTTCCAGGGAAAATCGGGAAAAAGATGGTAGTATCTCTAGGAATCGAGAGAAACTCCATGGCTGTACCATGGTAAACCCATGCAGTTTATGGTGATTCCTAGAGCTACCACCATCGCTTCCGGGTTTCCCCTGGAAGTGACATCACACTCAGGATGCCACCTTCCAATCATATTTCCACTCCTAGACCTCCTGCCAGTTATCAGGCTCAGTCTGGCAACCTTGGACAGAAGTTTGATAACCCGTCGTCTTCTCAGAGAGGCCTCCGGGGATTTTCTACTCAGGTTAGGCCTGGTAGATATTATAGGGTTGCCAAGCTCCTGGTGGTGGCTGGAGATCTCCCAGAATGACAGCTGAACTCCAGACTACAGAGATCAGTCCCCCTGGATAAAATGGCTGCTTTGGAGGGTGGACCCTGAGGCATAATACCCGGCTGAAGCCCCTCTCCTCCTCAAACCATGCCTTCTCCAAGCTCCATGCCCCACATCTCCAGGAATCTCCCAACCCAAAGCAGACAACCTTGTGGAGCTGCAGTACAATATGGGTGGATGATCCTTCCTTGAGCCTTCCTTGTCAGCAGTGTTTCTGCTGAAGCAGTTTCGGATCTGGTCACATCATTTGGTTACACAGAAAATCATTTTTTTGTTGAAATGGACATACCGCATGCAAAAAGCTTAGATGCCTCTAGAGGCTTTGAAGTTATTTAACAAACAAGCAAACAAAACCCGGGCAGTTTTACTTTAAAAAAATGTTACCAAGGCTCTTCCATATTTTGCTTTTGAAAGCTTAATATGTTTCCGAGACATTTGCAGTTGCTGCGCAAAAGCATGTAACAAAAATTGTAACTGTTCAGTCTCTCTCTCTCTTTTTTAACTACAAAAATAATCTTCATTAAAATGCAAATAGGCACATCCTGTGAACGTTAAGATGAAGAGGGTATTGTAGAGTTTGTAATTTTAATAAACTGTTAATAGGAAAGCTATGGCTTTCTGCCTAAATTAGAATTTGTATTCTCTGGAGAATCTGTGTGCTCAGAATTTTCTGCTTTATTTGTTGTTTAGTTAAACAATGATAGCAAATGGGATGGATTCCGTGAGTTAAGGGTTGGGGGAGGGCGATAAAAGAGACTAATTTTGAAGTCTGCATTTACAAGATGGAATCTGTTATGAGATCACTGTACTGCCTGGGTCTGGCTTTGAATACTCTTTGGAATCTTCAATCAGTCCCAAAACACGGTAACTAGATTGCCTCTTGCTGAAAGATCTGCACTGGCTACCTGTCTGTTCCTGGCCATGATTCAAGGATAGGTAATTCCAAGAAGAAGAAGAGGATGAGGAGGACGACGAGGATGAGGAGGACGAGGAGATTGGATTTATACCCCACCCTTCACTACCCAAAGGTGTCTCAGAGTGGCTTACAAACTCCTTTCCCTTCCCCTCCCCACAACAGACACCCTGTGAGGTAGGTGGGGTTGAGGAGAGCTCTGAGAGAAACTGCTCTTTTTAAGAACAGCTCTTATCAGAACTATGGCTTGCCCAAGGTCATCCAGCAGCTGCAAGTGGAGGAGTGGGGAATCAAACCCGGTTCTTCCAAATTAGAGTCTGTGTACTTAACCACTATACCAGACCGGCTCTAAACAGTTTAGGGCCAGGGTACATGAAAGACTGCCTCCTCCTGGATTATCCAGACCACCAATTAAGATCCTAAGAACATAAGAAGAGCCCTTCTGGATCAGGCCAGTGGTCCATCTAGTCCAGCATTCTGTCCCACACAGTGGCCAACCAGTTCCTCTGGAGGTCCAACAACAGGGCAGAGAGGCCGAGGCCGTCCCTTGATGTTGCCTCCACTTTCCAACCCCTCCTCTCTGTGCCTACATTTCCAAAGGTGAGGTGGGTCAGCAACCAAAGATATGGCCTTTTCAGAGGGGGCACCTCATGTTTTCAGTGCCATCCTCCTTGATGATGCTTGCCTGTCGCCTGTCTTGGACTCCTCTAGGTGCCCGGCCCAAATATTATTTCTTTCTACTCAACCTTTTAACTGAGAAGTTTTGATTTTTATTTTTTTAAAAAAAACCCTCTTTTTTATGGTCTGCTTCCAGCTTGAGGACTGTTTTATGAATACCATTTTAGGCTGCTGCTTTATGGTTTCTTTTTTAATTGCTCGTTTTTATTCACTATTATTGTTAATTTTCCACTGTTGTTTTTTACATTTTGTTCAGTGAGTTAAAAACCCAAGACATCTGGAGAACTCCTAGGGTGTCACGAAGTTACTTTCGAGTGCAGCCAGGAGTGACGTTGTGGTGTCATGCAGCGTTGCTTCTTGCCCCCCATTTTGCTCCCGCTGAAGTGGGGCTTTGGACCCTGAGGGTGGGAATTTGCACCCACCACCCTCCATCAATGGCAACCCACTCAGGCTCTGGAGAGATGGCACACATACTCTCTGCATACATAAGTAAAACAATGGAATAGAAGAGTCAGCCAGTTATCAAAAGGCAACTCTCTGCTCTGAAGAAAACCGTATAAAACACCTCTCATAGGAGTTTCCAGATCCGTAACCCAAAGGATCTTGTACCTGAGAGGTACCATTGTTCTGCGGCTGGGCTGAAGGGGTGGGGAATAGGACGGTTGGGAATAGGGTTGCCAGCAGAAGGTTGGCCACCGGTGGGAGATTCACTGCTGGGGGGTGGCCTCTCCGGCAACATAATGACATCGCTGGCAACGGTTCGATGTCATTTCCAGTCATGCCAGAAGTGATGTCAGCTCAGTGTGACCCTGACCTTTGCCCTGTTTCCCCCTTATTTTCTCCGGGTCCCCAGCTGAGTAGCTGTGAGAAGGGCCTGCTGAGGGCAGGGGATCTCCCACACCCCGCAGTGACTTGGACACCATATGTGGAAACCAACAAGTTACTAAAAAAGCCTAGATTGAATTGGGGCTTTGATACACATAGGCCCCGGTCATACGGGCCAGAAAACACGGGGGAGAGGCGTGGCAGTTTGCCCCAGAGCTAAATAAGGCATGGTAGCCCAATCTCATGGACCACCGGGTTGCCACGCTCCAGCTCTGTGCCGCGATCACACCGTGCTGCTGTAGCGCAGCAAAACAGCAGCACAGCAGACCACACAAGTGCGAAGTGCGCATGCGCCGGGGGGCGGGCCGCTGTCGGTGACTTGTGTGTGCGCATGCGCTGTCCAGCGTTGGTGCGCATCTCAGGGAAACTTACAACATCCGGAAATCCGGGGACATGGGCGGGCGTCAGAAGCCGCGGGATACCAGCGCTCCCGCGATCAGACGCCAGCCTTTGCCCCGGGGTTTCCAGAAACGAGTACCTCGGACCTACTAGTTTTTTACTCCGCGTTTTCGGAGGGAAGCCACGGGTTGGCCACGGGAGCACTATGCCTCCCAGATGTGCTCGTATTTGAACGCGCACGGAAAGTCCGCAGGGCTCCCGTGCCTTCAGCGGGGCAAATGCTCAGTGTGAACGGGGCCATAGAGGGATTTCTGTACTGCTCCTTGATAGATATCACCTCTTTCTGGAACAGTGGAACAGAGGAGCTTCTGGAGAGTAGGGACAGAAGGGGGGATTTCTATTTGGAAAGCAACAAAGGGGGGAAGAGTTACTCTCCCCTCCCCCGAAAGCACCAAGTGTCCCATCAAGTTTAGCCCCTCCCCAGTTGGGAAGCAGCTCCCATCCATGCTGCTGGCTGTTTACAGGATGGATGCCCGAGTGTATGAGGCATTCCTCCGTCAGAGGCAACCACGCGGACCATGCCGAATTATGTCCTTTCTTAATCCTTGATTGGGGACTGTGTAAGTGTGTAAGTGCATGGGAATCAGAAGGCTGAGGGGTAGCATGCTTGCAGAAAGGACTCTGGGGCAGGGGGCAGGGGAGTGCTCTCCCGTCATGCATGAGGAGAGCGATTTCACTGTCTCTGCTGCAAAGGACGAGCAAAGCTTGATCTACCCCAATTCGCCTTCCCCGTTGGTCTTTGTGATTATCATCATCGTCATCGTCATCATCATCATCAGGCGCTGTGCGTAGTATAGCCAGGAGATCCTAAGATTGTCTGGCAGCCAGATGTTCTAGCTCTTTTAGCATTATGCACCACTAGGTGGCAAACTAGACTTGTTTTTTAAGGCAAGAGACATTTCAGAGGTGGGTTGCCACTGCCTGCCTCTGTGCCATGCCCCTGGTATTCCTTGGAGGTCGCCCATACAAATACTAGGTGGGATTGACCCTGCTTAGCTTCCGAGATATGATGGGATTGGGCTAGCCTAGTCTTTGTGATAGTATTGTGTCAGTCCTGCCTGCTGACAGCAGGAGACAGTTTCCTAAATGTTACTTGAAAGCTGTTTTCTTTTTCTTTTAGTTAGTATTTGTGTGCGTGTATGAGTGTGTGCCGGGAAGTCATGGTTGATTTCTGGCAAACCCTAGGGGGGTTTGGACATTCAGAGAAGCAGCTTGCCATTGCCTCTCTCTGCATCCCAGCCCTGGTATTCCTTGGAGGTCGTCCTTCCAAATACTTGCCAGGGTTGGCCCTGCTTAGCTTCCGAGATCTTATGAGATTGGGCTTGCCTGGGCTATCTGGTGGGTCTGTGAACAGACAGGAAGGGAAGAGAGAAAGTGGAACCAGAGCAAGAGAGGGGAAAGCAGTGGCTGGTATGGGGGAATGTGACCGCTGTGAGTCCTCGTGGGTCCCCATCTTAAAAAATAACACACGGGATGCACACAGTGTGATCGTTAGGATGCTCTCTTGGGAGTAACCCCTTCTGAATAAAATTGAGTAGGATTGCTCCCACAGGAATACATGAAGCGTCCTTATGCTGAATCAGATTCTTGGTCCATCAAAGCCGGTATTTTCTACTCAGACTGGCAGAGGCTCTCCAAGGTCTCAGGCTGAGGTCTTTCCCGTCACCTACTGCCTGGTCTTTTCAACTGGAGACACTGGGGATTGAACCTGGATCCTTCTGTGTGCAAATCAGAGGCTTTCCCCAGGAGCCACAGCTCCTCCTCTAGGGATGGCATGACTTAATAAACCCTTAGCTGGGCTCTGGGTTTGTCCCATGGCAGATATCACAAGTTCTGAGTCAGGTTTTTGGGGGGATTGGGTTGGGGGAAAACAAACGCAGGATACTTAGGCCTCTGCCTTTGTGGCCTTTCTGGGCACCTGGTGGGCTCACATGAGATGCAGGATGCTGGATTCGATGGACCACTCCTCTGTTCCAGCACTGGGATGGGGTGTCTTCTTTTCCTATGCTTAATACATACCACATCCAGACATTTTTTCCACTGGATTCTGACATGTAGCTTTTAAATGACATTTTTAAAATCCTGAGTTCTCAACAAGCCTCCCAGCCATTACACCGGATAGAGATAACCGTCTTAGAATAGCAGGCAGGACTGCATTTACTTTTATCTGAGTCGTATCAGATCGGTGGCACATTAAGCAAAACTTTGCCCGGTCTGTTATTGTGGAACAGATCCCAAGAAGCAGCATTAGTCATTTGTTATGCAACTCTGCTAACTTTAGCTTAATTCGTGCGCTGTTGCATTTGGGGTCGGGCGAAAAGGAGCTGGAGTTCTTCTCCCCCCCCCTTTTGATTTCATGCATGGAACACTGAAAGCATGACATTTTAAACAAACCCCCCCAACAATAATGGCCCAAAGAACAGTTCTCAAACTAAAACAACCCAATATTTTAGAAATAAAAGGTTTTTTTATCTGTACAGAATCTAGCCGAAGCAGCCAGCAAAGTTTGGTGTAGTGGTTAAGGGTGGTGGACTCTAATCTGGAGAACCGGGTTTGAGTCCCCACTCCTCCACATGCAGTTGCTGGGTGACCCTGGGTCAGTCAAAGTTCTCTGAGAACTGTTCTTTCAACAGCAGTTCTGTCAGAGCTCTCTGAGCCCCACCTACTTGGGTGTGCTGACTCTAATCTGGGAGAACTGGGTTTGATTCCCCACTCCTCCACTTGCAGCTGCTGGATGACCTTGGGTAAGCCATCATTCTTTCAGAGCGGTTCAGAGCAGTTTCTGTCAGAGCTCTCTCAGCCCCATCTACCTCACAGGGTGTCTGTTGTAAGGAGAGGAAGGGAAGGAGATTGTAAGCCGCTCTGAGACTCAGAGTGAAGGGTGGGGTATAAATGCAATCTCTTCTTCTTCTTCTTCTTCTTCTTCTTCTTCTTCTTCTTCTTCTTCTTCTTCTTCTTCTTCTTCTTCTTCTTCTTCTTCTTCTGTCCTCGTCCTCGTCCTCGTCTTCATCTTCTGTCTTCGTCTTACCATTTGTGCATATGTGTCTTCCTGAGACCCTGAAGAGCTGCTGCCAGCCTAAGTAGACAATACTGACCTTGCTGGACCAACAGTCTGAAGCAGCTTCATAAAGCCCTGTCAAAGGAACGTATATTGAAAACAGATCAGCCAGTATCATCATGCCCCTATATAAATCAATGGTGCGACCTCATTTGGAATACTGTGTACAGTTCTGGTCACCATACCTAAAAAAGGATGTTATAGCTTTGGAAAAAGTGCAGAAAAGGGCAACTAGAATGATACAAGGATTGGAACACTTTCCCTATGAAGAAAGGTTAAAGTGCTTGGGGCTCTTTAGCTTGGAGAAACAATGGCTGAGGGGTAACATGATCGAGGTTTATAAGATTATGCATGGGATAGAGCAGGTAGAGAAAGAGGTACTTTTCTCCCTTTCTCACAATACAAGAACTCATGGGCACTCCATGAAGTTGCTGAGCGGTCGGGTTAGAATGGATAAAAGTAAGTCCTTCTTCACCCAAAGAGTGATTAACACTTGGAATTCACTGCCACAGGAGGGGGTGGTGGCTACAAGCATGGACGGCTTCAAGAGGGAATTAGATAAGCATATGGAGTAGATGTCTATCGGTGGTTATTAGCCACAAAGTATAGACAGGGACTTTGGGGCAAGTGAGGCTCTGTATTCTTGGGGCTTGTGGGGGGTCAACAGTGGGAGGGCTTCTAGTGTCCTGGCCCCACTGCTGGACCTCCTGATGGCACCTGGTATTTTTGGCCACTGTGTGACAGAGTGTTGGACGAGATGGGCCATTGGCCTGATCCAGCATTGACTTCTCTTATGTTCTTATGTTCTTAACCATGAAGACCAAGGACCTCAAAGAACAGTGTTTTAAAAAAGCCTAATAACGATATTTCTAGATTGTCTTCAGGTTAGAAGCAGACCAGTGTAGCTCCCTGCCTTTCTTGGCATGTCAACCACCTCCCCCTGTTCACTCGGTGATGCTGCCTGCCTCCCCTCAGGTCTCAAAATGCCTCCTTGTATCCACTCCGTGGTGCTGCCTGGCTTTGTTCGTGTTTCAGATCCCTCGCTGTGTCTTCCCTGTAATGCTGCCTGCTGTGTGGGAGGACTAAGTGTCTGCCAAGGAAGATGTTTCATCTATAAAACAGGGCTGCCATCTCCCAACTGGGAAATTCCTGGAGATTTGTGAGTGGAGTCTGGGGAGGGGAAGGATCTTACCTGGCTATAATGCCCCTGAGTCCGACCTCCAGAGCAGATGCTTTTTTCCAGGGAGGAAACTGATCTCTTTCATCTTGAAATCAGTTGTAATTCCAGGAGATTTCCAGGCCCCACCTGGAGGTTGGCAGCCCTGTTTATAAAGCTGGTAGAGGCTCTCCCATCTGCTGAAATTTGGCAGGGGGAAGAGCCCTTAGCTGTGGGATACATTGTTTGAGAATTTCATTCCATTTGGATGGTAAACAAAATAACAGTTATTGCCCAGTCGATTTCAGCCAGAAACTAGGTTGGCTTTCTCTTTCACTGTAATGCTCCCTCCTGTGTCCACGCCGCATCGAAACCAGTCTCTGTAAGTATGAATGCCATCATGAATGGGACCAAGAGGTATAAAATTTATATAAGGAAAAATGGAATAAGTGACAATAAAAAAAGAAATGTACACTTTGAGCCAGTTTGGTGTAGTGGTTGAGTGTGCGGACTCTGATCTGGGAGAACTGGGTTTGATTCCCCACTCCTCCACTTGCAGCTGCTGGATGATCTTGGGCAAGCCATTGTTCTGACAAGAGCTCTCTTTGAAAGAGAAGTTTCTGTCAAGAGCTCTCTCAGCCCCACCTACCTCACAGGGTGTCTGTTGTGGGGAGGCGAAGGGAAACGAGATTGTAAGCCGTTCTGAGACTCCCAGTGAAGAGCGGGGTATAAATCCAATCTCCTCCTCCTCGTCCTCCTCCTCGTCCTCCTCGTCCTCCTCCTCGTCCTCCTCGTCCTCCTCTTCTTCTTCTTCGAGCCCAAGACTTGGTACAATCAGGCCATTCTGATTTTGTATTCCTCTGTAGCCTTTGTGGCAGATGACTGGTTTGGCCAGTGGCAGGGCTGCCAAACCCCAGGTGGTGCCTGGGAATCTCTTGCTATTACAACTGATCTCCAGACTACAAAGATTCATTCCCTTGGAGGAAATGGTCGCTCTAGTGGGTGGACTCTATGGCCTCGTACCCTGCTGAGGTCCCACCCCTCCCCAAGTCCTGTCCTCTCCAGGTTCCACCCCCGCCTCCAATCTCCAGGTATTTCCCAGTCAGGAACTGGCAACCCTACCCAGTGGAAAGCCTGTCCCCCCCCGCCCCCGATCTTGAGATGGAAGCTTTAAACAAAGATGGAAACCACTAGGAAACGACTGTGGCTTTATGAAAGAAGAACAAAACCGCCCCCTGTGACATAACCTGTTCATAAATTCACCACTGGCAAATGCCTGGTTTTAAATAATACATTTGTGTCTGACCTTTTAAGGAAATTACCCATGTCTTTGTTTAGAGTGCAGAGGGCATGCGTGTGGTGGACTTGTTTCCTGCTAAATCGAATATTCTCCAATATCTCTGCCAAGTTGTCAAAAAAGTGGCACTTCATTAAGATAATGTGACCTTTTAGAATAATACCTTTCAACCTTTTCCAGTGATTTTGGTTGCGTGGATTTGTGCTATAAACCTTGTAGTTTTTCTGAAGTTTTAAAAAAAAAAGCCTGGGTGAAGTAGTAATCTATTTACTACTTGTCTGGAGCGGGACATTTTTGTTCCCTTTCAACCACAGTGAAAATGTAATTTTACCAATAGAGAGGGAAGTGTAGAGAGAGTTTTACTTTGAAAAGTAAATATAAGGCTGTTCTTCACCTGTAGGACAATGAAGCGGTAGAATTCTGAGGCAACAGAATGGGACTGTATTACTTCAGGCTTGGTGGTGGGGGCATATTATGTTTTTATTGTCCCAGGCAAAAGCTCTCTAAAGGAAATAAAACTAGCATGTCAGAAAGAAGGATTTGGAACCTAGTTCCTAACAAGTTGTGCTAGTTTTCCAGTCACAGTGAATGATTACAGATGGGCAGCTTTCCAAAAATAGAGTCCTTCACCTGCAGTCCTTTACTCAGTGAGTGATTAAAATGTGGAATTTGCTGCCAGAGGATGTAGAGAAGAAGAAGAGAAGAGATTGAATTTATACCCCGCCCTTCACTTGGAGTCTCAGAGCGGCTTACAAACTCCTTTCCCTTCCCCTCCCCACAACAGGCACTCTGTGAGGGAGGTGGGGCTGAGAGAGCTCTGACAGAAACTGCCCTATTTCAAGGACAGCTGTGCCAGAACTATGGCTTGCCCAAGGTCATCCAGCCAGGTGCAAGTGGAGGAGTGAGGAATCAAACCTGGTTCTCCCAGATTAGAGTTCGCGCACTTAACCACTACACCAAACTGGATCTTGTAGTGATGGCCCCAGGCATAGACAGTTTTCAAAGAGGTTTAGGCAGATTCATGGAGGACAGGTCTGTCAATGGTTACTAGCCATGGTGATTAAAGGGAACCTCCACACTCAGAGGCAGTAAACCTGTGACAGGAGGCAAACCTCAGGGGAAGGCCTCAGCCTCTAGCCCTGTTTTGGTCCTCCAGAGTAACTGGTTGGTTGCTGTGTGAGACAAGTGCTAGACTAAATGAACCACTGCTCTGATCCAGTAGGGCTCCAGTCTACCACCTCTGCCCTGACCTGGATAGCCCAGGCAAGCCTGATCTCATCAGACCTCGGAAGCTAAGCAGGGCTGACCCTGGTGAGTATTTGGATGGGGGAGACCTCCTTGGAATACCAAAGGTGGGAGGCAAGGAGCAGGCTTTATTCAGCCACCTCTCTGAATATCTTTCAGGCCTCCAGTAGGGGTCAGCCACCAGAGAAATTACTCATGCCTTTGTTTAGAGTGCAGAGGGCATGCGTCTCCAGGTATTTCCCAAGAAGGACCTGGCAACCCTAACCAAATGCCAGTGAAATGGTGATGAATGTGGAAGTTCCCTAGGAACTTGGAATGATGTAGCTAAAAAAGAAACCAGAAGAATATATACCAAAAAATGGTGCTTCTTAAAACCCGGCTACCCAATAGCTTGTCTGTCTGTCTGTCTGTCATCGTCATCCTCATCAACTCCCCCCTTTCTACCTGAATGGAACCCAAAATGGCTTCCACGTGATTCCCTGCTTCCACTTTATCTTCACAACAGCGACATAGTGGAGTAGCTGAACACCTAGACGGATCACGGAATGCATTTGTGTGGTACCACCGTCGTTAAGCACTTGTACTAAAACAAGGCACCGCTAGCACTTTATGATATTGAATGGTTTTATACTGAACTGTTATTTATGTGTTTTGCTCTCACGTGAGCTGCCCTGAGCCCCCCTTGGCAGGGAGGGCGGGGTGTAAATGGAATGAATGAATGAATGAATGAATGAATAGGGTGAGCCTGAGAGGTTTTGACAGGGCAAAGACCACCCAGGGAGCTACCATGAGGGGACGGGGACTCAAACCTCCCAGGTCCTAGTCGAATACACTAACCACTATCCCACACCAGTTTTCTGCGGGGGGGGGCGGTCTGCCCTCTTGCCTCTCTATAATGGAAGGAAAGGGAAAGGGATAGGTGTGCCAGGAAATCTAGAGCCCATTATGAGCCAAGCCCAGACTTCCGAATAGGGAAGGGGTTGAGCTTGGTTCGTAGCGATCGCAGGCGTTTCCAAAGTGGAGGACGTTTGTGTACAGACCCCTCAGTTTAGAACTTCAGTGTCACCCTGTGACTTTGGTCCCCAGAACTGCTGATAAGCGCTGGAAACAGAGTTTTACTCTGCATCCTGTTGGCATCGTTCCCCGTTGGTTGCTTGACATAGTTTGTTGTTGGCACAGGTGCCTCGGGTTACATAGTGTTCCTTTTAATTAAAACCAATTCCAGGAACCAGGGCTAATGAATGTATCTTTTTGTGGACTGAAAAAAGCAGTACACATGCCCTGAGCGAAGGTTAGCAGCATGTGGTAAATCAGTATGAGGTAGAAACAGCAGAAGAATAACTCGCTTCCTCAGAACAACCCAAAAAGGAAATGCACACAGATTCGAAAACCTTAGCTAAGGAAGGAGAATCCACCAATCCACACACTCATTCAGTCTCGCCAGGTTTTTATGAGAGACTCAGACTCAAGACTTGGCTAGTCTCTGGCAGAAGAGAGTCCCGTGGCTTTTGAACAGCTACCTGAGATGCCTCTCTGTGAGGCCTTGCTGTCTCGATCGTTTCTTTACAAAATTTATTTTCTGCCTTTTGGCCTCGGCAGGGTGACCAAGGTGGCTAACAGTCAAAACTAGAATGATAAAAGCGCGTCATGAAAAAAGACATTTAAAAATAGAATTAAAATACACACACACATGGAGACACACATATGCACGTGTATAAAATGGAAACGTCAATTAAAACATTAGGCAGGAAGGAGGGACACCAGATGATTAAAAAAAAAAAAAGCATTCAACTGCTACTGGAAGACAGAAGGGGAAAGAGGAGTCATCCAAAGAAGAGAGTTCTATGGTTTTATAGCCACAACCAAAAGGGCCATCTCTCAGGTGACAACCTGTTTAATCTCAAAAGGTGGGGACAGGGGCCCCAAAAGACAACTGTGGATTTATCTAGGCAGTCATAATATAATCAGTTACCAGGGTCTTTCTGGTCCAGCACGGTCATTCCACCAGATGCCATTGGGAAGACTACATATAGGCCATAGTTCTCTGCTATTTCCCCCCTAGGAAATAGTATTTGAAGGTACACTGCCTTTGAATATGGAGGTTCTACTTTGCTATCTATGGAGGTTCTACTTTGCTGTCATGGTTAATAGCCCTCGATAGATCATTCTCCATTAATCCTTCTCCATTAATCTTTCCTTTCAAGGCATAGAAGCCGTAATAGGAATACAGAAGAGGAAGTATGCGCTAATGTTACGGGGCTCTTAGGCCATGCAGAGATTTATTGGGGGGGGAAATATTTAGCTATCTCATTGTAAACATGGCAACGAGGGCTTCAACGACCTTTTCACCCAATATTTCCTTAGGCAATCTTTCTGCCTCTGAAAGGATCTGTGTAGAAAGTAGTTTCCAGATCTGGAGTGGTGGAGAATTACTGGTTTTGTGAACCCTCTGGGACTATTTCTGAAAGATAAATTGCCACACAGCTCCCATGTCAAGATGATTAAAAAAAAAATTGTGGCAGAAAAAAGGGAGGTGCGAATTTTCTGTCAGAATGGGTCAGGTTGTAAAATTATTCTTGTAAAAAGAAATTCTTGACCAGGTAGAGAACTGGGGCATTTATCTTGGTGTTGCCCATATGTAAGGTTGCCAGATCCCTCCAGGCAACCAGCAAGGAATTGGGGGGGGGGGTTTGGACTTACCCAGAGAAAGTGGAAGTCCCAGGCCATATAGCTGGCATCTCAAAGGAACCATCATCATCACACTGCCATCCTCTGGTATTTGGGCAACAACGCTATGATAAAAATGGCTTGTACCATTTGTTGCTGGCATGATGACGTCACTTCCTGTGCAATGCCAGCATCGTGACCTGAGCCTTCCTCTTTCTCCTTGTAAGCCCCCCTGCTGGCCAGCTGATTGGCGGTGGGGGTGGAGTCTGGCAGTAGGCTGGCAACCCTACCCGTGTGTAATCTTCAGTGGATGAATTCATTGGCTTGCGCCCATTGCCTAATTTTCACCAGGACTTAAAACCTAATGAAGTCTATTGGAAGATGGCTGCCAACTGTAGGATGGGGCTAACAACGAGTCTCTGTGAAGCAAAATGAAAGTGAAGGAGGCCGTGGGTCCATCCTGTGCCCCCAAGGCCATTTTAGAAGCACTTCTGGTTCCTTAAAAATTGATGTGAGGCCCTGACCTAGGTTGGGGCATGCGTTTTCAAAAACTCCCCCTGTGCCTTTTCAAGTACTGAAACCGCCACGGGTCCTCACCGCAATTTCTAAAGGGCTGCAGCTGCTTCTAAAACGGTTTCGATGGCCATGGGATGAACCTGTGGCTGCTGTCACGTTTAGTTTGGCTCTGTGAGAGGAGGTTCAGACAAGGCGAGGGAACTTATTTCACAAAGGTCTTTCCCATTTTGATTTCATTCAGAGAGGCTGAGAAAGGTCCCTGGTGTTTTTAAAAACTGGCTTGTGGGAGACGGGCCTTCTGAAATATGATTGATCAAGCACTGTTTTTGGATTGAGATAAATAGACCTCACATCAGGGGTGTTCGGGGAGACATTTTGTGTAGCACTCCTTTTTGCTCCCCCACCCCCTTTTGTACCCTAGGGCTTTGACTTTTAGGGGTGCCAAGCTGTGCCTGGCAATCAGTGGGAGAGTTGGGGGGGTGCAGCTTTGCGGGAGTTTTTTTTTTTTTTTAAACATAGAGTTTCCAGTGATTCCTAGAGCTACTCCTTGTCACTTCCGGTAAGAACTTGTGGTTAAGTACACAAGACTGTCTTTTTTTAAAGCTTATTTTTAAAAAGCATTTTATTGAAAGATAGATTGCAGAGTTACAAAGCATGTAAAGCATCACACTCAGGTACTGAAATAGACATGCCTCTTTTTACCGGTTTACATGTCAGCACAGCACTTGGTAGTATTGAGTGTTTGGTTGTTTTTGTTTGTTATGCACAATAGAGTACAAGAATTAACCACTTCCAACTGACTCATATAAATGGCTGGAGTTAGTAAAATCTAGTAGGAGAGGTTAAACATTTCATACTATTAATGCATATTCCAGGAACCCTGACCATGGTTTGTTTAGAATTAGAGAGCATTTTTCTAACAGATCAGTTTAAGTCTGATTGTTCTCAATTCTTGCAATACGATCTGAAATCTTATCAAGAGCATAATATTCTTTGAGTTTGTTAATCCACTGTTGTAAGGTAGGAATGTTTTTTTGTTTTTTGTTTTTTAAAGTGGCAATGGGACCACTGGGGGGAGGGATGACTGGCAGCCCAGTTTACGTCCCTCTTTGCAAGGGATGAAATCAATGTTTAAAAAGAAGCAACCAAACAAAAGCTTTAACTATGGAAGAACTATAATAATCCCCAACTGTTGGTTTCAATACAATGCACTTCTGAGGGTGTTTCCTTAGGGCCAAACTAGGTAAAGATAAAGGTTTCCCTTGCTTGAAAGCCAGTCAAATCTGACTCTAGCCAAAGAGCCAGCGCTGTCCAAAGACACTGGGGTGCATGGAATGCAGTTACCTTCCCACTGAAGTGGTACCTATTTATCTACTTGCAATTTCTTGCTTTCAAACTGCTAGGTTGGCAGGAACTGGGGCCAGAGACAGGAGCTCACTTGGTCATGCAGCACTCGGGTCTTGAACTGCTGAACTACCAACCTTCCAGTCTGCAGTTCAGCGACTTAACCACTGAGCCATCGCAGCCCCTAGGGCCAAACTAGATGTGCCTAAATCCGGATGGTGGCCAGGAGGATGCTGTCCTGTCTCATATGGCCCTTAGGGTTGAGGCCTTAAGATAAGGAAGTCCTTCATTCCATTTTTTATAGGTGCACCTGGAGAGACTTCCTTCAGCCAGGTTTCTTTTAGTCTGGACTGTTTAGTCTGTGTATTATAGCCTGGTGCCAGTTTGATGTAGTGGTTAGTACGGACTCTAATTAGAACTGGGTTTGATTCCCCACTCCACCACATCCAGCTACTGGTGTGACCTTGCATCAGTCACAAGTTGTCTCAGAGCTGTTCTCTCACAGGCAGTTCTCAAAAGAGGTCTCTCAGCCTCACCTACCTCACAGGGTGTCTGCTGCGGAGAGGGGAACGGAAAGGAGATTGGAAGCTGCTCTGAGACTCCTTTGGGGAGTGAAGGGCGCAGTATAAATCCAATCTCTTCTCTTCTTCTTTTCAGCTCCCAAAGGAGCCCCACATCTCAGCATTATGAATTCTGCTCCCACAAATATTTGCAGTAAAGTAGAGCTTCAAAATTTAGGAGACTGGAAGATAAAGATTTTGTAAGCATCACAGGTTAGGTGGTCTGAGTCTGCCTCTGAGTGATGTGTGAAATAACCTGTAATTGCAAGCTTGGGTTGCCAACCCCAGGTTGGGAAATTCCTAGAAATATGGGGGTAGAGGCTGGGGGTAATGGTGGGACCTCAGCAGAGATGTGATGTCATAGCGCCCCCCTCCAAAGCTGCCGTTGTCTCCAGGGGAACGGATCTCTTTAGCCTGGAGGTCAGTTGGAATTCTGGGAAGATTCCAGCCCTTACCTGGAGGTTGGCAACCCTAATTATAAGACCTTTTTTTTTTTTTTAATTGACCATACCAAGAAATAAGTATGTTCAGGATCTCAGCATAAGGCAAAAATTACTGGAAGCATCTGATCAGAATCAGTGATATTGCTAAGAAATCAATATCGCAACGGCACTAATATTAAGATGAGACACCAATAGTTGTTACCAGAAACAGTGAGCCCTCTTGGTGGGGCCAAAGGATCCTGCTGGTTAGGATATTGCTTGCTGGGACAGCATAATTGTGTGGATCAAGATGGCAAGGAGCGGAATTCAACAGCTGAAGGTACAGCTTCCTAATGATTTATTTGCACCTCGCCTTTCCTCTCAGTGGGGACCCAAAGTGGCTTGTGTGGTTTTCCTTCCCTCCATTTTATCCGTACAACAACTCTGTGGGGTAATTTAGGCTAAGAGAGGATGTGACTGGCCCAGGGTCACCCAGCAGGCTTCCATGGCAGAATGAGGATCTGAACCTCTGTCTCCCAGATCTTAGTCTGACTCCACACCGTACCAGGCGCTGGAATAGGCGTTCCCTGCTGTGAAGCTGCAGCCAACTTGTGGTGACCCTGAACGGTTTTCTAGGCAAGAGGCATTCAAAGGTGATTCGCCATTGCCTTCCTCTGTACAGCAACCACAGTTTTCCTCGGTAGTCTCCCATCTAAGTACTAACCGGGGCTGACCCTGCATAGAGCTTCTGAGATCTGATGAGATTGGGCTAGCCAGGTTAGGGCCCAAGTAGCAAAATAAATAAAAATAAAAACGGGGTATCTGTGTATTTTGGGTTTTTTCCCAGGTCTCATTGCTGGTTCATGTCGAGGTCTCTGCTACTAGCAGAGTGGGTTTGTTCCCTTGGAGTAAACTTCAGCTTTGCTCAGCTGAGAGCTAACTATAGCAGACCACGCTGACACAGTCTTGGGTTAACTATGTACAGTTTATTTACAATGATATACAGCTCACCAACAAAGTGCTTCGCAAGACACCACATAAACGAAGAAGGGGAAGAGATACAGACTACATGCACATATATACAGTGAACAGCCAATCAGCTTCCGGCTGGGTCATTGTGACAGAGCTTTGCCCAGCTCCTGCCTAAACCGGTCAGAACTGGCTCCTGTTGGCTGTCATCAAGTGTCAGTCTAGATGGGCATGATCACTTGTTCTAATGCCTTACAAGCCAACAGTTCACTGCTAGCATGGCCCTTTAATGGAAGAACCAGTAAAACTAGGCTTGCTGAGTTCCCACTGGAGGTGGGCCATCTCCAGCCACCAGTGAGTGATTGCTTCAGCTGGCCAGGGAGGGGGAAATGGGTAGGAAAATCAAGGGCGACAAGCGGCATCCCAAAGTGCTGATGTCCAAGCCTGCAGCTAGGATTCTGTGGCTTATGGGGCAAAATTAAAATTATTTTTATGTCAGCTCCAGTCTGTCCCCAAGCCCAACCAACCAGTGGCCACCCCACTCCCTCCCCTCCTGCAAGGTCTCAGTGCCCTGCTGGGGGCACTGTAGCATCTGGGCAAAACTCTGTTTAAACCATAGAGTTTTGCCCAAATGCTAGAGTGTCCTCAGTGACGTGCTGAAATTGCTTCCAAGCATGCAGGAAGTGACATCAAAATCTTGTTGCCAGCAAGGCCCCCCCCCAACACTGTGTAAGTCTCCTGCTGGATGGTGACCCTAGTTTCAGACTACTGCTTTTTGATCCTGGCCTTTTTCCTTGCCGTCGTAAAATATCTACAGTGAGAAATGTTGAGATCGTTGGGAGGTACTTTGGAATTTGTTAAAACTAATATTTTCAGTGCAGCGAGTCTGCCTGCCACTTAAGGAGTGTCTCCCAGATGGTACAGGAATCATTAAAAGTTCATTTTATAACCACTGGACCTGACTCGAAAGCCTTTTGAACCGCTGAGGCCTTCTAATCGTACAGTATTGCTCTCATTTGCCAGTGAAGCGGATCCAATGGCTCTTTTAGCATATGGTCTATTTCTGCTAATGAACGGGCAATTTGTTCACTTTAACATATAGACTGTAAAACTAATCCTCCTGTAGAAACATTATGCTTGCCTGCATGCTTTAACTCTCATGCTCCTTTCTGCGCAGAGAGAGAGAGAGAGAGAGGAGAGGAGAGAGAGAGAGAGAGAGAGAGAGAGAGAGAGAGAGAGAGAGAGAGAGAGAGAGAGAGAGAGAGAGGAGGGGGGAACTCTGTCCTCTCAGGAGATACCTTCAATAATTAGAACAACGGTCACAATTCACACCACTTACAGGGCCGAGTTCATTACCTCAACCTCTTTCCGGTAAAAGCTTATAAAAGTAAATGGAGTCGCACCATCGAGGAACTGGATCAACTGTATTCCCAAGGGGGCATTTCTGTCCACCTGTCGGAAATTTTGGATTGCTGGCATTTATTTAAATGGGTTTAATGTGCGTGCAGACCTTTTTGGAAGTGGCGAGCCATCCATATTCCGTTCCCCATATCTTCTGCATATCTCAAGATGGTATGCTTCTCATTACTGAGAGAGCACTCCAAAACTGATCCCCCCCTCTTTAATGGTATCTCACCCTTTCTCCAAGAACCTTGGGATAGCATACATGGCCCTCCCCATCTGTATTTTACCTTTACAACAGACCTGTGGCATAGATTTGCCTGCAAAAGAGTGGACTGGCTCACAGTCACCCAGTGCTCTCTATCCCTGAGTGCGGATTTGAACCCTAGTCGACCTGACGCATTAACCCAGGTGGCCCCAGCATGATGCCCGTGGGTGCCACGGTGCCTGGTGACACATTTTTCTGGTGCCTACTAAGTGCTTTGAGGAAGTGGGGGGCAGGTAGGCCTTTTCCTCAGCAAGGCTTCGGATTGACTACTGGAGATTTGACTGGCTATGCAGATTTCTTTCTTTCTTTCTTTCTTTCTTTCTTTCTTTCTTTCTTTCTTTCTTTCTTTCTTTCTTTCTTTCTTTCTTTCTTTCTTTCTTTCTTTCTTTCTTTCTTTCTTTCTTTCTTTCTTTCTTTCTTTCTTCCTTCCTTCCTTCCTTCCCTCCTTCCTTCCTTCCTTCCTTCCTTCCTTCCTTCCTTCCTTCCTTCCTTCCTTCCTTCCTTCCTTCCTTCCTTCCTTCCTTCCTTCCTTCCTAAAATTTTTACTTTGGCAGCACCTGCCATCACAATCTAGAAGTACCAGAAATTCTTGGAGCTCTGATTCTCTCATTGCATGGCAGCTGCCATCACAGCACAGTTTTCTGCACTGAAACTGAAGAGAAGCTGGGGCAATAAGAACATAAGAACATAAGAGAAGCCAATGGCCCATCTAGTCCAACACTCTGTCACACAGCGGCCAAAGATACCACGTGCTATCAGGAGGTCCAGCACTGGCGCCAGGACACTAGAAGCCCTCCCACTGCTGCCCCCTCCAGCACCAAGAATAGAGTGCATCACCTGCCCCAGACTGAGAGTTCCCATCTATACCCTGTGGCAATCATTTTGTGGCTCCTGTGGTAGCCATTTTGTGGCAGCCATTTTGTTGCTGCGCCCACCATGCCATGTCAGAATTCCAAATGTGCCCATTAGAGACCCCTGCCTAACCAGTACACCATACTGCATCTTAAATACCGTTCCTGATCTTTATGCACTATGGCAGTGCATTCAGTGGATTGGTTCTCAGTGATTTCACTGCACTGAGAAAACTATTATTCTGTTTGGGATGGCCTTCAGTAACAGGAGTTTAAGCTTGTATTTGGTGTGTGGGGGGGATTCAGAGTTTATCCTGTTTATAATTCAGGCTTGCCAAGAATTTACCTTAATTTGGCGGGGAATGTATACGTCCTGGCAGGACCATCCCCAGGGGAAGGAAAGACGTGGCAGATGATGCGTCGCTCAGTGTCACTTCCTGGAGATGGCATCGTGCGGTGTGGGTGTTGCCCGGAGGAATGTTCTGGCTGGGGACTGTGTGTCCCCCGCCGAAATATGGTAGGTACTTGGCAACCCTATTATAATTCATGACCTAGATCCCAAACAACATGAGTGAAGCAGTGCTCATGGAAAGGACCTTCCCTCACCTGCTGAGGCCTGCCATGCCTCCTAAAATGCTGGCTCCAGAGATCAGTGGAACTCCTGAGACAGTGTGGGTCAGATCTGTGGGGGAGGGGGAACAGTGTCACTAGTCACCAATCACATCACTGGCTGACTGGCTTAATGTCAGCTTTGGTGATTCTGTGCAATCCCAGTCTCTTCACGTTCCTTTGGTTGCACTAGTTCTTTAAGACAAGATATTTCCTGGTTATTCCTGGTGCTTTTATAACTAACTACTTTGTGGGGGGTTTTCTCCATTCCTTTTCCCTTAGAGAACAGTTGGCTTACAGCTGCCTGTCTGTCTCTGTATGACTGATTTTAGTGAGTTTGTCTGTCTTGTATGTAACTAATTGCCATGCACACAAATAATGAGCATGTCTGTATGTACTTTTAACTGGAGTTACTTTAAATGTTCATTACTCATTTTGTGAGTAGCTGGTGGAAAATTCTTGGATTAATGAGAGCGTTTGTGTGTGTGTGTTTTAAATGAATGCAAGTGTTTCTCACCAATTATTTACAGAATTAGATCTTCGCACTTTGATAATAGACAGGCAATTCTGGGGCAGGAGTGAATTCCAAGGCAAGGATGGCTTGTTCTATGTACAAAATGTCAACAGCACCTGCTTTGTTCTACTGCTGCCTGCCTTCCTGGAGGTGCAAGCAAACCATCTGTCTGTATGCCCTCTCTATAAGTCTGCTTGCTTTGCTTGCTTTCCTTCCAAACACAAATGACTGCCCACTGTGTGACTTTATCTGTGATGCCAAACACTTCACTATGACTACTCTACAAGTGAGAATTCTGATTCCCTTTAAAAATGTTCTCCCATCTCTATGAACTTTTTCAAGTTTGATCTCTTGTGCAAGAACTAGAGCACCTGAGAGGTTTATTTCAGTGACAGTGGAACTGGAAACATGATTTACCTTTCATTGGGAACTTGGGGACTCTTTCATCATTCTGCCTGAAATTTGGCAGAGACCATCCTTTGCATGATGGGTACATATTTTCTCCTGTTAAACTCACGGGGGGAAATGAATTCATTCAACAATGAATAAAATAAAAAGGTTTAGAGACAAAAATGAACATTTGTACACCCAGTTCAACAGA
The DNA here is from genome assembly GCA_029375565.1 of Gekko gecko. Taxonomy (NCBI): domain Eukaryota; kingdom Metazoa; phylum Chordata; class Lepidosauria; order Squamata; family Gekkonidae; genus Gekko; species Gekko gecko. Next base: position 131,254,307 of record JAPDNY010000008.1, on the reverse strand, counting down.
GTGCCGTCCTTATTGTACAATGTGAATGCGTATACACATTTCTGTCTCTCTTGCAAATACATCCCTATCTGCTGTTTTAGCAAGGTATCACCTTATTATTTAGCGTGCAATGCGTAGCAAAGGGTTCAATCTATGGAAGGCAGTTTGGTGTAGTGGTTAAGAGTGCATACCCTAATCTTGGAGAACTGGGCTTGATTCCCCACTCCTCCACATGCAGCTGCTGGTGTGACTTTGGGTCATTTGTAAGTTCTTTCAGAGCTGTTCTCTCAAGGGCAGTTCTTGAGAGAACTCTCTGAGTCCCACCTACCTCATAAGGTGTCTGAGTCCCACCTCCTATAAGGTGGGGAGGGGGAGGAAGGGGAAGGGATTGTAAGCTACTCTCCTTCGGTAGTGAAGGGTGGGGTATAAATCCAATCTCCTCCTCGTCCTCTCCTTCTTCTTCTTCTCCTTCTATCATGTGCAGTGGGAGTCCCTGCTCCCACTGCAGATCCCCACTTTGTCCCCATGGTGTTTCTCGGAGTCCACCAATTCAAGGGCAGGATCTGGGGGGCATGGCAGACTGCAGTGAGTATGTGGAGGTTTGAAAGTTCCCTTTCATGGAACTCTGATGCACTCGTGTAGCAGAGGAGCCAAGACATAATATAGGAACTGGGTCAAAATGTGGTGGTGGGTCTATAAAACTGGTTCTCCAGTTCAACAAGACGTAGGATGGTGATGATCTGCTTGCTTTAGGCATTCTTAATTTCTATCAGTGGTACCACTTATAAGGAGGAGAAGCTCATACAGCTGTGATGCAAATAATGATATGCGTTGTACACTTAACTTTGTCATTACTACCTGATGTAATGCTGGGATGACCTTTTCCAATCGTTGCCAGTCCTGCTGTTTCATGGCCTCCCTTTTGATGGCTGGGTCTCATTAAAAGTAATACCATCATGCAACAGGAAAGCTCCATGGCCTGCATTAAACACAGTTGGGTTTCCCTCGCATTTACACAGCATAGTAAAACCCACAAATGGGAACAAAATGATTATAGGGCTGTTTGCATAATCCACTCCAACCACTTACTGGTCTCTGGCACCTTTCTTTCACTTGGAGTGATTGACACCTCAATGATAATGCTCCACGAGACTGTTAAACATTATGTTTGCCTAAATAGTGTGTGCCTGGCTCATTCATGCTACGAAAAGCATAAGGGTTACTCTGGGCATATTCTAGTGAGTTTTGTGGAAGTCCCAGAAGAAAAAAAAGATTTTGTCTGATAGGTCCCTATTGTATAATTAATGACAAATGTGGCGCCTCCAAGTGGATCGAGTGAGTGGCCACCCAGGGAGAGGGATGAGTTTTCTCCTAATGTGAGGGAATCGCTGGGTTTGCCGAAAACTCCAGAAAGGAAACCCCTCCCACACACACACCAGCATTATTTTTAAAAAGAAGATCTTGAAAGCTTGGCTGCCATTTTGGGGTTGCCTAGCAATTCCAGTAAACACAGATGACGCGAGCGCAGCTAGGAGAAGAAAACAACAGCAGTGGGATGGGGAGAAGGAAGTGGTGTTGGCCAGAGAAAAACATGGCGGGCATTTGTGGGGGAGGTATCACCAGAGGCTGAAGGAAAGAAGAAAAAAAGGGGTGGTGGGGAAATAAGAAGGAAGCGGCTGTGGAAGGGATAGTGTGGGGGAAGGAAGTGGTGTGGTAATGGGAGATATAGTGGGAGAGAATCAATGGCAGGAGGCTTGGGGGGTTGAACAAGAATGGAGGAAGTTGGGGCCGGGGAGGATGGGATTTCCTTTCCATCACAAGTTCCTCATGGAGTCCCTGCTTATATCCTATGGTTTCCCATCGTCCACATCCTCAGCTACAATATCCTCTAGGAGATCTGGGGGAAATGTGCCAACCCACTTCCCTAGAACATCTCCTATCCTTCCAGGCTGTGATTCGAAGAAAACCCAGAACTAGAAGAGATGCTTGCAGGGAGAGGAGATGGAATGGATTGCCGGGTTGCCGTTGTTTCATGGCACCCCAAAAAGAATGAAGAGGTCCTGCCATTATGGCAGGGGGCCACCTGGTGGAAGTCACAAGATTGTACCAGGAAATGTTCCATATGAAAGAGCCAGGAGGGGTTCAGGCCACTGTGTGGGCCTCTAGTCTTCTCCAGCAGAGCCGTTCTTATGGAGAAGATTCTTGTGAAGGTTTATCTGTGGTGTTTGAACTGCGGTGGCTTCTTCCCACATTCCTCCTCTCGTGTCAGAACTGAAATGAATTGAATTATTTAATACAGTCAAAGACCAGCGTGGAAGTAAATACGTTCCCAGAAGTGTTGCATTATAAAAGTGTGTTACAGAACATTATATTAAAACAAGCAAATATAATCTAGTAAAATAATACAGAGCTATCACTAGCAGCTGTACAGAATCAGGCCACTTAGCCCATGAGGCACATGGTCTTCCTGAGAGGAAAAAGGAAACATACAATTCCTCTGATTTACCTGGAAAATTTTGGAGAATAGGCGTAATGACACCATGTCTGAGCTAGCATTTCAGATCTCTTCTATGAATACATGTACATACATGGTCCAAGCAATGCCATTGCGTGCACGCACATGTACGTATGAACCAGTCATTCATTTTCAGGTGTCTCTGTGAACTGAAAATGTAAACTGGCACCATTGCACTCAAGGTGTGTGTGTGGGAGGACTGTGGCTCAGTGGAAGGTCCTTTTCTCTGCATGCAGAAGGTCCCTGTTCAATCCCTGGCGTTGCCAGTTGAGTCTTAGGTCATAGGTGATGTGAAAGACCTCTGCCTGAGACCCTGGAGAGATCTGCTGCCAGTCTGAGTAGACAATATTGACCTCATTGGACTGCTAGTTTGATTCAGTATAAGGCAGATTTATGTGTGTTCGTGTGTGTGTGTGTGTGTTTGATGGAACACACCATATTTACCCCAAAGGAAGTCAGTCCCGGCTATGAGATGAATGTCATCTCATTTCCCATATGCACCTGTAAGTTTGTCTTCAAATTTAGGAGGACTTCCTGTTGTTCTTGAGATACTGGGAGTGTTTGCAGCCTGAATAGCTAAGCTTAGCCTGGGGTCATCGGAGCTTGGAAGCTAAGCAGGGATGGCCATGTCAATACTTAGATGGGAGACCACTAAGAAGAAGAAGAGATTGGATTTATGCCCCACCCTTCACTACCCAAAGGTGTCTCAGAGCGGCTTACAAACTCCTTCCCTTCCCCTCCCCACAACAGACACCCTGTGAGGTAGGTGGGGCTGAGAGAGCTCTTGACAGAAACTGCTCTTTTTCAAGGACAGCTCTTATCAGAACTATGGCTTGCCCAAGGTCATCCAGCCAGGTGCAAGTGGAGGAGTGGGGAATCAAACCCAGTTCTCCCAGATTAGAGTCCGCGCACTTAACCGCTACACCAACCTGGCTAAAGAAGACTGGGGTTGCTATGGGGAGAAAGGCAACTTCAAACCACCTCTGCTCATTTCATGCCTGGAACACCCTATGGGTGGGGTCGTCATGTTGGGATGTCAGCCGCCAGTTGCTAGCTGGAGATTTTCTGGGATTACAACTGGTCTACAGGTGACAGAGATCAGTTCACCTGGAGAAAATGGTCAGTTTGGAAAGTTAACTCTATGACATTATTCCACACTGAAGCCCCTCCCCTCCCTAAACCCTGTCCTTATCAGGCTCCATCCCCAAAATCTGCAGATATTTCCCAGTTTAGGGCTGGCAAGCCTATCACATGTGTCAGTTTTGACTTGATGGCACATTCTTCTTCATCTTGAAGTTCTCACCTGTTGCTACAGTAACTGAGTAATAAGTGAATTGTGAATTTCCTGCATTGTGCAGGGGGTTGGACTAGATGATCCTGGAGATTCCTTCCAACTCTATGATTCTATGATACTGAGTACGTTGGAACCAGCTTAGAGGGTAATACTGGTTTCAGTCAGTATCCAGATTAGGACGTTTGATAGCTAGGCATGGGACAATACAACCCCCAATAGGTTTGATGCTATAGCTAATGAGATACTCTGATGTTTGTCTTTCAACAAGACTCAGGGGGAAGCCCAATAAAAAAGGCAAATTAAAGCTTCATTCTCACGATGTTCAGTTTTTTCAAAACTGGCTCGTCTTGGAGGGGCGAACGCTCCGCCAGCCTGCAAGCCCGCTGTCAGATTGATTAAGAACTTGATTTGTGCCACATCTGCAAGTGACAAATATTTATCTGGACACACGCTCATTACGAGGTTTCTCCTAATAAACTTTAACAGTTTATTTAGCATTTGAAGCTACAAACGCAAGCGTGGGAAAACTGAGGGGATTTTGATGTCTCGCATCCGAGTGACCTTTTGTTCTGCTGCCATTTAATGCTCTGTTATTTTTTTTTTTTTAAAAAAGGAAGGAAACTACAAGCACAATTAAATTAGTATAAAACCACTGCAAATTCCCCCCCTCCCCAAGCTGCCTTAGGCCTGTGAGGCTGGTGTCTGTTTGAAGTGATCTTCCCCTGCATCCAGTCCACACAATGACACTTCAGTGCACTGTGCTGTTTTATCCTTTCTGCTCTTCCGCCAACAAATAATCTACCCACCTGGACCTCAAGGAGCCGCCTAATTAGAACAAACATGACGGCGTTTGATTTCTCAGTGCCGCTCAGCAATCAGGATATAATCGAAGGATATATTCAAGGCTCTTTGTGGAAGGTGCGTCCTGAGCATAATATAGAGCAGGGATTGTCAGGTTCTCTGTCTGCACGGAAACTCTGCTGCAGAACCTCCATGCATACATAGTCGATGCTCAAAAGGTGCCCAAGGTTGCAGAGTCAGTCCATGCGCAGTGCTGGCTCTCCCAATGGGTTCTCATCGTTGATCCCTTGATACTGAAAGTAACGATGTGGGAGGGGTTGTGGCTCAGTGGTAGAGCATCTGCTTGGCATGCAGAAGGTCCCAGGTTCAATCCCAGACACCTCCAGGTTGAAAGGATCTGGCAGCAGATGATGTGACAAACTCTCTGCCTGAGATCCTGGCTGCTGGCCTGAGTAGACAACACTGACTTTGATGGACAAAAGGTCTGATTCAGTATAAGACAGCGTCATGCAGTGTTCCCTCTAAGCTGAGTTAGTGTGAGCTGGCTCACAGTTTTTTAGCCTCCGGCTCACACATTTTTTTCTTAGCTCAGGAAGGAGGGCTCCAGAGCAAACGAATTTATGCAGTAGCCAAATTGCTCACTCACGACTTTAATGCCAGTAGCTCACAAAGTAGAATTTTTGCTCACAAGACTCCACGGCTTAGAGGGAGCATTGGTGCCATGTATTTATGCATTCATGTTGATGTACAGATATGCCATTTTGAAAAATATGCTATCGAGGGGTTTCGGTTTCCGGCGTTGCGAATAGCGGCCACCTTTCGGGAAGCCCCCAGAGGGTGGTTAGCCCACACGCAGTTTGGGGGGTCTTTGCAGGTTTGCAAGACCCTAGTGAGCCTTAGGCAAAGGCTCCAAACCGGGGCGCTTGGGGAGTAGCCTCTTTGCCGGCAGACAGCCAGGAAATTGAGGCTTTCTCCCTGCCCCAATCGGCCCCGCTGCGGTGTGCCCGTAATGGGACTTAGCAACGCCACCGATTTCCAACAGGAGTGAGGAACAGCGATGAATTAAAGCAAAAGAAGAAACGGCAGGAACCGTGAGTTGGAGGTCTGAATTTGAAGCGAAACCCGAGCCCTTCCCCCGTAAGCGAATAAGCGGCTGGGAGGAGGGGAATCCCCCACTGAGAAGCGGGACTTGCATAAGAAAGCTAAGGGGGATGAAAGGGAAGAAGGGTTGGTGAAATTACCTTTGGGGTGCCATTGAAGCGAATGAGTTAGCGGGACTCCTGAGCGACGCGTCACGAACTTTTATAAAGTAAACAAATACAAGAAATGTCTGCCATGAAGAAAGTCCCTTTGAAAACTAAGAAGAAGGAGGCGGGACTTCCGGTCCGGGTAATCCCCCTCCAGAGCCGACTGTCAGTCAACAGACAAGCGAGCTACTGCACCCTCTGCTGGTCCAAATACAGAAAATCAGCGAAACCTTAACTAATATGGAAGGTGTCCTCAACAGTCAACAGAGGCAACTAACAGAGACGTCAAAGAAGATGGAGGAGATCGCACAGAAATGTTTGGTCTCGTCGGAAGACATCGGAAAAGTGAAGAAAAGGGTCAACAAGTTAGAAAAGCATCAGGATGTGCAAGAAAAAAGAATTTTGATGTTGCAAATGGAAAAATCGAATCTGACTCTTCGATTTCAGGGCATTAAAGAAGAAGAGAAGGAAGATCTCAGATCTATACTTGCGAATGCCTTGGCACCCGTCACTGGCAGAGATCAGCGTGAGTTAAAAGAAGAAATGGATAAGGTCTATAGGGCCTACTCCACATTTACAAAAAAATAATCTGCCAGCAGAAGTGGTTGTCAAGTTTGTCAAGCAAAGTACCAGAGATCAAATCTTGCGTGCAGTTGCAGCGGTGCCCTTGAAAATTGGGGAGCAGACCATCAGAATATTGAAAGATGTGCCTTATGAAATCCGGATGAAAAGGAAAGCTTATAAAGGATTGACCACTTTTCTACAAAGAAGACAGGTCATATACAGATGGACCTTCCCCGAAGGCCTTTTGTTCAAGTACAAGGATAAAAGAGAGAAGATTGACTCCATCTTCAAGACGCAGGAATTTCTGAAGAGACACGCCAGTCCAGAGGAAGAGGCAGCACTCGCAACGTGGACAGATTTGAGTAGTGAAGATGACAGCGGCCCAGAGGAGGGAGGTGCCGGAGCGGGAGAAGTGAAAACCAAAGGTGGCCCATCCTATAACTTGAGGGATACCAAAGGAAGACAACCTAAGAAATAACTGTTCGGGAAACGTCAAAAAGGAGATGACTAATAATTAACCCCAAAGGACATTACTAACCTCTTTAACAGAGTTATTTTGAATTTTTGTTAGATGAAAAGAAGACTCTCAAATCACGGAGATTGCCAAAAACTGTATCTATATTGATTTAAACTAACCTTTATTAACAGAATACTCACTCCGCTCTTTTCTTTATCCCTCTATATACCCTACCTTTTTCTATTTATAAAAAGAATAAATTCCTCTCCTTTTTAGGAGGGTTTTGACAAAAAAAAAGAAAAGAAAAATATGCTATCAACAGAGCTCTCTCATTCAGCTCCTCTTTGCTGCTGGGGTTCCCGGCTTGTTTTGTATGTGGCATTTTACGATGCATGTCATTTTATTTGTATGTCATTGACAAAAAATAATAATATGAAACATTGTAATGTAAATGGGAAACTGGGCTTTAAGAGGCACGGAAATGGAAACGTGGGTTTGCTTTGTGCAAGGGAAAAACGAAGACAAAATGCAAGCGTTTGAGTCAAAAGAGTGTGGAATTCAGTAGCACTGTATTATCTCGTCACTGAAATATAATATGTCATCAGGGCTTTTTTTGTAGAAAAAGCCCAGCAGGAACTCATTAGCATAATAGGCCACACCCAACTGCAGAAACTCATTAGCATATTAGGCCACACCCATGACAGTGCAGCTCATTGGCATATTAGGCCACACCCCATGCCTTCCCTTGGCTTGCCTGAGCAAGCCGGCCCTTGGACAGGCCAGGGAAGGCACAGGGAGGCATTTGAATACCTCCCCGATCCTTCCAGGGGCCCCCCTGGCCCGCCCACCTCGGAGTCGCCGGGGTGTGTGTGTCAGTCTCCAGGCCTTCCCTCTGTAGCCACACACAGAGAGGTTTTGGCTGTAGTGGGCGTGGCCAACTCTGAAGCCAGCCGGAACTCCATTCCTGTGCGTTCCTGCCCAAAACTAGCCCTGCATGTCATAGAGGTGTATACAGAAGAGCAGCCATATAATCAGCAAGGTATCTTTTGTGAAAGTGTGGAAACCAGGAATGGTCCCTACACAAAACAGCTGGTTGACAAAGAATGCCCTCTTGAGTACAGGGTGTTGTGTTCTTAATGTTTGGTTTCAAAATAAGGAGCCTGCATGGTTTCCCAGAGGAGCACAGTTTAACAAGTCCAGTTCTCTCTGTCTGGAGCTACAGTGAGTACAACTTCCTTTCTCCCTGTACTTGCCCACACCAAGTCTTGGAGTGGATTAGAGTGGCCAGAAACACTGGCCTGGGTTCAAGGAATGGGGTTGTCACAACACCCCATCCCTCCTTTCCCCCCAGACACGAAACTGTACCTATACACACACAACTTACAACATCCCAGTATAGACACAAACACACACACACCCCAAACAGGAATACGGGTTGATATGTCCAGTGCTTTCTCTGTCTGGAGCTACAGTGAGCACAACTTCATTTCTCCCTGTTCCTGCCGACTATGGATGCCAACCCTCCATGTGGGACCTGGGGATCCCCAGGAATTAGAGCTCATCACCAGACTACAGAGAGCAGTCCCCCCAGGCTAGAAAATGGATGTTTTGAAGGGTGGGCTCTATGGCACTGTACCTCACTGAGGTCCCTGTCCTTCTCAGACTCCATCCCCAAATCTCCAGGGGATTCCTAACCTGGAGCTGGCAACCCTACCCTCCCACCTCCTGCTGGTGGCCAAGTGGGGACCTGGCAGCTTTACTGCCTACACCAAATCCTGGCGTGGCCTCGGGCAGTTTAAAGCAATGGCCTGAATTGGATTGTCACAGCACCATACAGGATTGCCAACTCCTGGCTGAAAAAATTCCTGGAGGTTGGGGGTGGAGCCTGGGGAGGGCATGGTTTGGGGAGGGGAGGGGCCTCAGTGGGATGTAATACCGTAGAATTTATCCTCCAATGCAGTCATCTTCTCCAGTTTATAACGTTGTCAGGTATTTGGAGAGAGAGGGCTCGCAGTGTAATTCTAAGCAGAGTCACACCCTTCTAAGCCCATTGACTTCAGTGGACTTCAAAGGGGTAACTCTGCTTTGGATGGCGCTTTCAGTGGAGTTATTTATTTACTTCATTTACACTCTGCCCTTTTCCCCAGTGGGGACCCAAAGAGGCTGTCCCCATCCTCCTCTCTTCTGTGTTATTTTTACAACCAGACCTCTGAGGTCAGTTTGACTGTCTCACTCACCAGCCCAGGGCTGCCGAGTAAATCGCCTTGGCAGAGTGGGGATTCAAATCATGGTCTTTCAGGTCCTAGTCAGTAAGTTCCTTTCAAGACAGACTAGAGGAATGCTTCTTCACAGGGTATCTCAGCTTACAGAACTCACTGGCGTGAGGTGACCTGAGGGAACAGCACACAACACATCGGTGATTCAAAACAAGTTGTTATAACGTAGAATTGGGTGCATGGATGCTTGTCCGAGAAAGTTCTTTGGATGGTTGTTCCCAGACAGCAGGAGAAAACATTACACTCACACTAGGAATCAGCATCTCCATGGGAAATCTCCACTCCGAGATACCATTTATTGGTATTGTATTGCTTGTTTTTATAATTTTACCTGTTGATATTGTTTTATATTGTTTAAATTGGCATTCATGCCCCTGTTAGCCGCCCTGAGCCTTCGGGGAGGGCGGGATACAAATCGAAACAAATAAAATAAAATAAAATAAATTTAGAGCTCATGATATGAAAGTGATCAAAAATGGAGGAGGAGGAGGAGATTTGATTTATACCCCACCCTTCACTACCCAAAGGAGTCTTAGAGCAGCTTACAATCTCCTTTCCCTTCCCCTCCCCACAAGAGACACCCTGTGAGGTAGGTAGGGCTGAGAGAGCTCTGAGAGAACTGCTCTTGAGAGAACAGCTCTGAAAGAACTCGTAAATGACCCAAGGTCACTCCAGCAGCTGCATGTGGAGTGGGAAATCTAACCTGGTTCTTCCAGACTAGAGTCTGCACTCCTAACCACTACATCAAACTGGCTCTCCAGTTTGTCATGTGGTTCTCTGGCATTATTTGCTGGGCAGGGAGTGGGAGAAAGTATGATGGGTTGGCACCAGCTCAGTGAATTGTTTTAAATCAGGGGTGTCAAAGATGTGGCCCAGGGGCCGGATCAGGCCCTCGAAGGGCTGCTATCTGGCCCACAAGGCTCTGGCTGATTCCTGCTCCCTTTTCCAGTTCTGCTGCTGCTGGTACATCACAACTTACTTTACCAGACTCAGTCCCACAGGAGGAATAGATAGGCAAGCCTCTCCTGAGTGATTGAGAGTCTGGTAAAGTACTGACTGAGGCTCCTCCCCCACCCCCAAGGGGAGAGAGGGAGCCAATCAAAGCTTGCTTCCTGGCCAGGCTGCCTCAATCATACTGAGGAGACAAAGGGAAGCCTTTCTTTCCTTCCACTGGCTGAGGTTCCTTCCTGAAGGGAGGCAGAGAACGAGTGAGAGCTTGCTTTGCTGGACTGCCTCAATTGCATGGCAAAAATTCCAGACACTAGGGGTGTGCAAAAAAAAAAAAAATCGGCTAGATTCAGATTTGGCCGAATCAGGCAGAATCAATTTCAGCTGGCAGGAGGACTCCTGCATGTCAATTTCGGCAGTAGGAGCCCATTGGGGAGTCTTTTGGCCAGCCCAATGTCAATTTCAGCTCCATTATATCCTATGGACCATTGAAGTCAATAGTGAAAACATAGGGTATATTCTGGGGACTGGTGGGGAGGGGGTTTGAGAAAAAGACTCCAAACTCACAGGGTAGCTGCAGGAGCCTCTCCCCAAGATCCCCACCAAGTTTCAAGAACATTGAACCAGGGGGTCCAATTCTACAGGCCCCTCAAAAGTTGCCCCATCCCCTCCATTGTTCTCTACCGTGGGGGGGGGAAGTTACTTTTTCCCCACGGTGCTGTTAGTGGCTCTGGGGGGGAGGGGGTTTGAGGGAGAGGCTCCAAATTTTCAGGGTAGCTTCGGGAGCCTCTCCCCACATAAACCCCTATGTCCCAAAGCAATTGGACCAGTGGGCCCAATTCTACGGGCACCCAAACAGGTTACCCCCTTAACTCCATTGTTTCCAATGGGGAAACCCAACCAGCAGCACTTAAGGCAGGCAAGCAGGCAGCACCTAGCAGTCAGACTCTCCCAGAGAATCTCAGGGAAAGTGAACTGTCTTGGGAGGTGCTTGTTTTCCATGAGAACAAATGGGCCCACTCCAGATCAAGTGGCATTGTGGCAGTGCGAGCATGCCACAGTGCCACACAGAAACCCCAAAAGACCAACAGGAACAACATTTATACAGACCCTGCCCTGTATAAATTGATGGTGCAGCTGCATTGGACCACTCACACCATGCATACATATAAAAAAGAATATTTATAGGAAAGAATGCAGCAAATGATAAGAGGAGGATACTTTCCCTATGAAGAACTGTTAAGGTGCTTGGGGATCTTAGTTTTGAGAAACAATGACTGAGGGGTGACATGATAAGAGGTTTACAAGGCTATGCATGGGACAGAGCAGGTAGAGAAAGAAGTACTTTTCATCCTTTCTCACAAGACAAGAACTCATGGGCAGTCAATGAAATTGCTGAGCAGTCAGGTTAGAAGTTAGAACAGATGAAAGGAAGTACTTCTTCACCCAAACAGTGATTAGCACATGGATTAACATTGGTGGCTAGTGGCTATAGATAAGAAGGAACTCTTGGTCTCTGTGGCAAGTGATGCTCTGGTGCTGGGGGGGGCAACCCCCTCACCTCTTTTAATAGTACTGAATTACTTATAGTTGTTGGCTTTTTTTTAAAAAAAAAAACCCAACTCCTGAATATCAGCCACTGATGGACCACTGCTCTGCTCCAGTCTCCATATGCTTGTCAAATTCCATCTGGAAGCTGTTCATGCCAGTCACCACCACCACCACCTCCTCCTGTGGCAGTGAATTCCATGTGTACTTCCTTTAATCTGTTCTAACCTGACTGCTCAGCAATTTCATTGAGTCCCCACGAGTTCTTGAGCTCTTGAGAAAGGGTGAAAAGTACTTCTTTCTCTACCTGCCCTATCCCATGCATAGCCTTGTAAACCTCTTATGCCACCCCTCAGTCATTGTTTCTCAAACCCAAGATCCCCAAGCGCCTTAACCTTTTTTCATAGGGAAAGTGTCCTCCTCTTATCATTGTAGTTGCCCTTTTCTGCATTTTTTCCAGTGCTATAAATATTCTTTTTATATGTGTGTGTGGTGTGAGTGGACCAATGCGGTTGCACCGTCAATTTATACAGGGTAGGGCCTGTATAAATGCTGTTGATATTGACATTTTTTTTACCTTATTTATATCCACGTTCCATCCCAGTGGGGACCCATAGTGGCTCATATCCTTCTCCTCTTCTCCATTTTATTCTTACAACAACCCTGTGAGGTAGGTCACACTGAGAATCTGTGACTGGCCCAAGGTCACCACGCTGGTTATCACACCATGTTGACTGGGAATAGATGGAAAACTCAGTATGGGGGTAGCTGGATCTGTGGCAACCGTAATACGTAGACCAGGGGTCTCCAATCCAGCTGCTGAAGTGTAGCCCAAGCATCTCCTTGGAGACCCAGGAAAAGATCTCAAACCCCCCCCCAATCTGCTCCAGGCTTTCTTTAAAAAGCTTTTATTTTATAGGATTTTTCTCTGTGCGGTTCAACTGATAGCTTCATTTCTAGTGCTCTTCTTAGGCGGTGTTGTGTTTCTAGAACAGAACAAAACTTGGTAACACGCCAGGGGGAGGCTAGAAGAAGAAGAGAAGAAGAGTTTGGATTTATACCCCGCCCTTCACTGCCCAAAGGCGTCTCAGAGCGGCTTACAAACTCCTTCCCCTTCCCCTCCCCACAACAGACACCCTGTGAGGTGGGTGGGGCTGAGAGAACTTCTGACAGAAACTGTGCTTTCAGGAACAGCTGTGCCAGAGCTTGTGACTGACCCAAGGTCACATCAGCAGGTGCAAGTGGAGGAGTGGGGAATCAAACCCAGTTCTCCCAGATAAGAGTCCGCGCACTTAACCACTACATCAAACTGGCTAGTGGGTTGCGATATTTTTCATTACTCAGAAGTCGCTCTCATTACAGGCTGACGACCCCTGAGGATGTCACAGTGCCGGAATACGTTGTCGCGTGTGTTTTTTTTTTTGTCCTATCCCCCCACCATAAATAATCTTCTAATTTAAACCGTAATCTATACTTGTGTTTTCCTGTGTACCGTTCTATGACTGAGCTCCTCCGATGCGCTAGCAAACTCCACCGCCGATGCTGAGCTGCTCTGCATAACGTTGAGATCCCCCTGGATGTAGAGACACAATGTCTCCTTATCTTTTTGAGCAATTTGTTCATGCTCTAGGAGGTTTTTTTAATTAAATTATTACCTGCTGGAACGCCATCTGTTTGCGTGCTTTAGAAATATTGTTTGTAACCTTTTTAAAAATGTGGGTCTCACAAAAGTGAAGAAAGAACAAAAAAAGGGGGGGAGGAATCCAGAAAACACACTTACCAGATGGACTGGGCTACCAGGCCCTCTAAGCAGTCATCCTTGACTGTTTTGAGTATAGTTGAGAGTAATTTTTTTTCCATGGATTTAATTATTTCTCTCTCTCAGGTAGTAAGGTATTTACATTCCTGTAATAAATCCGCGACTTCAGGGGGGGTGGAAAACAGAAGTTAAAAAGGGTAGATAAACATTACATATTTTTTCCTCATCTGCCTGAGGTCATTAAAAAAACAACAACAATCAGGTGAAATGTTTTCCTTTAGAAAAAGAAAATTCATCTCATTATTCAGCAGAACCCAGGTTTCTGGGACTTCTGGACTGTCACGTACCTAACAATGGTGATTGGTTATCATCCCTCACATTTTTCATAACTCTCTTCTGCTTCAGACAATTATCTGGGAGTCTGTATCATGCAGTATTGGGAAGGGCTGCTGATTTTTTTATTGGTCTTAATGGAACAGGGGTGGAGTCAGAACAAAACCTGGCATGTCAGGATGGAACCTGGAGGAAACTAGCTAATCAGGAAAAGCGCTTGGGGAGAGTGTGATATTACTTCTGAGTGACACTCTAGGATTTTCCTCTGATCTCCATGGTAAAGACCATTAAAACTAGAGAAAATTCCTAGATTGTCACTATGGAGGCCGTTTTGGTTTAGGGTTGCCAACCCCCTAATGGGGGCAGGGTTTCCTCCACTTTCTGGCCCCCCAATCCACAACTGGCTAGCTGGCCAGCGGGAGGAGCCCCACTCCAAAGAGCCCCATCATGCCCAATGTGCCCATCACTATGACGTCACCTCTCGGTGACATCATAATGCCAGGCACGTTGTGTGGGGGATGCTCTAGTCAGTGTTTGGGTAAAAACACTGGTGACCATAGAGTTTTTTACCTAAATGCTAGTGTCCACCACACAATGTACCCAGCACAATGAAATCACTTCTGGGTGACATCATTGTGGTGCACGTGCACCAGAAGACTCCAGGAGCTGGGCTGGAGCCCCCTATTTTGGTTGAGGGCAGGAGATTTGGGCTGGGGGCAGGGAATTCCCTGCTAGGTCCAGGCAATTGGGAAGCCCAGTTTGAATTCAGGCCTCCTTGATCCCAACCCAACATCTAGAGTTGTCTTTCGAGTAATAAGATCCTTTACATCTTTTAAACATAGTGTTCAGGAGCATTGTCAGGCCCTTTGGTAGTCTAGCCGGTCTACTGTTCCGTGGAAATAGCTGAGTAATCTTCAGGGATAGGAAGTGATGCCATCTGTAAGGCAAAGTGGCCTTCAGAGCAATAGCTTTGCCTCAGATTGTGTCTGTTGAGAGACGTTCCATTTCAGTTTTAGTGGGGCGGGTCAATGAGAATATATTTGTAACTTGCTAGCATGCTGCCACAGGTGTGGAAGTTTTAATGGGTGGTGGTGGTCTTTGGCTAGCAAAGAAAAACAACATAGGCATGTTGGGCTGAAGGACACTTGTTCTGACATCCCAAAGGATTTTGGGGAAAAGGAATGACAGATGGGAAAAAGATCTTAGATGGTAAGGGACTGGATGCTGGTGATTGTGGCCCACAATCCAGGACACTGTGATGCTGAAGGACACTATGTATCCCAGATTCTTCTGGTCCACCCCATTCTTATTCCTCACCAATTCTGGAATGTCTTCAGTTTCCTTCCTCTAAATGAAGAGTGAGGAACCTTCTTCCAGCACAGGAAACCTCTTCATTGGTCGAATTCAGTCCATCGTCCCCAAGGACTTGGGTTTTCCTGGGATACCTGTGATGTAGACCTGCACATGACAATTCATTTTGTGTCATATTAAGTGTTTTTGTGGTCACCTCTCCTTCATTTTCCCAGGGCCCAAATGGAGAGTAAGAGAGATCCCTTAAGGGGGTTGAGCATTGTCTCTGTTATCTGACTATCCACTTGGGAAAATATTTGATTGCTTTTGGAGCCAAACTCGTCAGTGTTGAAACTATCAAAGAAAATTGTTTAAATATGTGCTGCTGAACGTGATGGCATTGTGGATTTCCCAAACATATTATGGCCTGAATAATCGAGGTGTTTATTTCACGTGCCAGATGGTGGGTTCACAATAGATAATTCTGTCTCTTGCAATTATTTGGGTTTAAATTTTAATAAAAGAAAAAAAATATCAAGAAAGAATGGTGCATGGGCTTATAGCCATGTGCTCTGTTTACTCAGGCAAGCTACAATCTGTAATTATTACTGTAGTCTGTAAGAAGAGAGGGTGAATTTATAGGGAATGTCACATTTGTCAACAACACGTACATCTTTTGACACAAAATTACCATGCAAAAGACACTTTTGACCAACTTTAAATCCTCTTTTTAAAAAGAAGAAGATGAAGAAGAAGGATGAGGAAGCTGATTTATCTGTGTTGTGTGGACTTCACAAAAGTTTTGAACCTGTTAAGATGGTTTTGAATTTTGAGAATGGGTAGGGGGCACCACAGCAAAATGGCTGCCATGGGTACCGGGTCCAATCACAAAATCTTGGGAAGTTCCATGGTTTCCGAATGGGTGCTCCCTGCAGACACCAATACCTTGCTTCCATCCTGAGCTCTCTGGAAACACTCCCATCTCCAATGAATCTGAAGAAAGCAAGGACTGGCTTTTTGCTACATGAATGAAGAACATGAGCACCAGGAACGCAATGCCAGGCACCCATAGGCAGTATTTATAGTGAACCTGTAACTTTCAGAACCCTACTCAAGGACTGCAAGCTCTGGGCAGTGCTGTCGAGAGCAATCATGCACCCCTGGACAAAGATACCCCCCCCCCAATATGACCCTGATCCAAATTTTGGGAGGGAGGGAGGGCTTTGGAGAAGGGAGGGACCTCCGAGTCACATAATGCCATAGAGTCCACCTTCCAAAGCAGCTATTTTCTCCAGGGGGATTGAAGAGCCCATAGCCATGGTAGAGAATCTCGGGGCCACACTGCCTTACTTAACTGCCATGCCCCACAAACAGGAAATGATGACGATTTGCAGTGATGACTATTAGCAGTGCAAAACCAAGCAAGCGCTGTGTGCAAACTCCAGCCGCCTCCACGGCCTTCAGAACTCTGCCGCTCTCTTTTTCAGGCAAACTCTTTTGAGCTTCCTCCTTGGTTCCTTCATGGCTCTTCCTCTCCAAGGCGACCCCTCCTCCTCCACCACCTGCCTCTCGCTGCTGGACGGAGCCAGTGCCTCCCTCCCTCCACACAGAGAGGATGGTGACTATTAAGTGCTTTAAGCCTGGCAAGCAGTGCTTCAAGCCTGCCTCGCTTCAGCAACCTTTAATTCACCTTAATTTATTCAATTGCCCCCTTAAAAATGTAAATGCCCCCTGAAGAAAAAATCCTGGCTAAGGGGCCTGGGGACTGATCTCTGTAGTCTGGAGATTCAGCTGTGATTCCAGGAGATCTCCAGGCCAACCCTGAAGGTTGGCATCCTTAATAAATCACATGGGATGGAACTCCTAGAAGGCCACTGTCAGCCCCAAGTCCTCCCCATCTCTGTTTGTATAATGTAAACAACAACAACAACAGAATATAAGAGAAGCCAATGTTGGATCAGGCCAATGGCCCATCCAGTCCAACACTCTGTCACTCAGTGGCCAAAAATACCAGGTGCCATCCAGAGGTCCAGCAGTGGGGCCAGGACACTAGAAGCCCTCCCACTGTTGCCCCCCCCAAGCACCAAGAATACAGAGCATCACTTGCCCCAGAGTCCTTAGCTATTCCTTGTGGCTAATAGCCACTGATGGACCTCTGCTTTAGATTGCAAGATTAGGGTTATATCACCTGGTCCCACTGCTGGACCTCCTGATGGCACCTGGTATTTTTGGCCACTGTGTGACAGAGTGTTGGACTAGATGGGCCATTGGCCTGATTCAACATTGGCTTCTCTTATGTTCTTATGTTCTTATCTTCCTGAAGTGCAAAGTGTAAAGTTTTTGAAACACACCATAGCACTGTATAAATGCTAAATATTGTTGGCTTTATTACTATTTGAGACTTCCGCCTGGAAAAGGTGGCAGACTTTCATTTTCTAAAAAGAACGGCATTTGGAATTGAGGCAGATGCCATAATTATGCTTGCACTAATGTAATAAACACAGTTGTTTAGGGTGGTACATTGATAATATAATGCTCCAAAGATAACTACTTCTGTTTTATGAGTATCTGAATATTACATTTTCCTGCCATTTGCCTGACATTTAATCTCATAACAGCATTACTTTTATGTGCCGTTGGAGATCTTTTATTTTTAATAATGTCCCTGTTCATAAATAAAGCATCGAAGCTATGTGGAACACTTAAAAAACTAGTGCACGGAAGCTTTCTTAATAGTTTTAATTCCTCTGGAATCTATAAATATACCTGAACTTGTAAGGTATGGTGTTTGCTGTTGTTTAAGCATCATGTTTAACAAGGATCAAAAATTGGGTGGTGGTGGTGGTGGAATTAACTCTTCAGCTCAAGGAAATCTACCTTGCCTTCCATTTTTTTTAACTTTTTACATTCTGTTTTACTGAATACAGTCACTGAGATTTTTAAATGTTTCATTAGCTTGAGATATTTCTTTCATTTATAGGCACTAGACCTAAATCTTTTTTTTTTAACCCCTCTAGACTTAGCAGTAAGTAACTTGGGTGAAGTTGGAGGAGTTCATATAATAAGTACTACAGCCAAGCCAAATACTCATGTTTTGATTTAGGTTATCAAAATGGACCTGTTGTTTGCTGGGGGGAAAGAAGCCTAAATAGGGCATTTCTAACCACACGGCCAGGAGGCTTACCGAGTCTATATAAAGGACTTTGCCTAAGCTTAACTTAGTCAGTCACACCTTCTTATCCTGAGTCAGACCATTGATCTATCAAGGTCAGTATTGCCTGCTGTGACCGGTAATAATTAGTTATTATTGTATAGCATTGTGTGTGGAATAGCCAAGAGATCCTAAGATTGTCTGGCAGGCAGAAGTTCTAGCTCTTTTAGCGTGATGCACCACTAGGTGGCGAGCTAGACTTGTTCTTTAAGACAAGAGGTGGTTTGCCATTGCCTGCCTCTGCGTCATGACCCTGGTATTCCCTGGAGGACGCCCATCCAAATACTAGCCAAGGCCACCCTTGCTTAGCTTCTGAGATCTGACAAGATTGGGCTAGCCTGGGCTACCCAGGTCAGGGCTACTGTGACTGGCAGCGGCTGTCTAGGTAGTGTTCTTTCACATCCCGTACTATTAGATACTTTTAATTAGAGATGCTGCCACCAGTCCATCTAAGTCAGTATTGTCTACTCATATTGACAGCAGATCTCTCTGGGGTCTCAGGCAGAGGTCTTTCACATCACATATGACCCAGTAGTTAACTGAAGATGACAGGGATTGAACCTGGGACCTTGCACATGAAAAGCAAGTTCTCTACCGCTGCGCCAAAGCTCTACACCTAAATCAGAGGAGCTTTCTTGAACTCGGTCAGGCAAACGTAAGGACTGCATTTCTCCCTTCCTTCTAGGGCTTGAGATTTTCCTCTGAACTTCATCACACAAGATCAGGCATTGCTCTGTGCCCAGGAGTGGACTCTGGTTTCTGTGGGGAACAAAGCAGGGTAGAAAAGTAATGTAAAGCAACCAAGAGTCTGAAACCAGGGACTAGTCTCTCCCTGTGCCACCATAGCAGCTTGCAACAAACATTGTTCTGGAGAGGGGGATTTCTTTTTCCGAAATTCACCTTTTGTAGATAAACTCATTGATTAGGGTTACCATTAGGCTGCTGCTGATTAGGGTGGCTGGAGATCTTCTGGGCTTGCAACTGATATCCCCTGGAAAAAATGGCTGCTTTGGAGGGTGGAGTCTGTGGCATTGTATACCAGTGAGGTCCCTCCCTTCCCCCAGGCTCCACCCCTCCGCCAGAACTCCGGGTATTTTCCAACCCAGAGTTGGTCCTGGCAGCCAGGGAGTGCCTGGCACTGCAGAGGCACCTGCTGACAATGTTCTGGCAGCTCCAGAATCCACCCTGCCAGAGCCGGCAAAGGAGACCTTGCCACTGGCCCCTGAGATGACTATCAGACCTCCACCAGACAGGACTTGAACCCAGGCCCAGTGTTCCCTCTAAGCTGAGTTAGTGTGAGCTAGCTCACAGTTTTTTAGCCTCTGGCTACACATTTCTGTCTTAGCTCAGGAAGGATGGCTCCAGAGCAAACTAATTTATGCAGCAGCCAAATCGCTCACTCATGACTTTAATGCCAGTAGCTCACAAAGTAGAATTTTTGCTCACAAGACTCCACAGCTTAGAGGGAACATCCCCGATTTCTCTCCCACTCTGCAGAGATGGTGGTAGAATGCCAAGCTGAGGTGGCACAGAAGAGCCTTTGGGGGTAAGAGCCTGAGGAGTGTTGGGTTTGCAGATGGGAGGGTCTTCAGTGGGGTATAATGCTGCAGAATCCACCTTCCAAAGCAGCCATTTTCTCCAGGCGAACTGATCTCTGTCACCTGGAGATAAATTGCAATCCCAGGGGATCTCCAGCTATTACCCGGAGGTTAAAGATACAAAACACACCATGCGTGCAACTATACAAACTGTAATAAAGGATTTAATAAACTGTACCCTGTGTAATTCAATATCTATAAATTTCTATTACCAGCCATATGGTTCCCCTACACAGTGTATTCCGTCTCACATCATGCACAATGTGTTTTGAATCTTCGGTCTCCCAAACACCATGGTCCCTTGCATTGTTTACCACCAGGAGGCTGGCAGTCCTAGTCAAAGTGCCAGACCAGCTACAGCAGGGTGCTGAGGGTACTACTTCCTTGCAGGATCCTGGCCAGTGCCCGGGCCAGCTTTAGGAGCTCCAGCACCTGCCAGTTGTCCAGCTGGGCCCAATTACCTCCCAGCTGAGGGCTGGAAGGATGGTCTTGCTTGACCAACCAGTCCACCAGGTGCTCCAGGTAGGGCTGCCAGCTCTGGATTGGGAGAAGACTGAATGTTTTGAGGGTGGAGCCTGGGGAGGGACCTCACCAGGGTATTATGCCATAGAGGCCACCCTCCAAAGCAGCCATTTTCCCCAGGGGGAATTGGTTGCAATCCCAGAAGATCTCCAGCCACCCTATAATCAATAGCAACCTAATGGCAATCCTAATCTCTCAGTCATCCAATTATCAAAGCAGGTGATCTCCAGGCAACCCTGGGGAGGGCAGGGTTTTGGAAGGAGAAGAGACCTCAGTTGGGTCTACTGCCATAGAGTTCATCCTCTAAAGCAGCCATTTTCTCCAGAGGGACTGACCGCTGTCATCTGGTCATCAGTTGTAACTCTGAGATATCTCCAGGTCACTCCTGGAGGCTGGCAAGCCTGTCTTGAGGCTACCAAGAAACCCTTGAGCAGGATTTAGGGGCTGATGTTGATTATGGTGAGAAGGTTTTATTGTATTTAGCCATGGGCCATTACAATCCAAAAATAACAACAGAGAAAAATACTATAAACATAGGTAATTGTATAAAATTGAGTATAGTCTAAAATATTTAAAATGTCTATAATATTTAATGTTGGTTACGGGAATAGAAAGTGAGTGCTGAGGGCGAGTGATGGGCTTTTGCTCAGTTCACTGTGTTTCTCCTGACTTCTGAAGGCAGACTCGATGGCTTTATACCCCTTCCTCCTCAGGTCCCCTCCCCAAATCTCCAGATATTTCCCAACCTAGAGCTGACAACCCTACACCCGAGCCATTTTGAAGCTCAAACGTCCCTCTCCACCAACTGTCACTGGGATTATCCACTAAGACTGGCAAAGGAGGAAATGTCTTTCTGTTGGCTGAGGGAAACGCAGGTGCCGTCACAGAACTGCTGTGTTACAGTGCAGGCTTTGTTAACTAGCCAGCCTTCGGAAGGGATGGGGAAGCGCAGGGGACGTGAAAGGGCTAGGGTTTGGCTGCCATGGTATGGGCTCAGCATGTCCTTGTGTGAGAGAAAAACAGCTGAGATGCTTGAGAACACCCGCTTAATCCCTGTGGGAACGTCTGCATGAACAGACAAAGGTCCTTGAGAGGCTTACCTCCCCCCCCACCCCCGGAGAGCCATGCGAAGGGCTTCTGAGGGGAATAAATATACTCAGCGTTGTGTTTTATTCCCCCCTTTCTTCCTCGGAGGGGGAAGCGGAGGAAGAATAATTTAACGTTCCATAACGCGGCCTTTATCATAGTGATGGCGATGACACGGGACTCGAGTCATTGGCTGTGCTGGCAGATGAGCAAAGTAAAGGATGGGCGGCTTCCTTCCAGTAGTTCTCGAGGCCCAACACGTTAATGCACTCCGAGGGTTACAAGTCAAGCACAGAGCGGTTGTTAGCAAACTGCCAGTCTGCTTGCTTCACCGTACCCTTAACAGTTAGGCTGCTGTCTCCGGAGTATACAGTGAATACTCCTATACCAGGTGATTAACACGGTTCACGTACTCGGGGGCACTAGCTTGGGGACCACCGCCTCCCAGTTAATGGGAATAAATTTTATATGCCAAAGCTGCTAAACATGATTGTTAGTCTGTTTCTTCTCTCTTCCTTTTTTCTTTCGTCTCTCTTCCTTTTATTCTCTCTTCCTTTCCACCGCCAAATATGTTAAGCAAGAATGCTTGTCGCTTGCCTTTGATGACTAGCTATATTTAAAATGCTTCACCGTGCAGTTTCCTCCTTTGTCATTTTTAATTTGGGGCTGCATTTGTCTAATCGGGAGCCATGAAGGTGTTGTGCCTCTCTACGTACATAGGCACACGTGTTGCTGTGAAGATGGATGGAAAATGAAATGTCGGCATTGACTTGCCAGGGAGAGCAGAGACCATGTTGGAAAACTTTGATTGAGGAAGAAGGGGGAAATATGAATAGGGGTGGGTACTTATTAGAACTGGAGAAGGTGTTTGTTCAAGTGGTAATGACCATTTCCCACTTTTGAGCTTTGGTTAGACACTAGTTATCATAGTGAGGGTGGATATTTCTGTTGTGCTGGGGTTGCCAACCTCCTGGTGGTACCTGGAGATCTCCTCCTATTACAGTTGATCTCCAGATGACTGAGATCAGTTTCCCTGGAAAAAAATGGCTGCTTTGGAGGGCAGACTCTATGGTATCATACTGAGGTCCTTCTCCTCCCCAAAACCCAACCTGCCCAGGCTCCACCCCCCAAAAAATCTCCAGGTATGTCCCATCCCAGAGCTGGCAACCCTGTGTCATGTGAGCAATGCTCCCACTAAGCTGTGGAGTCTTGTGAGCAAGAAATTCTACTTTGTGAGCGACTGGCATTAAAGTTGTGAGCGAGCGATTTGGCTGCTGCATGAATTAGTTTGCTCTGAAGCTATCCTCCCTGGGCTAAGACAAAAATCTGTGAGCCTGAGGCTACAAAACTGTGAGCTAGCTCACTCTAACTCAGCTTAGAGGGAACACTGCCTGTAAGTACGTTTCCCCCCATATCATGAGCACCGGTGTGGTGTAGTTGTTAGAGTGTCAGACTAGGATTTCAGAGACCGGAGTTCAAATCCCCATTTTACTGGAATAACAGGGGTAACACATACTTCACTAATCATCAATCCCTGACCCACCGGTTGGTTTGCTCAGGTTTTATTTTAATAGATTGGCTGCTGAATGCTGCAAAGTGATATCAGGTCCGTAGGGGTGGGGGAACCAGGGCTCTGGTCAGGCTGGGAGAAAATATGAGAGTGTGTGGATGTGAAATACTGCTGAAGACACACATGGAGCTGTGCCTTATGCTGAATCAGATCGTCGGTCCATCAAGGTCGGTATCGTGTACTGAGACTGGCAGCAACTCTCCAGAACTCTGGCTCAGGGCTTTCACATCACCTTCTACCCGATCTTTTTAGCTGGAGATGCCGGGGATTGAACCTGGGACCTTCCGCACACCAAGCAGATGCTTTGCCACCGAGCCACTGCCCCCTCCCTTGCACTGTACGGTGCAGTTTGAAAATGAAGTTTGAGCTACTCATGAAGAGATGAACTGTTCTGTGAAGAAGAAGGAAAATTACTCCCTGAGCCAGTGCTCCCTCTAAGCTGTGCAGCCTTATGAGCAAAAATTCTGCTTTGTGATCTACTGGCATTAAAGTTGTGAGTGAGTGATTTGGCTTCTGCATAAATTAGTTTCCTCTGGAGCCATCCTTCCTGAGCGAAGACAAAAATGTGTGAGCCGGAGGCTAAAAACTGTGAGCTAGCTCACACTCACTCAGCTTAGAGGGAGCACTACCTCCCTGCCTGTGAGCAGCGAGCAGAACGTGAGCCAAACCAGCGGATGCGTGAACATGAATTCTAGCTTCTTTCTCAGAGGGTTAGGCTCAAGGGGTCTAAGGAAACCTTACTAATCGAGGGGTACGGATTAGTGTTCCTTTTTCCTCAAAAATAATGGGGGATTCCTGGTTTCAAGATGCACGGTTCTTTCCTACTTAGAAAGCACCAAATTTGTCTTGGATTACATCTGGCACCTCTGCTTCTAGATAAATTAGCATATTTTCCTCTGTGTCACACTGACCTGGCACCGAAATGCTATAATTAGCAATGTTTAGACTGTGGCAATGGAAAACAAGACTGCTAGGTTATTCTTGTCTTCTTAACCACAAAATGGTGCGCATGGATGGTATCTGTAAGTCTACCAACAGCGAAGGCCAGTTGTATGCCTTTTATATGATGCACAGTGAAATTTTATTTATTAAAATATTTATATCCTGCCTTTTCTCATGGCTCAGGGCCACTTACAGATCAGAGGAACAAATCCAAACCCCATGTAACCTTCTCCCCCATAACAAATACTGACTGGCTGGCTGTACCCCATTAAAAGTCCTGGCAAATGCAATGGCCTTGGAACGGCTCCAAAGACTTCTAGAGATGTGAAGAGGTGCAGTCTCTTCTCTTTGCTACAGTCCTAGAGCTGGAAAAGAAGATGCCTGATACTGAATCAGACCGTTGACCCCATCTAACTTAGAATAGCCTCCTTTGATTGGCAACAGCTCTCCGGGATCTCATGCAGAGTAGGAGCTTTCTCATCCTCTGCTACCAGACACTTTTAAGAGGAGATGCTAGGAACTGAACCCAAGACTTTCTACTTGGAGAGTGTGTGCTCTGCCGATGAGTCATGGCCCCACCTCAGTGTAGGAGGTGGCCCACACTCCATCACGGTTGCCAGCTCTGGGTTGGGAAGTACCTGGAGATTTAGCTGGTGGATCCTGGGAAGGGTGGGGTTGTGGGAGGGGAGGGACCTTATTTGGTATATAATGCCATGGAGTCCACCCTCCAAAGCAACCATTATCCCAGGGGAACCATGCTGTGTTATCTGGAGATTGGTTGCAATTCCAGGAGCTCTCCAGGTCTCACCTGGATATTGGCAACCTTACTCTCATTGAGCCTCTAAGGGGTCACCTACGTGTGCTCATGCCATCCTGATCTGACACAGTGACACTGTTTGCTTAGAAGATTTATATACTCTTATATAAGGCAGCTCCTAGTGTAAAAAACCCAGTAAAATCACAAAAAAGAAAAAAAAACCCATAACATTATCAGTATTAAAACAAGCCATAAATATTAAAACAAGCCATAAGAACAAGCTGGGGGAGTATAAAGATAGCATAAGCAATTCAGCAGGTGAAGAGGATCACTATGGGTTGGCACCTAAAAAACAGCAAGGTAGACGCCAGGTGAGAGGGCATTCCAAAGGCACTGGGGGAAAAAAAAAATCTCTGGTTGCTTCCTGCCTCACCTCTGCAGATGGGGGCACAGCAAGTAGGGAATGGGAAGTGGATCTTGACTGGCAAGCTGGACAGTCTGCCTTGCCTCAACGAGAACTGGGGCTTTTTCTACCCTGGCCTCTACCTGGTGGAATGAGCTTCCATATGAGACCAGGCCCTGCAGGACCTTTTACAGGTCTACAGGGCCTGCAAGATGGAGCTCTTCCACCAGGCTTTTAGCTGAGGCAGCAGGCATCCTCCCTTTTATGTATCTATTGGGCCACCCCTTCGATGGATCAGATCTGAGTAATAGAATCCCAGTTATGACAGGTTACATCTGTTGAGGCTCTGATTGGATATATAGGAATTGCGGTGTATTTTATCTGATGTATCTCAACTGTTTTTAATTATTCATATATTAAATTTGATGGGAACCCGCCCTGAGCCCACTATGCGGGGAGGGTGGGATACGAATCCAATAAAATAAAATAAAGAAATAAATTGATCTCCAGACTACATAGATCGATTCCCCTGGAGAAAATGGCTGCTTTGGAAGGTGGACTGTATGGCTTTGTACCCCGCTGAGGTCCCTCCCCTCTCCAAACCCCTCCCTCCCCAGGCTCCACCCCCAAAGCTCCAGGAACTTCACATCATGGAGCCAGTAACTCTACTGTGGTCATATGTGGGATGATAATACTGTGATCCCCACACCCACAGTTAAAGTTGAATTCACAGACTAAACAGCCATTTAATGAATGTGTTGTCGAAGGCTTTCACGGCCGGGGTTCATTAGCTGTTGTAGATTTTCCGGGTTGTGTGGCCGTGGTCTTGGCATTGTGGGACCTGACGTTTCGCCAGTAGCTGTGACTGGCATCCTCAGAGGTATAACACAGAAAGACGGAGTACTCTCTGTGTCAAGGTGTCCGTCTTTCTGTGTTATGCCTCTGAGGATGCCAGTCACAGCTACTGTTGAAACGTCAGGTCCTACAACGCGAAGACCACGGCCAGACAACCTGGAAAATCTACAGCAGCTAATTTAATGAATGGTTTGTTTCACCTGATCTAGGCATGACCCCCATTTAGATCCCAGCTGGTTTCTTCTTCTTCTTCTTTTAACACGCTAGTGAATGCTTGGTGAGCTGGAAATCAGGGAGCTTCTGTGGCGAAGGACACTGCGTTGCTGTGAAGGATCCCCTTAGAAAGGATGAAGGGAATCAGATTAGCTTTGATGCCAGGTGGACCGCTGGCTGATTGATTGTTTTCCTTCCCACTGAGATTAGCTATTGTGGCTGCTTTAATAGGAAGAGGAGAAAGAGTGAAAGAGATAAAACTGCTTCCCTTTGCAACATGTCCCACTCTCTTGCACATATCAGTGTGGACAAGTTCACAAGATGGGAGCTGCTGTGTTTCTTCAAGTAGGGTTGCCAGCCTCCAGGTGGGGTCTGGAGATCCCCTGGTATCACAATCGGCAAACTACAGAGATCAGTTCCTCTGGAGCAAAAGGCTGCTTTGGAGGGTGGATTCTGTGGCATTATACCCTGCTGGAATCCCTCCCCAAACCTCGCTCTCCCTAGACTCCACTACCTAGGGTTGCCAACTCTGGGTTGGGAAATACCTGGAGATTTAAGGGATGGTGCCTGGAGTTCGGGGAGGGACTTCATTGATATGTAGCGCCATAAAGTAAAGGTAAAGGTTTCCCTTGCTCGAAAGCCAGTCGAATCCAACTCTAGGGTTGCGGTGCTCATCTCCGTTTCAAAGCCGAAGCGCCAGTGCTGTCCGAAGACGTTTCCGTGATCATGTGGCCAGCATGACTAAACACCAAGGCGCACAGAACGCTGTTACCTTCCCACCAAAGTGGTCCCCATTTATCTACTTGCAATTTCTTGCTTTCGAACTGCTAGGTTGACAGGAGCTGGGGCCACAGACGGGAGCTCACTCTGTCACACGGCCCTCGGGTCTTGAACTGCTGAACTGTCTACAGTCCTTCCTCTGAGCCACCACAGCCCCACGAGTCCAGCTCTTTCTCCAGGGAAACTGATGCCTGGAGATCCATTGTAATTCCGGGAGATCTCCCCACCCATCTGGAGGCTGGCAACCCTACTGACCCAAAATCTCCAGGGTTTCCCTGACCCAGAGCGGGCAGCCCTAAACAAATAAACGGTGAAGCTGCTTGTTCAGATCTCTGTTCACTCCCAAACTCACTGGGTGACCTTAAGCCAGCCATTTTTTCTTAGTCTCCATCAGGGTATTAATAGTAGCTTTCCTTTCAGGGATGCGGTTTAGAGAATTGCTTTATTTGTGTGTGTGTGTGGGGGGGGGCATTGGCTCAAGGAAGGTTACAGGTAGTTCCTGGGGGGCTTCTCAGCCAGGCACTGATAAGGCCCCGGCATACTTTGTTCCTGTCAGGTTCCTTCCTGCGTTGTTATGGCAGACGGTAGTAGAGCTGTCGTGCTGTGCCTGGCAACCAGTGGGAGGTTTGGGGGCACAGACATGGGGTGATATCACGATGTCATGTATGCTGTTATGCCATGTCCAGTGACGGAGGGTGGCTGTAGAGTTATACCACAAAGTATCTGGTGATTCACTTCTGACTTTTCACTGAAAATGATGTTATGGCCTAAAGGGTGACACCGAGTTTTGTTTTTTAATGTATCCTGCCAAGGAGTACTAGGACTGGGATGCCGAGGCAGGTTAATTGCGCTACCTCTCTGAAAAGCATCTAAGCCCCCAGTAGGATTGCTGGAAATCACCATGTGTTTAAAATGTATCCTTCCACCACTTGGGTCAGCAATGGGACCTATGGGTGAGGGAAGCCCTACCCTGGTCAGGACTCTGACAAGCCTAGAGGATACCCTGACCATGCTAAGAATAGTTGCATCCCCAAAGCCATTGGCATGTAGAATTCAGTGAATTATCCCTTATAAAGGGTAAACATGTTTTGAGGCCTCTGTGAGGCATAAAGTCAGGCTGCAGTCACACATACACACTAAATAATCCACTTTCGGCAAAGGATGAGATGGTTAGACAGCATCATCGATGCAACGAACATGAAATTGAGCAAACTTCAGAGGACAGCGGAAGACAGGAGGGCCTGGCATGATCTGGTCCATGGGGTCGCGAAGAGTCAGACTCGACTGTGCGACTGAACAACAACAATCCACTTTCAGTCCACCATCAATGCACTTTCCAAGTAAAATCCATTTGGAAAGTACACTGAAAGTGGGCTGAAACTGGATTATTTAGTGTGTGTGCGTGAGACCGCAGCCTCACTCTGGAGAATAATGGCAATACCTTCCCTTAGCTGTTTTTGCCTGTCCGCTCAACTATAACAGGGCATTTGCTAACTCTCTCCAAGTTGTAGGCAAGTGCAGTTACTTAAAGGCAGCGTTTCAACCCCCAGGCACCTAAATCATTCCAAAATCTCCCCTTGACTTACGAGAAGGCTTAATTTTAGCAGTGAAGGGCTTTGGAAATCAAGAGGGAAGGAAAGGAATGAAGAGGTGTGAGACTGCATTCTTCTCAAGCATCACTGGCATATATAAAGCTAGTAATCTGAAGCCAAATATTTGGCTGATTGTGTGAAATTTAGCTTCTCCCCAGGCCTCAGTCCCCTTGTCAGCTGTGCCTGTTCTATCAGTAACGCACAGCTCCTCTTTCCCCGAGGTTCTGTACAAAGACTTCCTCACAGGCAGGATTTTTGAAAAAAGGGAAACTGTCATTTGAGTGTCTAGGCAACATCAAGAGTTGAAGGATCCTGGGGTGCTGGAATCGAAAATCTGAGAAGAAAGCTTGGTGAAATGGAAGAACACACTTCAGGGGAAGATAATTGAAGCTACAATAGGGCCAAGTTTCTACAATTTTCGATACAGAATCGTCTAAATAGGATTGTCGGTATTTACTGGTATATGTCCAAAAAGTTAAGAAACTTCTGTTTGGAGCACCCACAAAATTTATGCATCTTCATGCAGGTGGAAAGGTGGGACACGCATTTTGTGTGTTTGTGCATACACACAAACACACACTCAAACAGGTTGTGAAAATAAATACTGTTGCCTTTGTTTCTACCAGTGGCAGTTGTCATAGCAACCTGCTGTACCTACTTGAGCTTTCCGGCTCTGAATTTCACACAGAAATATATCGTGAATCGATGTGGCTCATTTTCCCCATAGGTTCATTCACTGCCATGGATGGATGGTACGGACATACATTATTGCATGATTTAATGTAGTTTTAGAAAACATGCAAATTAATTGTTTCTGAATTAAGGGAACCTAATTTCGTCTTAAAATTACATTTAGATGTGTTTCATGTACTCAATGAGGAGGCTTTTTTTAGAGCCACGGGCCATTCTGTCATGCTGCCATGTAAGCAGCTTTTGACATTTCTGTGTCAGCGTGAGAAGATGGGTGGCAGATAGTGTCGCCAACCTCCAGGTGGGCCCTGGAGCAGTGTTCCCTCTAAGCTGAGTTAATGTGAGTTAGCTCACAGCTTTTTAGCCTCCAGCTCACACATTTTTTGTCTTAGCTCAGGAAGGATGGCTCCAGAGCAAACTAATTTATGCAGCAGCCAAATCGCTCACTCACAACTTTAATGCCAATGGCTCACAAAGTAGAATTTTTGCTCACAAGACTCCACAGCTTAGAGGGAGCATTGCCCTGTCCTCTTGGAATTGCAGCTGATCTTCAGATTACAGGGATCAGATTCTGTGAAGGAAATGGCAGCTTTGGAGCATGGCCTCTAGGCAGGGTTGCCAGCCTCCAGGTGGTGGCTGGAGATCTCCCGTTTTTACAGTTGATATCCAGCTGATAGTGATCAGTTCTCCTGGAGAAAACAGCCACTATGGAAGATGGACTGTATGGGGTTATACTCCATTGAAGTACCACCCCTCCTCAAACCCTGCCCTCCTCAGAATCCTGGTATTTCCCAACCCGGAGCTGGCGACCCTGACTCAAAGTCACCATATCCTCTGATGAGATCCCTCCCTTCTCCACTGCCACCAAACCTGCAGGAATTTTCCCAGGCGGAGTTGGCAACCCTAGTTGTTCATCAGTGGAGATTAAAAACGTTCAGTGGTCAGTTATGTCTGTTTTAGCTACAACTTTCCGTGCAAGCTTACATTTCATTTCACAGGAAGTTTCCTCCAAGGAGTGAGGAAGAAAAAGTAGTTTTTTGTTGTTAAATGGGCAGCATGTTCCCATGTCATGTTCTCCTAGCGTTGCCACTCTCCAGGTTTCACAATACAACAAGAGGACCATGGTTGTTAGATATGACAATCAAGGCAGCAGGTTTCAACAGTGATTCAGCTTTTACTAAACAGGTAAGAATGAC
This sequence comes from Gekko gecko, assembly GCA_029375565.1. NCBI lineage: Eukaryota > Metazoa > Chordata > Lepidosauria > Squamata > Gekkonidae > Gekko > Gekko gecko. Next base: position 131,223,881 of record JAPDNY010000008.1, on the reverse strand, counting down.
ACAAAACTGGAGAGCAGCAGGCTCCCTTTTAAACAGTCCGGGCTTGCTAAGCCACGCCCAATTATACAATAAGAACCAATCAAAGTATGTACATAAGGACCAAACACCTCTTTTCCCTCCTGTGCATATCTTGTATCCTGATTGGACAGCTGCGCAGAGTGTCCAATCAGTTGGCATAGTTTTGGATACCAGACTTTCTATGGGAGCTGGCATCAAGCTCCTGTATAACAATACATAACAATGGTGCATTTAAGTTAAGACACCAACACTACTGTATCCAGGGCTCTTTTTGCAGCAGGAACTCCTTTGCATATTAGGCCACATACCCCTAAGGTAGCCAATCCCCCAAGAGTTTACAGAGCTCTTCTTTTATAGGGGCTACTGTAAGCTCTTGGAGGATTGGCTACATTAGGGGCGTGTTGCCTAATATGCAAAGGAGTTCCTGCTACAAAAAGAGCCCTGACTGTATTGAGTATTAAGCTCACACTGCAACCCTAGGGTCAGATTCGACAGGCTTTTGAGCAAGGGAACCTTTACCTTTACTTAAAGTATAAACTCTTTTTTCTATTAATACTTTTTATAATCACTTATCTGTGGTATTTTATAATTAATTTGCTCTGATATTTTAGCTATACAGTCAGTGTGATACCTTGTGGCACCTGGAGATCTCTCACTATAACTATGGATCGCCAGACAACCGAGATCAGTTCCCCTGGAGAAAATGGCTGCTTTGGAAGGTAGACTCTGTGGCATTATACCCTGCTGAGGTCCTGCCTCTCCCAAAACCCTGCCCTCCACAGGCTCCGCCCCCAACATCTCCAGGTATTTCCCTATCTTTAGCTGACAGCTCTACTTATCACAGCTCTACTTATCCATTTTTTCCTCATAAGAGTCCTGAGATCAGTTAGGCTGACAGAGTCTGAGAAGTCCAAGATAACTCAATTAATTTCCGTGCTGAGTGGGACTTTGAACCAAGGTTTCTCTGGTGATATTCCAGTCTCTCTAACCACTACACCACACTGGCTCTGAAGTTCTCTTTATGATTCACTTTAATATTAGCCCGCCAACAAACAGAAAACAACAACGGTACATACATTTGATAAAACGAGAGTTCTCTGATCATTTGTGCCAGGAAGCTCCTTTCACAGTTAAGACGTGGCTTCTAAGAACACCCAGCTTCCTGTGGTCCCACAGTCCTTTAGGCATGGCAGTCGTCATGTTTTTATTGTTCTGTAAGTGAAAGAGTCCAACATGACAAGCACAATTCTGGATCACTGGCCTGCAGCTTGCTTGCTCTTCTCTTCTGTTTCCCTGAAATCTTTCAAGCATTTTGCCGGAGGAGGAATCCCCCCAGTTTTGCTGTAGGCAAAATATAGTGACGATCTAGACTTCTGTGGAAGCCTCCTGAGAAATTTCATGAGTCTTATCAAAGCTCGTTTGGTTTGCCTACCAGTAGCTCTGATGTTTTGCCTGAGGAAGAGCCCCCTATATTTGCTGTCGCTGCTTCTTTTCCCCCCTTTAAGCAAATGTGTTGTATTTAGTCAATTTTGTGTGTGGAACATTCCTTTACATGGGATACAGGGAGATTCTGCTTGTGTGGAGCTCAGTGTGTGACATTTTTGATAAGTACATTTCTCCATTAGTTTAAAGTCTTCAGGCTTCCTTGGGAGGTGGTGGGCTCTGGAGGTTTTCAAACAGAGGCTAGATGGCCATCTGACAGCAATACTGAGTCTGTGAACTTGGGCAGATCATGAGAGGGAGGGCAGGAAGGGCTGCATCAGTGCTTAGTTCTTGTGGCCCTTTCTTACATGCCCCGGGAAATGCTGAACGCCACTTTGGGATCAGGGAGCAATTTTTCTCCAGGCCAATTTGGCTGGAGATCCTGAAGGTTTTTGTCATCTTCTGGGCATGGAACAGCGGTCACTGGGTGTGTGTGGGGGGGAGGTATTTGTGAATTTCCTGCATTGTGCAGGGGATTGGACTAGATGACCCTGATTCTATATTGCTTGCTTTTTAGAATTTTTAGCACTGTCCAGTTCTCCAAATATATTCTTTGTTACTGTTACTATTTCACTTTAGAAAAGTTTACACAAGGCCCAACTGGGCCAAACCAGACAAGCTCCAAGAGTTCCATGTTTGCAGCTCCTAATGACTTTTTAAAAAAAGAAAACAAAAACAAAAAACAAAACTTAGTTCTCAGGTGCACAGGTGCACCTTTCAGACTGGGACTGTAATGCAGGGATGCCAGACCCCCCTGGTGAGGGTTGGGGTTCTTCCACTGCCAGGCCCCACCTCTCCGCCACCATCCTGCTGGCCAGCAGGGGAGATTACCGCCCCCCCAAGGGAGAAACACCAGAAATTAAAATAACATGCCTAAACCTATGTGACCTGGAAGTGAAGTAGGCATGTCAGGGATGATGCTCTGGTTTTTTGGCAAAAACTCTATGGTAGAAGCTAAATCTGGGTCACGTAGGCAAATCGCTGGAATGCCAGACGTTCCCCTCTGCTCCTGGTAAACACAACCCCCCCCCCCATCCCACACTGGCTGCTCGGAGGGACCTGGCAACCCTACTGGAATGTGAGAAGCTGGGGCAGGTGGTTAGGTTCTTGCAACATCTTTCCCCAATCTAAATTGGCCCCTCAGAGCCAACAGGTCCCCCAAAGGCCCTCTACATGTCAGGTTTGGCCTTCAGTGGTCTCTCATCAAGGCATAATTTGGGACCACCCAATATAGCTTCAGAATATCCAGTGACGATACCCTCCTTGATTCTGACTCCGCAGAAGGGATGCCACCCTGCAGGTGGTGGCTGAGGATCTCCTGGGATTACAACTGATCCCCAGCCAACAGAGATCAGTTCACCTGGAGAGAATGACCACTCTGGATGGTGGATTCTATGGCATGGTACCCCACTGAAGTCCCTCCCCTCCCACAACTAGAATTGCCAACCTCTAGGTGGGGCCTGGAAATCTCCCAGAATTCCAACTGATACCCAGACAGCAGGCCAGTTCCAGCTGCTTCGGAGAGCAGACTCTAGGACATTGTACCATGACTAAGGTCTTCCCTCTCCCCAACCCTCCTTTGGCTCCACTCCCAAATCTCTAGGAATTTTCCAGCTTGGACATGGCCACCCTTCCCCAAACCCTGCCCTCCTCAGGCTCCACTCCCCAAAGTCTCCGGGGATTTCCCTACCCAGAGCTGGCCAACCTGGTCACCAGCAAATTTTACCTCACAGCATTTTGAGACAAATCCGAAGGCTGTTGCTCAGGCAAAATGTCCCAGGAATCTGAAGGGAGCCCCCACTCTCAGAGCAAACACCACACTTTGCTGAGTTTTCCAGCTTTGTTTCCAGCAGTTTTCTGGGAATAATGTGGAGGCTCCCTCTTGATGTAACACATCAACTAAGTGTCTTTATAAGGCTAGTGAAATTTCTCAAGGACATCCCTCCTTCCTCTTTGGGTTTGTTATTTTATTCTGGTTTTAACTGGAAAAGTATTTTTAACCGTTATTGTAAGCTGCCTTGGACCATGAGGAAGGGTGGGACGTAAATATTTCAGTAAATAAATACGGCCAAAGGAGCTTTCCCTTGTGGAACTAACTGTGCATTGGAAAACTTTGAGCCTATTTAGAAAAATCTTTTCCTAGTCAAAGAAACATCACATATACACACTTCTGCTGACAGCTTTCTTTCAGTGGGAAATAAAGGTGGACTTCAGGATAAAAAAAAAAGTTATTGATTATTCAGTCAATCAACCACTTAATGTAGGGCTGCCAAGCTCCAGGTGGGGGCTGGAGATTTCCTGTGATTACTAGTGCTCTCTAGATGTCAGAGATCAGTCCCCCTAGAGAAAACAGCTGCTTTGGAAGGTGGGATCTATGGGATTATACACTGCTGAGGTTCCCCCCTCCAATTTTTGCCCCCTCCAGGGTCTGCTTCCCAAATTGGCAGGTATTTACCAAGTGGAAGTTGGCAGCCCTAACTTAATTGCATTTTGTACCATGATGATGATAGGCATATATGGACAGATAATTAAACATCCGTGATAAACGTGCACCCTGCTGCCCCAAACATACCTTTGAAATGATCATAAGCGCAGAAACAGCTTGGACGTTCCTGGCGTTATATTGGCTTTTTTGCTTATGTGTTGAGAGTCAACGTTTACAGCCATTTGACTTGACACGCTGCCGTTGAGTTCTGTTTTATATGCAGAACACTAGGAATGCAGCTGTGAGGGAATGCTGACTTCTTGCTTTTAGTGCCATAAAAATATTCATTTTAGAGCCTTCCGCGTTTGGCTTTGCTTTTACTGTAGCGTGTACACACACACACACACAAAATCAGCCTCGAGGGCTGGAGGCAGAATCGACAGAATTTCTTCTGAAGGGCTCAAGTGGAAACTGAAACGTAAGGTTTCCTGATTGATTGCAGCCAAAAGCCTCCCTAGGGTGAGATGACTCATCCCCACCTCTGCAGCGACATCTACAAGTAGTCATCGTGTGGACTGTTATGGGCTTCTGTGTTCCTCCCTGCAGCCACTGGGAAAAAGAGGCTCTCCCTTTGATGACTTTCATTTGCATGATCTATTCTAGGTACTCCTCATGTCATACCTGATGGGAGGAAAATTTGCCATGAGAATGCCATTTTCTTTGTCTGGGGTGAACATGTGACTTTGGCTATGGGGTCGCTGTTTATGGTTGTTCTAAGAACCCTACCTTAGATCTACCAGCAGAAGTTCATCTTTAAGGCTAAACTACGGTACTGTACTAACTGGAGCAATTCTCAAGTTCTGTGTATAGGAAGTAGAATTGCCAGGTCCCCACTGGCCACTGGTGGGGGATGGGGGAAGAGGGTTGCCAGATCTGGGTTGGGATATAGGCTTGCCAAGTCCCCCCGGGGGGCGGGTAAACCCCCCGCCCGAGAGGCCCGTTACCCGCCGCCAGCAAATCAGGCCCTGGGAGGAACTCCACCCTCTTCTGGCAAACGTCCCCAGCGTGATGATGTCACCTGGAGGTGACATCATCATGCAGGTCATGTTGGGGGCGGGACGCTCTGTGATTTGAGGGAAAACTCACACGCTCCAGAGACAGCGCGGGACTCCCCCACCATAAGTTAGTTTCAACTTGGCAACCCTAATTGGGAAGTTCCTGGAGATTTGGGAATGGAACATGGGGAGGATAGGGACCTCAGTGGGGTACAATGTCATAGAGCCCGCTCTCAAAAGCATCCATTTTCTCCAGGGGAGCTGATCTCTGTAGTCTGGAGATGAGCAATGATTCCAGACGATCCTCGAGTTCCACCTCGAGGCTGGCATCCCTTACAGGGTGAGCAATATTACGTAAATGGGCCAAGGCCCCCCAGTTTCAATGCTGAATCTATTAAGTATTTAGGTCTCCTTCCTCTGAGAAATGTTCACTCTGGCCTTCATATTAACGTGAAAGGAGAAACCTAACCTTCCATGTTTAAAAAAACAAAACACAAGAGCAGATCTTTTCATAATCTTTTCCCTGGGTGTTTTGTGGAGGATTGGTACTTGGATGAGGACAACAAAGGAAGACTCTGCAGAGGAAGGTGATGGCTGAGCACCTCTGCTTCTCATCCGGAAGCTCCTTGCTGGGGTTGCCATAAGTCGGTTGCAACCTGACAGCACATGCATATGCCTTTCCCCCAGGCTCAAAATTATATGGCTAGTTTTGGGCAGGAACACACAGGAACGGAGTTCCGGCTGGCTCCTTAGTTGGCCATGCCCAGCAGGAACTCATTAGCATAGTAGGCCACACCCAACAGCAGAAATTCATTAGGATTGGCTATATTAGGGGTGTGTGGCCTAACATGCAAGAAGTTCCTACTACAAAAAAAAAGCCCTGGGTTTTGAAAACAAACAAGGTAAACAGAATAAGAAGCAAAAGTGACCACACTTTTGGTAACATGGGGGTGTGGCCTGATATGCTAATAAGTTTCTGGTATTGGGTGTGGCCAATTATTGAGTTCCTACTGGGCTTGTTCTACAAAGAAGCCCTGTATACATACATACATACATACATACATACATACGTGTGTGTGTGTGTGTGTGTGTGAGCTAATAACCTTATATCTTTACCTGTTCAGGTGTGCAAGCCAAATCTAACTTTTGGGCATGGCAGGTAGGGAAAAAAAATGTTCTGTTGAAACCTTGTCTGGCCCCTGAATTTGGTTCTGGAACTTACGAAGCCCACAATATTAGCATACTTTTTTTTCTTAAAAAAAAAAAGAAAAGAAATCAAAATAATCCCAGTTTGGAATTAACTACTCCAGTTCAAAAGACCCAATGGCCAACTGTTCTTAAATCTATCAAATTAACTACTTTCAATTTATGTCTCTTCCTTTTATACCCAAAACCCCTCTAATGAGTGCATTGGTGCTCTGCTAAATTATACTGCCTCCGTCTTGGAGATAATGATGTCCCTTGGCACTGCTATGAACCTAATGCCAACTTGGTTCAAGTCTTTTGGATATTCTCAAAAGCTCTTTCTGTTTTGAAGGGATGCTTCAGCTAGGATTAATGTTGCTTTGTCTTTTTCAGTGAACTTTACTTATAATAAATTATCGGGTATAGGCCTGTTCCTGGGCACTCCCTGAACATCAGGTGCTTTGGATTGATTTTGATTTTGTACCTTTGCTGGATTCATTTTACAGTGTTGGAAATCCCACCCCCCACCCCCCATGGATATCTGGGTTAGCAATGTGGTAGAATAAAAATGACCTATTATTGTCAATACTGTTATTGCTTATGAAAATACCCACAATATATTAGAACCGATTAACCACCTACAGTGAGGATTCTGGTTTAGGTAGAAGTAAGCTGGGAAAGGTCAAGGATATGTGGGAGGAACCTCATTCCATCCTGGTTGATCATCCTCTCCAACACAGGGTTCCCTTGCCCCCTCCCCATCATAGTTCTCACAGCTTTGCTCTTTTTCCTGGTTCCTTTTCTACCTTCTACCTACTTGTCTCATCCCATCTTCCACTTTCTCTCCCTCCCATCTTTCCTCCCTCCCTCGCAGCTTTTCTGTTTCCCCTGCTTTCTTGACTCCCTGCAGTCCCTATTTCCCCCCTTTGCCCAATTTTCCTTTCCTTCCTCCTACCCATCCTTGTCTTCCTTCTTTCCTTACCTTGTCTTGCCTTCCTGTCCACTCCTGCGTTCCCCAGTTCACCTCCAGTGAAGCCGCGGTAGCCATTTTGGATTACCAAAAGGTGTCTAGTCGATCAAAAATGGCTGCTGAGAGCTCAACAGGAAATCTCTTAGCATTGAATTTTTTCTCTCTCCCTCCCCCCCATTGTTTTACAATTTCATATTATTCTGCAAACCTGGAGGTTTCCCAGAAGTTTGTACAAAGATCTCAGTCCTCTTTAGGGCCAGAGATCGCCAGTAGCTTGTCCTCATGAGATATGGAGTAACCAGGAATTCTCATTACGTATTTATTTATTGATTGTGATTTTGTTCTATCCATATTCCCTGGACCTTAGGGCAGCATACTCACCCTGTCATAAGAACATAAGAACATAAGAGAAGCCAATGTTGAATCAGGCCAATGGCCCATCTAGTCCAACACTCTGTCACACAGCGGCCAAAATATACCAGGTGCCATCAGGAGGTCCAGCAGTGGGGCCAGGACACCAGAAGCCCTCCCACTGCTGCCCCCTCCATCACCAAGAATAGAGTGCATCACCTGGCCCAGACTGAGAGTTCCCATCTATACCCTGTGGCTGATAGCCACTGATGGACTTCTGCTCCATATGTTTATCTAATTCCCTCTTGAAACTGTCTATGCTTGTAGCTGCCACCACCTCCTGTGGCAGTGAATGTCCATTTTACCCTCACAACAACCTCGTGAGGCAGGTTGGGCTTCTCCTCCTAGTTGCCTAAGTTTAAATTCAAGATGAACATGGAGTATTTTGCCCACATAAGCACATCCATAGGAGTATGGAAGGAAGACCACCCCCACCCCCCGCCAATGGACTAACATTACCACCATTTTTAGGGCTGTGAAGTGGTCCCTAAATTTCACTCCAAGCAAACATTGAGCCAAATTATGGAAAGTTCTGTTCGTGCAAAAGAAGAAACAAACATGATCCTTAAAGACTAGCAACGTTTGTGGCAGAATATGAGCTTTCGTCGGTCAGTGCTCACTTCTTCTTCAGATGCCTCTTCTTCAGGTATCTGAAGCGAGCAGTGGCTCACGAAAGCTCCTCTCCCCTGCCACTAATTTTGTTAGCCATTGTGCTATGGGACCCCTTGCTCTTTTCCACTGACACAGACGGACCAACATGGCTACCCGTCTTGATCTGCAGATATAATCCTTGTGAACGTCAAGGGAAACTAAATTCATTTTGATAAGATTCGTGAATGTTTACTCAACGCTGGTTGACCTCAAACGTCCAGAACGTTTGTGGGACCGCAGCATGAACAGTGACAACGGGACGGGAGAGCAGATGAAATGTGTGACTTTGGTTTACAGAATTCTTTATACACCAAGTGGTTATTATGTTGCTGGCGACAAGCCTATTAGCTGTGTGTCTTTGTGTGTGTGGGGTGGAAGCATCAACAATGAGGACCTTCCAACGGCTAATACTTTGCAAGGAAATGGGATTTGCAAATTAGGAGCGGTGTCGAGCAAGAGACTGTTTTTTTCTGGCTTGGCACGCAATGGGCTGAATCTCGATTTGAGTCCCGTTTTGTAATCTCCTTCCCCCACTTTCCAAAGATGATTGCTCACCTCCTCCTCCAAGCGGCTGCATATAAGTAGGTTCATTCAATATGTGACCCAGAAAACACTATCTGGAAGATGGATCTTAGATAAAGAAAATTTATTAATGTGTAACGAGGAGCGGGGGGGGGGAGGAGGCCCTGACGCGGGTGTCAGTCAGAAGCCCGTCACGTTGAGGAGTTAATATCTGTATCTGCATTTCATTCTAATTGATGGGTCTGTCTGCTGTTTGAAAAGCGTTAAATTGCCGCTGCTTATGTGATGGAATGTCTATTGTCAGAGTATGAATGAAAACGAAGCCTCGTCCCCGCAGTCAGTTTAGAAATGATTTGTAGAGAATTGACTTTGAATGTTTAGATTAGAGGTCAGAGTTCCACTCGGAGGGGGCCATGTGTCGAAATAGAAATATGCCTGGAACTGCCACCCTTATGCTTTGCCATTAAGGAAACCCCTTTTTTTGGCGGGGGGGGGGCGGCTAAGAATACCAACCAGATAGTGATTTTGATCTGTTAAAGTGGAGGAGAGAGGTGTGTGTGTGTGGGGGGGGGAACCAGGAGCTGATAAAATCAGATTGGTGGGACAAACGGTGAGTAAATTCATCAGTCATTCATGAGTTGTGCATTTAGATACCGGTGAAGAAGGAAACATTGTGTCTGTCTGGGAGACTATAAAGCAGAGGCAAGTGTCTCCCTGGGATTTCCAACACAGCTCAGAATTTCTTTGGTTTACTAGTTCGCTTTGTAGAAAGTCCCCCTCCTCCTAGTTCTAAGTAGCATTTTTTAAAACATTATTTAGCAGCACATGAAAATGCATTTTTAGTACATATATTAAATACCGGAAGACCCAGCATGAGGTGGCTTGACACAATAGAGGAAGCCGTGGCCCTCGGTTTGCAAGATCTGAGCAAGGCTGTTGACAATAGGATTTTTGGAAGGTCATTAATTCCTAGGATTAGAGATGTGGAGTGGCATAGTAAAGCCTGGTCTCATCACATCTCAGAAGCTAAGCAGGGTCTGTGCCTGGATGGGAGGCCACCAAGGAAGCAGCAGAAGGCAATGGCTAACCACTTTGGCTTCTCACTTGCCTTGAAAACCCTGTGTGGTTGTCATAAATTGGAAGCACCTTGATGGCGCATAACATGCACACTTAAATGCCTTTTCTGGACATCACAGATTTTCTCATTCCAGTGTAAACTTAGGGTGCAATGTACCCAAAGCATGCTGCATTGATGGCAGTGGCCAACAGTTAATCACAAGTTTTGCTCTCCAGCCAAAAATCAGTGGAATGTATAAGCGCTCAAGTCTTGCTGGATCAGGTACATAATGTTTAATCTGAACCAAGATCCCAAAAGCACTGTGAAATCATGGTTCAGGTAGCCTAGCTAAGCCCTGCCTTCGGAAAGAGTGTATGTAGGGAGATGCTAGGGGATCTGCTTGCCACCTTGCAAGAAGAAAGGCTGGAGAAGAGGGGAAAGTGTCGTAACTATGGATTCGGTGATGCAGTCTGAATACTTGCAATGCAGTTCTAAACAGTTACACTGTTTTAAGTCAATAGGCTTAGAAAGGGGTAGCTCTGCCTAGGGCTGCACTGTTAAATCTGGGTTAATGGAAACCATGTTGCCATTCCAAACCATGGTTGTGTCTTGGTTTGCATCCAACCCTTAACTATATTGAGATATCTAGACCTAACATCTACAGCAGGGATGTCAAACATGCGGCCCGGGGGCCGGATTAGGCCCCCGGAGGGCTTCTATCAGGCCTGCAGTGGAACTGGCTGTCTTCTGCTGCTTCTTCCAGTTCCGCTGCTGCTGCGCAGGGCCGGCCCTAGGGTTTTCTGCACCCTAGGCGGGGCTACCTCCTGACGCCCCCCCCCCCGCGAGCCTGCCAATCATGGGGTTGCCAACCTCCAGGCAGGGCCTGGAGAAAAGAAAGTCCAACTTCCCAGCAGCCCCCGGCCTCCCCCGGCCCCTGCAGGGTGCCAGCCTCCCGGGCCCAGGCTCCGTGCGCCCCGGCCCGACGCTCCCTCCCTCACCCCGTGATTCACCTGGGTCAGAAGAGGCAGCGGCTGGGGCTGCTTGGCGCCCCCCACGCTGCCCCACCGCGACCCCCACTGCAGCCTCCGAGGCAGGCGGGGAAGGCAGCTTGGCCCGCCCGGCCTCATGCCTCCTCCTCCGCCGCCTGCTGGGCTCCTCCCAGCGAGTCCCGGGCCCGCTCCTCAAAGGGGGCGGGGGTGGGTGGGAAAGCTCCGCCGCCGCCTCCTGCGCCGCTCCCCGCCTCCCCCCCCGGGCGCCCAGGAAAGGCAAGGCAGGGAAGAGGCGGGGCTTTACACCCCCATCTCTTCCCTCTTCCCTCCCCTGAGCCAAAGGGGGGAGGGGGAGGGCGGGAAAACACTGCCGCCACCTCCTGCACCGCTGCCGCCTCCTGTCCCCCCCGCAGGGCGCCCCGTCGGGCGCTCTTCACTGTGGATAGCTGTGGAAGGGAGGTGGCAGGGGGCTTTTCGGGGGTGGGCGGGCACAGTTTGGCACCCCTGCGGCCAGTGTGCTCTAGGCGAGCGCCTAGCTCGCCTAGTGGGTGAGCCGGCCATGCTGCTGCATCATTGTAAGTTTGCAGCTTACAGATACATACCTGAACAGCATACTAAAGATTGCAACAGCACAGACATTTTGATGCAATAATTCGGAGCAAGAGGTGTCAATTATCAGACACTGTTAAATAAACAAAATATCGCAAGAGTGCTAATATTTTAAGCATGTTTTTATTTTAAGTAAAAAAAACCAACCCTTTGTGTTTTGTGTCCTTTATAAAGTTTATATCTCCGCTCCCTGGCATTACATTTTATGACACACATGGCTGGCCCAGCAAGGTCTCATTTATTTCAGATCCGGCCCTCATAACAAAATGAATTCAACACCCCTGATCTACAGCATACTCCTAAACAGAATTACACCCTTTTTAAGGTCAAGGGTGTAACTGCTTAGCATTGTTCAATCACAATGATAGGAAATAAATGGTGTTTAACTTCTTTTGTCCCTTCTAATGGCAAATTATCAGGTCCCCTTTGAAGCAAATTCTTCCTATTTACATTTTTGGAGGAGGCGCACAGACTTCCCTTGAGATGAGGCACAGTTCCATAGCCAACAAACTCCTGAGCAGCATCAAGTTATCATGGTTGGGCTCATCAGCTCCAAGGAGTCTCAGATCCCCGTCTCCTGCAGCCCAATTTCTTGAGCCACTGAATTCCTGGGGAAAGCCATGCATTCCCTGAAGCTCAAATAGCATGATTGGCTCTCTGCCAGCTGTGGGGTTGCCAGCTCTGGGTTGGAAACTACCTGGAGATTTGGGGGGGGTGGAGCCTGGGGAGGGCAGGGTTTGGAGAGGGGATGGACCTCAGCAGGGTATAATGCCCTAGAGTCTACCCTCAAAGTTAGCCATCTTCTCCAGGGGAACTGATCTTGGTCATCTGGAGATCAGTTGTAAGAGTGGGAGATCTCCAGGTGCTACCTGAAGGTGGGCAACCTTAGCCTGCTGTGATTGGCTGCTGCTCTTTTCTGTCCTTCTAGAAACCTCCTCTTCTGATTGTCAGACCTGTCATGTGCAGCCCACAAAGCTTGCTGCTTAAGGTCCATCTGTACATTACAGAATCCTTCTGTTTGTTGGAGAATAACCTGCGGACTTTGCATCAGATGAGCGATGGGAGTTTTCTGCTTTTTTGCAGCCAAAGCTCTCTCTCTCCCCCAGCTGTTTGTTGCATTTGAAAATCACCCCTTGGTGCTGCTATTGGCTCGGCTGTGAAACCTGCATGTAGCCAGCCACATAAGTACCCGTGATTTTAACAAGGGAGTCAATGTCAGAAGGGTTGTGGATGAGAAAGTGGGGATGGGGAGGGCTAAAGCCCCTTCTCCTTTCTACGTTGATCAACATATATTTAGCAGGAGAGGTGACACGATAGCCATCTCCAGGTACCCAAAGGGCTGTCATATAGAGGATGGAGTGGAGTTGTTTTCTGTTGCCCCAGAAGGTTGGACCAGAAACCTTGGGTTCAAATTCATTCATTCATTCATTCATTCATTCATTCATTCATTCTTTCAATTTATACCCTGCCCTCCCGGCTGAGTTTTCAGCTGAACACTAGGAAGAAATTCCAGACAGTCAGAGCTGTGCCTCAGTGGAACAGCCTTCCTTGGGAGGTGGAGGGCTCTACTTCTTCGGAGGTTTTTAAGCTGAGGCTAGCTGGGCGTCTGACAGCAATGCTGATTCTGTGACTCACTATGATCAGAACATGATCATGAGAAGGGAGGGCAGGAAGGGATGAGCCAGTGCTCGGTTCTTGTGGCATTTATTATATACTCAGGGTAATGTCGATCTCCATTTCCCCAGTCAGGAAGGAGTTTTCCTCCAGGCCAGGTTAGCCCAGGGATCCTGGAGGGTTTTTGCCTTCCTCTGGGCATAGAGCGGTGGTATGGGGGTGGTAGCTGTGAATTTCCTGCATTGGGCAGGGGGTTGGACTAGATGACCCTTTGGGTCCCTTCCAGCTCTATGTTTCAAGCAGAAGAGAGCCTGTGTGTTTGTGTGTGTGTGTGTGTGTGTTTGGGGTGGGAAGCACGTCTGATGCAAAGTCCTCATGTTGTTCCCCAGCCCCAGACACAGAGTTTGTAATGCGCAGATAAGCCCTTAGTTCCTCCTGCCTCCTGTTCTTTGAGGTTCGGTCAAGCCTTTCTCAGCGGCTGAGACCCACCGCTCTCACTCTCTGCATCTGCCTGGATTGCCTTTAAGGAACTGAACAGAGCCGAGATTTTTGCCCTAACCTTAGGTTATGTGCTTCCACTGTATCCGCTCACCTGAAAGGGGGCTGAAGCTGCAGAGGTCCGGGTCCTCCTCTCTCGGAGGCACTCTGACGCTGGATGACCTTTCCAGGGTAGAACATATTGGGGGGATTGTAATACACGGTGTACATCCTACAGGTGCCTCAGCTGAGCAGGACTTGCAAAATGTGGTGGCAAGACAACAGGCGTGACGAGGCCCCTGTAAACAATGGACAGCTGTTCACAGAAGCTTGCCTGTTTCATTCCCTACACGGTTTTAGATTTTGTGTTTCAGGGGAGAGAGAGAGAGAGAGAGAGAGAGAGAGAGAGAGAGAGAGAGAGAGAGAGAGAGAGAGAGAGAGAGAGAGAGAGATCAGATTTCTTAAGAACGCTGAAAGCTGGAAACAAAAGTTTTTATTCTTTTCTTTTTTTCTTTTTGAAAGGGAACAATAGTATTGTATGGTTTATGGCACTATCAAAGGAACAGACTGGGATCTTGGTCATTTTCACACTATCTCTAATGTCTCCCCCCCCCCGGGCCAGTCTCACACACACACATAGAGTTGCCAACCTCCAGATGGGTCCTGGTGATCCCCTGGAATTACAACTGACCTCCAGCCCATGAAGATCAGTTCCCCTGAAGGAAATGGCTGCTTTGGCCCTTATCTGGAAAGCCCAGGCAAGCCTGATCTCATCAGATCTTGGAAGCTAAGCAGGGCGGTCCCTGGCTAGTATTTGGATGGGAAACCTCCAAGGAATACCAGGGTCATGACACAGAGGCAGGCAATGGTAAGCCACCTCTGAACGTCCCTTGCCTTCAAGACCCACTAGGCATCATCACTAGAAGTCATCTTGACTTGATGGCAAAAGAAAGAAAAGGAAGGAAAGAAGGAAGAAGAGAGAGAGAGAGAGAGAGAGAAAGAAAGAAAGAAAGAAAGAAAGAAAGAAAGAAAGAAAGAAAGAAAGAAAAAGAAAGAAAGAAAGAAAGAAAGAAAGAAAGAAAGAAGGAAAGTAAGAGGAAGGAAGGAAGGAAGGAAGGAAGGAAGGAAGGAAGGAAGGAAGGAAGGAAGGGAAAATGGCTGCTTTGGAGGATGGACCTCATGATGTTACGGCAAGCCAAGGCCCCTCCCCTTCCCAAACTCCACCCTTTAGAGGCCACACCCCCAAATCACCAGGCATTTCCTGACCTGGATTTAGCAACCCTGTACACACTCTTAGCAAAACCTGCTTCACGGGGTTGCTGTTGTGAGGACAAAACAGAGGAAGAGAAAATGATACTGTAAGTGGAGGACGGATAAAGAAATCAACAGTGCCACTGTCGAGAAAGAAGAGCACATAGAGGGAGAATTCACCTTGTGGGCCCAATTGGGTGCTTGCTGTGTGTAAATATTTATGTATGACTCCTGCAGACATCCCAGCAGGCCCATAAATTTTGTGGCCGTGACAGTGGCGGAGTTAGGGCGCATTGCACTGAATAAGAAATATGAATCGGCTAGCGTGAAAGCCGTTGGATACATTCAGGCTCCAAGCCTAAGGACACTTTCCTGGGAGTAAGCGCCACGGAATGACATGGAACCTGCTTCAGAGTAAACCTGCTCAGGCTTGCTCCCCAACGGTGCCACGCTACGCAGCTCTACTCGGAATTTTACCCTTCAGTGGAATCTTCCTCACAGGAAAGTGTTCTTAGGATGGCACTGTAAGGCATGTTTATGATTTTTAAAGTGCCAAAGTACTTTTGTCAGTCACCTCAGTGCCTTTGCAGCCATTGGCCAGAACACTGGAAGAAGAGAGCAGAGTCACCTCTTACTTGGAGTTGTGTCTCATCTCTAACTGGGGTACAATGCTGCCTCCATACTTCCATCTGCCTCTAAAGGGCTTGTGTGTGTGCATTTTTAATTTTTTTTAAAAATGAAAATGTAGGAAAGGAACTCGGATTGCCAGTTCTGGGTTGGGAAATGCCTGGAGATTTGGGGGCGGAGCCTGGGAAGGGACCTCAGCAGTGTATAATGCCATAGAGACCACACTCCAAAGCAGCCATTTTCTCCAAGGGAACTGATCTTGGTCATGCAGAGATCAATTGCAATAGTGGGAGATCTTCAGGTGCCACCAGGAGGTTGGCAACACTAGCTTTGACCATTTATGGGCATTTGGAGGATGGGTTGTAGGGTCGCCAGGTCCAGGCTGGGAAACTGGGAAGTTTGGGGCCAAAGCCTGGGGAGAACAGGGTTTGGGGAGGACAGGGACCTCAGCAGGGTATAAATGCCATGCAGTCCGCCTTCCAAAGTACCCATTTTCTTCAAGGGAACTGATCTTTGTCATCTGGAGACCTGTTAAAATTCCAGGAGATATTTAGATCCCACCTGGAACCTGGCAAACCTAACAGGTAGTGGGTACCACCATAACATGGCTGCCAAGGTGAATGGGGGCCAATCACAAAATGTTGCGATGCTAGGGTTGCCAATCTACAGGTGGTGGCTGGAGATCTCCTGACATTACGACTGCTCTCCAGCTGACATATCAGTTCACCAGAAGAAAAATGGCCAGTTTGGAACGTGGACTCTATGGCATTCTATCCCACTGAAGTTGTGACGAACTGACCGCCAAAAGCAGGATAAACGAAAAATTTAAACCGTCTAGAATGTTTCGTTTCATTCTTTGCATTGCGAAGTAAATACTTGACTTAAAAAAAAATCTTGTTTATAACAGGTAAAAGGATGGCTTATCACAAAGTCAGTGCAGACCAGAAGGCTCAGTACCTCGACAATGAGGACCTTCAAGCAACCACACTTGAACTGGAATGGGACATGGAGAAAGAACTGGAAGAGCTGAACTATGACCATTTCCAGTTGGATGGGACGGTCTGTCAACAAGTGGGGACTATGCAAAACACAGACGTTGACCTGGAGCCCATTCAGCCATCAGCGTCCCCTAAAGGAAGGTTCCAGAGGCTTCAAGAAGACCCGGATTACGTCTCCCATTATACGAGGCCTCCACCAAAGAGCAGTCGCTGCAGCTTTTGCCAGATGTTGAAGCTTTTCTGCAGTGCTTTGTGTTTATTACTTTCAGGGATTTTGATAGGGTATTACGGACATGAAAAATGCCTTCCTTCCCCGGTGTCTCCAGAACCAAGTCATCCTCACCTCAACCGGGGCATTCTTGAAGAAATCAAAGCAAAAGATCTTGCACAGATTTTCAGGTATGTGATATTTACATACAATTGTCTGGTGTATGTTTTGTACCGTATCTGAAGAGTGCCTGATAGTAAGGATAAAGAACTCAACTCTGGTGCCTCTGAGGGACCCTTCTTTGGTTCTCATTTCTCCTTCACCTTGTCTCTAGAAGGCCTGTATTGATGTTTTCAGAGTTGCTGGTCCAAAGAGTGGGACACAGGAGTGGTACACAAGACTACACGTTCCTAGCACATAGCAAGGTCATCTGTGAGGTATTATTTGCCTTTTGAACTTACCAGCCCTCCCAAGTGCTAACAGGATATCTGTATGTATTAAAGCTGTGAGCACCTTGACCGGAATGAGTTAATTGGTAGTAGCCAGCATGGGTTTATCAAGAATAAGTCATGCCAGACCAACCTTATCTCCTTTTTTAACAGAGTTACTAAAATGGTTGACTCTGGCAATGCTGTGGATATAGTGTATCTAGATTTCAGGAAAGCATTTGATAAAGTTTCTCATGATATCCTTGAGGATAAGCTGGTTAAGTGTGGACTGGATGGTACAACTGTTGGATGGATTCATGATTGGTTGAAAAATCGTACCCAACGAGTACTCGTAAATGGCTCTGCGTCTATGTAGAGGGACGTCTCGAATGGAGTGCCACAGGGCTCGGTTCTTGGCCCAATGTTGTTCAATGTTTTTATAAATGACCTGGAGGAAGACATAGAGGGGATGCTGATCAAATATGCAGATGACGCAAAGCTGGGTGGGATTGCTAATTCTGAAGAAGACAGAGTCAGGATTCAAAATGATCTAGATGGGCTGGAAGAGTGGGCTGAGACAAATAAAATGAAATTCAGTAGAGAGAAGTGCAAAATCTTACACCTAGGCACAAAAAATCAAAGGCACAGATATAGAATGGGAGGGATTTGGCTTGGCAGCAGCACATGTAAAAGGGATCTACGTATTCTGGTTGATCACAAGCTCAACATGAGCCTGCAGTGTGATGTGGCTGTGAAGAAAGCTAATTAAATCTTAGGATGCATTAACAGAAGCATTGTGTCCAGATCACGGGAGGTGGTAGTTCTGCTCTATTCTGCTATGGTCAGGCCCCACCTGGAGTACTGTGTCCAGTTTTGGGCACCACACTTTAGGAAGGATGTTGACAAGCTTGAGCATGTCCAGAAGAGGGTGAGAGGGTTTGAATCCAAGTTTTATGAGGAAAGGCTGAAAGAGTTGGATATGTTTAGCCTGGGAAAGAGAAGACTTAGAGGGGACAAGATTGCAGTCTTCAAGTATTTGAAGGGCTGTCATGTAAAAGACGGAGCAGATCTATTCTCTTTTGCTCCGGATTGCAAGACTAGATCTAATGGGTGGAAATTACAAGAGAGTCGTTACCGGCTAGATATCAGGAGAAACTTCCTAACTGTAAGAGTGGTTGAACAGTGGAACAGTCTGCCTCGGGAGGTGGTGGATGCTCCTTCTTTGGACGTTTTCAAGTGGAGGCTGGATGACCATCTTTTGAGTATGTTGTAGGTATGTAGGGCTATCTTTTGGCTATACTCCTGCAGAGTGCAGGGGGCTGGACTAGGTGACCCGCAAGGTCCCTTCCAACTCTAACATTCCATGATTCATTCTATGATTCTAAGTCTGTGACAGGATGGCTGTGTTTGTGTAAAGATGGATTCACAGGCAAGGCATTGAACCTCAGAAATAAGATGACTGTACCAAAGAGACGGGGCCTTTTCTGTGGTAGCACTTTGCCTATCGAATTCCTTCCCTGCAGCTCTTTGCTTGACTTTTCTGAGTTTTAGGCACCATTTACCTGAAGACATGTTTATTCTCACAGGCTAGGGTAGCCAACCACCAGGTGGGGTTGGGAAATCTCCCGGAATTACGACTGATCTCCAGGCAACAGAAATCAGTTCCCCTGGAGAAAATGGATGCTTTGGGGGGTGGCCTCTATGGCACTGTACATTGCTGAGGTCCCTCCTCTGCCAAATCCCTGCCCACCACAAGCTCCACTCCCCAAAAACCGCAGAATTTCCCAGTCCAGGGTTGGCAACTCTATCCCAGGTATTTACCGATAACTGTTCAGTATTTTGGCTGGCATCCCCCCCCCATTGCTACTTGAATTATGAATTTATTTTTTCCCCCTGTTCCATGATCAAGCCAGTGTTTAGTGCTTTTTTATTTTATAGTTTCATTTGCGGTGGTGTATCATTTGCATTAGCTTTATTTGTGAACCACCTCGAAGGCACTGGTTAT
This sequence comes from Gekko gecko, assembly GCA_029375565.1. NCBI lineage: Eukaryota > Metazoa > Chordata > Lepidosauria > Squamata > Gekkonidae > Gekko > Gekko gecko. The sequence continues at coordinate 131,204,899 of JAPDNY010000008.1, read as the reverse complement.
TAGTGAAGGGCTGAATGTTTTGTTATACCCCCCGTGTGTTTTTTAATACCACATTTTAAAAAGTCAACATACCCTGCTCACAATACCTGTATCCTGAACAGTCACATTAAGCTGTTCTATACTGAGTCAGACTGTTTGCTCTATTGGGGTCAATATCATCGATGCTGATTGGTAGCACTTCTCCAGGATCTCATGAAGAGGTCTTTTACATCATCAGCTACCTGATCCTTTTAACTGGATATAAGAACCTAAGAAGAGCCCTGCTGGATCAGGCCAGTGGTCCATCTAGTCCAGCATCCTGTCCCACACAGTGGCCAACCAGTTCCTCTGGATGGCCAACAAGAAAGCAGAGAGGCCGAGGCTTTCCCCTGATGTGGCCTCCTGGCTCTGGGATTCAGAGGCTTAGTGCCTCTGAATGTGGTGGTTCCCCTCAGTCACCAGGGCTAGTAGCCATTGATAGACTCATCCTCCATGAATCTACCTAATCCCCTTTTAAAGCTGTTTATTCCTGTGGCCATCATTACATCCTCTGGCAGCAAATTCCACATTCTAATCACTCTCCATGTAAAGTAGTATTTCCTATTGTCTGTCCTGAACCTACTGCAGGGTATTGAGCTGGGGACCTTTGGCATGCAAAGCAGGTGATGTCCTGCTCAGCCTCCACAAAATCTCAAACTCCTTATTGATGATTGGTTCACAATTCAAAAATGAGCAGGATTTTCAGTGGTTTTGCTTCTGCACAAGCTGCTGCATTCATCATAGCGGCTGGCTAGATTTATACCCCGCCCTTACTCAGAGTCTCAGCGCGGCTTACAATCGCCTTCCCTTCCTCTCCCCGCAACAGACACCCTGTGAGGTAGGTGGGGCTGAGAGAACTCCGAGAGAACTGTGACTGGCCCAAGGTCACCCAGCTGGCTGCATGTGGAGGAGTGGGGAATCAAACTCCGGATTAGAGTCCACTCTTATCTGCCACTCTTATCCAATGTAAGCTGCTTTAAGTCTCCGTTGGAGAGAAAGGCGGTATATAAATGAAGTCTATCAAACAATCAATAAGATGCACACCACTTGCAGGACTGCATATGCATCAAGGCTATCCTGGGCAGATCATATGTTTTGGGGTTGCCAGCCTCCAGGTGGCACCTGGAGATCTCCTGCTATTACAAGTGATCTCCAGATGGCAGAGATCAGTCGCCCTGGAGAAAATGGCTGCTTTGGAGGGTGGACTCTATGGCATTACACCCAGCTGAGGTCCTTCCCCTCCCCAAACCTCCCCTCCCCAAGCTCCACCCCTAAAGTATCCAGGTATTTCCACAGTCAGAACTGGCAACCCTGTACACACTTTAAAGGTATGTGTGGCTTTTATATGAACTTCCTGTTAAGAGTCCCTAAGTCTATCAAGGTCAGTATAGTCTGCTCTGACCAGCACTGGCTCTCTGGGGCCTCGGATCAAGATTGTCCACACCTAGTACCTGATCTTTTTAATGGGAAATGCTGAAGATTGAACCTGGGACCTTCCGTGTGCAAAACAGTGGCTCTACCACTGAGCCATCGTCCCACCTCTGTATCTGATAGAACAGCAGTTGCCTTGGGCAGAGCTGGGCTTCACGTTTTCCCTGGCCGCTCTCCTTCCACCCAGCTCAGAGAGCATTCAGACATGTAATTCTTCCCCTGAAGTGGTACAGGGAAAGGCTCAATTTTGGTGCATTTATCAACTGGCCCCTGTGTATTCAGTTTTAAACCTAATTTTACATTTCTCCAGTTCTGTCTCACGAGTCTATGATATGCATATTCAGGTGTTATTTCTTCCACACTTTATGATCAAGTACACCTACTGTGTGGGGGAGGTCTCAGTTCTAGGAGGAAAGTGGAGCTGCTGTGCTTTTCCCGGGGAAAACCTGATAATGATCAGGGTCTGTTGCATAAGAGCAGCCCAGCATTCATCCAAAGAATTATGCAAATGAAATACCTACCTCTTTCTGGGATATCATTTACATTCAAAATCCCCACTCAGCCTTAGCCATACTTAGAAGTTCCAAAAGGGCATTGTTATTTCTCTTGCGCAAACATCCTTGCTCAGTTTCCTTCCTGAGGCTCCATGTTGGAGAGGAAGTCTCGCTTTCAGATATTTCAGTCGACTAACTACTACTGTAGACTGTCCCCCAATTATCTGGCCATGGAGGTAGCAGGATTGTTGCCTGTTTCAGATCATATGCAGTGATGTAGCCAGCTCACTGGGTCTACACTGAGCAGCTATTGCGATGATGGTGGTGGTGGTGATGATGATCTATATATCTAATTCTCAACAGTCCCCTCTGCTTGCGGATACTTATTTTCACAAACAGAGGACGCACTCTGCCTCAACAGGTTTTGTACAGACTTAGGGGACTCTGTCAGTCTACAGAAAAATCCAAAAAGTTAAACAAAAACCTCAGGGAGGATTGAATCCCCCCCAATACCTTTTGAAATGGCTACCTCTGGGATCCACTCCAGCCCTTCCCCCACCACTGACAGTGAGGGATAGACTGGCTGATAGTCAGAGAGAGACAGACAGAGAGAGACAGACAGAGATAATGAGTGGGGGAAGAGGAAGCAAAAGTAGAACTGGAGCTGGGATTGGGGAGGATTCCTCACTGCCACTTGCCCATCTCCAATGCTGTTTTTCCTGCACTATGAATGGCTAAATAGTGGGGGGAAGTTTTAAAAGGACATCTGAGCCTGCAACTGCAAAGCCTTGCAAATGGGAGAGAAGGATCTTTCTCACCCCAATCTCTGTACCTGTGGGCTCTGCTGCCCTTTAAAACCAATCTCTCTGGCTTCTAAGTGCTTCTCCCTCCACCAGCTTGGACACCACTTCTTCCCACTGCTTCTCTCTTCAGACTGACTAGAAGTCAGAGAGAAGTTATAAAAGGACAACTAAGGCATCATTAAAGGATGGGTGGGCACAGTAATTGAGAGGTAACAACAACAGTAAATTGAGTCGATCCCTATATTAGGTTTACATGCCAAAGGCACAAATCCATTTACTTTTGAAAAAGAATTTCTGCTTATTTAGTGTTGACAACATAAACATGGTTCTTATTGACTGCATTTAGCACCCACAGCAACCAAAGAGGAACACACAGTGTAGGTATACAAGGGAATAGAAATCTGTGTGAAAAAGACGTTAACACTGGTTCAATAAAGACCAAAGCATTGATACAATTACAATCATATAAGCACAATCAAGTCCAATCTTAATGTAGAAAGGTTTCTTCTTGAGATGAAGACGTGTGAAGAATGATAAACGAAGCATCCGGATATTAAGAACTCCATTTTGAAGAACGTCCTCAGTAACTGAACATGGAAGAAATTACACAATAACAATAATAACACATACAGTGTAAGGTAGAATAATTATAGTAGTAACAAGATACGTATACATACCTGAAACAATATATCTTCATATAGGTTATATGTACTCTTGTGAGTTACAGCAACACATCTCCTGTGTTAAAACATATAAGTCAAGTACCATAAGTATAAACTAGATATAGACTAGAATATAAAAGAATAATGATGACAAAAATTAACAAGAAACTTACATAAATGGGCAGTCATTGACAACACATCTCAGAAAAAGCTCAGACTTTACATCACACTTACTTCTACAAACTAGCAACAAAAAGCACCTATATAGAGATAATATAAGGTGGAGTACAGAGGAATAATGATGACAAAAAGTAGCAAGAAACTTACATAGGCCCCGGTCACACAGAGAATTTGCAGCGGGAGAGATATGAAAGTGATGCGGAGTCTTGGGGCGCGATCACAAGACCACATCTGGGAACCGTAGCACAACCGTCGACGACCTGTAGCAGCCGCCCGAAAATCCGGAGTAAAAAACCCCGGGGATGGCCTACTAGCAAACAGTTTGCTACTGGCCGCTGACAAGATACTTACGTGTGATCGCACAAGCGCACTCCTTGCCGTGTGTCAAAGGTGCTCCCGGACAAGGAAACCCCGATGTTGCCGCAGCGGGGTCTGATCACGTTCTGCCGCATTTAATTCCACTGCCGCAAAAAGCCACGCCTCCCCACCCCGACGTTATCTGGCCCGTGTGGCCAGGGCCATAAATGGGCAGTTATTGACAGCACATCTCAAGAAAAGCTCAAGGCTTTACATCACACTTCCCTTCCATAATTACTGCCTCTACAAGCTAGCAACAAAAAGCACCTATATAGAGATGATATAAACTGGAGTATAAAAGAATAATGGTGACAAATAGTAGCAAGACACTTACATAAATGGGCAGTTATTGACAACATTGGGGAGAGGATTGCCCTCGAGGAAACCCACATGTTAAGGGGTATCTGGTTGACACCAGTGTTCCCTCTAAGCTGAGCTAGTGTGAGCTAGCTCACAGTTTTTTACCTTCTGGCTCACGCCTTTTTGTCTCAGCTCAGGAGCAAACCAATTCATGCAGCACCCAAATCACTCACTCACAACTTTAATGCCGGTAGCTCACAAAGTAGAATTTTTGCTCACAAGACTCCACAGCTTAGAGGGAACATTAGTTGACACCTTCTCTCCCTCCACCTCTCCCAATTTTATTTTTATTTACCTGCATCGTAGCTGCTTGTGCTATAAGGTCAGATTGTTGTGGGTTCTGGCTGCCGTTGTCCATTCCAAGAACAAAGCCACCTCATTTTCTGGAGAAGGAACATTGACTCGTCCAGCTGGGATTACAGCAAGCTGCCTGATGTAAAAGATAAGACAGTTAAACATCTAATTATACATATAGTTGCAGCAGCAAGAATTCTTTATGCTAAGCACTGGGAGAAAGCAGAGATACCAGCGGAAAATGAATTTTTGACAAAAAAAGTTTGAAGCAGCAGAAGTGGATATGCTGTCAAACTTGTTGAAAGACAGAAGTTAATAAAATGTGAGAGACAATTGGACACTATTTTATGACTGGGTGGAAAGGGATTTTGAAGACCAAGAACAATATTGTACATAATATAAATTTGGAGAGACTCCAACTTGAACGATAAGAGAATCTGACTCTTGTCGGGAAGCAAAATAGAAGATTCTAGCGCTCTGACTAAGCGACGCTAGCTTTAGTAACTCTACAAAGAAAGAGAACAGGAAACAAAGAATTAAGACTGAAAATTTATAACAGCTACCATACAAACTTAATGGAACTTCCCTTTATGTCTTATCCCATACCCTGTACCCTTCCTGCCCTTATATTTTCCTGTCGTATAATATGTTAAAACCTAATATTTTTTTTAAAAAAGGAATTAAAGCAAGCAATTGCTTATGCTTCTCCCTTTTTTTGCACCTGCACAGTGAGATAAGAACATAAGAAGAACCTTGCTAGATCATATCAGTGGTCCATGTAGTTCAACATCCTGCTTTACTCAGTGGCCAGCTAGTTTACCTGGAGGCCCAACAAATAGGGCATAGAGGCCAAGGTCCACTGCTGATGTTGACTTCTAGCACCAATATTCATAAGTCTACTGCCTTTGGATGGTAAGGCTTCCTTTAGATCCTGAGGCTCATGGTCCTTGATGGATCTCTCCTCCTCTATGAATCTGTTTCGACCACTTTTAAAGCCATCTGTGCTCATGGCCATCACTTCCCCAGCTGGCAGTGATTCCACATTTTAATAGTTTGTTGAGTAAACATGTTCTCCTTTTGGCAGATGCATGCTTTAAATCAGATAGCTTGCAATGCCTGCTGTTTTGCAGCTGTGCAGTTGGTGGCATGCATGTACAAAGTAACTGCAAAAACTGACTGCAAGATGAGCTAGGTTCATGGGGCAGACACCGAAGGAATACAGAACCACCTAAGTAGTAAGTCTCAGCTTTAAAAATAAAGGACAAAACCGATCCCCCCCCCTTCAGTACATGACTTTTAAAAATTGGAGACAACAGCAGAAAGGTTGTTGGGGGGCAGGACAGGGTGGCTGTGAGAAAGCAGTGTAATCAGATGAACTGGGATGCATTTTAATTAATTAATGATCAGCTGAATAAGCTGTTGTGAGTGATTGACCATAAAACTTTAAAATCATTGCATGTAGTGGAACCTCATCAAACCTCAACAGAAACCAGATGATCTTTGTACCCATAAACTCTGTGTCCTTTGGCTCAGTAAAACTTTACCTCAGAGCAGACACAGATGTGTGGTGAAATGTTGAGCGATTCTGCATTGGCTTTTCCCTCCATTGTTTTATGAAACCCATGCTGGAACAGAAATTCCCCTCTGCATGCTGCTTTCACTTCCTTTGATCATCGGATTTTATGGTACCCTCCACACTCCATGCCACTTTCACTTTCTTTGATCATCGGATTTTATGGTACCTTCTGCATAGATTTATGGCCATTCAGGGGTGACTTTTCAGGCTGTATGGTGTAGCCCCGGGGTATTTGAATGTGGTTTTGAGCTGTACTTTTTCTTCCCAGTTGAGAAGATGTGGAGCAACTACTAGATGCAGAATCGCCCAATGTCTCTGTTCATCCAAACATGCACAGTTTGAGAGGAAGCCGTCATTGTTGACAATTAATGCAACTAATGTGAGGATTGGGTGGGAAGTGGGGGAGGAGAATAACAAAATGCCAGGAGGCCAGAGTGTTCTCTGGTGTTGCTGGAAAGTACCTGGGGAAGCAGGAAATCAGAAGGTGGGATTTTACATCTTGATTCAAATTAGTCGGCCAAACAGCTGACGCAGATCACTCAGGGTGTATAATTTATGGTGTTTTGATTATTCTCTTTTCTCCCTTCCCTCGACGTACAGTAGGCTCATATATTTGTTCTGTTAAGAGTATAGCACAGCAAAACTTCGACAATAGCTGAAACATTAAACAATTTGCCCTGTTTACGCCTGTAGCAGTTAAAGCAGTAAAAAGAATTAATGCTTGAGGACCATAAAACACTTCTTCGAATTTCTTACATAAGGGGAAATTAATAGGCCTCCCCCTGTGTGCATTTTGCATATATGAAAGGCTTCTGATGGATGGTGTAGGTTGGAGCTCAGGTGTTTAATAATATGACAGCCCCAGAAATTGCTCTAAATCAAAGAGAGACACTGGTATGGCAGACAATTGCAATTTTATATCATGGGAGCATTGCTAATCTGTATAAAAAGAGGCATCGCTTAACACTGACCCCCAATTATACCATGGTAGGCTCCACATGTCATCAGATATTATTCTGTTCTAAACATTTACTTGCAGTCAGCGTTCACTCTAAGCTGTGGTGTCTTGTGAGCAAAAATTCTACTTGGTGAGCTACTGGCATTAAAGCTGTGAGCCATCCTTCCTGAGCTAAGACAAAAATGAGTGAGCTGGAGGCTAAAAAACTGTGAGCTAGCTCACACTAACTCAGCTTAGGGGGGACACTGCTTGCAGTATGTTCCAAGGTTGTGTATGAAGTGCCATCGAGTTGCTTCTGACTTATGGTGACCCCTATGGATTAATGACCTCCGAAACATCCTTCGGGAACAGATTAGAAAGGGAAATAGCTGAGCTGAAAGTTATGACAACACTCAAAAGAATGACATCCCCAGGACTTAACAAGGATATTGGTTTCTTATCTTACTACATGTGCTAACCTCATTCAACCCTTACATCTGTATTCTCCCCAGTCCCCCTTTTGATTTTATCTCTTATTTCGAATAATAGATCAGAATAGTAGATTGTAATGTAATGTGATGAATTGTAGAAACTGGAATGGTCTGGGCACATGGAAGATATATCTGCACAGCCAATCACCCCACTTCAAAGAAGATGCTGTAAAGTCGCCTCCAGGCTTGAGAGAAGACGGATGGCGGGTTCTCAATTAATTACTCTCAGCATTTCACAATTAAAGATCCACCAATCTCCAATTTTGACATATGCATTTCCTTCACTAATTCCCCTCCAGAATTGAATTCAAACAAATGGTAACCATATAAACTAAGCTTATTATCCCTGTTTGATCACTGAATATGTTAATCATCTTCATTATGCTGTATGATAATTTACTGTTCACCCTCTACCTATATGCATGGACTGATAATTTCCATTTTTGTTTCTGTGTTTTTGCTCTAATTGCCCCTTCCTGGCAACGAACCTCCCCTCCTATATGTAATGGTTGAGGAAATTCTGTGTCACTGTATCTGAAGAAGTGTGCTTGCACACAAAACCTTGTACCTTGGATAAAATCTCCGTTGGTCTTAAAGGTGCCACTGGACTCGAACTTTGTTCTGCTGCTTCGGACCAGTACAGCTACCCACCTGATCCTGTTGTTAACGGCCTTGCAAACTGAGGGCTGCGGTTTCCTTTATTTAATCAATCCTCCTCATCTTGGGTCTTCTTCTTTTCCTGCTGCCTTCAACTTTTCCTAGCATTATTGTCTTTTTCCAGTGAGTCTTGTCCTCTCACAATGTGTCCAAAGTATGACAGCCTCCACTTATTTTAGCTTCTTGGGGAGAGCTCAGGCTTGATTTGATCTAGTAAAGGTACAGGTTCCCTTGCTCGAAAGCCAGTCGAATCCAACTCTAGGGTTGTGGTGCTCATCTCCGTTTCAAAGCCGAAGAGCCAGCGCTGTCCGAAGATGTTTCCATGGTCATGTGGCCGGCATGACTAAACACCAAGGCGCACGGAACGCTGTTACCTTCCCACCGAAGTGGTACCTATTTATCTACTTGCAATTTCTTGCTTTCGAACTGCTATGTTGGCAGTAGCTGGAACTAGAGACGGGAGCTCACTCTGTCTTGCGGCACCCGGGTCTCGAACTGCTGAACTACTGACCTTCCCCTGCCTGCAGTTCAGCATCTTAACCACTTGAGCCACCGCAGCTCCTTGATTTGATCTAGAACCCACTTATTTCACTCTTCAGTGGCCGCTGGTATCTGTAAAACTCTTTTCTCACAGCACGTTTCAAATAGCAGTGCAATATCCAATGGTGTCTGCCATGCAAACGGCAGATGATTTCGGGGTTTGTTTTTGTTTTTCATCCCCGCAGTTTCTACTCAAATCTCCCCGTTTTCATTTTGCTTCCTCCTTGTGTGAATCAAATTGGCCACTTTCTGTTTCTTTGCACCATTTTTTTGCTATAAAATGTACGGGTTTTTTTGTACACCTGTAAGTCAGCACTTATAAAGCACATGGCCTACATTGTACATATGCGTGGCATTAAATGGCAATATAGTGAGATATAAATACCATCTAAATGACAGACAAAAACTGTTCTGCATTCGTACATATGAATCTACTCAACTGATGGCGAAAAGTTGCAAACTGAAACCCCTGACAAAAATATAAACAAACAAATGTGGAACGTATTCCCAGTGTGAACGCAGCTCGTTTATAATATCTGCAACTGCAGATGACTATTTTAATACTGGGCACAGACACCCAGAACTTCTTAAATGGATACCACTCTTGAGGTCCTTTCCTCTCATGTTTCCTCTGAACAATGGAATCATTATGATCCACAGAGGGATCTGAGGACACATTAATGCATCCGTAAATAACAACTGAGACCGGGGGAAAGATGTGTTTTCCATTGCTGTGGGACTGCATGCAATTTTAACTTCTCTGCCTGTACGTCCTGTGAGTGGCGATGGCCGCAGGCCTTGAGAAGGTACAACCAAGGCAGTGGGACTTGAAATGAATTCCCGTAGCAGAGAATCTGCTCATTTAGTCTCTAAGCAGCAAACTGAAGCCCGTGGAGAGACTCCCTCTCCCCGCTCAGCACCCCCATAAATATGTATTGTCGTTTCAGCTAGAAGACTTTTGAAGGTTTCTGTTTTGGAGTCTGCAGATGGGCTTACAGCTGAATCCCAAATGCAGATGTCAGTGGGAGGAGGGGAGTTCTGCCGAGAGCCTTCAGAGCCGGCGCATCACCGCCACAGGTGGAACGTGATGTGTTCATTTTGAAGCGATCCGATGAAAGGCCACGGCGTTTTGATGACACTTACAAACGATGCCCAATTCCGATGCCAGCCAAGGCCCAGGATTTCTACAGAGAGCTCTTAATCTTCAAGGAGTCAGTCGGTCTGCTGGCTGGAATGGGATCCGATGCATTTCCACGGGCCTCTCTCTCTCGACATCCATGCCCTGGTGCTTCCTACGAGTGGGTTCTCTGCCACAGGAAATTAATTTTGGGTTGTATGATGATGACTGAAGGGCCAGTATGGTGAACCCTGAGTTGCTGGTTATATGCGAGGGGAGGTCAGGTCTCACCACGCTATAGCGGGATACCTGCAGGAATTAGCCCTCAGGTTGCCTGCTGCTGTTGCTGCTTCACAGGCTTGCAGGTGAAAAATAGAGTGGGTTGCTAGTGCCATGCCCAGGGTTGCCGGGCAGGAGAAGGTATTGCACCAACACACACTGTGACATCACTTCCAGCACTACCCTTAGGGTTTAAGGTGAATCCTAGAGCATTGTGCTGATGTGATGAGAGCACTTCCCATTTTATGCCGGAAATGGTATGTTGGTGTGATACCAATCAGCTGGTCCCTGCCCCCCTTTTCCTGGCAGATAGCCAGATGTGACATACTTAGTGTTAAGTATGAGCCTTAACAAGGTAGTGATTTCAACAAGTCATTTCAGCTTTATTAAACAGCAAACTAGTCGATCAGACAACACACACAAAACATTGGAGCACAGCTCCCTTTTTAAATAATCCGGGCTGTCAAAGCCACGCCCATAGTTATGTTAACACAGGGATTAGGACCAATGAGGTCTTTTCCCTCCATAAACATACATACAGTTCTGATTGGCTATCTACAGAGTTTCATAGAAACAACCAATGGGAATGTCGACTCTTACAATCCCTTTTACTGACTCAAGCTTAACATGGTAAAACATAGGACTGATTCAGAGTCAGAACATAACACTTAGTGACATGCCTTGCAGTTCTTCGCAGTGAGGCATAAGTGTTCCCTCTAAGCTGAGTTAGTGTGAGCTAGCTCACAGTTTTTTAGCCTCTGGCTCACAGATTTCTGCCTTAGCTCAGGAAGGACGGCTCCAGAGCAAACTAATTTATGCAGGGGCCAAATTGCTTGCTCACAATTTTAATGCCAGGAGCTCACAAAGTAGGATTTTTGCTCACAAGACTCCACAGCTTAGCGGGAGCATTGGGCCGCACAACCCATATTTTTCAACATCTATTGACACACACACACACCATTTCCCCCAGACGTATTTCTTTCTCACTTTTTGGTGTTTCGGATGACTTGTCTTGTTTCCGAAGAAGAGGTGCTTCACAAAGAATTTTTGATCTCTGAATTTTATATAGGCCTGTGCCTTTGCTGCAGCCTTCGGTCCCCCAGTTGCTGTGCTTTTCTCTCCACTGGACTGATATAACAGAGCGAAGAAGTGGTCTTCGGCTCCTTCAGCCTGTGTCGTCCTGCCTGTGCTTCAGAACTTTTGCTGTCCATCGAGAAGTTGGCAGGCTCACTTCAGAATAAACAAACATCCCCTGTTTGGGGTCCTTTTACATTTTTGTCAACCGTTTCCGTATTCCTCGCTTTGCAGATTGATTGGTATTGTGTACACAGTTCGTATCGCAATTGATTCTTTATTTATACCCTTACGTATGCCCTCTTTTAAGTTACAAGACTATTCCAGGGACTAGTGCTTGGCTGGGTTGATGTCCCTTAGAGGAGCACTGAAGTCTTGCAGCATTTTTATAATACTTGCTCTGTTTATAAATCTGTAGGTACTCATGGAGGCAAGGCAAAGTGGTGATAACTGGGGAAGTGCGGAAGATGTAGCGGTCCTGCTCCTGCCAGCAATGTTCCCTCTAAGCTGTGGAGTCTTGTGAGCAAAAATTCTACTTTGTGAGCTACTGGCATTAAAGTTGTGAGCGAGCGATTTGGCTGCTGCATAAATTAGTTTGCTCTGGAGCCCTCCTTCCTGAGCGAAGGCAAAAATGTGTGAGCCAGAGGCTAAAAAACTGTGAGCTAGCTCACACTAACTCAGCTTAGAGGGAACACTGGTTGCCATACCAGGGGTTGGGGAGAGTACGGTTGCCAAATCCAGGGTCGTCCCAGCATGACATCCCCAATGTGATGACCTCCCCTGGAAGTGATGTCATCATGTAGGGGATGCCTCAGGGGACACTCTGGCTGGAGGGCAAAATTCTGTGGTAAATTTGCCTACAAGAAGAGATTGAATTTATACCCCACCCTTCACTCTGAGTCTTAGAGTGGCTTACAAACTCCCTTCCAGGTGACATCATCACATTGGGGACATCCCAGAACATTCCCCAAATCCACCCACTGGAGCAACAAGGGGACCAGGCAACCGTATACTACCTAGATTTTCAATCCACTCAGTCACAACTGGGGAGAGTTCAAAGAGCTCCATCACATCTCCCTGGAAAGCATGATGCTCACATTCCTGTGACAGATGAAAAATAGTTTGGTGGGCTGTATTCTTGGTGTTTGGAAGGGTCAACAGTGGGGAGGGCTTCTAGTGTCCTGGCCCCACTGATGGACCGCCTGATGGCACCTGGTATTTTTGGCCACTGTGTGACAGAGTGTTGGACTGGATGGGCCATTGGACTGATCCAACATTGGCTTCTCTTATGTTCTTATGAACCACAATCGCCTTTGGGTCCTGGTATTTTACCCCATTTAAACAACAGATCAGCACAGCAGCCAAAGCCTGTTCATATTCTGTTAGCCATATTCCATACTTTACATGTCAAGTCAAATCCTGAGGGCCTCTTGTTGGTGTTTATCATGCTTATCTGGTTATGGATATCGGGTGGAACCAATTGCATCCAAATTCGCAACCATTCATTCCCTAAATTGAAAATTTGAGCTCAACAGGGTATGCCATAGAACCCACCCTCCAAAGCAGCCATTTTCTCCAGAGGAACTTATCACTGTAGTGTAGAGATCACTTGAAATTCTGGGAGATCTCCAGGCCCCACTGGGAGGTTGGCAACCCAGCTCTATGCTTCTCTCTCTGTCTTTTCCAGCATCAGACTGCACTTTCCTCCCTCACACTTATAACTGTTCACTTGCTTCAGTCAAGAAGGGGAGTCACCTTCCTAAGACCTCAGGGGCTGCTTGACCAGAGCCATTAAGTCCCCTTGATGAGTCCATCCCCAGTTGTTAAGAAATACCACCATCCCATTTCCCATGCAGGATCCAGTAAGCCACAGTGATTAGGATCTGCTGCACTCAGCCGCTCTTTTTATAGCAGGAACTCCTTTGCATATTAGGTGACACCCCCTAATGTAGCCAATCCTCCAAGAGCTTACAGAGCTCTTCTTACAGGAGCTATTGTAAGCTCTTGGAGGACTGGCTACATTAGGGGTGTGTCGCCTAATATGCAAAGGAGTCCCTGCTACAAATAGAGCCCTGGCTGGACTGCACACAATGTACTTAATTTATATTTGCACATATCGCATATAATGCTGAGTAATGCACAAATGATATTGAAAAATGTGTACATTTTATGGGGAAAGTTTGTTATGAGGGAACAGAAAATGTTGCAATGATAAAGGATCATGGGTTTAATTCTCAGATCGTAAAAACGGACTTGAAATGAGGATTTACAGAGCCAAACCATCAGCTGAGCCACTGGGTCGAAAAGCCGATGGACCTCTGTCTGCTAGTTCAGAACACTGGTGGTTTGTCTGATCCTCAGAGCAAAGAACAAACAATGGGGGGGGTTATACCACATCTAAACACCCATGAGAAATTGATAACAGCAGAGGGGAATGATTTGAGCATACCTACAGTCTGATCCAGCAAGGCTTTTCTTACATTCTTATGTTCATTGCCATCAAAATTGCTGAAATGGCGTGGGGGGAGGGGAAGGGGGAACGCAACTTGCACATCCACATCAGCAGTGAAGGGGGAGGAAGGGGAGATCCAAATGAAGAGATAGGAAACGTGTTGATCTTTAGTAGATGTGCTAAAGGTTGCCTTTGGGCTTTTTGTTGTGTGTTACTCCCAGCTCTGGCCTGGGAAATTCCTGGAGGCGTGGGCTGGGGGGGGGGCTGTTGGGGAGCGGAGGGACCTCAGTGGCCGAAGATCAGAAGGCGTGGTTGTCCTGGAAACCTGCTTCGTCGTTCTGGGTACATCTTCCAGAACCCATCTTGGAACTCTGAACTCTTAGAGCACCAGCACTTTACTGTAATTTTGTACTGTTTTATCTGGTTTTTACTGTTTTATTATGGCTTCGGGCCCTTATTGTTAGCTGCCCTGAGCCCACTGGGGGTGGGTGGGATAGAAATGTGAATAATAAATAAGTATAAATATAAATAAATAAATAAATGTAATGCCATAGAGTCGACCCTCCGGAGCAGCCATGTTCTCCGGGAGAGCTGATTACTGTCATCCAGATATCAGTTGTCGTTCCGGAGATCTCCAGGCCCCACCTGGATATTGACAACCCTAGGTGTTATTAAATCAATAAAAACCAACAATCTGGTCTTAAGATTCATAACAAGTCAGAGGCGCATGTTTAAAACTTTAAAGGTCAGAGGGAGCACATGGAATCGAGCCTTGTCATTAACCGACAGCCAGGGTAGCCGTAAAATATCAGGAATAAAAGCTCCAGATGGCCAGAATTTGGATAATAAACCTGGTGACCATCTTTTGGACCAGGTGCTTGTGTTTTTTTAAAGACAACCTCCTGTGGAGTGCAGCGTAGGAATCCATTTTGAGTGTCACTAAGGTAACAGCAGCTGGTTTCCTTTTGTCCAGAAAAGTGCCCTTGGTCTGACGTACACCACAAGGGTTCGCTTGTCCCAGCCGACACTCAGGTTGGATGACTGCCTGCCTTTCCTCGTTCTCTGTATTCCCTGACATTCTCCTCCCTTTACTTATCTTTGAGGCTGAGCCATTTCTGGGAAAAATGTAGTATTGACCATGCCATGAGATTAGAGCCTAGCCAAAGACAGGGTTGCCAACTCCAGTTGGGGCCCGGTGATCTCCTGAAATTACAGCTCACCCTGAGATGACAGAGGTCAGTTCCCCTGGAGAAAATTACTGCTGTAGAGGGTGGACTCTATGGCATTAGGCCCAATTGAGGTCTCTCCCCTCCCCAAACCCTGCCCCTCCCCAGGCTCCACCCCCAAATCTCCAGGAATTCCCAACCCAGAGTTGGCAACCCTAGCTGACTGAGACCAGGATAACACAGCCCATTATGCAGGAGCAAGTGTGGCATAGTGGCTAGAGTGTTAGACTAGGGACAAAGAGACCTGGGTTCATATCCACACACAGGATAAACAAGGTGTGGTGAAGTCCATGCATCTCTGTTTTTCCATAAATTAGGAATTGGACATTTTTTAAAGCCCCCGTTTGCACCAAGGTTGGTTGAGGGATAGGAGAGCAGTTTCACCCTTCAACTGCAGCTGGGTTTCACTGATCCCTACTGGAATCCTTGAGTTGCAATTACCATTTGAATGGGGAAAAAGACATGTCCTTTTTTTCCCCTTGCAAGTGCTAATAGCAGTCTGATTTCGATTAGCACGCTCAAATGGAAACTGAAGGGTTAAACCCCCTCACCCCTTTCCCACAAGGCCCTGCAGCACACTGGCGCTCCATTTGCAATCTACAATCCAAATACTCTGTCAACCTAGCCCATCTCACCAAGTTGTTGTGAGGATAAAGTGGAGGAAGGCAATTCAAAGGGAGCAGAGGCAGCAGGAGCAGGCAGACGGGGCTTCTGGCTCTCGAGGCTAAGTCTACCATCACAGATCTTTAAAGTGTAAGAAGATGTTGGAAAATTTGGTAAAAGCAGTTAGATATTCAGAGCTCGCAATGGATCTTTGTTCACTGGAGATGAGGCATTTTCTTTCTGTGCGAAAATCTTTATTTCTAGGTACACGGGAAATCTACAAAACAAACACTTAAGACTACATCCTTGCTGTTTCAACAACCCACAGACTGACCACATGGTTGGTAATCAAGATTCTTCTTTCTTCTTGACCCTAGAAGGAAATCACCTGAATACATTAACCGATGATTGTTAGTAACTAGATTTCAGTTTCCTGAGCTTTCTCCCCATTGACCTTGTGCCAGGTTCCCTTCCAGGTCAGTCTAAACAATAGCACACAAGGTAAAACACATTAACCCTATAATGACTGAATTTAGACTTTGCAACATACGTATTTCCAACAATTTAAAGCAGGGTTGCCAATCTCCAAATGATGGTGGGAGATCTCCTGGGATTACAAGTGATCTCCAGATGACAGGAATCAGTTCCCCTTAAGAAACTGGCCACTTTGGCAGGTGGACTCTATGGCATTATACCTTGCTGAGGGTTGTCCCCTCCCCAAACCCACCCACCTCAGGCTCCACCCCCAAAATCTCCAGGTATTTCCCAACCTGGAGTTAGCAACAGGGCTGTGGTAGCATCCGCACTGTGGCCCAGCTGAAGCTCTCTCTCCCCACTCCTCTTCTCTCTGCTCCGGTTAAAGCAGGGGTCCTCAAACTACGGCCCGCGGGCCACATGCGGCCCGCCGAGGACATTTATGCGGCCCGCCGAGTGTTTATGCCCCCCCACCCGGAGTCGCCGCCTCCTCGGGAGTGCAGCAGCAGCGCCCCCGCCCGCCTGCCGGGCTCCTCCTCCCAAGTAGCCCCATTGGGAGAGGCACTGCCGGCTCGCTCACTAGGGCGGCGGGCTCTTAGGGGCGGCAAATTGCCGCCCCCGCCCCCCCAAAGCCGCCCCCCCCGCAGCCTCTTTCTTCCTCCAGCAGCCCTGGGCGGCAAGAGCGCCCAGGAGCTGAGGAGGAGGAAGGGGCGAGCAGGCTGGTCGTGGGGGAGGGGGCGAACGCAGCGGCGGGGCGAGCAGGCTGGTGGGGGGAGGGAGGCCGAACGCGGCAGCGGGGCGTGAGCAGGCTGGTCGGGGGGGAGGGGGCGAACACGGTGGCGGGGCGAGCAGGCTGGTGGGGGGAGGGGGCAAACGCGGTGGCGGGGTGAGCAGGCTGGTCGTGGGGGGAAGGGGCGAACGCGGCGGCGGGGCGAGCAGGCTGGTCATGGGGGGAGGGGGCGAACGCGGCGGTGGGGCAAGCAGGCTGGTGGGGGGAGGGGCAAACGCGGCGGCCCTCCAATGGTCTGAGGGACAGTGAACTGGCCCCCTGTTTAAAAAGTTTGAGGACCCCTGGGTTAAAGGGTTGCTGTTTTTAATAGGGGTTAGGCCTGACCCTTGAGTCCAGAGACGGTGGCCCAGCTGAAACTCTTCCTCACCACTCCTACTATCTCTGCCCTTTAAGGGGCTGGGTGTTTAATGGGTTGGAGGTAGGTTTGCCAACCTCCAGGTGGTACCTGGAGATCCCCTGCTATTACAATTTTATCTCCAGACAACCAAGATCAGTTCCCCTGGAGAAAATGGCCAGTTTGGAGGGTGGGCTCTATGGCATTATATCCGGCTGAGGTCCCTCCCCTCCCTAAACCTAGAGGTCCCTCCCCTGATATTTCCCAACCTAGAGCTGGCAACCCACGCAGGAGGCCTGGCCTTTGAGTCCAGATGCCAGGTTAGCCTAGACCTAGACTCAGGAAAGCAAAGCAGGTTGCCCTGATTTACCAACAAGAAGGGAAGGATTCAAATGGATTGAGATAATTCATTCTTTTCCGTGAGAACATAAGAGAAGCCAATGTTGGATCAGGCCAAAGGCCCATCCAGTCCAACACTCTGTGTCACACAGTGGCCAAAAATACCAGGTGCCATCAGGAGGTCTATCAGTGGGGCCAGGACACTAGAAGCCCTCCCACTGTGGCTCCCCTCCAAGTACCAAGAATATAGAGCATCACTGGCCCCAGGCCTAGAATTCCTACCTATATCTTGTAGCTAATAGCCACTGATGGACCTCTGCTCCATATGTTTATCTAATTCCCTCTTGAAATTGTCCATGCTTGTAGCTGCCGCCACCTCCTGTAGCAGTGAATTCCATGTGTTAATCACTCTTTGGGTGAAGAAGGACTTCCTTTTATCTGTCCTAACCCGACTGCTCAGCAATTTCATTGAGTGCCCACACGAGAGCCCACAAGAAATGGAGAAAAGTACTCCTTTCTCTATGCGTGGGATAATCTTGTAAACCTCTACCATGTTACCCCTCAGTCATTGTTTCTCCAAGCTAAAGAGCCCCCAAGCAGTTTAACCTTTCTTCCATTCTGCGTCAGAGGGCCGTCCTTGTGTCATCTCAGAGATCTTCAGCATTTTGAACTTCACTTGCCTCGCTAAAAGTTTCCATCCCTGGCACTCTCCCCCCCTCCGTTTTATGCTATTAATCAAAGAGAATCAGAGGCCTGATCCAAAGACAACGCAGAGGTCGAGTCAGCAGTTTTTTGGCATGCCATCCCTGGGGCATCCTTTGCAGAGAGGTTTTGAAGCAAACCTTTCAGAACGGAAACCCTCAGCAGTTTAATTAGTGGTTCCTGATAATTGCTTCGACAACCATCAGGGTTTTGCCGCTGAATTAAGCATATCGGCTTTCTGCATCCATCATGTGAACCTGGCGGGGAAGAGGGAAGTGGAAGGATGTCGCTCTTTGATTGTACTTTCAGATGGTGAGACTGTTACCCGTTTTGCATATTTAGATAAGACGCCCTGGAGCAGCATAGTAACGAAGGTGGCAGTCCTGTGCGTACTTGGGGAAATGATACGATAGTAAGGAATAAGTTTTTACTGGGGTCAATGGGACTGAATTTTGAGGGTGGAACTGCACCCAAGGTGGTTACTTTGCAAGACAGGAGGGCCTGGCGTGATGTGGTTCATGGGGTTGCGAAGAGTCGGACTCGATTGTGCAGCTGAACAACAACAGTTCCACAGCATGCAACATAATAATTAGCAATTAGTTCCCTTCCTTGTACACGCAAATAAAGTCTTCCCTCCCAGGAAGATGGAGTCTTCCCTTAGTTTTGTCTGGCCAGACTGCTGCATCTTGTGGCCCCCTGTAGCAAGATCCAAGACTGCCATTTACCTGAGGGTGGGCTAATAAGGCAGGCACCTACCGACCCTGCTGAGACCGGCCAGGCTGAAATCTGTTGTGCCGAATCAAACCGTTGTTCATGCCGCTCCCGTACCAGGAGTGACGAGAACCAAGGCCGTTAAAGAGCGAGGTTCTCCCCCCCCCGAAATCGATTGGGGATAATGAAATTGATGTCGTCGGAATAGTAATCAGTTTCAATGAACAGCGTGTCGCAGTAGCCGAACCAAAAGGAGACTGTTCGTCGCGGTTCATTTCGCATGGAAAGCTGATGAGTTTCCTGGGGTGCTTTGACATCGGGCTGGAATAATCACAACCAAAATTGATTTCATTCACAGGCAAATAACGTTTCTCCCCCCAGCCATAAATTCTGTTGCCGTAGAAGGGGGATGACTTTAAACAGGGCAATCCTACACAAAGTTGTTCCAGTCTAAGCCCATTTGGGTTTAGAGTAGAATGCATTGGTATTAGAGAACCAGTTTTGTGTAGTGGTTAAGAATGTGGACTCTAATCTTTGGAAACGGGTTTGATTCCCCACTCCTCCACATGCAGCTGCTGGTGTGACCTTGGGTCAGTCACAAGTTCTTTCAGAGCTTTTTTCTCAAGGGCACTTCTCGAGAGAGTTTTCTTCTCAGCCTCACCTACCTCACAGGGTGTCTGTTGTGGGGAGAGGAAGGGAAAGGAGAGTTTAAGCCGCTCTGAGACTCCTTCAGGTAGTGAAGGATGGGGTATAAATCCAATCTCCTCCTCCTCCTCCCCTTCCTCCTCCTCCTACTCCCCTTCCTCCTCTTTTTCCCTTTTCTCCTCCTCTTCCTCTGTTAGGGTTGCCAGACCCACCCAATGTGGGTGGGGGTATATTGCGGCCAGCCTCCACCTCTCCACCACCAGCCAGCAGGCTGATGAGGGAATTACCCCCCCACAACAGGTACACCAGAAATTAACATGATGTGCCTACGTGACCCAGAAGTGACATAGGCACAATGCAGGCAACGCTCTGGCTTTTAAATAAGATGCCCTGAAACCAGAGTGTAGCCCCCCCCCCAATGTTCTCCTCCTCCTCCTCCCCTTCCTCCTCCTCCCCTTCCTCCTCTTTTTCCCTTTTCTCCTCCTCTTCCTCTGTTAGGGTTGCCAGACCCACCCAATGTGGGTGGGGGTATATTGCGGCCAGCCTCCACCTCTCCACCACCAGCCAGCAGGCTGATGAGGGAATTACCCCCGCACAACAGTTACACCAGAAATTAACATGATGTGCCTACGTGACCCAGAAGTGACATAGGCACAATGCAGGCAACACTCTGGCTTTTAAATAAGATGCCCTGAAACCAGAGTGTAGGGCCCCCCCCCCAATGTTCCCCATACGCCTACATCACTTCCGGGTCACATAGGCATGTCATGTTAATTCCTCCCTGCTCCTGGTAAGTCTACCTCCCATCCTCTACCAGCTGCTTCGAGGGACCTGACATCCCTAACTGGTATAGCATTGCATTGGAAGAGAGACAGTACGGTGCCAAGTGGTTAGACAGTGCCATCCTAAGTAGAGATATAACATTCTAAGAGGAAGATCCCAGTCCAGTAGCAACTTCAAGGCCAACAAGATTCCCAGGGTATGATCTTTCATGAGCCAGAGCTCCCTTCATCCAGTATCTGACAAAGTACCTGATGAAGGAAGCTTTGCCTCTCCAGAACGTATACCCCGGGAATCTTGTTGGTCATCAGGATGCTATTGGATTTCAGTCTTGACTGTTCTACTGCAGACCAACATGGCTACCTCCTCATACCATTCTAAGTCACTTGAAATCAGCGGGCTCAGAAGGGTGTAATTCTACTTGGGAGTGTCAGCCTGAAAAGCAAGGTTCAGATCCCTACTTTGCTGTCAAAGTCACTGTGTGGCCTTAGTTTGCATGCATTAGTAAAAAAAAAACACCTAAAAAGAAATGTGGCACAGTTGTACATAAGAAGAACCCTGCCAGATTAGATGAGTGGTCCATCTAGTCCGCAGCATCTTGTCCCACACACTGGCCAGTCAGTTACTCTGGAGTCAAAAGCATGGTATAGAGGTTCGGACTTTCCCCTGATCTTACCTCCTAGCACTGGCATTCAGAGGTTTACTGCCTCTGAACATGGACGTTCCCTTTAGTCATGTATGTAGAACCACATCAAGAGTGCTCTCTTTGCAAGGTAATAATTCTAGAAGAGTAGCTGAGTTGGTTTGTTGTGGTCTGGCTGTATCAGTGTTTTTCTCATCAGTAAAGCCAAACTGGAACCCAGACATAACCAACTATGATAGGCCTAGAAGACTGTAATGTCTCCCTTTGGCTGTGGGTTTCCAGGTTAGAGTACTCACTCAGGCACCCTGTTTTCGGGTCCACTCAGCAGAGACAAGCTGGCTCAAAACATCAGCTGTTTATTTGCAAGGAGACAACTCCAAAAACCAACAGCTTCAGCTAACATACAAAACTGGAAATTGAAACAAGAGCTCTACCCAATAAGACTAAACTAAATCACACAGATGTTAGTGGAGGAACAGACTGTTCCATTTCAGAGGTTCCCAAACTAATTGGGTCTACCACCCCCTTTTCAGAAAAAAATTACTCAGCACCCCCTTAGAAATCTGCCTTCAAGAAGTGGACAAAAAAGAGGCAGTTTGTGGATCGGCACCTGGATTGCTCCAGCCCACCGGGATCATTCCAGTGTTCCCGAGGGGGTGGTATTGCCCACTTTGGGAACCAGTGCATGCATTCATGTGTACAATAAATAAACTATATCCCCCTTCTTTACATTGGTATGGTCAGTACAAGCCAAATACTACAAAAATGAGGAGTCAGATGTTGCTAGCACTTGACTCACCATTGAGGTTCGCCTTCACCACTAACCCATCACATAGTCCTTAAATCTAGCAGGAAACGTGACCACCTGCCTACTCTTTGTTCATACACCATCAGCTGGGGAGGGGGAATCATCAGGTGCTGGGAGCACATCTAGAGTCCTATGATCCTCTTCTCCAGGCAGGTCTAGAACATTGTCCAAGATCTGTTCTGAGATAGCATGATCAGGCACAGCAGCAGATTCTGGAGGTGCAGAGGAACAATCTTTTCTCAAATGTCTCCTACTCCTCTGATACATGTTTCCATTCAGTCTTTCAACAGTATAAGAATGTGGTGCAGTCCTCTTTCCTGTAATTGATGCTGGCACCCATCCCATAAGGGGTCTGCATCTGCACCCTCTCCCCTTCTTGCAAGAATGGAAGCGACATGGCCCATTTGTCATAGCAGGCCTTTTGTCATAAGAACATAAGAAAAGCCAATGTTGGATCAGGCCAAAGGCCCATCCAGTCCAACACTCTTGTCACACAGTGGCCAAAAATACCAGGTGCCATCAGGAGGTCCATCAGTGGGGCCAGGACACTAGAAGCCCTCCCACTGTTGCCCCCCTCCCCAAGCACCAAGAATACAGAGCATCACTTGCCCCAGACTGAGAGTTCCTACCTATCCCTTGTGGCTAATAGCCACTGATGGACCTCTGCTCCATGGGTTTATCCAGTTCCCTCTTGAAGCCGCCCATGCTTGTAGCTGCCACCACCTCCTGTGGCAGTGAATTCCATGTTGATGCTGAAGGACCTTCAACTTCTGCCGATCTGTCCATGGCAGTCCGGATGTTAGAGCTGCTGATGTGTCTGGTAGAATGCTGCATAAAAGCCTTCCAATAAGGAGCTATGTGGAGGCATACTCTAGACCTGAGGCCGGTGTGTTCTTCAAGTTAAGTAAGGCCACATGAAGATCTGCACCATCTAGTAAAGCCTTTTTGAACATGTGCTGGATGGTTTGAACCATGTGTTCAGCCTGACCATTGGACTGGGGGTAGCCAGGACTGGAGTGAGTGACAGAGATACCCGATTCAGGTGCAAATTGTTTAATCACTGAACTCGCAAATGGGACATGGTCACAACTGAGCTCTTGAGGAATATCATGGTGAGTGAGCAAGGCTTTCATCTTGGCCACGGTCATGTCAGCTGTCTTGTCAGGCAGCAGCAGAACCTCAGGGTATTTGGAATGATAGCCAACAACTATAAGGTAGGACAGGCCATTGCGGTCAAAATTGTTAGTTACAAACTTGAACCAGGGCAATTCTGGGATCTCCTGGGTGATCACTGGCTCCCTGCAGCTGCTAGGCTCAAATTCCTGAAATGGTGCACAATGTTCAACCCATTGCTCTATGTGAGATTCACGTTAGGCCAACAAATGATTTGACAAGCCCGTGCTTTTGACCATGATGAGGAGAGTGAAGCAAGGCCAGCATGTGAGACCATGCACCTTGGGGAATCAGTATTTTAGGACAATCATGAGTAAGTCATTTTCAACCCTAATTTGATCCCAAAGAGGTCAGTAAGGTCTAAGATCAGGTTTAACTTGCTTTCGCCAATGTGACCATCTGTGGAGATGCAGGGCTCTGAGAGCCTGTAATTCGTGGTCCGTTCTTGTGTGGTCTTGCAGCTGCTTTAGCAAGGAATCACCAAGTGGTTCAGTATCTGCCAAACTGTAGATTACTTTGTCCTAATAAATGGGATCAGGTGTAGAGGGTGGAGGGACTCTAGTAGCTCCGGAAGGGGATCTGCCACCAGCATGTCTTTGCCCTTAGTGTCATATTTTTGGAGCTGTTAAGAGTGTCCTTTGTAGTTATGCTGGAGCCTTTCCAATAGGCTTGGCAAAAATCGCTTCCAGGGCTTTTTGGTCTGTCTGGACTCTCACTTGGGCACCAAACACGTACTGGTGGGATTTAGTCATGGCCAAAAAAACCCGCTAGAAGTTCCTTGGCTACTGACCCAAGGAGTGGGGCTTTGTAATTTTTGTGATGACACCTTGTGGTTCCAGTTTGTGAATGGTGTCCTTCAATTTGTTCAAAACGGAGTAGGGGATCTTTCTACACCCATCCACAACAGGAGTACAGAAAGATGCAGTGAGTGCCAGGAAAGGAAGGCGAGTGCCACCCCTTCAAAAACATCAGAGGAATGCCTAAGGAGGTCATCACTTGGTCCAGGTACCATGTGGGGTAACAAATGGACTCACCTAAGGATGCAGGCATCTCTTCCAAGGAAAGGAGGACCCTCATTACCAATCACATAAAAGGTCAGCTGAGCTCTACTGGGACCTGCTCTGCAATGAGCCACAATTGCCCCTAATGGTTTTATGAGGGCATCTCCAAAAGCAATGAGCACGACTGGTGTTTGCATAATGTTTGTGCATTTTTCTCATCAGTGCCTTAGCCGCTGCAGCAGGGACAATGTTTGCTTCAGCTCCACTGTCCATTTTAAAAGAGACTGGGAGACCCGCTGTTGGTCCTGTGCTGTGCCATGCCTTAGAGCGATCAAGAGTAGGCAGCGTGCCCATGAATTGCATTTCCACATCCTTTTCTAGCTTTGCATGTCCGTCTTTCATTCTGCACACTTTCTCCTTGAGCAATTTCTCCTTGAGCACTTATAAGAAGTAACTCCAAAGGCTTGGTAGGATTGCCAACGTCCAGGTGTTAGCTGGAGATCCTCTGAGATTACAGCTGATCTCCAGGCAACAGAGATCAGCTCACATGGAGAAAACGGCTGCTTTGGATGGTGGTGACTCTGTGGCATTGGATTGGGAAACACCTGGAAATTTGGGGGGGGGGATATTTCCCAACCCGGAGCTGGCATCCCTACATCTTGGGTTTATCCACTTGCTCATTCTCCAAGAAGATATATATGTAAAAAAGAGCACGGGGAAAGTGCAGTAGCAAATGGGTTTGCTATGGGCCATAGACGGACTTTCCACTGTTTGATTGCGCCAGCGTGTTCTCATGGCGTCGGGATGGTCTGATCAGGCCATCCCGATTCTGTGCCATTGTTTTTTCCCCCTTCTCAATATGCGCATCATCGCATACTGCCATAGGAAGTCCTCAGTGCAGAGATGCGATTCATCAATCCCCTGTTTAAGCACATCGGAAACAAATGGGGGAAAAAACCGATTCACCCGCGGTTGCGTCTGATCACACAGTGGTGGACTGCCCCCGCAGCTTCCAAGGACTGTGTGATCACGCAACTGCAGGTCAATTTACTCCAGCGGGAATAGCCACGCTCCCCCCCCCCGCGTTATCTCACTCGTGTGACCGCAACCAAAGATGCTTTTTTGCTGTCTTCGAGCAGATCAGTCCCCATACAAATAAATAAACGGACACAAATCTCAGATTAAATATCACAATATTGAGAAACCACCAGGATATGTCTCCACACTGGAAATGCTGAGGAGGGAAAGAGCGACAAACACAGCGAAAGGAACTGGGGTTTAAAACTATGATTATTACTTTTTAAAGGAAACCATGGAGTTTATCAAGTACATTCACTCCATTTGCCAAACAAGAGTTCATCATTCAGAACTCCAAAATGCAGGGTCCAAATTCAGGTGATAAGGATTTTAGATGTGACCTTGTTTTGCACTGAGATTTAATTAATGCTCACATACACGTCAAGAACCTGTTAAAAATACTACCTGAAATGAGGTGCCAAACCGCATATGCTCTGTAATCTGAACAAAGCATTCATTCCAAAGAAGGAAGAGAAAGGACTTTATTAACACGTGGGTGCTGCATATAAAAAAAGCAGTTTTGGTGATTCGGGACCCCCCAGACCCACAGAGAAATTCAGAGGAGAAATTGTTTTATCATCCCTGAGATCCCCCCCCCAATCTTTCTATCCGCCTGCTGTGATAAAATTAATCTTTTCCTCCAACTCCCATGGATACTCTCCATCCCAAGCCTTCAATTAACATTAGAAATGCTTGTCTGAAATCTATTCAGCCTCTTTTTTCTTTTCTGCAGATAGCTAATAACGAAATGTCAAGCAGCTCTTTATAATTTCTGTTTGTCTTATTAGCGGTTTCTTCAGTCCTGGGTATACAACTGTACTTGTAAAGACTAAAATGTATCTGGCAATTTGCTCATTATTGCATTTTTCCCCTAAAAAGAAAAGAAAAGAAAAGAACGACCTGTTTCTGTATGTATGCAGCCACTCTCTAAATATTTTTTCTGAGGAGGAAATGGATCTGCTTTGTGCTTGCCACTTGCAAAATGGCTGTTTTTTGTTTGTTGACAGGTGTTTCTAAGTGTGGTAGGGATGCCAGCCTCCAGGCAGGGCCTGGGGATCCCCCGGAATTACAGCTCATCTCCTGACCACAGAACTTGGTTCCCCTGGAGCAGCAGATCTCAACCTGTGGGTCGTGACCCCCTTGGGGTCAAATGACCCTTTCACAAGGGTCGCCTAAAACCATCGGAAAACACATATTTTCAATGGTCTTAGGAAGTAGCAATGAAAATAATCTTATGGTTGGGGGTCACCACAACATGAGGAACTGTATTAAAGGGTCATGGCATTAGGAAGGTTGAGAACCACTGTCCTGGAGGAAATGGATACTTTGGAGGGGTGGGACTCTATGGTATTGTACCCCACTGAGGTCCCTGTCCTCCCCAGGCTCCACCCCCAAATCTCCAGGAGTTTCCCAGCCTGGATCTAGCAGCCCTACCTCCTGATCCATCTTCACACTGGTGGCGGGGGAACGGACCTGGCAACCCTAAAGTGAAGGGCAGTTAGATCTGAATCCAGCTCAGCAGCACTTTAGAAACCAACAAGATTTTCGAGGTGTAAGTTTTCAAGAGCCAGGGCTCTCTTTGTCAGGTGAAATTTATATCTGTGTGTAGTAAGAACCAGTTTGGTGTAGTGGTTAAGAGTGCGGGCTCTTAATCTGGGAGAACCGGGTTTGATTCCCCAGTCCTCCACATGCTGGTGTGACTTTGGGTCAGTCACAAGTTCTCTCAGAGCAGTTCTTGAAAGAGCAGTTCTTGAGAGAACTCTCTCAGCCCCACCTACCTCACAGGGTATCTGTTGTGGGGAGAAGAAGGGGAAGGAGATTGTAAGCCACTCTGAGATTCCCAAGTGAAGGGCAGGGTATAAATCCAATCTCCTCCTCCTCCTCCTTCATTCCTGAAAATCTTGTTGGTCTCTAGGGTGCCACTGGACTAGAATCTAGCTGTTCTTCCGTAGACCAACATGGCTACCCTCTGAAGCTAAGTGGAACGTGTAGCTGTGGCCAGGCCAGTAATAGTAGCACTTAATAGCATAAGGATCAGGGCCCCTGTCAGGGCTGCTACAGCCTCCATGTGGGACCTGAAGATCTCCTGGTATTATATCTGATCTCCAGCCTACAGAGTTCAGTGCCCCTGGAGAAGATGGCTGCTGCAGAGGGTGGAGTCTATGGCATTGTATCCCACTGATCGCCTTATCCTCCCCAAACCCCACCCTCTCCAGGCTCTGCCTCCAAGATCTCCAGGTATTTCTCCATCCAGAGCTGGCAACCTTCATGCATAAATTGCATAGGGGCCATAATATATACAGTGTTTTCTCGCCAACCCTAGGAACATGCAGTGCTTGCATGGATCTTTAATACATGCACCCAGTTATGCAGGGGGAGGCTTAAAACATTAAGCTGCATTGCTGCAGACTCCCCCCCCCAGCCCCACCGCCCAGTAATATGCAGGTTGGAGCTGTAATCAAAGTTGCTGGCCTAACCACGTGAACACATGAAGCTGCCTGATACTGAATCAAACCATTGGTCCATCAAGCTGAGTATTTTCTGCTCAGACTGGCAGCAGCTCTCCAGGGTCTCAGGCAGAGATCTTTCACATCGCTTACTAGCTGATCATTTTAACTGGAGATGCTGGGGATTGAACCTGGGACCTTTTGCATGCCAAGTGGATGCTCTGTCAGTGAGCCACAGCCACTCCCTGTGTGTGGTTGGCTGATGTGCTCGGCTGATGTACACATAGTGCACCTTGTGCACAGTCTAACAATGACCCTTTCTCACCCTATCTCAAGGAGCTAGGACTCTGCAACAACTCAAAGCCACCCACACACTCCCAAATACAGTCCCCCCACATAGTACCCTTTCAGCTAAATCACCTCAGCTGAAAGCAAATAAAAAAACACTCACCCCTCTAGCAGCTCTATCTCCTGCTGCTTCTCAGAGCTCAGCTGGGTCAAGATGGGTAGCCGCGTCTGTAGCAGTAGAAAAAAGCAAGAGTCCAGTAGCACCTTAAAGACTAAGAAAAAATGTGGCAGGGTGTGAACTTTCATGAGTCACTGCTCACTTCTTCAGATATTCAGCTAGTCAAATAGAGGCATGGGTTAGTGGGTGGATTACTAGAACCTTTGCAAGCACCTGTTTAATCCTTGTTAACTACTGAGGCTTGGTTTATTCAAACACTTGAAAACATAACTTTCATAGGGAAATATAAGTGCTCAAGCGTTCCCACCACACCTACTTTTTTTGTTACTATCAAGTCGCAGCTGATTTATGGTGACCCCCAAAGGCTTTTCAAAGTAAGATATCAGAGGTGGTTTGCTATTGCCTGTCTCTATGTAGCAACCCTGGACTTCCTTGATGGGTCTCCCATCCAAATACTAACCAGGGCCAGCCCTGCTTAGCTTCTGAAAGTTTGTGAGATCAGGCTAGCCTGGACTATTCAGGTCAGGGCTAAGCATCTACTGTACACATAGTACATGTGAAGATGACATGGATATGAACCATCATGAGAAAAGATATAGCGTGCAATCCTGAACTAATTTACAACTGTCCATGGCCATGAAATTAAAAGATGCTTGCTCCTTGGGAGGAAAGTGTTGGCAAACCTAGACAGCATAATAAAAAGTAGAGACATCACCCTGCCAACAAAAGTCCGTATGGTCAAAGCAATGGTATTCCCAGTAGTAATGTATGGCTGCAAGAGTTGGACTATAGGGAAGGCCGAGCACCGAAGAATAGATTCTTTTGAATTATGGTGCTGGAGAAGACTCTTGAGAGTCCCTTGGACTGCAAGGAGATCAAATCAGTCAATCCTAAAAGAAATCAACCCTGACTGTTCCCTGGAAGGCCAAATACTGAAACTGAAGCTCAAATACTTTGTCCACCAAATGAGAAGGGAGCACTCACTGGAGAAGACCCTGATGCTGGGAAAGATTGAAGGTCAAAGAAGAAGGGGGCGGCAAAGGATGAGATGGTTAGACAGTGTTATCGAGGCAACGGACATGAAATTAAGCAAACTGTGGAACATGATGGAAGATAGAAGGGCCTGGCATGATGTGGTCCATGGGGTCACGAAGAGTCAGACTTGATTGTGCGACTGAACAACATGGTCTTAGAAAGAAGGTAATCCACCTCCTTTCTACAACCATGGAAGGATGCAACTTGGTTCAGGATTGAACAGTTATGGAGGGAGTATAATGAGGGAGGGGGGTTCACCCCTGGAGTCCAATCCACCCCTGGAGTATATGGCTTTTCTGGATTTTCATAAACATTCACTGCAACCATACTATCTCACACACTGACTTCATAAGGGAAATGACTCATTTAGTTTTAGTATTTCTTTGTTTGTACAGGAAACCTGGACATGTTGTTATGAACAACATATGGCAGCAGTATTTTTAGATGCACACATACAAACAGAAATTATTTTATTAGGTCAGTACTACCCAAGGCAAATCATACAAGGAACTAGGCATCTGTGTATCTTTATTAGAAAAATAATTCAAATCAACGTGTGCAAAAGCGCTGAGTCAATTTCTTTCCCCAACAACAGTTCCAAATCTAACTTCTAGACCGGCATGGTGAGACTTCAGAATATTGCTATAGACTGTGGGAGTTTTGTCTGATTTAGAACTGCATTTTTATATATATAAAATATATATTAAAAATCCTATAATTTGGATGAGTTGAGTGTCTTTCCTGGAAAATATGGACTAAGGTCCTTTCTGCACTCTCCTTTTAATCCATGTTCACCGCGGTGTCCTCCAAGCAATTCTGCACTAAAATCGAGTTCAACTTTCAGTGGTCAGCCAGGGTTTCAGCCTGCTGTTGCTGGATGGATGTAAATTGCCTCGACTCGAACATGGAGGAAATCAGGAGTGGCCAGCAAATCTGAAAAGGGCCTAAATCATTGATCCCCAGTGTGGAACCTGCTGATGGGTTTCCAGGCACCCTGTGTTGCTTCTTTCCCAAAGCAAACAGCCACTCCTGGCTTTCCTCCACATCCCTGGAGCAGGAGGTGCTTCAGGAGAACCCAGGAGGCATCATGTTTCTGCCTGCAGGGACCACCTAGTCACAAATGGATGCCTCCACTGTAGGAGAAAGCTTGGCTTGCAACATCACATAGGGTTTCTAGCTCCCATTTGGGGAATACTTGGAGATTTGGGGGTAGAACCTGAGGAGGGTGGGGTTTGGGGATGGGAGGGACTTCTATAATGAACCCCTGCTGCTTTCTTTTAATGTAAGGTGAATTCTCCTGCCAAAACTCTGTTCCCCACTCTGTCTGAACAGCCCCTTGGAAGCGAGTGCTAATAAACAGTTTATGACTTTCTGCATGTCCCAAACTGGGATAACGAATATTTTTGCCCAGGCCAGAGATTTACTGTTGATACCAGGAGCCCACCTGTTATTTCCTTTGTAAATGGCACTTGACACAAAGTAAAGTTCACACAGGAATGATGATTTTATTAAACAGGCACGGTTGGGTTAGGAATAGGCAGGGGATGAGTAAACTGAGGTAAATTTTGTTGAATTTACAAATTATGCTATTTCATACCAGCAACAAAGTGTGGTTGAAGTTTAGTTCCTTAGAGTCTCAGTTCTTAACAGTGAGAGGTTTGTTTGTCTTGGAGATTTCTTAACAGTCACAATGTGTTTTAATAAAGATTCATATAACTGTCTTGGTTTCCTGAAGGTTAGTACATTCTTCCTGGACTTACTCTCCCTGCTTGTTTGGTGTAGTGGTTAGGGTTGCAGACTCTAATCTGGAAGAACTGGCTTTGATTCCCCACTCCTCCAAATGCAGCTGCTGGTGTGATCTTGGGTCAGTTACAAGTTCTTTCAGAGCTGTTCTCACAAGAGCAGTTCTTGAGAGAGCTCTTTCAGCCCCACTTACCTCATAAGGTGTCTGTTGTGGGGAGGGGAAGGGAAAGAAGATTGTAAGCCACTCTGAGATTCCTTTGGGTAGTAAAGGGTGGGGGTAGAAATCCAACCTCTTCTTTCCTTCTTTTTCTTCCTGTACTTATTCTCCCTCCTTGTGGGATTACAACTTTCCCTTGGACTCTAGAGGAGTCTAAGACCATTTCCTTTTTCATCCAGTCCAGAGGTCCCTGCAGTTTTGAACCCACTGAATAACTGAGAAAGGAATATTCTCATTTTCCAAGAAGCAATATTCCTTTTATGTTTGGCTAAACTGGCAGCTTCAACCTACTAACCAATGCCTCCTGCTGAAACTGACCCTCAGGTCTTGACCCAGTGAAATAAGTGGTTCAGCTGATGCTTAGATTAAAGTTCTTATTTTGAACTTTTCCTCAGATTTGATGGTACAGAGTAAGGGCAAGGAGTCGTATCCCTTCACTTCACAAGTGAACTTGTCTGAACTTGATAAACCATCTTCTTTGTCTTCTTTCTCCTGTTTTTTTCCCCCTCTTCAATTCCAAGCAGGTGAAAAAGACTGGGGAGGGGGGCTATTTGGTGGGCCAGCTGCCATTCGGGATTGATAAACTGTACTTGGTAGAATGGGCAGGGACAGCCAAAATTACCCTTGAAAAGAACTCCGCCCCTTCCCTGCCTAGCCCTCTCAACTCTTGGAGGCCCTCTTTCCAGGCATCACCATGGCAGCCACCTAAGAAGTGCTTGTGTGGTTGCCTGAGCCAATACCTTTCTAGTTGCCAGGTTCCCCTGGCCACTGGCTGAGGGGGGAGTTGCCAGCTGGAGATTGTGGGTGGAGCCTGGGTAGGGATCCAAGCCTCCAGGTGGGACCTGGGGACCCCCCAGAATTACAGCTCATCTCCAGACTACAGAGATCACTTCCGCTGGAGAAAATGGATGCTTCCAAGGGTGGACTGCATGGTATTGTACCCCACTGAGGTCCTTGTCGTTCCCAGGCTCCACCCCCAAATATCCAGGAGATTCCCTACCTGGATCTGGCAACCTGACTTTACCACTTCCTGCTGGTGGCTGGGGGGGGACCTGACAACCCTAAACCTGGGGGAAATAGCAACCTCTATGGGGTACAATGCCATAGAGTCCACCCTCTAAAGCATCCATGTTCTCCATAGGAAGTGTTCTCTGTAGTCTGGAGATGAACCGTAATTCCAGGAGATCCCCAGGTCGAAGTTGGATACTTGAAGCTGCTTCTGCCTGCCTCCCTCAGCTTGTCTTTGTCCAATACCCTTGGCTTATGCAGGGGAATTGCCGATTAGGCTGGTCATACAAGAACTGGGAAATCCCCGGAATGTGGGGGTTCAGCCTGGGGAGGTCAGAGATTAGTGTTGCCAACCTTCGGTGGGGACTGGAGATCTTCTTGAATTACAACTAATCTCCAGACTACAGAGATCAGTTCCTCTGGAGAAAATGGCTGTTTTGGAGGGTGGACTCTGACATTATACACCACTGAGTTCCCTTCCCTCCCGAAACCCCACCCTCCCACGCTCTGATTCGAAATGTGTAGTAGATATTATTACTAGTACAAGGACTATCAACATGGCTCAGGAGAAGGATGATGTTTGTGTGTGTGTATGAAGACTTAGAAAATATATAGATCATCTCAAGTAGCATTAAGCGAAAGTCCTCTTCACCCAGTTTCTTCCAGGGATCCCACACTCTGCTTTCCCCCCTCTTTTTAGGAATTTGGAGTTGATTTATAATCCACTCCATCTTGATTGATGAGAGGAGGGCAGGAACAAAGGGGAAATTTTAGAATTTCACTCAGTACATGCTCAGAGGTATCCTTTGTATCCTCCTGCTAGAACCCTACTCTATGGGGTCTAACATAAAACAACTGCAAGGGCTACAGTTACAAAAAAAAGTTCTCTGATTACCCTACAAAGAGATAATACAGAAATCCATCTTTTAAAAGAGAAAATTGAGAGAGAGAATAAAAGGAATCAATGACTGTAGCCAGTTTGGTGTAGCGGTTAAGTGCGCGGACTTTAATCTGGGAGAACCGGGTTTGATTCCCCACTCCTCCACTTGCAGCTGCTGGATGACCTTGGGCAAGCCATAGTTCTGACAAGAGCTGTCCTTGAAAGGGCAGTTCTTGAAAGAGCTCTCTCAGCCCCACCTACCTCACAGGGTGTCTGTTGTGGGGAGGGGAAGGGAAAGGAATTTGTAAGCCACTCTGAGACTCCGAGTGAAGGGTGGGGTATAAATCCAATCTCCTCCTCCTCCTCCTAAAAGTGAATTGTGGAAAAAGAAATTCCTGTTCCCATAACAAAGCCTTTTCTCCCCAAGTAATTCAGCAACATGATGCTTTAGATTCATGTAGGGATGTGTCCACCACCAGTCATAACATGCACCTTTACACCCATAATGCTTTCAGTTCAGGCTGTCCTGCTTCATTGTTTCTAACCCAAGTCAGCTGGTGAACGCCCTGATGCTAGTTGGCAATGTTAGGGCAGAAATGTCCATCTTGGCCACCCAAGACCAATTATGTTAAGCACTGGCTGGCACACTCTGTCACTTGCTGGTGCAGCCCTGTCCCCTTGACGGCTTCCATTAGCTGGATCCCCCCTGCTGCAATATGGTCCCCGGTATTAGATCCTGGCAAACCACCTGCATCAGCTGACGTTCCTCAAAGAGTGTGGGACGGAGGCCAGTTTAGACGCAGGGCTCGCGCCCACTGTTTACATGCTTGACAGCAACATCTGGCGGCCCAGATGCTGCACTGGAGAGAGAGATAATTATTTCGAGAGGAGGAGGAAAGTTGTCGCGCACAATTATTATCACTCTCCTCCGCACAGGTATTAAAATCAGAGGAGATCATTGGGTTTGGGCTGTCAGCATATGTTCAGGAGGGGGTTTCTTCCTTCGCGCCCCCCCAACTTTGTAGGTGAGCTAGCTTGATTGCAGGGTGGCACATACAGGCTTAAAAAAAAATGAAAGCAGGAAGCAGGTCTCAAAAACTGGAAGCAGGTAATCGGAGCGTTGCATATATTTTTTTTGAGCGTGTGGAATGCCGACACAATAGTTATTGTGACGGCTGCCAAACTATGTAGGGGAGTCCATTACAAGTGAAAGCACATGACAAGGGACTCTGCTTGGTTTCGTGCCATATCCCGGAGCTACTCATAAACAGAAACTGTCGGATTCGATGCCAGCGAAAGGATTGTGCCTCCGCCTTGCTTTTCTCGGCTATGGTGACCTTTTGGATTTTCATTTCCCCCTCCCCTTTGGCATCTCTCTCTCTCTCTCTCTCTCGTCTCTCTCTCTCGTTCTTTCTTCTCACCCTCCCCCCCCCCCGTGCCCCTGGCAGCGTATTAATAGAATATGGTGGGTATGATTGAGTGTACAGGTGTATTTACAGAGGTGTCATGGAGCAAATATTTAGACTCTTTTAAAACAGTAAAATAAGGAGGGGAGTAATTAAAGAGACAGCTGAAAATCCAGCCATTGCACCTGCCTTGTGAGGGAAGTGGTGTTGTTTGGAAATGGTAATACAACATTTGCATTTTAAAAACAACATTACCGTTAAGGAGCTTGTGATTCAGGTTTTCCCTGTAAGTCATCATGTGCTCTTTTCTGCAATGCTTACCTCATTCCAGTTTGGTGTAGTGGTCTAGAGCGTGGACTCTAGTCTGGGAGAAGTGGGTTTGATTCCCCACTCTTCCACAAGAGAGCCGGTTTGGTCAGAGAGCTAGTGTGGTGTAGTGGTTAAGTGTGTGGACTCTAATCTGGGAGAACTGGGTTTGATTCCCCATTCCTCCACTCACAGCTGCTGGAAGACGTTGGGCAAGCCATAGTTCTGACAAGAGCTGTCCTTGAAAAGAGCCATTTCTGTCAGAGCTCTCTCAGCCCCACCTGATGTGGGAAAGGGAAGAGAGAGGAGTTTGTAAGCTGCTCTGAGACTCCGAGTGAAGGGTGGGATATAAATCCAATCTCCTCCTCCTCTTCTTCTTCCTTCAGAGCCATTCTCTCAAGGGCAGTTCTCGAGGGAGCTCTCTCAGCCCCACCTACCTCACAGGATGTCTGTTGTGGGAAGGGAAAGGAGATTATAAGCCACTCTGAGACTCCTTGGGGTAATGAAGGATGGGGTATAAATCGAATCTCTTTCTCCCAGAAAAGTGGAATCAATCTTTTAAATAAATAAGTGATTAATAAGTGATTTATGTCGTTTGAAGATCACTTGTAATTCCAGGCGATCTCGAGCCCCCACCTGGAGGTTGGCAACCATGTATGTTCTTCAGTTGCCTTGAAAACCACAAGAGGCGTCACCAAGAGTCAGTTGCTCCTTGACAACACACAGTTATTATTATTAGGAATACCGGAAATGGTAGGCTTACCAACTGGTCCTCCAGGATGCAATAGTTATTAGATCTGTACCAAGTCAAAGCCACCACATAGTTTTTAAAATGGGCCTTGCATAGTTAACGGACATCTGTTCCTGACCACAGTTAATATCGCTGTATGTGTTACATGCGATGTAATTTAATACATGACATCAACTTTTAGGCAAGGCATCTGATGACTAATGTCCCTTATTATTTCTTCACCGTTTCCTGTTTGATTAATACATTCAAATCAGAATCCTACTGGCTGAAAAAGATTTTAGG
The DNA here is from genome assembly GCA_029375565.1 of Gekko gecko. NCBI lineage: Eukaryota > Metazoa > Chordata > Lepidosauria > Squamata > Gekkonidae > Gekko > Gekko gecko. The sequence continues at coordinate 131,169,330 of JAPDNY010000008.1, read as the reverse complement.
GATTAGAGTCGGGGAGGGGGCATCTTTTTTTTACTGATATTCTAAGTGTTGCTTTTGCCTTCTTGTCCCTTCATTGGCAGATTATTTCATAAATCAATATTCCCAATCAGTTGTTCTTTGGGTTTTTTTTTTTTAATAGACTATTATATAGTTTGGGTTAATGAAATATCACTGAACTGTAACAAAATGGAAAGAGTAGTATAACCTTCGCGGCTTTTAAGAACAGCACATCAAATTGCTTTGCTAATTGTACTTGATCTGTATGCTCTGCCTTGCCTTGCCTTTTTCTACGCACCAGTCTGAAAGTTTTCAGTCTGTACAAGTGCCTGTAACAAGAGGCTCTTATCCGGAAGGGCTGGGTTGCCAACCTCCAGGTGGCACCTGGCGATCTCCTGCGATTACAATTTGGTCTCCAGAAGACCAAGGTCAGTTCCCCTGGAGAAAGTGGCTGCTTTGGAGGGTGGACCCTGTTGGCATCATACCCTGCTGGGGTCCCTTCCCAAAGCTCCACTCCCAAAATCTCGAGGTATTTCCCAACCCAGAGTTGGCAACTCTGGGATAGGACCAGAACCTGGGCATGGTGCAAGACGATCCTGAGTTTAGGGAGACGTGGAGAGATGGATGAAGGTTGAGAACAAAAGAGAAGGAGTGAGCTAGATGAAGAATAAGGGCAGTGGGAGGAACTGGAAGCGTATTTGCCCCATCCCTCAAACACTCTTTGCTTCATCGATGCAATCTCACAGGTTTTTGGCTCATCTTCTCTTTCTGTGGGTCTGTCAATTTGTGAAGGCAAAAATGTTTTTGAATGACCATATCTGCACTTTCCGTGCTTGTGGAGTAAACCAATGAGGTATCAAGTTCCATCAGGTAAGTTTGACAGAGGAAGAGACTAGTTCTGGTTCCTGTGTGTTGAAATCTCCATGGCTGTTGGCTTCAGTTGGTTGAAATGATTCTTTCCTAGCCATTGATTCAGCAGCTGAGGCATTATAGAATGTTCTTGAACATTCCAAGAGCTGATTAAAAAAAACAGTCTAGCACACACCAGACCCAGAGAAGATCTGGTCATTGGCTGTTATTTATAGTTCAGCAGAAAAGGGGGAAGGTGACACTGCTGGAGTGCTTGCCCACTATGAGTGTATCTGTATATATTTATTACAGTCATTAGACCATTCATATACAACACTATAAGTGTGACTAGGGCCGAAATATCAAAGTAAAATGGTATATGTACATGTGGACAGAATATGTGAATCCAAACAGCTGTATGTTTTGAATGGCAGTCCCTTAAATCTATTATTCACCTCCACTGTATATTCATAAGGGATGTGATCTAGGTCAGACCTGAATGGCACAGTGGTTTTTCCAACTTTCTTCAGTTTAAGCCTGAATTTTGCAATGAGTAGCTCATGATCTGAGGCACATTCAGCTCCAGGTCTTGTTTTCACTGACTGTATAGAGCTTCTCCATCTTTGACTGCAGATGATATAATCAATCTGATTTCAGTGTGGCCCAAAATCAGAGAAATCTAGGGAACGTTCCATGCAAGGCTGGCCATGATAAAGGACAAAAATGGTAGAGACCTAACAGAAGCAGAAGAGATTAGGAAGAAATGGCAAGAATATACAGAACTATACAAGAAGAACCTCAATGTGCTTGACAACCATAATGGTGTGATCACTGACCTCAAGCCAGACATCCTGAAGTGCGAAATCAAATGGGCCTTAGAAAGCATTACTAACAACAAAGCTAGTGGAGGTGATCCCAGCTGAGCTATTCAAAATCTTAAAAGATGATGCTGTTAAAGTGCTGCACTCAATATGCCAGCAAATTTGGAAAATGCAACAGTGGCCACAGGATTGGAAAAGGTCAGTTTATATTTCAATCCCAAAGAAGGGCAATGCCAAGGAGTGTTCAAACTATCATACAATTGCACTCATCCTTCCCTCCACTGCACCTGCATGAAACCTTTCTAGCTCACTGCCAGTAGGGGTGAAGAGAAGCAGGGCAAGGCAGTGCCTTGGCATGGAGTTCTGCCTCCAGGATGCTGGGCTGCTCCAGTGGAAGAAGGGAGAACCTCCCCCCAAGCCAATATGAGTCTGTGGCTGTTTACAAAGGAAGTGGGCAAAGTCCCCTGAAGAAGCACAAAAGAGAGTGTGCACTCTTCCCCCCCCACCAGAAAGGAGCTTTTTCAGAAAGGGGAGGGGAAAGATAAGCTTTTTGCAGTGTCCCTGGCTGGATGAGAAGGGGGCTTAAAGGGGAAGATTGGGCGAGGAAATTGGGGGCCATTGAAGATTCAATAAGGGGTGCCACCCACAGCTCCCCCTGCTGGCTACAGGGCCACTCTGAGGTAAAACCAGTACATGGACAGACTTTAGTTCTTACATTTCAGGCTAATGAGAGTTTCTTAAGCTATTCACAGTTACTTAAATCTTTATGTTGAGAGGCTTTTGTTCCAGTGTTTCCCCCAAATATCCCAGTATACTTTCTTTGGGTACTCTCTGATTCTTTTGGTTTCCAAAAGGTTAGTACACTCTTTCCAGTACTCAAACCCCTTCTCTTGAAACACCAGTACTCTTCTTGAGCTGCTCACTGATTCTTAAGGTCTCTACAGGCAGTTCCTAACCACACTAGACCTGGGATCTCTTCTGCATTCTTCAGAGCTAACTCCTTGTTTGACTGGGTAGGGAAATTTCTTCTCTCTGTCTAGAAAATCTACCCCCTTCCCATGGTCTGAATAGGAATCTCCTTCTAACTACCCACTAGTTCTCGCCAACTTTCCCTGTTAAGCAGCTCTCAGTAAGGACTGAATTCTGAAACTGTCAGTACTTGACTCTCCTCAGCTAGGGCTGAAATTAGACTGAATCCTCCTCAGCATCAAGTTCAGAAGTCCTTCTCTGCTCAGCTGATGCTAACCAACCAGATCTCTTGGAACAGCCTGTCACTCAAGGCTCTCTGGCTCTGTGAAGAATTAACCCTTCAGGGCTTCTAAGCTTTTAACAGTGCAGTCCATCACATCATCTCCACAATGTTTTCTCCTCAGGAGTGTCTTCTTTTAGAAATTTTCCATTTCCTCAGGAGGAAAAGCACCTCAACTTTTTCTCTCCTTCCTTCTCCCTCTCAGAGTTCACTCCCTCCTTTTCCGGCCCTGTTGAACCAAGAAGCCAACCTGGACTTCACCCTTTGGGTCACCAAGGGCAGGTGGCTAATGGGATACATCTGTGTCTGGAGGCTGCCATTCACTCCTGTGGTAAAGTGAAGTGCTACAACAGTGGAGTACACCCCCTGACAATGGATGGCTGTTCCCAGGCCGCACACATCACTCATAACAATGGGCATTTTGCTGGTGTGGTAATCTTAGGCCCAGCAAGAGGGGACTGCGAGTGATATTCCCATTTCTGTGTTTGTGGGGGAAACGAATGAAGTTCTAAAGCTGTTGCCAGCCGGGGGGTGGGGGGAGTAGACAGTGTTATTGGCAGAGAGATGACCTCAAACCATAAAGATCTTTATGACCTACTGTTCTCAGAGGAAAAATCAAGTGAGTAGTTACAGAAGAAAAAGAAACAAATAAAAAGGAGATGACGCAAAAGCAGGCAAGCATCACCTTTGGGATGTGTGCTTTTGGAAATGACAGCTTATTTTCGCTGGATGGTGGAAATGTATATTTGCCCTTGGTAATCAAAGCTCAGTGCCACAGCCAAGAGTGTGACCTGGGAAGTCCCCAGCACTCACCTCGAGTGGTGGATTCACCAGGGCCCTTTCTGCACTGACAGCTTGCTCCAGAGAATCCGAGGGGTCGAGCCTCAAGCGTTGACTTCTTAGTCACGCACATTCCCACTGCACTGTTCCCCCCCCCCCGGTTTATTTATTTATGTATTCTGTATGCATTCTGCATCTACAAGCAAAGCCCACACTTTTTGAGCTGACTGGCTGCCAATCCCTCCCTCCCTTCATGATTCTGCAAAAAGAAAGGGAAGGAAGGGGGAGATCCAGGCCCACACATGCAAGACTGACACATTTGGGAGTAGGGAATCCCCTAGTCCTTTATGTTTACTGATTCCTTCCTATGCTCTCTCTGGCTTTTAAAAGTTTGCCTGAGTGGGAGGGCACATCTCTTTTGTCTCTGGAGAAGGAGGGAAAGAAACCAGAACAGGGAGGGAGTGTCAACCTAAAGAGAGAGGGAGGCGGAAATGGGGGAAGGCTGTGGGCAGCACTTAAATGCCCACAGAAACAATTCTACTTTAGAAAGGATTAGCGATTTGAAAGTGGATGGGAACAAACAATGGCAGCAAAAGGAGTTTTGGTAGCTGCGGGGCAACAGTGTGCTGGAAGCGGTCTGAATGCAGATTTCTGTAAAACAAATGCAGAAACAAGAGAGAGCCCCAACACAAAGTGGAAGTGAAAGCAGGAGAGAATGCAGAATGAAAGAATAGGATGCGCTCAGAAACTGAGACAAAATATGGTTGCAGAAAGGGCCAAGGTGGCCTTCTTCAAAAGCACCTATTGGCTCAAGTAGGTACGCATTGGGTGGTAAGTGTTCCTGGGCCTCTGATGTGTATTATGACCATGGCAGATGGGGAGAGAAGGCCCAAGACTTCTTCCTTCTCCTTTGCTGTTTTCCTGATCAGAAGCCACCCTGTTGTTGTGGGAACTTAATAGCCTATCAGTACATAGAACTTCCTTCCTTCCTTCCTTCCTTCCTTCCTTCCTTCCTTCCTTCCTTCCTTCCTTCCTTCCTTCCTTCCTTCCTTCCTTCCTTCCTTCCTTCCTTCCTTCCTTCCTTCCTTCCTTCCTTCCCCCACCTTTCTCACTAGGACTCCAGGCAGATTACACACAGTAAGTCAATACAATCGATGGATGGGTCTTTCAATAAACGATGCAATAGGCTTAGGGCTGTAGAACCCACCAGAAGTCTAAACAACCGAACTGAAGCAGAGCATAAGGACTGACATTACACATTAAAGGATGCAAAATTCCATACTAGGGTCCTCGCTTCAACCAGATACACACAGTACTATAGACCACAGCCCCTAACAATTTCCCTAAGTAATTCTGCAAATCGTTTAGTACAGTCCAACTCTGTTGCCTGCATAAAAAAGCCCCCTTGAATAATTCAGTTCCGCATGGTTTGTGGAAAGCCATGCAAGTGAGAGCCTTCCTAACCTCCTCAGGCAGGCCATCCTGAAAGGTGGGGCCACAGCAGAAAACATGTACGTCAGTTTTTGGGTTTGTAGCACCCCTGGGCTCTTTCAGGTCAGTAGCCCAGGCTAGCCCAATGTCATCTGATCTCAAAAGCTAAGCAGGGTCGGTCCTGGTTAGTACTTGGATGGGCAACCACCAAGGAATACCAGGGCCCTGGTGTACATGCAGGCAATGGCAAACCACCTCTGAACGTCTCTTGCCTTGAAAAACCTCCAGGGTCGCCATAAGTCAGCTGTGACTTGACGCACTTTCCACTACCATCAAATGGCCCAGGGGGGAGGCTTAGGCCCCATCACCATGTGTGTACCCCAGAGTAAATACTCCAGAAGGGAGGAGACAGGGGACTTCTTTCTTATCATGGAAGCCACAAGGCTGTGCTGGTTGTACAAGTTCTGCTCCTGACCAGGTTTTGGGGAAAGGAGGACTGAGATGGCCAATGAAATTAATGGTCTGACAGTTTATTGCTTTCTTTTTTAAAACAAAAACAAAACACTTTTATTATTCATTATTTATTCATTTAAACAATTATATACCACTTCCCCGTGAGGGCCCAAAACAACTTATGGTACAAAATTATTTGGAAACAAACAGGAGAGGCGGGGAGCTTCTGAGTTGAGCCCCCCCCCTTTGTGCCAACAGATCTTCCTACCAACTCCAGGCTGCGGCCCTCAGTCCAAGAGCTGAACACTGTGTTAGGCTTGCAGACTCCAGCTGGGATGAGGAATCCCCCACCCCGAGCTCCCATTGTCTACCACTGCTCCAGGTGGCAGCAGGGGAATTTTATTTAAAAAATACCCAGTTTCGTGAGCATGATGATGTCACAGAGAAAACCAAGAAGCCACCATAGTAGCTCTAGGGATTGCTGAAAAGTCTATGGTTTTACCATAGTGTTTCCAGGAATTCCTAGAGCTACTGCTGTCACTCTCAAGGTTTTCTCCAGGAATGACATCATCACACTCGCTCCCCATATCATGTCCCCTCCCCCAATCCTCTTGCAGTTTGCTGGGCACAGCCTCACCAGGAGTTCTTTGCTCACCTCTGTGAGTCAGCTTGGGCTTTAAAAGATTACCCACAAGAAAGGGGTGGGCGGAGGCTCAGCTCCAAGGTATCACAGCATCTGGCTGATGTTCCATTTCTCTCTCCTCCCCCTGGTGCACGGCACTTTACAACATAAGCAACAAAAGAAAGACAATACTACCAAGCTCAAACTGAAAGAAGCTTTCAATCTAAGGGGCAAACTAACTTAGCAGGACAAGTCGTTCTGTGTGTCTGTTTCCTGATGATTTTATTAAAATGCAAAGTAGGCTTGGAAGAAGCAGAAGAGAGAAAAGAGAAGTTGGGAGGCTGCCTTGAGCCCCCCCCCCCCATAAATTACTCACCTTGCTTATTTCCTCATGTAGACTTGCAAATGTCAGTAGGGGAAATACTTAAGCGGCTCTGCCTTCCTGCTGCTTTCCTGCTCCCAATTACAGCCCACAGAGACTGCTTTTCATTAGACACACAGGCAGGGAGAGAAAGAGGAGGCTGACTGTGTCACGTGTTGATTGGCCATAAAATTTGACAATGGGGAGGGGAGGGAAGGGGGAAGCAAAGGGAATGAATTTCTGGAAGGAAAAAAAAGAGAGGAGAGGATGGTTTATTACAGAAGAGGGACGGCTAGAAGAAGAAATGTAAAGATTTCTTATGCCGTTTATTGCTAACAGATTAGTCCTCGTTGTCCTTTATGAAAAATGACCCCTCCTGTTCCCAGTAATTTTGTGCTTTAGTTTCCGTTGCATTTTCTCCCTTAAGGTCTGTTAAGCTGAGGTTTATGGCGAGGAATGCAATATTCTTTTTGGTGCTTTACAGTACACAGTGTCTTACACTTCCTGCTTTGTGCCTAGGGTTGCCAGGTTCCTCCTGACAACCGGCGGGGGGTGGGGGGGACTTACTGGGAGCAGCAGGGAGGCCCATCCAACCTACAGCAACGTGTCTGCATCACTGGCCATGTGACCCAGAAGTGAGGCTTCACTTTCAGGATGCCGGAGTGACACTCTAGTATTTGGGGAAAAAACTCTATGGTAAATTTGACTTCTACCATAGAGTTTTTGGTAGCATCACTTCTGGGCCACATGGGATGCATGTAGACACATTGCTGAACCTAGGAGGATTTTCCCTCTTTTTCAGGGTGAGTCCCCCCCCCCACCTCTGGTTAGCTGATCAGCAGTGGAGATGTGGGGTCTGGAACCGGGGTACTCCACCTTCATGGGGGAGGGTCTGGCAACCCTATTTGTGACAATAAGTCAGTATATTATATTGGTGTTAAATTCAGCACATCTGGTGAGCATCTTGGCCTTCCAACCCAGGGGCATCTTCAATTTCAACACTTGCAGAACCATGGGCACAATCCCTCTGGGAGCCAGCTTGGTGTAGTGGTTAAGTGCTCAGACTCTAATCTGGGAGAACCGGGTTTGATTCCCCACTCCTCCACTTGCACCTGGCTGGATGACCTTGGGAAGCCATACTTCTGCCACAGCTGTTCTTGAAAGAGAGCAGTTTCTGTCAAGTGCTCTCTCAGCCCCACTGACCTCACAGGGTGTCTGTTGTGGGGAGGGGAAGGGAAAGGAGCTTGTAAGCCACTCTGAGACTCCTTTGGGTAGTGAAGGGTGGGGTATAAATCCAATCTCTTCTTCTTCTTCCATGAGATGAATAGGAGAGAGACTCCCATGTATTGCAACGGGATCAGCATAGCAAGTGAAAATAGCTGCTTTTTCTTGTAAAGGTGCATGGTTTGGCCCACTTCTGTTGAAATTTTTCCTGTCCTTTTTTATTTCACACAATGCCTTGATTTCTTTGTCGCTGTTGTTCATTTTTCTTTTGTTATTTTTGTCATTTTGAAATTGTTTATGCACAGTGTATTGGGATTCTGTGGCTTTGTGCACGATGCCACAGGCCCCAAAAGATCACATGACATTATCACAGAATTCTTGAGGTGGATTCCTGAGAGGGGCAAGCTAACAACTCAACACAACCAGCACTCATGGTAACATTTACAAATGAACATCCATTTCATTTGTTCAAAGAAGTCTGGTGGTTGTATCCTTTAGACCAGGTCAAACTGTGTAAGAGTGTGCTGTTACTCCGGAGCATGGGAAAGGGCTATGGTTCATAGGTAGAACACCTTCTTTGTATATAGAAGGTCTCAGGTTCATTCCCGGGCATCTCCAGTTAAAAAGATCTCAGGAAGCAGGTGATGTGAATGTTCTCTACCCGAGTCCCCAGATAGCTGCTGCCAGTCACAGTACATCTTGATAGACCAATGGTCTGAAGCCATACAAGGCTGCTTCATGTATATGTGAATGCTTGCAAAGTGTCCTATTAACTTACAGTCCAAACTCAAAAGTACTGATTATTATCTTCAAAACAAGGTCTGTCCTGGGATCCTTCAGATGACCAGGAGAGGCATTCCTCCATATGCCACCCCAGAATGCCACCCCAGACAACCTAGCCAGTGGTCTAGAGGCTGTGATTGGTTTGGTCGAAGCAGATGTAAAGCAACAAAAGAACTGTGAATGTCACGCTAAAGTAGTATTTATCTTAGTAACCTGGTTTGAATACACAAAATAAACATACAGATAAGCACAAGTTACAGGTTGTTTGTTTTTAAACAAAGTGGATGCTGTTGTAGGTGTTGTTGTGTTATATTTGAGCATTGTTGTTTTTGGACAATGCTCAGATATAACACAACAACACCTACAACAACATCCACTTTGTTTAAAAACAAACAACCTGTAACTTGTGCTTATCTGTATGTTCATTTTGTGTATTCAAACCAGGTTACTAAGATAAATATGACTTTAGCGTGACGTTCACAGTTCTCTTGTTGCTTTACATTTTGCTCATACAACTGTGGCCATCTTTTGAGCAACTGGTTGAAGCAGAGCCAGTTGAAACACAATCTGTCACAGATGGAGGTCCTGTGGCTGAGCCAGGGAGATCCCAGGTTGGGATGCCAACTTCTAGCCCTTGACAATGAGCCACTAACACCAAGGCCACTTGTGAGGAGCCTAGGAGTGACTTTGGATACCTCCCTCTCAGCGGAGGCTCAGATCACACATGGTGCCAGACAGGCATTGTTCCATCTGTGCCAAGTTCAGCAACTGGTTCCCTTCCTGTCTCGCCTGGACTTAGCCACCATGATCCATGCAATGGTCATCTCCAGACTAGACTACTGTAACTCGCTCTATGCAGGGCTACCCGTGGGACTAACCTGAAAACTGCAACTGGTCCAGAATGTGGCTGCACATTTGCTTACAAGCACTCCACCTAGAGCCCATAGGCAGCCGGTGCTCCACCAGCTGCACTGGCTCCCATTTGAATACCGGATCAGATTCAAGGTTTGGGTTCTAACCTTCAAAGCCCTACATGGTCTGGGACCACCCTATCTTCAGGACCATCTCTCCTGGTATACCCCCCAGAGAGCATTGCGCTCTATGAAGAACAACCTTCTGGTGGTCTCTGTCCCCAAAAGTATTTGTCTTGCTTGAACCTGGGCCAGAGCCTTCTTGGCTTTGGCCCCAGCCTGGTGGAATGCTCTTCTAGGATGAGATCTGGGTAGGGCTGCCAGGTCCAATTGTTCTGCCAGTGGGGGGTGGGAGAGAGCCTTCCGAGAGTGGGCAGGGTTACCACAGAACTTTGGCCAAGATGCTTGAGCGTCGCCGCATGCGATGTCCCCGGCATGATGATGTCACTTCAGCGTCACATCAATGCACCAACGATGTCAACGCATGGCATGCCTGTTTGGTGGAGGGACTTCCCAACTGGCCAGCTGGCTGGTGGCAAGCTGAATTCCTGAAAACTGGGGGAACCCCTCCCAGACTAGGGGCCTGGGAACCCGAGATCTAGGCCCTGTGGAACCCAGTGCAGTTCTGCAGGGCCCGTAAAACAAAAGTGTTCCACCAGGCATACAGTTGAGGCAGTGAAGTTTCCATCTCCTTTGGCCTCCCCCAGCCCCCCTCCATGCCCTTAGTTGCACTGTGTTCCAGCTTTTTACAAACACGCACTGTGCACCACCTCACCTGGTTAAATTGTCTCGGTGCCCACGTCGCCATCTGATTTTATCTTTGATTGCTATTATGTTAAATTGTTTTAATTATTAATTACGAGATTGTATTCAACTTCTTGTTACCCCGCCCAGAGTCTCGCAGTGCAGAGGAAGGACAGCTAGATGTCCAATAAATAAATATCCGTCCTTCTTCTGAACTGAGACCTACTAGACCAGAGCCTTTACCATATGGGTTTCCTTTTCTCCTTGCAAACAGATGTCCATATTGTATTGTCCTAGTGTACTTAATCTAAGCAGGGTCAGTCCTGGTCAGTACTTGGGTGGGGAGACCAGTAAGGAAGATGGGGGTTGCTATGCAGAGGCAGGAAGATGGGGGTTGCTATGGAGAGGCAGGAAGATGGGGGTTACATAAGAACATAAGAACATAAGAACATAAGAGAAGCCAATGTTGAATCAGGCCAATGGCCCATCTAGTCCAACACTCTGTCACACAGCGGCCAAAATATACCAGGTGCCATCAGGAGGTCCAGCAGTGGGGCCAGTGGGGTTGCTATGCAGAGGCAGGAAGATGGGGGTTGCTATGCAGAGGCAGGAAGATGGGGGTTGCTATGCAGAGGCAGGAAGATGGGGGTTGCTATGCAGCAGGAAGATGGGGGTTGCTGTGCAGAGGCAGGCAATGGCAAACCACCTTTGCTCAGGGCTTGCCTTGAAGACCCCTATGGTTCCAGGACTGCCAGGTCATTTGCAAATTGATTATTATATTATAAACCTAAGAAGGCAGAACACTCCAAAACTGGTTTGTTTTTTTTTAAAAAAAAGAACTTGAACTTTTAAGAAAACTAGTATAGAGAAGAAATATATACAGGGAACTGTATTTGCCTGTGAAATACCTTATTTACTTGGTTTTAAAAAAATGCTACAGCCATATGGATAATTCATTTTTTGGGGGGGGAGATGAAAAGAGAGATGCATTTGCCTTATGGCATCATTTAAATTGCATGTTCTATGGCTAAATAACTAAAAGGCAGTTTCTTGCACACAGGGGAAGGGGGATTTAATGAATCATGAATGTTCATGGAGCAGTTGAGCTGGAAATAGGGACAAATGTGTTTGTTCTTGAGAGCAGTGTACAAACGTAAATTATGCAGAGATTTTCTACTATGAATGAGGTTCTACTATCCTTGACTACTTGCCAAAAAAACCTGCAGCTTCATTGAAGGTCATAAATAAAATTAAAAATCCCCCAGAAGCATCCACATTCATTAAAAAATAACTGGGGGGAGAAAAAGTTAAAGACAGTGCTCTATATTTCTACATAAAACAGCATTTTGCACCGTTATATGTTCCTGAATATATTGGATCGGATTGAAATGTAATTTTTCATTTCTGCATTTGGGGGAATGCTCATAGGACGCAGTTTTCTTATAGCTAGTGCCTGCATATGACAAAACGAGCTTTTCTCTCTCTTTTTTATTAAATAAAAAAATAAATTGCAGCGTCTCTGATCGGGAGGCAATAAAATTCCTTGTATGTTTTTGTTTAATGTACAGAGCTTTAAAAAAAAAAAAAAAAAAAAGCGCCAAGTGCTGTGCAGCAGGATGGATCGTAGACTGGTTTTTGCTAAGATTTCATTAATATGTACAACCAAATTCTAAGGATTTGTGTGCAGGTCAATGTCACGTTGTTTTTAGCGGGACTTCCCGTGGCACCCTAAGTGGGCCTACTTGGAATTCTAGGAGGGTTGCCAGCTCTGGGTTGGGAAATATCAGGAGATTTTGGATGGAGCAAGAGGACAGCAGGGTTTTGGGAGGGGAAGTACGTCAATGGGGTATGATGCCAGAGAGCTCATCTTCCAAAGGTGCCATTTTCTCCAGGGGAACTGATCTCTGTCACCACCTGGAGATCAGTTGTAATCCCAAGAGATCTCCAGCCGCCACCTGGAGGCTGGCAACCCTAAATCCTCCTCAGGTCCATTCAGTGAGCCTTACTCCGAAGAAAGTGTTCTTAGGGTTGCCCTGTCAGGAGCAAAACTGACATGACATGATATGGTCCACTATGAGAGCAGATCTTTCCAGTGTTTTTGTATAGGACAGTTGTAGCCGCTTGGATCCTGGTAATCCTTCCACGTCGAGTGTAGTTTGGTCCTTCGTTCCAAAACCAGCCACTGTGTAGCAAGATCTGATCTTGGTCTTCATTCCTGACTCATGTCCCCGCTCTTATCCGAAATCCTTGGCCGTTCATGTCACGTTGCATAATCAGATTGTTTTTTGATTAGTTCATTAAAAAAACCATATGAAATTTCAGTAGGATTTTCTCATTTGATCAAATCAGAGTTGATCTTCTTCAACAATATTAAATTGCTCCAACAAATTTCTCCCAGTTCTTGTAGATACAATGTTATTTATTTATTGACTGATTGATTTGATTTCTAGCTCTCCCTCCCTCTGCACAGCAAGGCTCAGGGCGGGTTGCAACAATATAATTAAAACATAAATATAACAGTAATTAAAATCCAGATAGAACATCAGTCAGTAAAAACAATCAAATAGTACTCAATGGTGCCAGCCAATGCATCTGTCCCTGATCACATTCTGCACATGGGCATAGTATGTGGTGACTAATATTGAGAGAGAAGAGCAGGCGAGAAGAATATTGCAAGGTGGATCCAAGATGGAGCCAGGCAGGGAAGGCCCATAGTGCTAGAATCCTGCTGCCTCAATCATAGGCCTGGTGGAACATCACCGTTTTACAGGCCCTGCAAAACTGCATTAAGTCCAGCAGGCCCTGGATCTCTCTTGGGAGAAAGTTTCCACCAGGCCAGCACCAGAGCTGAAATGCTCTGGGTCTGGTTGAAGCTAAACGGACCTCCTTTGGGCTGGGGATTGTCAGTAAGTGTTGATCCATTGAGCGTAACGCTCTTTGAAGGACATATCGGAGGAGACAAGTCCTGAAGATATGTTGGTCCCAGGCTGCAAAGGGCTTTAAAGGTTACAACCAAACCCTTGAACTTGACCCACTGTTCAACTGGGAGCTAGCACAGCTGGCTGGAGGAGCACTGGTTGTATATGGGCTCTTGATGACGTTCCTGTAAGAAGATATGCTGCTGTGTCCTGGAACTGTTGGACTTTCCAGATCAGTCTCAAGGGCAGCCCTGCTTAGAGCGTGTTACAATTTAAAAGATTTTGCTTGATTCTGAAAGAAATGGGGAACTCTCCTAAATCTCTTCAATGTGAGAAGTCCCGTTTCCATCTGACACAAAGCTTACTAAGATGATTGACATGCACCGTATGCTCACCAAGGAGCAGGCCAAAGGGACAAAATATTCTTTGTTTCTGGGACTGTTTATACCGTATTTTGGCTGATATAAATAACCATGGCACAGCTTAAAGAAAACTGGAATTTGTTTTCCCAATAGCAACAGAAGCAGCATGGGCCCCAAAGTCCAAAATTGCCACAAGTGTCATTTATAGGGAGGAATCCAAATGCCACACCCCGAGAGAGAACACTTGTTACATGACTGTGAGGCACCGTGAGGGAAGGATCACAGTGGGCCTCTCATGAGAGGGAGTTCCATAATCTTGGCACCACTATGAAAAGGCCCTTCCCCAAGTAGCCAATCAACACACTTCCAGAGGTTGACACTTGGGAAAGTACCTGAGAAATGGAGATTAGTCGATGAGCTTCTATGGAGCAGTTCTTTAAGCAGCGATATTCTGCCCAGCGTATTGCAGGGGGGATGCTGGCACCCAGTGGAGAGGAAATATGGTGTGATTACCAAACACCACCAGCAAGGTTGCCAACCTCCAGGTGGTGGGTGGAGATCTCCCGCTATTACAAGTGATCTCCAGGAGATAGCGGTCAGTTCGCCTGGAGAAAATGGCCACTTTGGAAGGTTAACTCTAGGACATTCTACCCCACTGAAGTCTCTCCCCTCCTCAAACCACACCCTCCTCAGGCTCCACCCCCAAAATCTCTAGATAGCGCCCACTCTGGAGCCAATAACCCTAGGCATCGGGAGGTGGTGCCAGAGGCACTGGGCCATGTTTCAACACTTTGCAGACACATGTCTATTTAGGGTTGCCAGCTCTGGATTGGGAGTTCCTGGAGATTTGAAAGGCGGAGCCTAGTGAGGGTGGAGTTTCAGGAGAGACCTCAGCAGGGTATGATGTCATAGAGTCCACCTACCATAGCATTTTCTCCAAGTGAACTGACCTCTGTAGTTTTGAGATTAGTTGTCATTCCGGGAGATCTCCAGGCCTCACCTGGGGTTGGCTTGGTTACCACCAACGCTCCCTCTGAGCTGTGGAGTCCTGTGAGCAAAAATTCTACTTTGTGAGCTACCGGCATTAAAGTTGTGAGCAAGTGATTTGGCTACTGCATAATTTAGTTTCCTCTGGAGCCATCCTTCCTGAGCTCAGACAAAAATGTGTGAGCCAGAAGCTAAAAAACTGTGAGCTAGCTCACACTAACTCAGCTTAGAGGGAACTCTGGCTACCATTCATCTGTTGAATTGATAGCAGAACCCAGCACGAGCCAGTGAAGAAGGGTGGTGCTCTATAAGATGGGGAGCCGTAGCGTTTGCCATTTGTCAAAGCCTGATGCTTCATCTGTATTACTACATCCCATATTGTTGGGTTTTTTCCTTCCCCTCCTCCTTTCCTTCTTATGTCCCCTCCATCTTTACCCTCCATTCTTCCTGTAATAGTTCCCTGGTTGTTTCATAGGCAGCCTCCCACAGCGAATCATTAGCTAGGATCAACTTGACTTTGATGTTTCGCCTTTTATTGTTTCATTGTCCGCTGCATAGGAATGGATACCAAGAGACACATATTTTGTAACTTCCTGTTAGGGTTTCTTGATGCCAGGAGCTTAAGCAATTTTCAGAAGACAGTGACTCTCTATTGTTATTGCCTCTGTCTTTTTGACAGCTCAGCTTCGTAGGGGAAGGGGGCACTCGTAAAAGCCTTAACAGGGGTGGGGAGGGAGAGGGAAGAGAAACTATGTCAATTTGTGACAAGGGAAGGAAGGGGCTATTGGCTGGAATGCCACATTCATGCGTTTTCCAGCAGCCCCCCCCGCGCACCTGTTGTGCCAAATGCTACATTTTCTAGCTTTCCCCCCTCCTTGCTCTTTTCAGATGTCGAAAACAATGCCCATTTGCTGTGAATGTTCTGTGTTTGTCCATTGAAAGGAAAACAACCATATAATCAACGGAGTTATAAATTACAACCACCCATAATGCATGCGGGAAAGTCATATCAATGAGTGACATATTTCGTTTTCAAGGAGAGAGATCTGCGGGGCAGTGCCAAATTGTGGCAAGTAGGGAGGGGAATGTGTGTGTAAAAGAATAGGGATTGGCAGTGTTCCCTCTAAGCTGTGGAGTCTTGTGAGCAAAAAATCTACTTCGTGCGCTACAGGCATGAAAGGTGTGAGCGAGCCATTTGGCTGCTGCATAGATTAGTCTGCTCTGGAGCCATCCTTCCTGAGTGGAGACAAAAATGTGTGAGCTGGAGTCTAAAAAAACTGTGAGCTAGCTCACGTTAACTCAGCTTAGAGGGAACACTGGGGATAGGGTTGCCAACCTCCAGGTAGCACCTGGAGATCTCCCACTGTTACCATTGGACTCTGGGCAACCAAGATCAGTTCCCTGGGATAAAATGGCTGCTTTGGAGGGTGGACTGTATGGCATAATACCCTGCCAAGGTCTCCCCCCTCCCCAAACCCTGCCCTCCCCCGGCTCCACCCCCCAAATAGTCAGGTATTTCCCAACCCAGAGCTAAATAGGGATGAGGAAACTGTCTCTAAAAGGAGGCAGCACAGTGCCATCTATCCTATCATAGAATCATAGAATGTTAGAGTTGAAAGGGACCTTGCAGGTCATCTAGTCCAACCCCCTGCACTCTGCAGGAGCATAGCCAAAATATAGCTCTACATACCTACATACCTACAACATACCTGAAAGATGGTCATCCAGTCTCCGCTTGAAAACGTCCAGCGAAGGAACATCCACCACCTCCCGAGGCAGGCTCAACCACTCTTACATCTTGTCAATCGCACCAGCTTATTATCCATCAACACACAGGCTATACAACCTTGCATTGGATAAGTTATACCATCTGATTTGATTTTTTTATTTACCGTTGTGATAATTGTTTTTAAGAACTAATTTATAGTATTTATAACATTGGTGTTAACGCGCCGTGAGCCCTATTGTGCAGGGGAGGGTGGACTATAAGTCAAATATAATGAACAAGAAATGGGACCCCCGATACTCATGGGGGGGAGTATTCCCCACAGCTCCTGGACTGCAGAAGCAGGAAGGAGGTCCTCACTGAGAAGGAGGAGGCAGTCACAGGTGAGCCCAGCACAGCAGCAATGGCAGCAAGCCCTGCCCGGGTCCCAGCCACCCGCCCGCACATGCTTCTTCCCCCCCAGCCAGCAGCAACGGTGGTGAGCCCTGCATGCCCCCCCCGCCACCAGCAGCAACAGTGGTGAGCCGTGTGTGGCTTTCAGCTGCTCGCCTGCCAAGGTTCTCCTGGCTCCCTCGCAGCTGCCAGCAGCAAGTGCCGCCACAGTTCCAAGTGGCAAGTCCATTCTCCACGCATGCACAAGAATGGAGTTTCATTTTTTTTTTGGGGGGGGGGAGATTTAAGTATTCCTGTATATTTTTTTAAACACGTCAGATTTTTCTATACACCTAAATAATGCCTCAAGTGTGCAGGAATTTCTTTTGAGCTTCCATGTGCCCCCAATTTGCAGAAATAAGTATCCGCACGGGCTGGGGACCCTTGGCTATTAGTATATAGATGAATGAATGAATGAATGAATGAATGAATGAATGAATGAATGATAGCTCTTTTTGAAGCTGGGTGATGCTGTTTCCATCCCATTTCTGAATGTGGTATGTATAATGATTGGGTCAGTGGTTGGGTTGCCAGCCTCCAGGTGGGGCCTGGAGATCTCCTGGAATGAGAACTGATCTCCAGGCTACAGAGATCACACTCCCTGAAGAAAACAGCTGCTTTAGAAGATGGAGTCTGTGACATTATGCCCTGCAGAGGTCCCTCCCCTCCCCAAACCCTCCCCTCCCCAGGCATTTCCCAGCACAGAGTCAGCAGCCCTAGACTCAATGGGTCTGGAGCTGGGCTGGTTCTTCATGAAGCCCAACCAATAGCTGGGTGATTGATGATGATGATGATTTATTAGGCTTATTAATTGCCCCATCCTGACTTGCGCCAGGCTCTGGGCGATTTACAGCATGACATTAAGCCTTAGAGACAATATAAAAACATCAAATATCATAAGACTAGTAACATTAAAACCAATTTAACACAAATTCAAGATGGCATCACTGGCAACTATACAATTGAAAAAAACTGGAGTTCTGAAAGGTTTTTGGTCGCTTGCTAAGTTCTTTTTGGTTTGCTTTATTTTGGGGGTGGGATGGGGATTGGGGGGGGGATGCCAGCCATGATGGAAAACTGTTGTCAATGAGCATCCATACAAACAGGATCTTCCGCGCAGGCTATTCTGCTGCTCTTACCCTCCTGGGTGAATAATGCTGGATTCTTCGATTGCCTGTATGGACTGAGCAGGAATTTTGGCAGGAAGAGAAACTCTTTTTTTTTTTTGGCCAGGAAATAGGACTCTTGATCTCTCATTGATCATCATAGGTATTTCCGTCTTTCCAAGTAGATCCCGCACAGCCAGAACTGAATGTTGCATTTATTTGCAGTGATATATTTTGAGGGGTTTTTCTGCCCTCAAGTCACAGCTGACTTATGGTGACCAGAGAGGTTTTTCAAAGCAAGAGACATTCAGTGGTGGTTTAGCCCCGCCCTCCTCTGTATGGCAACCCTGGACTCCCTTGGTAGGTATCCAAGTACTAACCAGGTCTGACCCTGCTTGGCTTCCGAAATCTGATGAGATCGACCTAGCCTGGGCCCTTTAGGTCAAACGTTTACAGTTCTCAGACTGTGAATTCACATTGCTGTTGTGCAGTGCTTGCAGGTCTGCCATCCCTGTGCATTGGTCCTTGTGAAGGAACACATGCCTAACTAACATGCCAACCTCAGGGTCGTGGCTGGAGATCTCCTGCTACTATAACTGATCTCCAGGCGACAGAGATCAGTTCCCCTGGAGAAAATGGCCACTCTGGAAGGTGGACTCTGTGGTATTATACCCCACTGAAGCCTGCCCCCTCCCCAAACCGTGTCCCCTTCAGGCCCCGCCCCCAAATCTCCAGGTATTTCCCAACCTGGAGCTGGCATCCCTATACCTAATGTCTGTTGAGTCCTTGATGCAGACCTGCATGACATTGACTGATTGATTTAAAACATGCCCTCCGCCTCCTAACAGAAAAGAAAGGCTTTCATGGTGAACTTCAAATCATAAAAATACAAAATGCTGCTCAGTGCTTTGAAAGATGGATCTATATCCTGCTTTGAGAAATGGATCTATACAACCGATTTGCAAACATGTTCCTAATTCACAGTATTCATCTGCTGCATGGAGCACCCAATTCTTAGCTTTGGGGATAGCTGGAAATATCCCTTCATGCATCATAATCTCTGTATTCAGAAATTCAAATAGTCCATTTCCCCCTCCTCGACCGAAGGATCACAGAACAACCACCAATACATCTGTCTGTGTTTGCAAAGGAGGAGCTCTATGTCAGGTATGTGACTGCAAAGAAAGCTAATGCATTAACAGAAGCATTGTGTCCAGATCACGGGTGGTGGTAGTTCCATGCTATTCTGCTATGGTCAGGCCTCACCTGGAGTACTGTGTCCAGTTTTGGGCACCACACTTTAGAAAGGATGTTGACAAGCTCAAGCGTGTCCAGAAGAGGGCGACCAGGATGGTGAGAGGGTGAGAAGGTTGGAATCCAAGTCTTATGAGGAAAGAGTTGGGTGTGTTTAGCCTGGGAAGAGAAGGCTTAGAGGGGACATGACTGCAGTCTTCAGTTGCTGTCATGTAGGAGATGGAGCAGATCTATTCTCTCTTGCTCCGGATTGCAAGTCTAGATCTAATGGGTGGAAATTACAAGGGAGTCGTTACCGGCTAGATATTAGGAGAAACTTCCTAACTGTAAGAGTGGTTGAGCAGTGGAACAGTCTGCCTCGGGAGGTGGTGGATGCTCCTTCCCTGGACGTTTTCAAGCAGAGGCTGGATGACCATCTTTTGGGTATTTTATAGGGCTATCTTTCGGCTATGCTCCTGCAGAGTGCAGGGCATTGGACTAGATGACCTGCAAGGTCCTTTCCAACTCTAACATTCTATGATTCGATGATTACAAGTACATTTCCTGTTCCAGGTTTTATTTTTGTTTTGCTTTGTTTTTAAATGCTATAGTATTTCAGAGATTCGGCACTGGCAATATTGTGGGTAAGCACTGATTTTTAAAGCTGTTCAAATGTTGTCAGGAGTCCGGCCGTCGTCAGCTACACCAAGCTTTACAACACTGTGGCAGAGTTGGTGCTAGGTAAAGGTAAAGGTTCCCTTGCTCGAAAGCCAGTCGAATCCGACTCTAGGGTTGTGGTGCTCATTTCCGTTTCAAAGCCGAAGAGCCAGCGCTGTCCGAAGACGTTTCCGTGGTCATGTGGCCGGCATGACTAAACACCAAGGCGCACGGAACGCTGTTACCTTCCCACCGAAGTGGTACCTATTTATCTACTTGCAATTTCTTGCTTTCGAACTGCTAGGTTGGCAGGAGCTGGAACTAGAGACGGGAGCTCACCCCGTCATGCGGCACTCACGGGTCTTGAACTGCTGAACTACTGACCTTCCACAGCCTGCAGTTCAGTGTCTTAACCACTTGAGCCACTGCAGCTCCTTGAGTTGGTGCTGCTGGGCCCCAAATACATATTGAAAATGAAGACAGCTCCTTTATTCTGTTTTGTTATGCTTTAGCCTTGATTTCCTTAATGTGTTTTGAAATGTTTTATTTGGTGCGGGCAGGCAGGCAGGCAGGCAGGCAGGCAGGCAGGCAGGCAGGCAGGCAAGAAGGAAGGAAGGAAGGAAGGAAGGAAGGAAGGAAGGAAGGAAGGAAGGAAGGAGGGTGGGTGGGTGGTAGGGGGCGGAAAGCACAAGCAAATGGCATAATACAAACAATACCCTGCTAGTAAATGCCAAAGCCACACGTCGTTGGCTATACATCAGTCCATTTTAATTTGGCCTCGGGACTGCCTCCCATATTTCCCTGGTGCCTGGCTGCAGAAATGTAGCAGCATTGTGCAATTACTTTGGGCAGCCAGTCTTCAGATTGCTGAGAATGGAGACCCCCATTTTTATCGGGCGGTTTTGCTCACAGCTTGTTTGCCACGGCCAACAAATTAAAGGGCCTGGAACATCCTCAAACCTAATTTATGGATTCAGTGCCTCGTGCGGCTATATTTTGCCATTATCAGTGCTACTTGCTTGTGTGCCAGACATCTGCAACTCCAGTTGAGCCTCATCTGGGCAACTGAAGGATATTTAAATAACACACACACACAATTTGTTTCAGGATGCCACTTAATGTCTTACAGATATCCATCAAACAAATATAATTTGCTGGCTCAGGACCCTCAACCAGCCCCCCACCACCACCACCACGTACACATACTGTTATTTGCATTCCAAATGCTAAATGAATATTTTTTTTAAAAAAAAGATTCAGGTTTTGTGCCAGTCCTTGTGCAGTGGAGCTGCTGTTTTCTCAGTTGGCCTGTCTCGGGGGTATAATTGCCAGCTGCTCTCCAGCTCTCATTAAACTGGAATCAACACCCTTTCAAAGTCCAGGAAAATACTCGAAGATGGACCTCTCTGACACCATTTCAGTGAATTATCTACAATCAGCTCAAGGAGTGGCAGCGGGTATAATGTGATGCCAAAAGACATCTTGAGTGCATCTGTCCCCTTTGATATATATGCTAAGGAGACCAATAAAGAAATCTGAGTGCAATTTTTCAAACGCCAGA
Organism: Gekko gecko; assembly: GCA_029375565.1. Taxonomy (NCBI): domain Eukaryota; kingdom Metazoa; phylum Chordata; class Lepidosauria; order Squamata; family Gekkonidae; genus Gekko; species Gekko gecko. The sequence goes on along the minus strand of JAPDNY010000008.1, from coordinate 131,148,123 downwards.
AACATTTAGCCACTTCAGTCACCCACACCAAGGCTAAGGGATGGTGGCATGGCTGAGTCCTTGGCCGCACTAAGAATGTTGTTGCTTTTCATACACAATCCATGGTTCCTCCTTCTCCTCCTTTGCACAAACTTGGTCAACCTGTTTTTGTTTCTTAAGACATAATTCCTCAGCCAAAATGTAGAGAGTAAAAAAGTCTGAGGAAATATTGGGAATTTGGGGGAAATTGTGGAGAATACGGGGGGGGAGTTGTATGGGTGAAATGCTATTTGAGACAAGGTATATAGCATGGACATTTAACACAGGAGCTTATGCAGCATTAGATAATGATAGATAATAATACTTATGATAGAAGACTGTAGACTAATAGTTCCCAACCTGTGGGCTGTGGAATCCTGGGGAGTCACAGAGTTACTCCAAGAGGTCCACAAATCCATCCAGCTTGGACAGGCTTTTCCTTCCCCCACCTATGTCTTCCGTCTTGGCTAACCTTCATAGTGGCCATGCCCCCAAAATCTGTGTCGGACTACTGCGGGTCTCCTTTAGGCATTGCAATTTAGGCATATGTTATTCTAAGTGCATATGTGTCAGATACTTTTATGGGTATGATTATCGATATGCTTATCTGAGAGCTTGATAATCCTGTCATTGCTTGAATTCTGTTGTCAAAGCATGAGAGGAACTAGGGCTGCCAGACTCTGCAGTGGAGGATCCACCCCCCTGCCAGTTGGCTGGCCAACAGAGGGACTAACCAGAAGAGAGAGGAAGGCCCAGCTTCATCACCAGCAATGTGATGTCATCACATCAGTGATGTCTGGGCGACACTCTCATATTTAGACAAGACCTTTATGGTAGAAGCCATAGTTACCGTAGAGTTTTTGACTGAATACAAGAGTGTCACCCCAACATCGTGGCATGATGAAGTCACTTCTAATACACACAAGAAGTGATGTAGCCATGTTGCTGCTGATGTTGCTGGGCCTCCATCCTGCTCCTGGTAAGTCCACCCCATCCCCTGCCCAGCAACCCTAAGAGAAACACTTGACTGTAAAGGGTTAGTGAGGGGGCATGAAAGAACATAAGAACATAAGAGAAGCCAATGTTGGATCAGGCCAATGGCCCATCCAGTCCAACACTCTGTCACACAATGGCCAAAAATACCAGGTGCCATCAGGAGGTCCAGCAGTGGGGCCAGGATACCAGAAGCCCTCCCACTGTTGACCCGCCCCAAGCACCAAGAATACAGAGCATCACTTGCCCCAGAGTCCCTATCTATACATTGTGGCTAATAACCACCGATGGACTTCTGCTCCATATGCTTATCTAATTCCCTCTTGAAGCCGTCCATGCTTGTAGCTGCCACGCTTTCCTGTGGCAGTGAATTCCATGTGTTAATCACTCTTTGGGTGAAGAAGGACTTCCTTTTATCCATTCTAAAGGCTTTTCTCCATGCTTGGTTGTCTACAAAGACTCCCACAATTTTTGGCTTGCAGGAGCAAAGCAGTAAGAGGAAACTTCCTTTTGAAATTAGTCGCCTTTAAAGAACTGAACGTTACTGACAGATTTCTTAAAGGTCTGTTCCAGGCAGTCCTCCAATGTATTTCCCCTCTAAAGCTCAAGTTATTTTCAGTTTCCTGACTAATTAAAGCAGTTCTAGTGTTTCCAGCGCCTAAAATATGTAAATCTTAAAACCACAGATCTCAGGTAATTACCCCTTTGGTACTTAGATATTATCTTTTTATAGCTCTTGCAGATATATACCTGCAGATATTTTGGTAAAGGTACTTTGATAAAGATAGCCTGTGACGTAAAAAAGAAAAGAAAAAGAAAAAAGAGAGGTGTGTCCCAACTTCTCCCCCCCCTAGTTTTACAGGTAAGAGAAGAGTGTTGGTGTAAACTGTGAGGAGGCAGTAGGCTTGCCAGGAAGAAGAAGAGTTGATTTTTATACCCTGCTTGTCTCTACCTTAAGGAGTCTCAAAGCGGCTTGCAATCACCTTCTTCTCCCCACAACAGGCTGAGAGAGTCCTGAGAGAACTGTGAGTGGTCCAAGGTCGCCCAGCAGGCTTCACGTGGAGGAGTGGGCAATCAAACCTGGTTCTACAGATTAGAGTCTGCTGCTTTTAACCACTTCCACTATGCTGGCTCTCCCACCAGGTCTCCCACTCTAGCTTGTGACTCCTTTTGCTGATTGGTAGGCTAGCATAAAGAGAATTTTATAATCCCCACCACAGCGGCAGTGTGACATCATTTCTGGGCCAAACCTAGAAGTGACGCTACAGTGGAGCAGCACATGGAGTATTCCGAGCATGTGCTGCCCCAAAGTTCTGCAAACAACTCCGTTGTCTGGGCAGTGCTGCAATGCTGCCGGTAATGGCACTGAGGACGACAGCACTCTCCCTCATTGTTTAATTATTTAAGCCATCTGCAGAAGAAAAGAAGCTGGAGGAGGGCAAGGAGCTGTTCCAGTTGGCAGCAGAGGAGAGGACCCGAAGCAACCGGTTTAAATTACATGCAGAAAGGTATCAGCTGGATATCAGGAAAAACTTTTTCAGCATAAGAGTGGTTCAAAGGTGGAATCAGCTGCCTAGGGTGGTGGTGAGCTCCCCTTCACTGACAGATTTCAAGAAGAGGCTGGTTGAATATTTGTCAGAGATGCTTTAGGCTCGTCCAGCATTGGGCAGGGGGTTGGACTAGAAGGTCTGTATGGCCCCTTCCGATTCTATGACTTTGCAACTGTAAAAATGCTCAGGGAGGTCAGATGTGCAGAAAAACCCTGCCCAAACCAATTCCAAGGCTTGCAGACCAACTCCCAAGAAAATCAGGAGTAGTACAAGTGTGTGGGAAAGGTCCCACTTGCACTGTTGCTAAAATGCATTGGAAATGGATTGAAAGTGCAGTATTCAGCATGTGTGAAAGCTCCCTTTATTTCATATGTAATAATTGTCTTTTAGCACTTTCACTTATGCTGAATACTGCACTTTCAATCCACTTTCAGTGCACTTTGGTGATTGTTTACATGCAGATCTTGCCATTTCAGAAAGTAAAATCCAATTGCAAAGTGGATGGAAAGTGGATTGAAAGTGCTTTATTCAATGTGTGTGGAAGTCCTCTTTGTGTTAGAGTGGCCTCATTTCCCCCCCCTTAGTGTTGTTTTCAAACTAAGCTCAAGATGTTTGAATATTGACTTTGGATGTCCTCTCTGAAAGATGCTTTAAAGTACACAGAACTTTTTTGCTGACAAACATAAGCTTTGCTTGTTTTCAGATGCAACTTCTTATCTTTCAGTCTGAAGCTCTAACTGGATTTATACTTTGGATCAATTGATTTTTGAACTTCTTTCTTATTATGTGCCCAATTCTGATGTTCATACTTTTCTGTTTAGGGACCAAAAAAATTCTCAATGCATGTTTGTGACTATGGAACTAAAATAGTACTATAATCAGAGTTAGGGGTGTGCATTCAGCATAAACTAAGCTAAAAAAAAATATTAAATACCTTACTGGTATTTTTCAGGTATTATTTAAGCCGAATACAGATTTAGGGAATCTGATTGGCTACTGGTATAGCTGAACTTGAATAAAAGCCATTTTTTTTTGGCTTTTATTTGGGGATATTCAGAAGAAGAAGAAGAGTTTGGATTTATACCCCGCCCTTCACTGCCCAAAGGCGTTTCAGAGCAGCTTACAATCTCCTTTCCCTTCCCCTCCCCACAACAGACACCTGGTGAGGTAGGTGGGGCTGAGAGAGCTCTAACACAAACTGCTCTTTCAGGAACAGCTGTGCCAGAGCTTGTGACTGACCCAAGGTCACATCAGCAGGTGCAAGTGGAGGAGTGGGGAATCAAACCCAGTTCTCCCAGATTAGAGTCCGCGCACTTAACCACTACACCAAACTGGCTCCCTATATCAAGGATCGGCTGGGGTGGCAAGAGCTGAGAGCTCCGTGCCTCCTCACCTGGGGCTGGTCTTTCTTGCAGCTTGGTTTAAACTGCTCTGCAAGTGGAGCCAGCCCCATCTGAGGCGGCACGGAGCTCTCAGCTCCCACCACCCCTGTTGATCCTCTCTTGCAGCTCAGTTTAAACAGACTGGCAAGAGGAGCCAGTCCAGGATCGGCCAGGGCAGCGCGATCTGAGAGCTCCCAACTGCACGCAGATCCTGCGGCCAGTATCTCCCACAGTGCCGTTTAAACTGCATTGCAGGAGAAGCCAAGTCAGCTCCAGGGTCGGGCTGGCTTAAAAAAAAAAAAATCAACATTTTTCTTCTCGGGTCTATTGGAAACACCCACACCCACCCCAATTCGGGATTTCTGAAAAATTCAGGATCCAAATACCGTACCGGTGTTGCAATCTGGGATTTTACTGACATTGTGAATTTTTTTTGGGTCTAATGGACCTGAAACCCCCCCCCCCCAAATTTCCATTTTTTTGCACACTCCTAGTCAGAGCCTTTGACAATGTCCCACACACAGAATTCTTGCTCTTGTTTGCCAGATTTGCAGTGTTATACCAGTGAATAAAGAAATTAACACGGATTGCAAGAGACTCACAGTACAGTCCTAGCTAGAGTTAAACCCTTCTAAGCCAAATATACTGGGGTGTGGGTGTGGCTCGGTGGTAGAGCATCTGCTTCCTGTGTCCATGTGACATCACATTAAGTCTTTATGAAAAGGACTAGATATTTATGAGGAGTAGCCGTGGCTCAGTGGTAGAGCATCTGCTTGGCATGCAGAAGGTTCCAGGTTCGATCCCCGGCATCTCCAGTTAAAAGGACCAGGCAATAGTTGATGTGAATGACCTCTGCCTGAGACCTGGGAGAGCCACTGCCAGTCTGAGTAAGCAGTATTGACCTTGATGGACCAACGGTCTGATTCAACATAAGGCAGCTTCATGTGTGTACAACGAACCGTGGAATAGCTTCAAGAGCGTGACTCTGTTTAGGATTGCACTGCCAGTCACTTCCTGTTATTGCTTGGAATTCATACCTTCATTGCTCTTGGTGCATATTTCAATATGCAAATAGTGCCAGAAGAGCAGCAATTTCGCTCATTTTATTGGCATTCATTTTGCTCCCCTCCAATTTCCTAAAGATATTTCCAGATGATCTCTGAATTCTTGCTTTAGGTGATGCTCGGGCGACAGCTTTAAATAAAACTTCAGTTCGTGTGACTCAGAAAAAGACTAGAAGGTCATCTGGTTTCAGTGTTGAATCAACCAGCGTAGTAGAATTACCAATAAACTGAGGAGAAAAAGTAAATAAATAGACAGAACATCAACAGTCACAGACCTCCGTAGGGAAATTAAATATGAAATAGTGCATTCAGATCTATACAGTTAAGAAAAAAAAAAGGTTCATCATAGAATGCAAAATGAGAAGGCTGCTCCTGCCTGTTCTAATGAACAAGCACTTGTGCACGAGGTAAATATTTTGGAATGGCAGCATGGGGATTTCTCACAGTAAAAAATAGAAGTCCTGGATATAAGGCTAGATGGAGGTTTATCACCTGCAACAGACTCCTCCATTTATTCTAGTAATGTTAAAGGTGAGTCTTTTTCAGCAAGAAATGAACTCAACAGGTCAGCGGTCAAGAAGCCCGTTACACCTATCTCTTTCTTATTAGAGTAGGGCTCAAGGTTGAAGCCGAGCTCAACATCAAGCGTTTCCACAGTTGCAGGCAACTGCCTTGGAAAAGAGGATGATGCATCTCTGTCCTGAAAAGCGCAGTTGAATCTGTGCAGGCCCCTGATTGAATTGGGATCAAGAGAGAAAGTGAAGGGGGTGGGCTAACCCTTCCACAACTACACACTTTAATTGATTGATTGAAATTGGTGTCTGTGCTATTACTGGTTATTTAAAGGTTTTAAAAAAGGCAAGTGCTCAAAGCTGCCAGTTGTGGAGCAGTGAAACCCCTTCTTCCCCTCCCTGCACGGTCCCAATCCAAATTGGGGAGCCCTTTGAAAGGTGAAAGGAGACCAAGATCTGTGTTTTGTCTCAATTGACCCAAATTTTCTACTCAGTGAGTCCATGCTGAAATCCACAGACAGGCAGCAGCCATGTCAGTCTCTGCTATGTGAATTTCCTGATATTTATCCACAAGCTGGCATCACAGCATGTCTGGGAAGGGAACAGGGGGAATAGCTTTTCAGAAATAAGAAGTTACTCAGTACTTGTTTAGTGCTTTTCCTGAGGACTCACATTATCTGAGTAGTTGTCACAACAATCCTCAAAAGCAGACCCGCATCACATTCTGTCTTTCAGACGGGAAGGGAAGAGGTCAAGGCTGAAAGATATTACCTAAAAACGATGACTTCAGTTTGTAATACTTGATCAGTGATGGGTAATTAATACATGTAAGTCATCACCTGTTCGTGTGAACTATAAAGGGACTGCACAAGAAAGCATGAAGAATGGTGGGGAGCTCCCTGCCACACAACTGTTTTTCTCTCTTTCTTGTGCAGTCCCTTTGGCTGTCTTTTCATGCTTTCTTGCACAGTCCCTTTAAACTTTAAAGGGACTGCGCAAGAAAGCCCAAAACAGCCAAGAGGCAGGGATCAGGCTGCTCCCTGCTGCTCAGCTGTTTTTGTGGCTTTTGTGGGGAACAGAAAGCAGGGGTTTAAAGAGTCCCTTTAAACCTTTGCTATCTGCTCTATCCACCACAAATTGCTTTAAAAGTTCTTGAAAATTCATAATGGTAGACTTGTCATGAACTTCAGTTCACCAACCACCAGCAAGGCATAATTCATGACAAATTTTGCTTCATGGTTTGGTTTGTTCCCATCCTTACTCATGGACATTTGGCCATCTTAGCATTTCCAAGTTTCCAGATATGGCACACATTCTTGTGATTGCCACTTTACTAACATTAGTGACATCTTCAGGGAATTGTACCATTAAAATTCTAGTCCTTTGCAAACGTTTAAGTGCTACACGTCCTACACTAAAAGTCACCCTGTCCACCCCTTAACTGCAAAAAAAGAAAACCATTCAAAATGTTCACTCAGCATCCATAAAATATTTAAAACCATGCACTGATAAATTATGCAGTTTGGCATGCCAGATTGACACCTCGAGCTGTCTGGTAATTAGGGGCACGGGAAGGGTTCAGGGACCTGCGCATGTAACATGCTCGATCACAAGCTAATGTTAACTAAGGAAACTGTTTCTCCCTTGCTTTTAATATTTAGACAGAACATCCACATTAGCAAGGAAAACAAACCAGGATCGCTTTCTCCTGTGTAATTGATGAAGGGTAGCTTGTTGTTGTTTGTTCCCCTTGTAATGAGGAAGTTCTTTCCTCCATATTGTTCTCCCATACATACCCAACTGACGGAACTGGAAATGTTTGTCTGCCTTGTTTGGCTCAACTAAATGTATCTATATCTATATATCTGTATATAGATATATATATATGAAGGATGGATTTTATTCAGACTTAGGGACTGACTGAGCACTTCACATGGACACAAGAAGCGATCTTATCCTGAATCAGATTGTCCATCAAGGACAGCATCATTTGCTTTGATTAGCAGAGCTTAGCTGCTGCCACATTGGGGTGGTGCAGCTTGCTGACGATCTAAGTCTTGAACCCCCAGCATGGCCCCCCCATTGATCACCTGGCGGCCCTTGACCGGTGGTGGCTGCTACTGCATGAGCATCTCTGGCTTATCGTGCTTTACTTGGCCTCAGACCTAGGCTGCAACACCCAGCTGCTTCACGTTTTTGTCCTGGGCCCGGGACCACAGCATTAGCAGCCGGAGTGGGCTAGGGAAGGGGTTTGCCCCCTCCTCCAGGCAGTGCCCATGGATTCTTACAGTGAAGACACAGCAACTGGAATCTTACCAGCTGCTGTTTTGTTTTGTTTTTTAAATAAAGTTTATATCTCTGGTACCTAGCATTATGTTATATGGCACACACGGTCCAGACTGAAAAAGTCACATTTATGTCAGATCCGGCCCTCATAACAAAATGAGTTTGACACCTCTGCTCTATGGCATCACATCTTGGCTGGTCTCCCTCACCACCCCCAGACTTCCCCTTCCTTAGGCTCCACCCCGAAATCTCCTGAATTTCCCAACTGGAATTTGCCAACCCTACAGAGTAAATTATGGCCTCACCCCTACTTAGCTTCTGAGATCAAATGAGGGTGGGCTAGCCTGGGCATTTGCAGTATAGGGCATTCATACAGGCTGAACTCTGTTTGGGGCCAGTGGGGCAAATTGCAGCCTCACATCGGTATTTCAAGTCCTATTACTGGTACAGAAAAAACCCTCATCGAACAACTTTGTTTTACATACAGAATGATAGCAGTGCAGGAGCCTGGGTCGCCAGGCCATACCTTGCAACTGGTGTGAGTGTGGGGTGGGGCAGGGACATGGGGGTATGTAGTGTCACATGTGTCATGATATTACTTCTGGGAAAACCTGGAAGTGATGTCATGTCACTCTAGGAATCGCTCCAAAGTCTATGGGAAACCATAGACTTTCCAGCGATTCCTGAGAACTATGTATGTCACCACTGGGTTCCCCCCAGAAATGGCGTTATGATGAACCTCTGTATCTCCCCAACTGTCTGGCAGATTTTCTCCACCAAAACCTTAGTTCCCCTCAGTGACTGAGATGCCCTACAGTAGCATGTATATATTCTTTGTCATAAAAGACTTGACTGTCCCACGCTATGTTTAGATATTTAGTTTAGGCTTTTTCTCAGTTCAGGAACTCTACTGAAATTACAGGAGCTGTCCAGTTGTTGTTGTTTTTTAAAAAAACCTTGAGAAATGGTACTTGAGGCAAAGTAACTTTCAAAAACAGAATAAAGGTTTTATTAAGCAGGCAGGGAATATATGTATGATAGGAATAGTCAAGGTTTTGGGATTGCTGAGGTAAAAAACTTTCTAACATATACAGAGTTGAATTCTTAGAGCATTCAAGAGAGTGTATTTGTAGTTTTATTTCAAGGCTTTCTATTTCTTTCTTTGAGAGGTACTTTGTTTAGTATATTTCTGCAAAACACAGTTCTTATTGATGTTTCTAGATCTCTTCCTTCAGAGTTTCATGTTTTCCTTTAGATAATACTGCTTTTCACTAGCTCCTGAGGTCTCTAAGCTTCTCCCCTTTGTCACAGACCAGGGTTCTTTCCCCAGCCCCTTTCACTGGCCAAAGTTATTCTCCTTGTCCCTAAGAAGCAATATTTTTTTTTTACTATTTGGCTTGTCTAGGAGTTCATTCTAACTGCCCAGACCTTCTGCCAAATCCTTCTCCAGTAGCCTTTGTCTCTATAAGGTTGTTCTGTAGCTTTTCTGACTATCTCAAGTTCTCCCTCAGAGCAATTTAAATAGACAATGGGATTTCTCTTCTTCTTTTTGTAGAAGTGCTTTTCTGAGTATTGCCTGTCAGAAAACACTGACTCCCAAATGTCTCTTCCCTCAGAAGCCAAACCCTCTGGCTACTGATCCAGATGTTAGAAAGACCAAATTGGAAAAGACCAAAGGCAAAAGACCTCTTTTCCCACCAGATCAGCTGTTTTATTTTCTCCCTCAGGTGATGCTGGTCAATCAGAGAGTGAGTAGAGTAGCCAATCACCTAAGCTCTTCTCTCCAGGGAAGATTAATTCTTGAACCTCCCTGACTCTCTGTTCCAAGCAGCATCTGGAAAAGCCTGCTTTTCTGTGCAGTGTGTCACAGATGCCATGCTGTTCTCAACACTGGCTCAAAAAAAGTCTTCCACCTCCACTCAGAGCAGTGGCTGGCAACAAGGGTTGTTGTCAGGAGGCCTCCTATTATAGTGGGAGGCCTAGGAACCCTCGTGGGAGTTCTTCTGAACTCCTCAGGCAGGCCCTTCCACATGGTGGGGACCACAGTGGAGAAAGTATGTGTATGGGCATTTATTGATCTAGTCTGTTGGCAGGGTGGTACTTGCAGAAGGACCTGTACAGGTGAGTGTGGCTGTCGTGGGGGAACTTCAGAGGGGAGGTGGTCCTTCAGACATGTGGGTCCAAGGCCATGCAGGGTTTAGTACATCATCATCATCATCATCGTCGTCGTCGTCATCATCATCATCATCATCATCATCATTTATTTATACCCCGCCCTCCCATGATGGTCCGTACCTTGAATTGCTCCTATGGAGTGATTGCAGAATGAGTGTAATATGCATGCTTCATCTAGAACCTGATAATAACTGAGATGCGGCATTCTGTACCACTTGACTTCTAGGGCAGACCCATGGAGAGAGCATGACAACACTCTGATCTCAATGCTACTGTGGCACAGACCCAGTTGGCTAGCTCTGCACTTGTGGCCCACATGGCTTCCACTGTCAGTTGGATTCAAGTCCAGGAGCCACCTTAGAGACCAACGATATCTCTATCCTATAAGCTTTCGAGAGTCAAAGCTCCGCTTGCCAGATACCTGTCACTGTCAGTGCATTTCAAAATTTTAGTTACTGAAAACTCAAACATCTCAGTCATGTTTTTTTTTAAAAAAAATCCATCCCATTCTTAACTCTCCAGCGTTTTCAAGTCCAGGTAGACGTACATTTATTTATACATGGAATGCATTTAGTCTTAAAGCTTTGGGAGAAGAATCAGAGAAGTTTTTTTTAAAGGTGAAACTGTCAGTCTGGAGAAGAATGATAAGGCAGGGATTAATCTTGAGCGAAGGAAAGACTCAGTGTGGTTGGATCTGCCCTGATAGAGAAAGACAAGACCAGAATGCTGGCTGAGTGGGATGGGATCGCCATCCAGTCATTAGCAAATAGCGCTTCACAAGGCATCCCAAAGGTGCCCTCATTGGTACACTGACTTGGAAGTGAGCTCCCCTGAGCCCTGTGGGACTTAACAGATGACCAGGATTTTCATGTGCTGTGTGTTTTGCTAGGCTGTAGCATTTGGCCTATTTGGCCACCAAACGAGACGGGAGCACCTACTGGAGAAGACCCTGTTGCTGGGAAAGATTGAAGGTCAAAGAAGAAGGGGACGGCAAAGGATGAGGTGGTTAGACAGTGTCATCAATGCAATGAACATGAAATTGAGCAAACTTCAGAGGACAGCGGAAGACAGGAGGGCCTGGCGTGATCTGGTCCATGGGGTCGCGAAGAGTCAGACTCGACTGTGTCACTGAACAACAACAACAACAACAACATTTCAGACTTCTGTTGGTGGACTGACTGCTTCAGAATTCTTTTTTTTTTGGTCAAGTCTCAGCTGACTTAGGGTGACCCCTAGTGGGGTTTTCAAAGCAAAACATGTTTAGAGGTGGTTTGCCATTGCCTGCCTCTGCATCACGGCACTAATATTCCTTGGTGGTCTTGCATCCAAATACTGGCCGAGACTGACCCCGCTTAGCTTTCAAGATCTAAATGGCAGAAATATGTGTGTGTGTGTGTGTGTGTGTGTGTCGCTCTTGTGTATTTGAGAATTGTATGCTAAGGAAAAAAGTTTGTGACAGGATATTTTGCTAAGTTTTAAAACTTCCTGTCTCATCCCTGTATTCTGTACTGGTACAGGCCGGCATCAGATGCATCAAAAGGGGCTTTTGCTCATCTTCAAAATTCAGGGACAAACCCCAATGAAGAGAGTTTTAGAAACATCCCTAAATACCACCAACCAGTCTACAGATCCTGGCCCCTCTCACTGTGTCTGGATGGTTCTGGGGATCATCCTACTCTCTCTTGGCATCCTACATTTGATAGAATATGGCATTTCCCACTGGGCAACTGCAACAGTTTCCTTCAGGGTTTCTTTCTGTTCTCTCCTCCCCCTTATGTTCTTATCTTCACAAATGTATAATGAACTTGCAGAACTCAACATCAGAGGATGTCATGATTAGACACGCTGTGAACTTCAACACGAACGTGATTGCCCAGTGAACTCTGCTATCTATAGTCTGGGTGTGTTATGTGCCGTCAAGGTCACTTCCGACTTCTGGTAACTCTATGAATTGCGCGCGTTAAGTGTTGTCAAGTCACTTCCGACTTAGTGTGACCCATGAATTAATGTCCACCCAAACTTCCTATTGTTAACAGCCTCGCTCAGGTCTTGCAAACTTAGGGCCCATGGCTTCCTTGGTTGAATCATAAGAACATATGAACACAAGAGATGCCAATGTTGGATCAGGCCAATGGCCCATCCAGTCCAACATTCTGTCACACAGTGGCCAAAAATACCAGGTGCCATCAGGAGGTTCAGCAGTGGGGCCAGGACACTAGAAGCCCTCCCACTGTTGACCCCCCCCAAGCACCAAGAATAGAGTGCATCACTGGCCCCAGACTGAGAGTTCCTATCTGTACCTTGTGGCTAATAGCCACTGATGGACCTCTGCTCCATATGTTTATCCAGTTCCCTCTTGAAGCCGCCCATGCTTGTAGCTGCCGCCACCTCCTGTGGCAGTGAATTCCAAGTGCTAATCACTCTTTGGGTGAAGAAGTATTTCCTTTTATCTGCCCTAACCCAATATCTCAGCAATTTCATGGAGTGCCCACAAGTTCTTGTATTGGGAGAAAGGGAGAAAACCACTTCTTTCTCAACCTGCTCTATCCCATGCATAATCTTATAAACCTCGATCATGTCACCCCTCAGCCGTCATTTCTCCAAGCTAAAGAGCCCCAAGCGTTTTAACCTTTCTTCATAGGGAATCAATCCCTCTCAAGCTGGGTCTTCCTCTTTTCTCATGTATCTCACATTGGGTCCTCCTCTCTTCCTGCTGCCTTCAACTTTTCCTAACAGCTCTATGAATTAATGATCTCCAAAACGTCCTATCATTAACAATCTTGTTCAGGTCTTGCAAGCTCCTTGATTGAGTCAATCCATCTCATGCTGGGTCTTCCTCTTTTCCCGCTGCCTTCAACTCTTCCCACTGACTCTATGAATTAATGACCCTATGAACGAATGGCTCTCCAGAACATCCTATCATTAACAGCTTTGTTCAGGTCTTGCAAACTGAGGGCCGCGGCTTCCTTGATGGAATCAATCCCTCCCATGTTCGGTCTTCTCCTTTTCCTGCTGCCTTCAACTTTTCCTAGCAACTCTATGAATTAGTGACTTTATGAATTACTGTCTTTCCCAGGGACTCTTCCCTTCTCATAATATGACCGAAGTATGATAGCCTCAGTTCAGTCATTTTCAAGCTCAAATCCTGATTTGTAAAACAACTGTTGATAATCTACTAAATACCACACACTACTTGCAGCACCACGCCATCAATATTCTTTTGCTCTCTGGTACCCTTTGTACGGGGACGACTCAGTGTTCTGTCTCCCTGCCCCGGCCTTGAAATCGATTATCAGAGGGGTGCATTCACGGCATTAGCCTCGGTACTTTCCCGCTACACTTGATAATGGTGAGCGCCATTCTCTTCCGCCTTTGCATTTCACACTTTGGCTGTTTCTTAAAGAGAGTGGGGGAATTTTAAAGTGCTCTGAGAGAAACGGCAATTAGGAGAGATTTGCCCTCCTGTCAGAGAAATAAGACTACCTGAGCCATTTATAAAGAGATCCCCGTTCGAGTTTGCATCAGTACTCCACTGGAAAGCCAACTGGAGCTTTGCCTGCAACCGAGCCACAGGTTGGGGCTTTTGAACAAAGCCAGCCCTTTGTTGTTGATAATTAAGGAATACTCTTAACACAGGAGAGCTGATGTAAATTCCTCCTCCCTCCCTACAATAGACCCATTGATATCATTCTTTGTGTTTCCATGTAAGCTTTATTGATTTATTCTTCTTCCCCCCTCCCCCACGATACATTTTTGTTGGCTAACAATTTCTGAAAACCTGAAGCTTCTTGTGATTCATTAGCCAAAGCCGTAGGTTCAGGACTGGCTCATCCACTGCATTCAGGGTTACATACCTGAGAATAAATCATATTGTGCAGAAGGAAGAATTCTAGCAGGTTTATCTTTATAATGCGGAGGGAGAAGAATGCTTTTATTTTGTTCGGAATTCTTTTTAACCCGTGGTTCGCTTATCCGGCCTCCGAACCGTGCGACAATCGGGATTTGTGCTTGGATCCCGCGACGTGGGAACTGTATTGAAAGCAGTCGTGAGACTGTTGACATGAGTTAAGGATTTTAAATAGGTCATCCCCGATTTAAGACTTATTATTTGTTTATTTGCTTCATCTATATCCTGCTTTTCTCCCAAAAGCGGCTTACACAGTTTTCTTCTCCTCCATTTTATCCTCACAACAACAATCCTGTGAGGTAGGTTAGGTTGAGAGTGGCCCTTTCCGCACTTGGACCTCACCCCGGATTTCCTCTGCGCTCGACTTGCAGCCATTTACCGTGTGGTTATCTCTGCTCATCTGGTGTTTTCTGCAGTAATTTTGTCCCGCTCCAATTTGCTTGCCTGCCCCGGGTTATAAATCCTGCATTGCAAACAGGGGTGTTTGTCCTGGGTATGGCGGGAAAGGGATGGGGAGAATCAAAACTGAGTTAAAAACTCTACACATAAGTCTGCACTGGGACCAGTCCGGATCGAGGGAAAGCCCATGGCAAAATAGGATCCATATACCCCGGGGCAACGGCGGTCTGAACCCAGGGTGACCACAATGTAATGCAGAATTGACCAAAAAAAGCCAGGATAAAAAGAGGGGTGAACTTGAGTGTAGTGCAGAGTAGCTAGTAGGAGACAGCGTTGAACCAGGATTAAAGGTCTAGTGCAGAAAGGGCCAGTGCATGACTGACCCAAGGTCACCCAGCAAGCTTCTGTGGTAGAGCAGGAATTTGAACCTGGATCTCCCAGATCCTAGTCTGACCTGTACAACACTCTGGCTTTCAGATTACTATGCTGGCTGCTAGGGTTGCTGGCTCTGAATTGGGAAAGACCTGGAGATTTTGGAGGTGGAGCCTGGAGAGGGCGGGGTTTGTGGAGGGGAGGAAACACAGCATGGTAGGATACAATGCCACAGAGTCCACCCTCCAAAACAGCCATTTTCTCCAGGGGAACTGGTCTTGGTCATCTAAAGATCAACTGTAATAGTGGGAGATCTCCAGGTGCCACCTGGAGCCTGGTAACACAACTGGCAGCCAGTCTGTTTCTATGCTCAACTCAGGTTGCTGGCATTAACTGTACAGTCCGTCATGACCTCGGACCCTCATATTGTGGGGCTGCCTCCGTCCGTATGTGTCCGCAAGGTGGCACCGATCATCAGACCCAGGATTGTTAGTTCCAACTGACCTAAGGACAGAATGGCTGTCTCCGCTCAGGCTCACAATTTCTCCGTGGCTACACACGAGTTGTGGGATAAGCTTCCCAAGGATGTGAGGAAGAACTCCCCGCCTGGCAATGATTTCAGAGTCTCCATAAAACAAGAGCTTTTTCAACGTGCTTTTGGTGGTTCAGAAGCGGAGGCTGTGGCCTGCTTCTTTGTACTCGTGTTTCTGTGATCTGAGATTGCAATTGGTTTGTAATTTGGTGTAAGCCGCTTTGAGTCCTGTCAATTGGGGTAAAAAGGGATATGCACGTAATAAATGTATACACAGTGACAGACACTGTGTGCGCACATATCTACATCAATGTATTCTTTTTTCTGCCATCAAGTCATATCTGACTTATGTCAACCCTGTAGGGTTTTCAAGGCAAGAGACGTTCAGAGGTGG
The DNA here is from genome assembly GCA_029375565.1 of Gekko gecko. Classification (NCBI taxonomy): domain Eukaryota; kingdom Metazoa; phylum Chordata; class Lepidosauria; order Squamata; family Gekkonidae; genus Gekko; species Gekko gecko. The sequence goes on along the minus strand of JAPDNY010000008.1, from coordinate 131,132,539 downwards.
TTTGGAATCGCCTGCTTCTGCATAGCGACCCTGGTATGCCTTGGTGGTCTCCCATCCAAATACTAACCAGGGCCGACCCTGCTTAGCTTCTGCGACCTGATGAGATCCATTAAATGCCTGTGGGTGCCCAACCATTTTCTGAGCATTTTGACAGTGAGTGTTCAGTCAAGCACAGGGGTGTCTTCCCATTGTTACCCTTATGCGCTTCAGCCGCTTTCCCTTCAGCTGAGGCCAAGGATGCATTCACTTCTCTCCCCCATGTGTGATGTGAACAGCAGCAAAGCTTCTATGAGAATTCTCCACTTATCCACCTGTCCTGGAATACAGGCAGAGTAAGGCAACAGAGCAAGGTCACAGTCAAAGTCTAGTCCAGGGATCAAATACCGGTTTAGCAACCGTCAAAATTCATCCACTGTTCAGGAAAGCAGAATCAAGGCAGTCCAAGGTCATTGATCAGCAAGGTTCGGGCAGGTCCAAAAAGCAGAGTCAAGGGTCAGTCCAAAGGTTCATGGGAGGCAGGCAGCGTCCAGAGCTGTGGTTGTAAAGTTCACAGGGTCATCAGGAGTCTCTTCCACAACCTGCAGTTCTCCAGGTCTGATTTATATAGGCCTCACTTAACCTGATTTACAGCCATCTGCTTGGAGGTTCTCCTGCACTTACTCAGAACTCCTATCATTAAGCAACTGGTGCCAAGCCAAGAGGCGTGTTCTTGAGTCTTGTCGGAGCCTTTCCCTTTGCTGTTTGATTAACAGGGGGAGCTTGGTGGGCTGCTCTCCTGCAGCTGTGTTTCATTGGCCACTTCAGAGCTATGCCTGGGTGGGTCAGGGTGGGTCAAGGTCAGTGGCCGGCAATGAATCTTGAGGCTCCTGTATCTCTAATTCATTAACTTTAGCTGGTTCAGAACTGGCTTCATGTGGCTCCTCAACTCCTGAGAAGTCTTCAGCCACACTGGCTCAGGCTGGTCAAGCTGACCCATGACCACAATGCTCCCTCTAAGCTGTGGAGTCTTGTGAGCAAAAATTCTACTTTGTGAGCTACTGGCACTAAAGTTGTGAGTGAGCGATTTGGCTACTGCATACATTAGTTTGCCCTGGAGCCATCCTTCCTGAGCTAAGGCAAAAATCTGTGAGCTGGAGGCTAAAAAACAATGAGCTAGCTCACACTAACTCAGCTTAGAGGGAACACTCATGGAAATTATTGAAAACCAAGACCACTTCAAGGCCGATGATGCGCCCATAGTGTGCTGTGCCTAACCCTTTGAGGCTGCTCATATTGGGAAAGTGTGGCCTAAAGGTCTCTTCATGTCTTGGTTTTGGCAGTGGGTAACAACAGTGTGGGATGAGGACTGGTGTGGTATGGACCAGTTTTATCAGATCTTGGGAGTTAGGCAGGGTTGGATGGGAGACCCACCATGGGAGACTCCGCAGAGGAAGGCCCTGAAAAACCACCTCTGCTTCTCACTTGCCTCAAAACCCCCTTCCTGGGGTCAACATAAGTTGACTTGATGGCACATACGTACATGAAGACAGTGTTTCCGACCTTCCAGGCCTTTTCTCAGGGCAAAATATGGCCCCATTTTTTAAAACAAAATATCTCAAGAGTGCTAATGTTTTAAGCATGTTTTTATTTTAAGTAAAAAAAACCCCACCTTTGCGTTTGTGTCCTTTATAAAGTTGATATCTCCGCTACCTGGCATTACATTTCACGACAGACATGGCCCGGCCCAACAAGGTCTCATTTATGTCAGATCCGACCCTCATAACAAATGAGTTCCAACACCCCTGCCTTATTGTCCATTCTCCAAAGCAGCCATTTTCTCCAGGGCAACTGATCTCTGTAGTCAGGAGATCAGTTGGGATTCTGGGAGATCTCCAAGCTCCACCTGAAGGTTGGCAACCAAGCACATCCCACGCAAGGCACAAAGAAGAAGGAGGAGGGGAGGACTGGATATATACCCCGCCCTTCACTACCCAAAGAAGTCCCAGAGTATCTTAACAATCCCTTTCCCTTCCCCTCCCCACAACAGCTAGCTCGTGAGGTAGGTGTGGCTGAGAGAGCTCTCTCTCTCTCTCTCTCTCGTGAACTGCCCTTGAGAGAACAGCTCTGAAAGAACTTATGACTGACCCAAGTTCGCACCAGTAGCTGCATGTGGAAGAGTGGGGAATCAAACCCGGTTCTCCCAGATTAGAGGGCACGCTCTTAACCACTACACCAAACTGGCTACACTAACAGCTTTCTCACTGACACACTCTCTCTCTATATGCAGTGAGGGTTTTCCCCCCCTCTATCGAAGCATTCAAAGCAGCTGTCCTTCAATTGCTGTCAGAAGTGGTAAAGCCCAGGAAGGCCTGTTCCACAAGCTGTGTCTGCACATTAGATTCAATTCTACATCACCCGGTCATGGTTTCTACTCGGAGAACTGCTGCTTTAGATCAATATTTCTGTTTCGAATGCTGAGCAGCGGGTGGTCCGGCACTATCATTGTTCTGTTAACAGGCAGTGTAGCAAGAGATGAACTCCATCTGGTGGCAACTTGTTATGTACTAAGGAATATATATATATAATTTTATTTTTTTTAAAAAAGAGGGATTCATAATATCTACAGGCAAATATAGGAGTTTGCCACTGACTGCTGAATTAACAAAGTAATCTGTCTATTCAGAAATTAAATTGCTAGCCTGAAGGCAATCCTTTGTTATTGCTTTTCTATCTCTTTGAGCGAAAGTAGGTCCTTTTGTTGACTGGATTATTATTCTTTACATTACAGCTAATAATAAATGAAGCTTAAACATCTGGTTAAACTTCTCTCTCTCTCTCTCTCTCGTCTGTGGAAATCAGAAGAATTTTTCACTTCAGAACTGCCATTATTCCCACCCTCTGCCTGCTTTCTTTATCATCTTTCAAAAGCCAAATCCTTCCGGTTGTTTTCTTCAAACCAAGCGGCAATAGGAAGTTGAGCTTTGTAGCTGCTAGACAAAGGAAAGCTTCTTTCCTTGGCAAACAAACCTCGGAATTGACGGTCCCAACTTCTGCCTCAAGCAAAAATTAAAGTGAATTCAGGGCTCCCTCCTAGGGTGCAGCATCTGAGGAATTTTGCAGGAAGCCAAACACACTTTTTTAGGAGACAAATAAAGTTTCTCAGGAGGGCTCAGGAACATCCCTTGATTGTCACTGAGGTTTGCCTTGAGGTAAAATCCAAAGCCAATTTGAAGGTTACTTCTTAGCAAAACATAAGAGGAGGAGAAGAAGAAGAGGAGGAGAAGGAGGAGATGATGATTGGGTTTATACCCCGCCCTTCACTACCCAAAGGAGTCTCAGAGCGGCTTACAAACTCCTTTTCCCTTCCCCTCCCCACAACAGACAACCTGTGAGGTAGGTGGGGCTGAGAGAGCTCTGACAGAAACTGCTCTTTTTAAAAAACAGCTGTGCCAGAACTATGGTTTATCCAAAGTCATCCAGCAGGTGCAAGTGAAGGGGTGGGGAATCAAACCTGGTTCTCCTAGATTAGAGTCCGCGCACTTAACCATTACACCAAGAGTAGTCAAGTGTGTTTCAATCAGGGCCATAGCCAGGATTTATTTATTTTTTGCCAGGGGGTGTTTCAATTCTATAGGGGGCAGTTAATTAAAGGCAGAATTAGTTAAATTAAACAAGGTTAGACAAATAAACAGCTAAACAGGCGCCAGGGCAGCAGGCAACTGTAGTCAGTGGTTAAGAGAGGTGGACACTAATCTGGAGAATCGGGTTTGATTCCCTTCTCCTGCACATGAAGCCTGCTGGGAGACCTTGGGCCAGTCACAGGGTTACAATTCCTTAGTAAGGGGCAAGGGATCCCTGGTTTGGAACCCCTCCCCCCACTTCAGTGCCATCAGAAAGTGTGGGGGGGAATAGCCATGGGGTGCTCCTCTACCCTGAGGCATTACCCCCCAAAAAACAGCATTCCTACCTTACTCGGAAGTGACATAGGCACAATAGTGACATCGGGAATGACACTCTGGTTTTGGGGTATAGAGTTTTGCCCAAAAACCAGAGTGTCACCCCTGACATCAACAATGTGTGTACATTACTTCCAAGTGATCTAGGCATTTTGTGCCCAACATCCCCAGCGTGTGTACGTCACCCAAGAGGGGGCATAAGAACGTCACGCTTCTTCCCTCCCCTCTCCCAGAGCCTCCTGGTAAGTCCCCCACTGCCTTGTCAGCCAGACTTGGCAACCCTACTCCCAGTTCTCTCAGAACTCCCTCAGCCCCAGCTACCTCACAAGGTGCCTGTTGTGTGGAGAGGAAGGGAAAGTGGCTGTACGCTGCTTTGCGACTCCTTAAGGTTGAGAAAAGTGGGGTATAAAACCTTACTCTTCTGCTTCTTTGATAAAGTGAGGGACTATGTGAATTCCTAGCACTGCTCATTAGGACAGTTAAAAACATAAGAACCAGTGGTCCATCTAGTTCAGTTTCCTGTCTCACACAGTGGCCAGACACTTCCTCTGGAGGGCCGACTAAAGGACATAGAGATTGAGGCCTTCATAAGAACATAAGAAGAGGCCTGCTGGATAAGTCCAGTGGTCCATCTAGTCCACCATCCTGTCCCACACAATGGCCAACCAATTCCTCTGGACAGCCAACAACAGGGCATAGAGGCCAAGGCCTTTGTAAGAACATAAGAAGAGCCCTGCTGGGTCAGACCAGTGGTCCATCTGCTTCAGTGTCCTGTCTCAGACTGTGGCCAGATTGGAGGGCCAACAACAGGGCGTAGAGACCAAGGCCTTCCCCTAATGTTGACTTGGGGGGGTTAACCCTAGTAGGGACTGGCAGAGTGCTCTGTCCTGATTTGGATTTGTACAGTCTGTGGTCTACTGGTTTTGCTTTGGCAATCTTCCATTAATATCTGTGGAACTTTGAAAGAACCCGAATGTTTTATAAAAAGAATATACCGCCTCATTTCCCCGGTGACCAGGGGAACCATAAAAACCAAGGAGGGATTTTAAGTCCCATGAGTGCACACGATGGCAACCCTGGGACCTGAGCATTCTGGGAAAAGTGCACCTGTGTGTTGTTTAGAAGACACAAACAAACAAAACAACAAGAGGTTCTTTCAAATCTTGTCCTTGATGCACTGAAAAGTAATTTTCAAAATGGTTAATTTTGTAGCACATTCTCTGGCTTTGTGCTTGTGTTGTAGGAGAGCACTGTTGTTCCTATAACATAGGAACAAAACTCAGAAATCCTTCAAAATAATCCCAGTTGTGTACCATTAACGCCCCCTCCCCCATTTGTAGTTCCGCATACAAAGTGGTAGTTTTGAAGGGGGGAGCATCGTTTCTCCTTTGTAACACATAAGTTTGCTTTTTGTGAGATCTATGATTCTCGGGTTAGCAGGTGTGTGCTGTTATAGGACTTCAGCCTCAATCCTAAGAACACTTTCCTGGGAGTCAGACCCCTTGAATATAATGGGACTTACTTCTGAGCAGACCTCCTTAATTTTGCTCCCATAAATGAGGCCAAACCCCCCCCCACACACACACACACAAACCCACAATGTTTGTGGGCAGCAAGAGAAAAAAAAATGGGAGAAAGTACCTCTTCCCCACCGTAAAGCGTGTTAAAGCCCTTCTCAGGTTACAATAAACAGTAACCATGAGTTAAGTCTACCCCTCTCTAAAATCTCCCTTATGTCTGTATCTGTGTTCCACATTGTTGGATACTACTGGCCGGGGTGGGAAACTCTTGTCATGAAGGCATCGTGATGTAAGTGGAACTGTATGTAAAGGAGGGGGGGGGTGTCCATTCATAGCTGCCTTCTGCTTGTTGTTGCACGTTAACTCCACGACTGGCAAATCACTGCTTCAGGCTCCTTTAGATAGAAACTCAATGCCAGTTCTTGGTGCTTCTGGAGAAGAAAATACACCTTCCATGTACATGAGATCATTTAGAGCAGAGAGAAAGAGTATATATGTAGGTCCATCCATCCATCCATCCTGGTGGAAAGTGCCGTCAAGTCACAGCTGACTTTTGGAGACCCTGTAGGGTTTTCAAGGCAAGAGACATTCAGAGGTGGTTTGCCATTGCCTGCCTCTGCGTCACAACCCTGGTATTCCTTGGTGGTCTCCCATCCAAATACTAACCAACCCCAACCCTGTTTAGCTTCTAAGATTTGATGAGATTGGGCCAGCCTACATCCATCCATCTGTCTGTCTGTCATTATTTATCATCTATCCATCATGGTTCTTCCTTCCTTCCTTCCTTCCTTCCTTCCTTCCTTCCTTCCTTCCTTCCTTCCTTCCTTCCTTCCTTCCTTCCTTCCTCTCTCTTTCATTCTTTCGTTCTCAATAGATGTAGATGTAGGTAGGTAGACAGACAGACACACACACACACACACACACCTCCAAATGAGAAACCTTACTGCCTTGGCATTAGCAAACTGATCTACTAGGAGCCCCATCTTCCTTTCAATGGTTCTATATTTCCAGCAGCTATGGCTTCTTTTTTAGGAAGAACCTTGAAGAAATAGATGGATGGATACATTACACCGAGCCGGACAACCCAATGTTCTTCCTAGCCCTCCTTTAAAAGTAATCTAAGGGCTAACAACAGCTGAAAACCATGAAAGGGCCTTTTCCTCATAGCCCTGTGGAATGACAGTGAGTGCCAGAGGCGCCCCAGCTGAAGGAGCAGCACCACAGTCGCCATGTCCCTTGAGGTTCATGCTTCATCTAGCAGGAGACAAGTTGAACTACAGCTCGATGTGTCCAAAGATAGGGAAAGTAGGTTGTGTGCCAGACATCTTGTTTCTAATGCTGTTGTGGGGGAACTGCTTGGAGTTCTTGCAACATTTCCTGCAGTTAGCTTCAGGCACAAGAATAACAAATACAGATTAGACGGTTGTTTTCTATTTTGTGAACAATGCTATCAGAAAACACGAGTTCCCCCACCCCCAAGAAAAAGGAAATATGAATTTATTTATTTATTTACTTATTATTTTCGATTTATAACATAAGAACATAAGAACATAAGAGAAGCCAATGTTGAATCAGGCCAATGGCCCATCTAGTCCAACACTCTGTCACACAGCGGCCAAAATATACCAGGTGCCATCAGGAGGTCCAGCAGTGGGGCCAGGGCACCAGAAGCCCTCCCACTGCTGCCCCCTCCAGCACCAAGAATAGAGTGCATCACCTGCCCCAGACTGAGAGTTCTCATTCTATACCCTGTGGCTAATAGCCACTGGTGGACTTCTGCTCCATATGTTTATCTAATTTCCTCTTGAAACTGTCCATGCTTGCAGCTGCCACGACCTCCTGTGGCAGTGAATTCCATATGTTAATCACTCTTTGGGTGAAGAAGTATTTCCTTTTATCTGTTCTAACCCGACTGCTCAGCAATTTCATAGAGTGCCCACGAGTTCTTGTATTGTGAGAAAGGGAGAAAAGTACTTCTTTCTCAACCTGCTCAATCCCATTCATAATCTTATAAACCTCGATCATGTCACCCCTCAGCCGTCGTTTCTCCAAGCTAAAGAGCCCCAAGCATTTTAACCTTTCTTCATAGGGAAGGTGTTCCAACCCTTTTATCATTCTAGTTGCCCTTCTCTGCACTTTTTCCAATGCTATAATATCCTTTTTGAGATGTGGTGACCAGAACTGTACACAGTATTCCAAATGAGGTCGCACCAATGATTTATACAGGGGCATGATGATACTGGCTGATTTGTTATCAATTCCCTTCCTAATAATCCCCAGCATAGCGTTGGCCTTCTTTATTGCAGCTACACATTGTGTAGACATTTTCAGCGAGTTATCCACTACGACTCCAAGATCTCTCTCTTGGTCAGTCTCTGCCAGATCAGACCCCATCAACGTGTATTTATATTTAGGATTTTTGGCTCCAATGTGCATCACTTTGCACTTGGCCACATTGAACCCTATTTGCCACGTTGACGCCCACTCACCCATCCTCAACAGATCCCTTTGGAGTGCCTCACAATCCTCCCTGGTTTTCACCACCCTGAACAACTTCGTGTCATCTGCAAATTTAGCCACATCACTGCTTACTCCCAATTCCAAATCGTTAATAAACAAGTTAAAAAGCATGGGACCGAGTACTGATCCCTGTGGTACCCCACTGCTTACCACCCTCCACTGAGAAAGTTTCCCATTTATACTCACTCTCTGTTTCCTATTTATAAGCCAGTTTTTGATCCACAAGAGGACTTGTCCTTTTATCCCATGACTATTGAGCTTACTTAGGAGCCTTTGATGAGGAACTGTATCAAAAGCTTTCCGGAAGTCAAGGTAAATAATATCTATTGGGTCCCCCTTGTCCACATGTTTGTTCACTCCCTCAAAAAACACTAACAGGTTAGTGAGACAAGATCTTCCCTTACAGAACCCATGCTGAGTCTGCCTCAATAGTTTTTGTTCATCAATGTACCTACTAATTCTTTCCTTAATAACAGTTTCCACCAACTTACCCGGTATCGATGTCAGACTGACTGGCCTGTAATTTCCTGGATCTCCCCTGGAGCCCTTTTTAAAGATGGGAGTGACATTAGCTACCTTCCAGTCATCAGGAATGGAGGCAGATTTTAAAGAAAGATTACATATTTTTGTCAGGAGATCCACAAGTTCACATAACCCGCCTTTCCTGCACAGGCAGGCTCAAGGCGGCATACAACAAGGTAAAATGCAATACTGTGCAATAAATACAATAAAACACAGATGCATGAATGCGATATTATAAAATTTACGTAACAAACAGTATACATACAAAGTGCAGTTGAGTGCCGATGGCGATTGCTGTATGATGGCCCGGTGTAGCAAACCAGTATCTATAGTTGTTCTTGGTGCCACTAGCATAGGGGCCATGATGGTTCAGTTTTTAAGCTTATCCCTCAGTGGTGGCTCCTAATCGAAGGCCTGGTGGAAGAGCTCCGTTTTACAGGCCCTGCGGAACTGAAAAAAGTTCCCGCAGGCCCCTGATGTCTTCCGGGAGTAAATTACAAGGTAAATTACTTTCATTCTGATGTAGTTGCACCTTCGTTTTCGAACTAGAATAATTTGCTCTAGCAGTAACTTCAGAGGTAAAGATACTCCACTCCTGCACTGATAGCTCAATGAAGAATAAACTGAGCTGTCAAACAAGATGGAACAGAAAGAGAGTGATGGGAGACTTCCCTTTTTTTCAGCCCTTGTTAAAGTTGGCAGCATGATGGATGGCATGACATCACTTCCAGGTTTTCCCCAGAAGTGAATCACATCACTCTAGGAATCACTGGAAACTCTTTGGCAGGGGTCTCCAGACTTTTGAGCCTGTGGACACCTTTGGAATTTCAGGGGGCTTTATGGGCTGTATAAAGAGAGGAGAGGCAGGGAATCCCTTCTTTGCTGATAGAAGTCCTTTCAGTCAGTGGAAATTACCACCGGATCCGAGCTAATGTATGATATGGCTGCAGTTTGAGAGTCTGGATGCAAGCATATCCAAAATAACAATTCCTTCCTTCCTTCCTTCCTTCCTTCCTTCCTTCCTTCCTTCCTTCCTTCCTTCCTTCCTTCCTTCCTCCCTCCCTCCCTCCCTCCCTCCCTCCCTCCCTTGTGCCACTTCAGGCCAGTGCTTCCAGGGTCGGGATGCTACAGCCAGTGTGACAGGGTTTTGGTTTTTTATTTTTTTTCTTCTGCTGCTGTTCAGAGTGGCACTGTGGAAGAAGAAGAAGAAGAAGAAGAAGAAGAAGAAGAAGAAGAAGAAGAAGAAGAAGAAGAAGAAGAAGAAGAAGAAGAAGAAGAAGAAGAAGAAGAAGAGGAGGAGGAGGAGGAGGAGGAGGAGGAGGAGGAGGAGGAGGAGGAGGAGGAGGAGGAGGAGGAGGCGGAGATTGGGTTTATACCCCACCCTTTACTACCCAAAAGAGTCTCAGAGCGGCTTACAAACTTCTTTCCCTTCCCCTCCCTACAACAGACACCCTGTGAGGTAGGTGGGGCCAAGAGAGCTCTTGACAGAAACTGCTCTTTTTCAAGAACAGCTGTGCCAGAACTATGGCTTGCCCAAGGTCATCCAGCAGATGCAAGTGGAGAAGTGGGGCAATCAAACCCAGTTCTCCCAGATTAGAGTCTGCGCACTTAACCACTACACCAAACTGGTGAGGGAATTCCCTCCACAGCATGGGACTTGTCAGCTCTATCCTCAAAGGATGTGCATGGTTTAGTGAAGCAGTTACATGATGCAGAGGATACTACAATACCCACAAGGCTGCATGAAAATGTACATGTGCAAAATTATTTGGATGACGATACAGACCCAACACCAAATGGTAAGACCCCTTCAAAAATACAGCATTGATTTACAGCCACTGGCCGACCGACCAATCTGCTCACCATTTATCAACACCACTGACAGCTGAATGGCGAGCAGTGGAAGCAGGTCTTCGGGGAGGAAGGGCTCCCATCAGGTGATAATGAGCATGTGTGAAATAGTGCAGATTGCACTGCATTAGGCCATACTGTCCTAAAAGTAATCCGACGGTCAGGATAGAGCCCCTTGCAAAACAGCCCATTTTAAAACATCTGCTCCCTGATGGTGTCTGGTGAGCAGAACATGAGCTGAACCAAATGGGTGCTTGAGCATCCCTGTTCTCATCACAAGCAAACTATGGCCTGTTTGCGAGTGATGGTAAAATATGGTTTGTTTGTGAGTTTTGACTGCAGCAATATGATAATCAGGTGACAGAATCAATGGGTGCTTGCTGAATTGTATTTTGAAGCTGTTGTTAGCACTATGTATGCAGGAAGGATGGAGTGGTTGGAGGCCAGATAGGAGAAGGAAGCCTTTGAGGCAGGGCAGAAATATTCAAAAGAGAGTGTGGAAAAGCTGCTAGTGAGACCATCAGAGAGAGAAAGGGGGGGAGGGAGATGTTTGAAGGACACACTTCAGAGAGCCCCGCGTGCCTGAAAGGAAATGGGAGTTTGTGGCCCATGATTGGCACTCACCTGCCACCGGTAGAGAGAATCTGAAAGCGCCAAAGTGATTGACATTTGGGACAATGCCAGAAAGAAAGGTCAGTGTGTTTCAAAAGCCTAGGCTTTTCTGATTCAGATTGACACCCGGCCTTTATTTTGTGTTCTGTGCATATTTTGGGATCTCTATGGCAACGTTCATCATTGTCAGAATGAAAAAAAAATGGAATGGGGAAATACAAGCAGGAAGTGAAGAGGAGTATTTATTTGTCTATCTGTCTCATGCTCCGATGTCCGCATACTTCTTCAGGGTCAACTCTTGGAGGCTGTTTTCACACAATTATTTATTCATTTAAAGCATTTCGATGCTGCACTTTCAGCAGGTCACAAAATAAGAGAAAATCATTGGAAAAAACCCCAAACCATTAAAAACCCAGCAACTAAAAACCCAGAACATAAGACATATGAGAACCCGTAGGATAAAACATACATTAAAGTACCATGGGACCCTTTCTTTATCAGTTAATCTTCTACTGAACTCCTGCAAATTTTTGAGGATTCTGGGACATATTCTGGAGTGTACATTTGGACCCATTGGGCTTCATTGCCACTGACTGCATGAGCTGTATGGTTGCCAACCTCCTGCTATTACAACTGATCTCCAGGTGATACAGATACGTTCCCCTAAAGAAAATGGCTGCTTTGAAAGGTGGGCTCTTTGGAATTACACCCCATTGAAGTCCCTCCCCTCCCCAAAACCTGCTCTACTTAGGCTCCATCCCCCAGATCTCCAGGTATTTCCCAAACCATGAAGTAAGCAGTGGAATGAGCAGTGAAGTGGCTAAATTTGTGGATGACACAAAGTTCTTTAGGGTGGTCAGAACGAGGGAGGATTGAGAGGCACTCCAAAGGGATCTGTCGACGATGGGCGAGTGGGCATCAACCTGGTCAATGTGGCAAATAGGGTTCAATGTGGCCAAGTGCAAAGTGATACACATTGGAGCCAAAAATCCTAACTATAAATACGGGTTGATGGGGTCCAAACTGGCAGAGACTGACCAAGAAAGAGATCTTGGAGTCATAGTAGATAACTCACTGAAAATGTCTAGACAGAGTGTAACTGCAATAAAGAAGGCCAACGCTATGCTGGGGATTATTAGGAAGGGTATTGAAGGCAAATCAGCCAGTATCATAATGCCGTTGTATAAATCAATGGTATGACCTCATTTGGAATACTATGTACAGTTCTGGTCACCACATCTCAAAAAGGATATTATAGCATTGGAGAAGTGCAGGAAAGGGCAACTAGAATGATGAAAGGGTTGGGGCACTTTCTCTATGAAGAAAGGTTAAAGCACTTGGGGTTCTTTAGCTTGAAGAAATGATGGTGGAGGGGTGACATGATCAAGGTTTATAAGACTATGCATTGGATACAGCATGTAGAGAAAGAAGTACTTTTCTCCCTTTCTCACAATACAAGAACTCATAGGTAGCCAATGAAATTGCTGAGCAGTCAAGTTAGAATGGACAAAAGGAAGTACTTCTTCACCAATAGAGTGATTAGCTCATGGAATTCACTGCTACAGGAGGTGGTGGCTGCTACAAGCATGGACGGCTTCAAGACGGAATTAGATAAACGTGGAGCAGAGGTCCATCAGTGGCTATTAGCCACAAGGTATAGATAGGAACTCTGGGGCAAGTGATGCTCTGTATTCCTGGTGCTTGGGGAGGGCAACAGTGGGAGGTCTTCTAGTCCTGGCCCCATTGCTGGACCTCCTGTGGGTACCTGGCATTTTTGGCCACTGTGTGACAGAGCTGACCTGATCCAACATTGGCTTCTCTTATGTTCTTATGTAAACTGGAGCTGGCAACCCTAATAAGCTGATAGTACCCCCCTGGACCACATCCCACATGGCTTTGCACTGAAGAAGGAATTAATTATGGTGGTGCACACACTGATTTTAAGTAGATCTCATTTGCTATTATGGATCTTCTCCTTACAAAAGCTCTGCTAAACTTCTGAGGGATCCAAGATTTTCTTGAAGAGCAAGATTGGAGTCCAGTAGCACCTTAAAGCGCAACAAGATTCCCAGGGTATCAGGCTCAGAGTCAGTGCAGTAGAACAGTTAGATTTGAGCCCAGTCCTCCTGCCACTTTTCAGGAGGAAGCAATCAGTGTAACTAGTGCCTACCCACTGTTTACACTGCTGAGTCGAGTGACCCCGGAAGCACTGGCCTGCAGTGGCACAAGGGCTCCTCTGCTTGCCCCAGGGACATTTTCGCTTCCCAGTCAGCTCCTGATTTAAACCCTGATCTCTCATGACTCAGACCCACAAGAAGTCCTGAACTGCGCAGGGGAGGGAAGGCAGAAGAATATCAGGTGGAGAGTCAGCCTGTGTTCTGCTCACAGCCCATTTCTGGTCTAAGAAGGACAATGCCAAGAAGCCATCTGGAGTATGAGTTGAATTCACTGCCACAGGAGGTGGTGGCAGCTACAAGCATGGACAGTTTCAAGAGGGAATTAGATAAACATATGGAGCAGAGGTATAGATGGGAACTCTCAGTCTGGGGCAGGTGATGCACTCTATTCTTGGTGCTGGGAGGGGGCAGCAGTGGAAGGGCTTCTAGTGTCCTGGCCCCACTGCTGGACCTCCTGATGGCACCTGGAATTTTGGCCACTGTGTGACAGAGTGTTGGATTAGATGGGCCATTGGCCTGTTTCAACATTGGCTTATCTTATGTTCTTATGAAAGGTGTCTGTGGTCATGAGAGCACTCCTGCTCTGGGCTGCTTTTTCTAGGTTGAGAACCAAGCATTGCCTGATCCTGGTTTTATGGATGGCTTTCAGTTGGCGAGGCCTGATGGAGCCATCAAGTTACTTAGAAACATTTGGCCTACCTAGGGCTGCCAACATCCAGATCAGGCCTAGAGTTCTCCCAGAATTACACCTCCTCTCCAGACCACAAAGATCAGTGCCCCTGGAGATCAATGCCCCTATTAGCCACAAGGTATAGATAGGAACTCTCAGGCTGGGGCAAGTGATACTCTGTATTCTTGGTGCTTGGGGGAGCAACAGTGGGAGGGCTTCTAGTGTCCTGGCCCCCAGGGCTAGACCTCCTGAGGGCACCTGGTATTTTTGGCCACTGTGTGACAGGGTGTTGGACTAGATGGGCCATTGGCCTGATCCAACATTGGCTTCTCTTATGTTCTTATAGAAAATGGCAGCTTAGGAGGGCAAACACTATGGCATACCATAGGTTCTAGGTGAAATTCTTCCCCAGATTCCCCATTCCACAGGTAGCACCCCCAGATCTCCAGGAATTCATCTGGTCAGAGTTGGCAACCCTAGGCCTGCCCAAACTGGGCTTGATCCTTTGCTTTGCGGTTGATAATAATGAACTAGGTCAGGTTGGTCAAGTGGGTCTGAGAGATAAGGAAAGCCCTTCTGCATGAGGGTATAGGACCACCAACCACTTAAAAAGAAGCAGGCAGGACGTCTTTCCTGAAGAGGCATCCCTGAAACCCAGTGACTGAAACAGCTACCACCCAGTGGCCAACATGCCATTCTAGAACCATAGAATCACAGAGTTGGAAGGGGCCATACTCTAGTCCAACCCTCTATCCCTGACAAGTTTCATCCAGCAGCCGCTCAAAGACTGCCAGCAATGGGGGAGCCCACCACCTCTCTAGGCAGCCAGTTCCATGGCTGAACTGCTCTTACTGTTAAAAAAAAAAGATCCTAATATCCAGCCGGTACCTTTCTATCCTAATTCAAACCTGAGCAAGGAGCTGAAGTAGCTAATTGCTACCTAGTGTTGGGTAGTCTTGGAAGAGACAGATTCAGACAGTAGGTGAGGAGTCACATTTTTTAAATGCTCCCCTATCCAAAAATTCCCCACAAAGGCAAAGGAGGAAAAGTTAGCTCTTGGCATTCTCTGTTGTAATTCAACATGCACACGTGAAGCTGCCCTACACTGAATCTGACCAGCATTCCATCAAGATCAATATTACCTATTCAGACAACACTGGCTGTCCAGGGTCTCAGGGTTTCACATCATCTACGACCCGATCTTTTCAACTGGGTGTTATGTCTGCTGACCGCCATTAGGCTCCGGCGGTATGCAACCGGAGCTTGGCTCCAAAGGACAATAGGGATTAGGATCCTGAGACGCCTAGTCAGCACCTATAGGAACTGTGGCGAGAAGTTCAAACCCTCCAATGGGACCTATGGGTGTCACCCAGGGACTGTATATAATTGGCCGTCTTGGCCGTTTAGGGTTGTTGTGTGTTGTGTGCAGTAAACCATGAGCTTGTAACGGCTGAGCATCTGTCTTCATTACGCACCAAACCCAGTACACAACACTGGGGATGGCGGGGATTGAACCTGGGACCTTCTGCATGCCACATGGCTGCTCTACCACTGAGTCATGCCCCCTCTCCAGGGAATTATTAGTGCAGGGAACCTTTGATAAAAAAAGATAGGCCTTCATCTGCAGACTGAAGCGGTACAGTCCATTCTACCTCCTCAGTATTCCACCACATTATTCTGCGGCTTTTGTAGACCAGGCTCCAGACAGCCTTCAAAGTGATGTAATGGTCTAAGGGGGGGGGGCACTGCAAGACCAAAAGGAACACACCAGTGTCTCAAACGAAATGTGACTCATGCCATAATCAAGCCCAAGTGGCATCTTTTGCTTCCTGAGGCAGTTCCATTAGCAAAGATCAAGGAGAGAACTCTGCATACATCTGAATAGCAGTGGAAGCTTTCCCTAGAGCTTTTTATAGAAGACAAAAAAAAAAAAGTATAGCCAGTGATCATAAATTCCCCCAGCCCCTTAGCCCAGCTGGTGGTATGCTTTGTCCCTTTCAATTCCTAATCATTCTTCATCTCGGTGAATTGGGAAACTGATTAGATTGCTTCGCTAAGTAAGAAGGCTTGTGGGGTTAAGCTCATAGCTAATGGCCGTTTTTAGTGTTCAATTGGATGATTTGCCTCCTTGTTTTGTGTGAGCAGGCTCTGGTTTCTGATGAACAGTTGCGGAATTAATAAGTGCAGACTAGCAATTAATGTCCAAGAAAGAGAGAGCGCACACAATAATTAAAGCAATGGCCTGGTGGCAGCTAACTCCTAGCTAATCGGTGGTGTCTTGATGATTTTTTTTTAAAAAAAGGATGAATGTAGAGCAACCCAAATAAATATCTCAGATTTCTATGTATGCAGTACGACATTAATTAATTTTAAGTACCATATGTGGTGGTCTTGTAAAAGAAAAACAACCTAGAAAATATTGGACAGGAAAACATACTGAAATTCAAAAAATAAAAATCTGAATATCAAATTTGCCAAGTCACCGGAGACAATGTTATTAGGAATCTTACCAGTGAATATGGACAGAGCAATGTATGAACTGTTCAAATACAAGCCGACGGCAGCAAGAGTAGTATTTGCAGCCAAGTGGAAAATTGTGGGTTGCCCAATTATCAAGAACTGGGTAGACAAGATGCAAGAATACGCAGTTATAGCTTACACTCTATATATCTTGTTAAATATTAGTTAAGCTATTATATCATATACTTTGTTATACATATACAAACATTTTGAAGGCGAAAGGTCCTTAATTTCCATAACATTGCCCTCATACTAGATTCTTTTTGGTAATCATAGCTTTATCTCCCCCCCCATTCCTTTCCCCTCCTGTATCCCTTATAATAATTAAAAAATAATAATTTTAAGATGAGGGACAATAAAATGGTAAGCCTGTGTATATGTTAAGTGCTGTCAAGTTGCTTCTGATTTATGGCAACCCTATGAACTGATGACCTCCAAAACGCCTCTCTTTAACACGGGAGCTTACACTTTGAATAAAACAAGTGCCACTTGACTCAGATTTTGTCTAGTCTTGCTTAGGTCTTGTGAACCGAGGGCCGTGGCTTCCTTGATTGGGGCAATCCATCTCATGTTGGGTCCTCCTCTTTTCCAGCTGTCTTCAACTTTTCCTAGCATGATTGTCTTCTCCAGTGATTCTTGTCTTCTCATAATGTGACCAAACTATGGCAGCCTCCATTTAGTCATTTTAACTTCTAGGGAGAGTCCAGGCTTAATTTGATCTATCATAGAATCATAGAATCACAGAGTTGGAAGGGCCATACAGGCCATCTCGTCCATCTAGTGGCTACAAGCATAGACAGCTTCAAGAGGGGATTGGATAAATATATGGAGCACAGATCCATTAGTAGCTATTAGCTATAAGGTATAGACGGGGACACTGTGTCTGGGACAGTGGTGCTGTGTATTCTTGGTGCTTGGGGGCAAGAGTGGGAGGGCTTCTGGAGCTCTGGCTCTCTTGATGGCACCTCCTGATGGCACCTGTGTTTTGGAACTGTTGACACAGAGTGTTGGACTAGATGGGCCATCGGCCTGAATCCAACATGGCTTCTCTTATGTTCTGATGTTCTTATCTGAAGGATCAGATGCTCAGATGCAACAGCTTCACTCACTCAAGCAAGGCATTTGAAGGGGCTGCCCTGCAAATGGTTAAGACCAGTGGCTGCCTGTACCCAAGCACCTGGTGAAACAACCTACCTGGTAAGGTCAGGGAGGCTCCTACACTTTTGTCATTCTGCAGCATGTGCAAAACTGAACTTTTCAGGAGGGTATTTTTACGTACCGATGCAGTTTTTAATGTTCTTGGGAAGTCTGTAAATGGTTTTCATTGCATTTATTTTTTTATTTGTAATGTTTGTAATCAAAGGAGGGAAGGCGGCATGGTATAGCCTCGTCTCATCAGATTCTAGCATCTAAGCAGGGTCGGCATTTGGAAGGAAGACCACCAAGGAAGGTTCTGAATGCCCAACCACCTCTGCTTTTCACCTGCCCTGGAAGCCCCATGCGGGCTTGCCATAAGTCAGCTGCATCTTGACATCACCTTACACACACACACACACACACACAATTTTTGTAATCAACCTTGAGGGTTTGTGAGAAAGGTGCACTATAAATGGGACAATAAATCAAGACTGCATTTTCTTTATCTGTCTGGTTCACGTACTGATCGGAATGGAATGACAGCAAATTTTGTGTCAGATGTTCAACCCTTAACTTCTTCCTCTTCTGGACGACTTATCCCATGGGTATAGTTTTCTTTTATCTGATTTTCTATCTCTCTGGCACTGAAAGAGTCAGAATTCTTCTTTTGGTTAGCTTCGCAACTTTTAAAATCCAAAGATGGCTGCGTGGTTCGCAATCACATAGGGGTATGGTCTTGGAGCCCCTGTATCTAGGGGTGCCAGAGTAACCTCAGCTTGTGGGTTCTGTGGGGCAGAACTTGGAATGAATCTTGCGATCATTTAGAGAGAATAAAACATATATATTTTTTTTAACTTTTCTATTAACATCATGTAACAAAAACACAGAATTTAATAACACAACAGAACAGGGATCTTTTAAAGTCCAAACCGTTAATTTCTCCCTCTTTCACAGCTTGTCACCCCCAAAGTCCATCCTTTCCCTCTTGCGGGTGGGTCGAGAAGTCTCCAGTTGAACACTCTGGGCACCAGCTTCCAAAACGAGGGTCCCAGTGGATGACAGAGCCCTGAAACAATAAATCTAAAATTTACAACTTAGAACAAAAGTCTCCCTCCCTAAATAGTTTCCGTACACAAGTCATAGTTACCTGAAACAAAGTGTTAAGAGCCTACGATTAAGGTTTAAGCTCCCCAGCAGGGCCATCTGGCTTCCCTCTTCAGCTTTCCACACATGGTCTGCACCCTTCTGCCTCTAGAGGCTCCACCCCTTCCTGGCTCATTCCATTCCCAGCTAGGGGGTTACACCAGCTCAACACTAGTAGCCCTCGGGAGTCAGGGTGTCACCACAAATGTCATCATTAGATGTGCCAACTGCGGGCTGAAAAATTCCTGGAGATATGCGGGTGGAGTTAGGGGATGGAAACGAGCTCTGCAGGGATGTGGTGCCACTTTGAAGTCTACTCTCCAAAGTTGCCATTTTGTTTTCCAGGGGAACGGATCTCTGTAGTCTGGAGATCGGTTGTAATTCCAGAAGAACTTCAGGCCCCGCCTAGGCATCATGCCAAAGTCACATCACTTCTGGCATGAACCCCAGAGTGATGTCGGCATGAAACTCTAGAGTCTGGGGTGACTCCTCGAGCGTCACACCAATGCAGAGATGTGAATTCCAAGCACGTGCCAGAAATGACATCATGGGGTTGGCTTGATGCTAGCCCCCCAGTTTTGCTCCCTCTGCTTCACTGGGGCGTGGTTAGCCTACCTATATCAGGGCCATTGTGTCACTGCTCCGTACAGCTGCATCTACCTAATCTCCTAACCAGAGTTAAGTAAATCGCCTAACCAGAGTTAGGAGATTGGCAGCTCCCAAAGAATGTGCATGTTACTTTCCAGTTTGGTGTAGAGGTTAAGAGTGTGGACTCTAACCTGGGAGAACCAGATTTGATTCCCCACTCCTCCGTATGCAGGTGCTGGTGTGACCTTGGGTCAGTCACAGTTCTCTCAGAGCTTTTCTCTCAGGAGCAGCTCTCGAAGAGCTCTCTCAATCCTACCTACCTCACAGGCTGTCTGTTGTGAGTAGGGGAAGGGAAAGGAGAGCGTAAGCTGCTCTGAGACTCCGAGTGAACTGAACGGTAACTGCCGCTGAATATAGAACAAACTAACTCTCCCCTCAGCACACAGTTGATTTTATATTTCCCTCAACTGGTGCTGGCCAATCAGAGAAAAGAAGCAGCCTGTCACTCAAGCTCAACATTCTATTCGCCTCCCTTCTCTGATTTTGCTGCATTAGGAAAATGGTGTATTAAATGTAGTTGGTCACACCATGCTTTGAAACAGAGAACACACACACACGCACGACAGAAGAACCAAGGAAGAAGCGTGGAAGCCTAAGGGGAAAGAGAAGGAAGGCGGAGGAGACATATACAACCTGTGGGATGCTCGCAGTTATTACCCAACCTTGCAGCATCTCAAGACTATAACAAGGTTCTCAAAAACAAGTCTCATTTGACATGCCCTTTTAACTCCCTGTTTTACCACCCAAGTTGAATTCATATTGTTGAAGGCCAAAAAAAAAAAAAAAGATACCCAGAAATTTTTAGGACAACGTTTCATAGGTTCTGCCAAAGCACCAGCTGTGCTCTCAAAATTAGAATGTTAAGGCAAAGTTTGATTAGATAACGCTGCGGTAAGAGGGGAAAAGGCACCAATAAGCGACAGCAACGTACAGATGTTTGGAGCTTAGAATTAAGGTTTCCAAGATGCCCCTGTAGTATTAAGTGTGTTTTAATGTGCAATCACCTGAATTGCTTTATCTAAATAAGAAATGGGCCGGAGCAGAATGTGGATGTTTCATCTTAGAGGCCAGATGGCGGTTGCTAGGCATTAAAAAGAAGAAAGTGAGCGGCTCAGAAAACTGCAGTATCAATTAAGTCTTCGGGAAAACTAAAGCAAAAAGAAAAGAAAAGAAAGAAGCAGCAGCATTATTTGTCAGAGTTAAACTTAGGCTTGCTCCTATGGCTCAGTCACTTTGAACAAAGGAATCTGAAGTTTTTGAGCCTGTGCTTCCGATGACACTTCGCAAACAAAGAAAGGAGGGAGGGAGAAAGCCAGGGCACCCATAAAAAGTGGTGCTCAAAACCGCACTGGAGAGTACCGATTTATAAGGGTCTCGTATTTTCACATTGCGGAAGGCACAAAACATTGGTCTGGTCCTCTTCTTCTTTTTTTTATTGCTCCTGTACGTTCCCCGAGGCGGAGAAGTCATCTACCAGCTATCTGGCGAGCAGATGTGTTCCGGGAAACAGTATGTCATTAGTTATTAGCATTAACGGCCATTCTATTCGGAATACCAAACAGTGGAGAGCAACGGTGGAGGATCGTTATATTTTAGCTCCTTGTTTTCTGGAACCTCGGATATGTTTCTGCCCAACCAAGGTCAGAGGGAAAAGACCAGTGCTGGAAAACTAATGCATAGTATTTTACAGAAAAGTTAATGTGTGTGTGTGGGGGTAAATCTAAGGACGAGGTTCGCAAAGTGGAAAGCAGGTTAGGGATACCAGCCTCCAGGTGGGACTTAGGGATCCCCTGGAACTACAGCTCATTTCCAGACTACAGAGATCAGTTTCCCTGGAGAAAATGGATGCTTTGGAGGGTGGACTCCGTGACATTGTACCCCTCTGAGGTCCCTGTCCTCACCAGGCTCCACCCCCAAAATCTCCAGGAGTTTCCCAACCTGGAGCTGGCAACCTGACATCCCAACCCCGTGCCAGTGGCCAAGGAGGACCTGGCAACCCTAGTTGTAAACAGTTGCCAGAAGAGACACAGATCTCACACCCGCTATTTTGGACTCTGCCATTGATTTATATTTTAGTTCTCTGCACATTTAGCCTAATGTACTTTCCACTGGTTTTCATGGGACTCCCTCCCAGTGAAGTGTCTACAGGATTATCAACATGATCTTATAATTTGCCAGCCATTTTAACATAGACAGCAACACTGCACATACACAGCTCCATCAGTGACCACTTGTGGAAACTGGCACCCAGGATATTTCAGTAATGGGGCTTAGCAGGAGTGGGTGTAGGAAAGGTCTGGGCATGGTTCAGACCCATAAAAATGGGATCTGAGGTGAAGGTAATGTGGGACACAGGAACACCGAAAAGGCTAGCAAAGAAGCAAGGCTGAGGATAGAGCTACAATCCGCGATTCACTGTAGTAGATCCAACTCCTATGTTACCACTTCACTAAGCAAAGTTTGGGAGCCCTTCTCCAGCCAAAGGAGCTTTCCTCCAACCTAAATGCTGAAAGAAGCAAAGAACATTACAACGTAAGAAAGGCCTTGCTGGATCAGACCAGTGGTCCATCTAAGTCCAGCACCCTGGAAGGCCAACAACAAGGCATAGATGTTACCCAAACTGGCTGTCTCTCATTTAATTGGGAAATTAGATTAATTGGAGACAAGTGAGAGGGTGTAACTTGGGATCTCCATCTTTGTATACTGGGATGCTTCCCTTAGAGAACTATCAAAATAAACCAGTCAGGTGTTCGTCTGGAAGTGTTTTTCTTGGAAAATAAAAGAGTAAAAACACACAAGCACAGTGAAAAGTGCACTCAAGAGCCAACTAAGAGGAAAGGCAGGGTGGAAATGGGAGAGCTTTTTAGGGAAGGGCTGTGTTTACCAAATCTTGTAGAGGAAGGTCCACAGAGAGAGCAAAACAGTCAGTGTTTCATGGAGGAGAGAACGGACCCCCCATGCAAGTGTGTGGGGGGGTGCATGCTAGGGCTGAGAACGCACACAAAGAACTTTGGAGCTGGGTACTTCCTTTATGCCCCAAAGTGGTAACTGAGGGCATGCCTACATGTATGATTCTAAAAACAATGAGCAAATGGCTTTTCTGGGGATACCTTTGACACGATCATGTGAAATCTTTAATGTGATGTTGGAAAACCTTTGAGGAGTAATCTGTAAGAGGGAATGTTTATTGATGACCCTTGAATACAGGATGGGATGTTTATTATTTGGGGAAACAAGTGAGTATGGGAAGATATGATTGGACAGGATGAGACAGTTCAAAGGGTTAAATGTCTTTCCTAGGTGAACCATTTTTCCTGATAATGCATCTCCCTTTTATGGCGGGGAGGAGGATGTCAGGGGGGTCAGCCATTATAATTCGCCTTCCAAAATAGTTCCCGAGGCTTTTGCTTGGCAGCATCCATTTTGTGTGTATCAGAACCATTTTGATTCCATTTTAGGCCAGGTAATGCCTTGTACACATTGTTTTTTGGGGGTGTGATGTTTATAAGAGTGGTGTCTGGGCTTGTTTTCTCTATGGGCGCCAAACTACTCAACTTCAGGAGGTGTCTGAGTGCTAACACAGAGCCCGAGGCCTTTCTCTGATGTTGCCTTCTGGCACTGCGACTCACAGGTTGACCGCCTCTGAACATGGAGGTTCCTTTTAGTCCCCATGGCTAGCAGCCACTGATAGACCTATCAACTGAAAAGCAAGTTGAAAGAAAGGTCCTTTAGGCTAGCAGAAGGCTTCTTGGGAAATGACTGGATCCACCCCAACAGGCTTGTCTTATGAAGACACATGGATAGAACCATGCTACCATGCTGATTTTATTTTTAGGGCCTTTGTTATAAATACAAGGATTGGGATTCTATTTTTTAAAATGAGTTTTACATCTGTTGTAATCTGAGGCATGGAATAGAAGCATTTAAAATTAATAGTAGCCCTGATTAGCCCTTTTTCATCAGAGCTTGGAAGCTAAGGAGACTTAGCCATAATTAGTGCTCGGATGGGAGACCACCAAAGAAGACCAGGGTTGTTATGCAGTAGAAGGTAATGACAAGCCACACTCTTGCCTTGAAAAACCCATGATCCTGGGGTCGCCATTACTATTACTATTTACATCCTGGAACAGCTATCAGGAAAAAGAAAGGGGTGCCGAGGGAAGAAAGCCATGAGAAGAAGGGTTCTAAAGGTAGACAAGCTATGGCATTGGGACAGTTTTGGGTTGGGTTTTTTTTGTTTTTCTTGTTTCTTTTGACAGGGGCTGCTGGGGGATGGAGATACACCAAAGCTGGCATCTCTTAGATACTAATTTATATTCAGGGCAACTGGTTGTGCTGGAGAGTGATTCTTCCTGACATGATATCCATCTTGTGTTCCACACTGCATGAGGGAATCTGGCTGTCACTACCAATTCATTGTCCTTTTTTTTTTTAAAGCCCTTATTAACAGTGTTCCATAATGAGTATAGATGAAAATTACATTAGGAGAGAATCTGCCACAAAAGGAAGCCTTATTCCCATTGCGACTTTAGCCTAGATGTAGCAGGATGTTAAAATCAGAGTGGTGCATTATTCTATCAGCCCGATGATTTTTGCAAATAAGTACCCTATAAGCAGAATTAAGTATCAAATTGGGTGGAGGTCAATGGTAATCCAAATGGCTCCGAGAGCTCCGACTTCCGTATTATCTGAGCAAGATATAATATTTGCCAAATGGCATGTTCTATTAACCAGCAGCTAGCTGACGCGCAAGTAGAGCATAATGAACTGGTTAATAGCAGGACTGATTAGTCTTGAAATTAGCAGCTAATTAATGTGTAATTATGGTTTGCAAATGGCTCTTCATAAATAGCTACCTTCCGTTTTTTTAATGGCTTTATTGTGACCGTAGTAAAAATATATATATTAAAAGGACAGACGTATTTGGTGTTTTAGAGCTTCTGATCAAAAGCTGTTTCTTTCGCAGATATCAACAGGTCCTCTTTCTACCATCGGGCATTGTGTGCGTTGGGACCTGTGGGGCTCAAAACAAAAACCTTAGAGGATGAAGCCAATACTGTGGGGGACCTGGCCTTTATGTCCAAAACAGGGGCATCAGTGCTGGGAAACAGCATGAGCCCTCTGGCATGGCAGCTGTATTTATATTTATACCAGGAACAGCTTTGGATCCAGCACAGTGTTTCTGCGGATGGAGGAATTTCTGTCTGCAAAGCCTGACTTTCTTGGCTCCGCTCAGCCTGCTGCCGCTCAAATAGGGTTGCCAACTCATGGCTGCAAAACTCCTGGGAATTTCGGGGGTGGAGCTTGGGGAGGGAGGGGTTTGGGGAGAGAAGGGAGCTCAGTGGGGTATAATGTCGTGGCGTCCATCCTCCAAAGCAGCTGTTGTCTCCAGGAGAAATGATCTCTGTAGTCTGGAGACCAGCTGTAATTCTAGGAGATCTCCGTGCCTCACCTAGTTTGTCAACAGCCTTAGCCAAATGTTGGTCAGTGGGAAGGGGGCCATTTGGGGAGAGGGGTCAATCTGCAGCAGGAGATACGAAAAAATCATGCTGGATGGGTGGAAATCTTTCTTCCCATGGAAATGCTGGGCTGGATCCAAGTCATTCAGTGGTTCCACACGGTGGCCGTTCTCCACCAACAAGTCATTGCTGTTCCAGCGCTAGCTGCAATTAAAATTAGTTAGATCCAAGTCTATTAGCAGAGACCAACAAGAGTTTCAGGGGATAAACTTTCAAGGGTCAAAGCTCCCTTTGTCAATCTTGAAGCAGCGGCTGGACAAACACTTGTCAGGGATGCTCTAGGCTGATCCTGCACTGAGCAGGGAGTTGGACTAGGTGGCATGTCTGGCCCCTTCTGACTCTATGATTCTGTGAATAGAGACCTCTGAGATAAAATGATTCAGAGATCTCCATTCCTATTCTTGTCCGACAAAGGGAACTTTGACTTTCGAAAGCTTGTAACCTGAAACTCTTGTTGGCCTCTAAGGAGCTACTGGAGATTTGGGGGTGGAGCCTGCGGAGGAGTCCCTCCAAAGTATCTATTTTCTCCAGGGGAACTGATCTCTGTAATCTGAAGATCCCCAAGTCCCACCTGGAGGCTGGCATCCCTAGTTACTACTAGAGTTGCCAACTCTGGGTTGGAAAATTCCAGGAGATTTTGGAGGTTAGAGCCTTGGGAGGACTGAGTTTTGGCAGGGGAGGGACCTCAGTGGTGTCGTAGAGTCCTCCCTCCAAAGCAGCCATTTCCCCCCAGGAAAACAGCTCTTTGTAGCCCAGGGGTGGCCAGACTTGCTTAATTTAAGAGCCCCATAGAATAAACGTCAGATGTTTGAGAGCCACAGGACACGAACAAATATTACACACGTGTTTTCACTGAAAAAACATATGCAAATTTGCTTTTTATTAACATTAAATGAGACTGCCAAAAATAAAAACAAAAGGGGTACAAACAGATTTTGATAATAATATTTATTTATCCAATGATACTTGTTGGCTGGGGAAGAGGGGCTTTGCGAATGCATCTAAAGTTAAAGCTGCTTTCTTTCTCTCTTCCCCCCCACTTCAAGCCTACCCAGGGAGGGGGACACTGGCTGGGGAAGGGAAGAGCGATCGGGGAGGCACACCTCCCCTTTGCTTCCCCAGCCGCCCTGCTGGGAGCCGCACAATATGTGTGAAAGAGCCACATGTGGCTCCCGAGCCACAGTTTGGCCACCCCTTTTGTAGCCTGTCGAGTGGTCATAATTCTGGGAGATTTCCAGGTTCCCCCTGGAAGTGAGCAACCCTGTTTCCTGTCCAGTCACCTAGAGATCAGGAGGACCACCTTGTTTGTATAGTTAACACGCAGAGGGACGGGATCTCTTGCCGACACAAAATCAAGCCATTTATCCATATTCCTTTTTCCTATTTTTTTTTTTTTTAAATCTAAAAGGTCTTTTCGTTTTCAACTGTCCTTGCTCTGGTGTGAATAATTCAAAGAGGAACCTCGTTTTGCCGCTTTTGATTACCGGAGTCAAAGGGCTGTACAGTCCGTGAAATAATGGAAGAAACAAATGTTGGACCTGGGGGTGGGGAGGGAGAGTGCTGCTCTTGTTATCTAGTACAGTATGTACTTGCAGTTGCTGTTCTGAAGGTAGAAAAATGTCATTTGGAAAGGGGGGCGCGCACTGTCTTTGGTGAACCATGGGGGAGAAATACCATCTGACAGGAATTGTCAACTTCTGCCGCATGAGATAATTAAGCAGGCACTGAGACAGTCAGTTAACGGTTGCACTTTGAATCATTATTGAGAGGGGGGAAATGTAAAGATCAAGGGTTAAGGATGCTTTAAATAAAATGCTTTAAATAAAAGGAGGAAAGAGTCCAGTGACTAAAGCAAACAGCCAGCTTTGTAACAGCTACCGATGTAGACTTGCGTTTCGTCTGTATTTCCTACAGCCCTCAAAACAGGCCCATAAATGGCAGAGCCAGTTTCTGGATTTTTGAAGTTCACCACTGTGACAGAGACCCAGTTGTGCACTTTACCCGTTCTAACAAATTGTCCGCACATCTTTTTTTCAAAACTACAGGAATCAGTCCACATCTGTGTACTGTAACAGGAGACACGGTGCTGTTCATTGGTGTGTCCCTGGATGCCGTTTGCAGAGAAAGCTTTCCTGGAAAGAGCTGATAGCATCAAGGCGATGGTGGCTAGTTGGGCAAAAAAGTGCTGGCAAATGGTGTGGGTGATTCAGAGGTCATTAGGTCTGATGGCCTTGACCACTGCAGTAATTTGGCTCGCAAGGCTACATCTGTGTGTCTTGCAGATCTGGTTAGACACCCCTCCCGAAGCGTTGTTTTTCTATACCCAGGAAAGTATTGAGATCTCTGCTCCGGTAGGCTTGAGTATGCTAATTTAAAACCAGGGAGGAGTGTGAGGCACTCCAAAGGGATCTGTTGAGGATGGGTGAGTGGGCGTCAACGTGGCAAATGGGGTTCAGTGTGGCCAAGTGCAAAGTGATGCACATTGGAGCCAAATATCCTAAATATAAATACACATTGATGGGGTCTGAACTGGCAGAGACGGACCAAGAGAGAGATCTTGGAGTCGTAGTGGATAACTCGCTGAAAATGTCTAGACAGTGTGTAGCTGCAATAAAGAAGGCCAGCGCTATGCTGGGGATTATTAGGAAGGGAATTGATAACAAATCAGCCAGTATCATCATGCCCCTGTATAAATCATTGGTGCAACCTCATTTGGAATACTGTGTACAGTTCTGGTCACCACATCTCAAAAAGGATATTATAGCATTGGAAAAAGTGCAGAGAAGGGCAACTAGAATGATAAAAGGGTTGGAACACCTTCCCTATGAAGAAAGGTTAAAATGCTTGGGGCTCTTTAGCTTGGAGAAACGACGGCTGAGAGGTGACATGATCGAGGTTTATAAGATTATGAATGGGATTGAGCAGGTTGAGAAAGAAGTACTTTTCTCCCTTTCTCACAATACAAGAACTCGTGGGCACTCTATGAAATTGCTGAGCAGTCGGGTTAGAACAGATAAAAGGAAATACTTCTTCACCCAAAGAGTGATTAACATATGGAATTCACTGCCACAGGAGGTCATGGCAGCTGCAAGCATGGACAGTTTCAAGAGGGAATTAGATAAACATATGGAGCAGAAGTCCATCAGTGGCTATTAGCCACAGGGTATAGATGGGAACTCTCAGTCTGGGGCAGGTGATGCACTCTATTCTTGGTGCTGTAGGGGGCAGCAGTGGGAGGGCTTCTGGTGCCCTGGCCCCACTGCTGGACCTCCTGATGGCACCTGGTATATTTTGGCCGCTGTGTGACAGAGTGTTGGACTAGATGGGCCATTGGCCTGATTCAACATTGGCTTCTCTTATGTTCTTATGTTCTTATTCTCAGGGATTCAATTTGGATCTTGGGTGCTTCATTAGTGGGAGGGGTGTGCATTACCAGGGCTTCTCGGTTTAGGGTAGGTGGTCACCAACTTGACTTACCTCTCACATTAACGTTTTAGACCTTCATGCAGTGAGACTAGCCCTTACCTCCTTCACAGATATTTTAAGGAACAAAAGGGTGCTGATCCAAATAAACAACACTGCAACTGTCTTCCTCTTCAACAAGCCGGGAGGCACAGGCTCCAAGAAACTCCGCCTAGAAGCAATTGCGACTTGGGAGATTGCAATGGACTTAGGAACCATACCCAGAGCCCTTCACATAGCAGGATCAGTAAATATGGAGGCAGACACCCTGAGCAGAATTTATCTAACCAGTTACGAGTGGTCCATTAAGGAAAAATATATCAAGAGGATTTTCAAGGTGTGGGGGTATCCTCACATGGATCTATTTGCCTCACTCGAATCCAGGAAGGCCCCAGAGTTTTGCTCTCTGGCACGGAGTGGCCCCAGTTCCATTGGGGATGTGTTCCAGATCACATGGTCAGGAAACTTTTTTACTCACTTCCCCCTATTGGGCAGTGTGATAGGAAAGATCATAAGGAACTAGATGGACTGCATGCTATTGGCCCCATTCTGGCCCTGCCAGATTTGGTTCACGGAACACCTGGCAAATGGGGGGTTACATTCAATTACCTCCAGCCCCAGATCGATTAAAACAGGGCCCGTTGCTGCATCACAATACAGCTCGCTTACACCTGACAGTTTGAAGTATCTGACTGTAGATCCCTCTTTCTCCAGTGAAGTAAAAGAGGTGCTACTACAAGCCCATACACCACCTACTAGAGACTCATATAATAGGAAGTGGTCTTGTTTTGAGTTGTGGGTGTCCACTCGAAGGGGATGTCCGTTTATCTGTTCACTGTCATCGATTTTAGAATGTTTGCTTTCTCTGGCTCAAGCTGGTCTGGCGGTATCATTGATTAAGACCCACATGGCCAGTATTGCAGCTTGTCACAAGGGGGTCCAGGGGACCACCGTATTTGCCCATAAACTAGCTCAACAATTTTTAAAAGGACTGGTCAACTTGTTTCCTCCCACACCCCAAATACTTTCAAAGTGGTCGCTGCCCTTAGTGTTGGCCAAGCTTATGGACCTTCCCTTTGAGCTGATGCCCCCTCCTTCATTAGTGTTTCTCACTAGGAAAGTAACTTTTTTAGTAGCTATGACCTCGGCTAGAAGGGTGAGTGAATTAGCAGCACTCAGAATCGACCCTCCTTTCCTCAAGGTTTTTAATGAATTGGTAGTGTTGCATCTGAGCTTGGGGTTTTTTTTTGCCTAAGGTAGTCTCCAGATTTCATCTTGTCCAGGATGTAGTTTTACCAGTTTTCTTTCGAACTCCAAGTTCAGAGGCGGAAAAGGCGCAACATACCCTAGATGTTAGGAAGGCTCCTCTTTATTATTTGGAAAGAACCAACGAGTTTCAGAAAGATAAAACATTTTTTATTTGTCATCGGGGTCACAAGAATGATAGGGCTGCTTCTTCCCAGTCCGTATCCAGATGGGTGGTGGCTGCCATATGGTCCTGTTATGCAGCGGCTGGAGAGCCATGTCCCCTGGAGGTGAAAGCTTATTCTGCCCGAATGCGGGGATCATCAGCTGCTTTTCGTGAGAATGTTCCTCTCCTGGACATTTGTAGAGCAGCAGCCTGGGCATTGGAACAGACATTTGTAAAACACGATGCTCTAGACCTGCAAGCAAGAAGAGAAGCAGATGCTGGCAAGGCTGTGCTGCAGGCATTCTTCCCATGAGAGACTCACCCCACCACCTATGGTGAGTAGCTCACTAGTGGTCCCAGTGTAGGGCTGCACAAGACAGAAGATGAAAACATGGTTGCACTTACCTGTAACTGTTGTTTGTTGGCATCTTCTGTGCAGACACATATTCCTGCCCTCCTGCCCCACCGTGAGCTCTCACAAAAAAAAAGGAGTGCAGGGAAAGTACAGACTGGCTCGAGGTCTCACAGCGGCTTGACAGGAACTGAGGGAAGGGGGCACCTGCTCTTTGGATACATCACGTCTTAGGTTGGGGCAGGGTGCCCCTTCTTCAGAGCTTTTTAGCTAGAAAAGAAAATGTCCACAGGCTTCTCTGCGCAGAAGACATCAATGAACAACAGTTACAGGTAAGTGCAAACATGTTTTCATGTGTTCTTCCGAAACAAGGTTTAGGCCATTAGCCTGCGGCACTTTCATAAGGTCCCTCTGGAGCAATCCAACCTTACAGATTGCAAGGATATTTTATTATTTATGCATTTATTTACAACATTTATATGCAGTCTCTGCAGAGACCTGCTTGAGGCAACTTCTAGCTAAGATAATACAAAACCATTAACACACAACCGTAAAAAACAAGGCCATTAAAGTACAGCTATGTGAGCCAGCAAGGTAGGGAAATATCTCAGTGAGTTTCTGCCAGCATATACCACTGGGCTGGACGGGCCATTGTATATTACAGTCATCTCTCCTGAAGAACCTGCAGGTGTTCTGGTTAGAAGTGTGTGAAAACCTCACTGAGAAATTTTGCCTTTTACTTCCCACAGAATCCCCTCAGGCATTTCTATTGGTGGGTACATTTCCATGGGTTCAGTTTGTATTTCCCCACTCACTTAAAAAGGCAATAGTAGAAAAGAGCGAGAGTCCAGGGATCTGAAGAAGTGAGCAGTGACTCACGAAAGCTCCTACCCCTGCCACAAACTTTGTTAGTCTCTAAGGTACTACTGGACTCTTGCTCTTTTCTGCGGTCACAGACAGATTAAGAGTCCATTCAGACCGGTCTATAGATCTGCACGAGACACGAGTGCCTCATGGATTTAAATGTAATGTCCAGACATCCACATCTTGACGACATTTGAATAGGTATGCCATCAAGATGACAGCTGGTCAGGTTCTCTGATGAAGATAATCGAAGTTGACAGATGTATGGTCACGTGATGTGTCATATGACAACTAGGTTGCATCAGCCTTGCATGGAGTGCATAGAGTCACTGTGACTCAGCAAGTATATCCTGATTGGCTAGCTGCTGTATATATTCTGTACTGTCCTGGAAATTTGTGTGCCTTCATGGTTACTGGTGCCTGGCGTAGCACTCTGTTGGACTGACAGCCTGTTTGGAGTGACTACTTGGACTGTGTAAATATTGTACAATAAATCTGTAAATAGTTTTCACCAGCGCAGTGTCTTCTGCTTTATTATGCGCACTCTGTCACAAATGGGAAATGTCTGTCTTCCACGAACATCCCGTTCTGCCGCACTTCAGAGCCGTACTAAAAAGGTAGTACTTTAAAACTGGAGTTTTCGGTTCCCGATGGGCCATTCACAGACTTCCCCCCGTCTGATCGTTCCAGCACACTGTTAAAAAATGGCGCCCATTCCAGATGGTCTGACGTCAGACCATCCCGATTGGGTGCCATTTAAAAAAAAAAATCTTGATTCTGCACATGCGTGGATAAACAAGGCTGCTATATCACGCCTATATGCATGCGCAAAAAGTCTTTTAAAAAAAAGCCACCTTCAGTGGATGCCGCTTAGACACTCCACAGCGGAAGCAGCATGCGGCAAGGCGATTCCCCGGGTGATGTCTGGTCATGCGAGGACGGATTAAAAAGATCAGGATCAAATGTGAGCCAGCATAATGGCAGGATTAGCTGCCCATCTGAACACACCCTAACACAGCTACGTCTTGGAAAAAAGCAACAGATTGTCTGTTTCTTTGTGAGATTATTCATTTCTTTCAGGATTGACCACTCAAGAATACTTGTAGTTTGTGAATGTTCCCATCAGCCTTTGTTGGCCACAAAAACTCTCCCCTCCACCTCAAATGCTGCCTGCTGAACAGAAAGAGGTGTGAGTAGAATAATGAATCTGAATTGAGTTCTGAAATTTAGGTACCTGAATATGATCAGGACTGACCACTCAAGAATACTTGTGGTTTCTGAATGTTCCCGTAAGCCTTTGTTCGCCACAAAAAACCCTCCCCTCCACCTCAAATGCTGCCTGCTGAACAGAAAGAAGCTTGAGTAGAATAATGGATGGAAAAGGTGGGCCTGAAATCATTTTATTTTTCACTCATACTCATTGGAGCATAAGGGGAGACCTGGTGGAGGGCAGGGGCATGGGTGGATGTGTCGGTGAAGGCCTTTTGATAAATTTTGATTAATTTAATTTTTAGATTAATTTTTTTTTTCCTTGCTAGTCTGAGCAGGAGTTGTGGGAATCAGGACCCCGGGGGGCAGGAGATTCCTCATCCCCAGCAGAGGTCTGGCAATAGGGCTGCCAGCACCAGGCTAGGAAATACTGGGAGATTTGGGGAGGTGGAGCCTAAGGAGGGTGGGGTTTGGGGGGTACGCCAATGGGGTGTAATGCAGCGATCCCTCTAACCTGAGTTAGTGGGAGCTAGCTCACAGTTTTTTAGCCTCTGGCTCACACCTTTTTTGTCTTAGCTCAGAAAGGATGGCTCCAGAGCAAACCAATTTATGCAGCAGCCAAGTCGCTCACTCACAACTTTAATACCAGTAGCTCACAAAGTAGAATTTTTGCTCACAGGACTCCATGGCTTAGAGGGAGCATTGGTGTAATACTATAGAGTCCAGGGCTATTTTTGGGCAGGAATGCACAGGAAGGAGTTCCGGCTGGCTCCTGAGTTGGCCACACCCAGCAGGAATTCATTAGCATAATAGGCCACACCCAGCAGCAGAAACTCATTAGGGTTGGCTACATTAGGGGTGTGTGGCCTAACATGCAAAGGAGTTCCTGCTACAAAAAAAGCCCTGGGTTTTGATAACAAACAAGGTAAACAGAATAAGAAGCAAAAGGTGGGTGTGGCTGGATGACCGCACATCTGGTAGCATGGGGGTGTGGCCTAATATGATAATGAGCTGTGATGTCAGGGTGTGGCCTACTATGCTAATGAGTTCCTGCTGTTGGGTGTGGCCTATTATGCTAATGAGTTCCTGCTGGGCTTTTTCTACAAAAAAAAGCCCTGATAGTGTCCACCTGCCAAAGTGACCTCTGTTGCCTGGAGATCAGTTGTAATCCCAGGAGATCTCCAGCCACCACCTGGAGGCTGGCAACCTTATTTGTCCACCGCAGACATTAGCACAGTCCCTTTTATTGCTATGGCACCTAGTGACCTGCATAAGATCATGCTTGTTAGAATCCGGTTCTTAAAGCACAGACAACCAGTTTATGTTACAAGCTGGGCACAGAAAATCAGAGCAACTGTATTTAGGTTAAAACCCTCACTGGATCCATGCCATTATAACAGGCCTAGATTATACAGTTCTTTGGGGAGGAGGGAATGCCTTTGCCCAGGTCTGCTCATTGATAGAGATTTATCTTTTTCAATGGTGAAGCCATGGATTAATTGAGGCGCTTTGTGCAAATGTCAGTTACTGGCTTCTTGATGGATCAGGCTGTGTACTTTTTTTGTGTTGGAAGAGAGTTAAGATATTGCTTATCATCTGTCTTGTGTATCTTTCCCCTGGAAAAAAAAAATGTAAGAGGCAGATATTGCAAAAAGAAAAAAAAAAATGAAAAAAGGGGGGGGAAGCAAGCCATGTTTTCTGGCACCAAGGGGGCTTGACAAGATGGGAATGAATACACAGTATATTTACGGCCTCCCTTTCAGTTCCAACGTGCTGTCACTTTCCTCCTAAATAAAGATCAGTTCATTTGCAATACACACCAGCTCCCCACTGTTATTTCTTGAACAATTAAACTCGAAGAAAAGCTAACTGAAAACGTCAACTCAAACATGGATCACATTACATGAAAGGTGGGGGGTGGGGGGGAGGAAGAATCTAAAATATAAAACAAGCCGTGTTTGAAAAAGCAGGCACACAATCACACACCATATTTCACTCCCTGGTGACAGTTTTTGATGAAATTTCTGCCCATAAGGCACCTTTATAGAAAAACAATAGCTCTATGGTTGGGTGGAAATGTTTGCTGCTAAGTCTCTTCCTGCAGCAGTCAGACACAAATCTATGAGAATAAATGTCATTTTATAGCAGCATTGGGGTCTCATAAGCCCAACCAGCTTCATACAAGTCTTAGCCATGATTTATGCATGTGGCGAGTTCACACATGCATGTCCATCCCTTGAGGATTGGCAGGTCTGAAGGAGTCAGCATATAGATCATCAGATATGGCAGACTGAACCTTCCGATCATTTTACATAACCTCAGCAATAGTGTTTTAATTCAACACACTCATCCCAGAGGTATCAAGAGCAGAGCAAGCAATCATATATGGACAAACCAAGATATAAGAACAACAGATCTGGATACAGTTGCAGCAGGATCATGTAACCTTCCTTTTAAGATGCTATTTACACAAAAAAGAGAATAACATTGTTTGTTTCAGAAACTATTTTCTTGGCATACAAAGCAATCGTGTTTGTCAACTTAATGAATTTCTTGAGTTTTCTCTAGTGCAGGGTTCCCCAGCATGGTACCCATGGGCACTGTGGTGCCCACTGACACCTTTCTTGGTGCCAACCAAGTGTTTTTAAATAGTGGGTGTGTTACCCAAATAGGCAGTCTCCTATTTATTTGGGGGAGAATAGGTTTAAAGGAGACAAAGCGATGGGGGCAACTGGGATTTTTCACCAAGGTTTACGGGGATTTTTCCTCTTAAGAGAGCTATCGAAAATAAACCAGTCAGATGTTCAATTAGAATGGGTTTTATTGAAATAAGAATAAAAGGGCAAAACACACACATACAAAGACATGGAAAACACACAAGCTAGCTAAAAGGAAATCAGGGAGGAGAGGGGAGAGAGCAATTTCAGGGAAGGCTATAGTTACCAGTCTAGATGAAAGAGGTCCATGGAAGCCGCAGCAAAACAACCAGCATTTCATGGAGAAGAAGAGAAGGCCCTTATACAAGTGAGGGTGTTCAGAGGATCCATGGACATATACACATACTACTATGGAGCAGGATGCCATACTTTATAGGGCAAAACCGTCCCTGGGGCAAGCTGACATATTGGCCCCCAAAACAATAACTTTATGGTTTGGTCCAGAGATGGACAATGATTTGGGAGAAGCTTGATGGATTTTCCTAAGGTGAACTATAGGTGTGGATGGTGCTTGATGACCCTGTAAATACCAGATGGGAAAAGCTACCAGGTTGAGTGAATAGTGTTAGGGTAGATGGGTGAGGGGAAGTGAGGTTGGGTGTTGTCGAGATTAATCCTAAGTAAGGCAGTAGGTTCTTGGGAGACCCATTGTCCTAATCATGCATCTCTCTAGGGTAGGGAGGAGATCATTAGCTGATCAACCCCTCTGACTCACACTTCTATACTGCAAGTCCAGGCTTGTTTTCGGGCTGGCATTCATTTTGTGTCATTTTGGGCCTGGCAGTGTATTGCATTTATAATATTTGAGATGATATTGTATGAAGGGTATTTTTGGTTCTCTAGCTATAAACTGCCCCTCAGTGAGAGGAGGGTTAGGGAAAAGCTACCTTCAAGTCACTGCCCTCTTTAATTATCACCCCCAGAATCGTGTATGTGCTCTATAGCCTGGCCTAGACCTGGGACCCAGATGCAGCTGGAACAAGCAAAATGGACGCTGGTCAGAGACAAGCCCAGGAAACTATTTTGGGAAGGTGACTCTGGGTCTTGGACTTGCTGATAGATCTCTCCACATCCTTAACAGAGATACTTAGTCTCATCAATGGGCTTCTCAGGAACCAATATCCTTCCATAGCACAACCTCATCACACATGGTCACCCTTCCCCCACCTACTTACCCTAATGAATAGGCTATTTATCTGGCTCGATAGCCTCTCCCATCTTGTATTCAAGGTACAGCAGGGGAACACTTACACCTTTAGTTTACATTTTGCAATCTCATCAGGAAGACATTAACACTTCAAGTTTACTCTGGATAATCTCATTCAGCACAATTGACAGCACTTATCCTGGGCTGTCATGAGTTTCCCCAGATCAACCTTGGGAAACCTTGGACAGCTGTTCAAGGTATTTTTTTTGGGGGGGAACACATCATCCATATCCCCTAGGCAGCATTTTGCCCTATAACTGTAGCACGCAGCTTCCAGTCTCTCTCCCTCTCTCTCTCTGTTCTGGGTGCCCACTGCATCCCCAACTCCATTTGGGTTCCTTTCCATCTCTGTGAAATGCTGGTTCATTTCATAGTCTTCTCCACAGACTCTACTACTATCCTGGACTGGTAATTATAATTTCCCTGAAAGACTTCCTTCTATTCCCGCTCCTTTGTTTCCATTAGCTAGTGTGTATGTTATCTGTCAGTGTACATTTGCTTGTGTGCGTGTGCTCCTTGTTCCATAAAAACCCATTCCTTTCAGCCCAAACTGGTTTCTTTCTTTTCTTTTTTTTTTGAGATGCCCATAAGGGCAAACTTTTATTTATTTTTTAAGACAACACTACAACAAAATATATCCACAAACCATTACACACAAAACCACAAACACACTACAAACAACCTACTGTTCTAAAACACAGAAAACATATATGGGGGGTATACACCGAAAGGTTTTTTATAATATCATCCTTAAGCCAGTGTCTATTAATCACTCAGCTCACTTTCATGCAAGTATCCTTTTCCATCACACTATCAATTTACCTTTAAATTTCTCCATCCACTATATCGTTATTTTCAATTTACCACTTTAAACACCTCCTATTCGCTTAACTTATACCATTCATAGAAACGTGACCACGTATTCTGAAAGGTGACATCTATTTGTCTTTTTAAAGTTAATGTCAGTTTATCCATCTCGGCCGCCTCCAAAATCTTAGCAATATATTCTTCTTTCATTGGTGTTTGGGAAGTCCTCCAGTATTGCACATACAAAATCCTAGCCACTGTAGTTAAATATATTATTAGATATCAATCTTCTCAGTTTGTCTCCTTCGGTAATATGCCTAATAACAATAACTCCGGTTTAGAAGGAATTGCTTTACCCATGATTTTCTGAATCATCCCATGTACCCATATCCAGTATTTTTTGCTAATATTGCAACTACACAACATATAAACTAGTTTATTTCTGAGAGGTTCTCTAAGGCAAAAATCCCCATAAATGCTGGTGGAGATTTCGCTAGTTACCCTCCTCTTGCAAAGCTTTGTCCCCTTTGCTAATTCCCCCAGTCGAAAGGAGACAGCCCATTTAAGTAACAATGCCACAGGTCATTATGCAGTCAATGGAAACAGGGAAAATTTCAGACAAGGCAAATTTCTGAAGTATGCCCTCATTCACGTGGGCTCTCCTTTTAAGCATTTCTCATTGAGTATCAGTTCTCATGTGCATTCATTCATTCAATAATAATAATAATAATAATGAAGTAACTATTGAGAGGGAAAGTTTCCAGGAAAGCCCAGAGGTACCCTTGTTGTTAAGAAGCAATAATTTGATGGGAGGAACCCTCCTTAATGTCCAAGACTGCCAAGTCCATCTTGGGAAATATCTGGATATATAGGTATGGAACCTAGGGAAGGTGGGGTTTGGAGAGGGAAGGAACCACTATGGGATATAATGCTGCAGAGTCCACCCTCCAAAGCAGCTGTTTTCTCCAGGGGAACTGATTTCTGTCATCTGGAAATCAATGATAATTCTGGGAGATCTCCTGGCCCCACCTGGAGTTGGGCAACCATACCAATGCCAAGTGGTATGGTAAAAATCAACCTCAGCAGATCTTGGAAGCTAAACAGGATCAGTACTTAGATAAAAGACCACCAAGGAAGAATCTGTGGAGGAAAGCAATGGAAAACCACCTTCTCACTTGCCTTGATAGTCCCTTGCTGGGATCATGTAAGTTGGTCGTGACTTGACAGTGTGTACATAAATTTATTTATTTATTTATTTATTTTAAAAAAAAAACCATCCGAGGCAGGCTCAGGGCAGCTTACGCAAAAGTAAATACATACATAAGATTCAAATTACCATAAAAACATCTCAAAACAGTTCATTATAAAACAGTACAGTATCATAAAGTGCTAGCAATGTTGATTTAATTTCATGGCGGCGGTGGTGTACCATATGAGTGCATTCAATAGATTATCTAGATGTTCAGCTCACTGATCTTTCCCAAATATGATCAGCAGGCACAGGCTGTCAATAGGAAGCCAAGGGCCAGGGTGTTGTTGGTAATGCCAGGTATTGTTGGTAATGGTGGTCATCAAGATAGGCCTTGGCCCAGGCATCTGATCCTGCAAGATTATAGATATGGATATAAGGGACAGGAGCCTTTTCATAAGTGGTGCCTTGGTTTTGGAATTCCCACCCTAGAAAAGTTTGCCAGGCACAGCATTTGCAAGAAAACAAAAAGACTTGGCATAGGGGGGAGAGAAACATGGCTGGTAGGCAACCCTCGGTACGCTATGACTAGAATCCCTCCGAATGGAAAGCCCTTCTGTCAGCAAAAAAGAACTTTCTCATCTTCCCTGTCCCTGGAATGCTGTCCTGAGAGTTAGGGGACCAAGAAACATCATGAAGAGCAATCTGGAGGGTTCTGTAGTGGTAGGGGGGACACAGTGAAAATATCCCCCTTCCATTAGCAGAAAATAGCTTGACTGTTCATAAGCATTAGGGTAATAATGAAGGTGCCACTGGACTCCTTTTCCCATAAACATTAAGA
Organism: Gekko gecko; assembly: GCA_029375565.1. Lineage (NCBI taxonomy): Eukaryota > Metazoa > Chordata > Lepidosauria > Squamata > Gekkonidae > Gekko > Gekko gecko. The sequence continues at coordinate 131,093,706 of JAPDNY010000008.1, read as the reverse complement.
GTCCTATTACATTAAGTCTTATTAAGTAAGTAATTGCTTGCTAACTATGGTTCCTAGTTTTTGATTTCTAATTAATAGTTCCAATTACGTTATTTCTAGCATTCCACTAATGTAGAGCTTCCAGCCAGCCAGTTTTATGGGTCCAGCCGTAAAACTATATTATGTGACTGTTCTGAATCTGAAAACCCAGTAAATCCAGATTCTTCGAGACACCGCCAACATCTTGCCAGGTGCTTCTTTGCTTTCCTATACAGACTTTACCAGGACCCCGAGAACTTCTGTCCAGACTCTTTCCCCTTTCCCTCAGCATTGTGTCTTTGTTCCACATCTGACCTGCAAGACTCCTTAGCTCCTCTTCAGAGGCACTAAAGTCTGCCTTGGCCCTGGGAGAAGGAATGGGAAATTAACAAGTACCACACCCAGATGTTAGGGGGGGGAGTTACCCATGACTTCCATGCGAAGTATTTTCTTTGGCTGACTTAACTTGTCTGTTTTCAGAAATAACAAAGAAAGAAATTCCTGATGGCACCAAATTATTCCCCTCCATTCACAATTCTTCTCTAGCAAAATGCTTATATGTATTCATCTTTCTTTAGAGATGAGTTATATCTCCCCACCTTTGGGGGCTCTCTCAGTGCCGTGCATGCAGGGAATAATAGCATCATAACTGTTGTGAGCAGAGGAGCAGGAGAGGCCAGTTGTTTTATCCTCTCCAGGAGGCGTCCAGCCTCTTGACTGCCTTTCACAATAGCCGCCAGACTGCTGAAGCCGTGCGGCATAGATTGGGAGCTACAATCTCTTGCAGTTTTTGAATTTGCACCTTTGCAAATTCCTTTCTTCATCAACTTGTCCGACAAGGGACCTCAGTGTGTAACAAAGGATTCTGGGGTATATTGTAGAAGTATGTGCTGGCTTCATGCTGAGGGCCGGGAGACATCTGGGTACCTCATATGAACTGAGAATGCACCCTAGACTTGCCTGCACCTGCCCAAGGAAGTGGAAAGATACGCAGTGGCAGGCACTGTTCGGGGTCTTCTCCCTGCAAAGCTCTGGTTCCCTGGGGCGCCGTCTGCAAACTGCTGCCTTAAGCATAAGAAGGATCCGCAGGAGGGATTAGCAGAACAATAGCTTTTGTATAAACAGGATCATAATTATCTAAATATTGACTTGGTTTTCTAGTGACACCACAGTACAGTCATTATATTGTCATTGCTGTCTTGTCCCCCGCCTCCCCCACCCGTCCCCCTTTCTCCCCTTCCCCTTACTTCCCTTTCTAAAAAAAAATAAATGCCTGGTTGTTTGGGGTTGCCAGGCAACCCTGTAATACAGATTAGAATCTCATGAGACATCAGGGTTTGGTTTTTTTAAAGTACTGATGTTTGTATAGTAGGGTGACTCTCCAAAACGGCCCTGCCCAGTTGGGCTTGAAGGTCTCCTGTAATTACACCTAATCTCCAGACCACAGATGTCACTTCCCCTGGAGAAAATGGCTGCTTTGGAGAGGGAACCCTATGGCGCTGTCCTCCGCTGTGGTCCCTCCCCTCCTCAAACTCTGCCCTCTGTTGGCTTCTCTCCCCATGTCTCCAGGAATCCCCCAACCTGGAGCTGGCAATCCTTCACATCAGAAACATGTTGCTTCTCAATTTTGGTGGGCCTTAACCATCCCAGTTTTATTTTGGGGGGATTTTTCTGCAAGCCTGCTCCCTTCTCCCCCTCCCTGAGGTCTGTAGAAACATCTGCTCCTTTCTGCACCTGGCTCCACTGTGCAGACTTAAGAATGGGTCTCGGGCAACTTCTCAGGTGTGAAGAAAAAGATGACTGAAAATGAAACCAAAAGTGAGGGGAAATAGTCTGATGAGGACTTAATAGGCTCCAGGAGCAGAGAATGTTGAGGACAGCTGATGCCTTGTCCACACATGCTGGAGAATGAGGTGGCAAGGAGGTGACAGAGCCCCAAACTGGGCCGCATCACTTGAGACTCCAGGTGTAGGATTCCAGCTTTGACGGTTCCTTCGCATCAGAAATTCACGCCATAGAAAGGTAATACAGCATAGAAATCAATTCAGCCTGCTCCAATCGTCCCTCACAGCCTAGAGAATTACAGGTGTGGGCAGCAGAGTGGAATGTCCAAATTGTCTCCATTCTGTCATTCCCGGTGGGCTCCCAGATAGTATGTCCTAATTATTCATTGGCTGGCTCCTGTCCAGATGATGGAAGCAGAAATCCAGGCCACCTACAGACATGGCAGGGGCCTTTATATACCTAAGGGATTCCTTGGGAATACACAAAACAAAACACCTTGAGTGTGTAAATTAAGCAAGGGGTGGGGGAGTTGGTTTGATGAGCACTATATATGATCCAGAAGCTACAGGTTTGCCAGCTCTGGATTGGGAAACACCAGGAGATTTGGGGGGCGGAACCTGAGGGTTTGGGACATATTGTCATAGAGTCCAACTTCCAAAGCAGTCATTTTCTCCAGCTGAACTGATCTCTATCACCTGGAGATCAGTTGTAATAGCAGTTGATCTCCAAACACCACCTGGAGGTTGGCAACTCTGCACATTCTGCATATGTGTGGATGTACATCTGTTTGTTAGAAAGAGCCAACGCTCATCCACTTTATAAATGAAACTGGGAGCCAGCACCCAAATAAATGTGGAGCTGATATCACACATCGAGCAGTCCATGCATTGAACATAACTTGAAAATTACTCAGCAGACTTATAAAGGAAAAAAAATGAAGTATACATTGTGACAGATTGCATGCGTGTTCACTGTAACTTGAGAACAGGGCTTTGTTTGGGGGGGGAATGTTGGGAATACTGATAAGGTTGCCAGTCTCCAGGTGGAAGCTGGAGATCTCATAGAATTACAGCTGGTCTCTCCAGGTAAAAGAGATCAGTTCCCTCAGGAGAAAATGGCTGCTTTGGATGGTGGACTCTGAGGTTATACTTCACTGAGGTCTCTCCCCTCCCCAATCCCTGCCCTCCCCAGGCTCCATCCCCCAAATCTCTAGGAATTTCAAAATCCAGAGCTGGCAACCCTAAATAGAAGAAGAGGAAGAGGAGGAGGAGAATGGGTTTATACCCCACCCTTCACTCAGAGTCTCAGAGCGTCTTACAATCTCCTTTCCCTTCCCTTCCCCACAACAGACAGGCAGGTGAGGCAGGTGGGGCTGAGAGAGCTCTTTCAAGAACTGCTCTTTCAAGAGCAGCTCTAATAGAACTATGACTTGGCCAAGGTCATCCAGCAGTTGCAAGTATAGGAGTGGGGAATCAAACCCGGTTCTCCCAGATTAGAGTCTGTGCACTAAATACTGAGAAAAGCTGATGGCCACTTCAAGAGGGAAAAATGGAAAGAGTCATGCATCTCCTACAGCTCCGGAAAGCTTCGAGAATTGTAGTGGGAGAGACTGGGCTAGGTGGGGTATCCAAATCAGGCCACGCCTGTGTCTTCTTTTTACAGGGCCCCCCCAATCTATATGTGTATATATTTGAATGAAGTATGATCTAAATGCCAAATATTTCCCCATTATTTCACTAAACAATTGTTTTGTTTCCCCCTTAAACCTTGGCTCAAGGGCCTGACTTTTGAGCCATGATACTTAGATTTCACCTATATAACACCAAACGGTCCCTGTGTGCATACCCGTTACCCAAACCCTGCAGCATCAAGCGATGATCAGAGGCGTCATAGTCCCAACCTCACAGAGTGTTCAAAGTGACTCATCTGCAAAATTCAATGGCATGAGCTCATCCATCTAAACGTGGGCACTAGAACCCTGTACTGATGATCATTCCATGCACACCTGTATGCATGTTGGCGGCGGCTAGGATAGGGTCTAGTCCCTTCACTGTAGCCAGTCTTCCTTGCACTGAGTGTGATGTCAGCATAGGGGGCCTTTGTGCGTATGCCCACATCGATGCGTGTTGACTTCGAATGTGGATTCCATCCTGTGCCTTCCGTTTTTCAAAGCTACTGATTGGAATAATCTATAGAGTTGAATCAAATAGCAAGGAATCAGAGGGGAAGAGCATCTGCTTGGCATTCAAAAGGTCCCAGGTTCAATCCCTGGCACTGGCAGTTAGAGATTCAGGCAGTAGGTGATGTGAAAGACCTCTCCCTGTGGCCCTGGAGAGGCACTGCCAGTCTGAGTAGACAGTACTGACTTTGATAGACCAAGGGTCTGATTCAGTATAAGGCAATTTCATATGTTCATGTGTGAACTGGCCCACATAAACCAAATGCAGTGTACCAGCAGGAATCAATTGGACACTAGCCCAGCGAAAATTAGCAAAGTTCTAATGGAGGAGCAAGTTAAGTTGTGACTAATTCAAAACCATTTGCTTTTGCTGGGATTTCATTAAGATGAATGCCCATTAATTGTAGTTGGACTGGAGGCTACAGAATGTAATGGACACATGCAGACTTCTGGAAAAAGAAGTATAACTCTATGAGCCATGTACACACATGAAAAAAATAAGTATTGCTTACCACATAATGATTCTGAACATGCATGCTTCAAAGCAAGTGGCTCTTAGTCTAATGCAACACACTTCCTGATATTATGGGCTTAGGATCACAGCCTTAATCTTGCTGGTAAAAAATTGCCAAGGAGTTTGTTTGCTGGAGTAAATTATTCCCAAAGCTCATTAAAAACACTTAATACCTGCTGATTTGTTTTTAATAAAGCTTAGGTCATGATCTGCATCTGGATTTTAATATTTGGTAAAGAAATTACAAACTAAATAAGGAATGCAGATTCCTTATTTAATTCAATCAAGGATATTGTCGCAAAACTTTCAATAGCAGGCTCATTTAATTACCAAGTAGGAAGCATCTTTCATTCCACAATGAAAGGAACAATTTTGTCATTGTGCTCTTAATTTTTTAAATATACCTCCCATCTTGAAGCAAAAGCATTGGGCAGGTGGGAAGTGTGGATGGGCAAAACCCGCTGACAAACTAAAGTTCATGCACTCTATTCTTGGTGCTGGAGGGGGCAGCAGTGGGAGGGCTTCTGGTGTCCTGGCCCCACTGCTGGACCTCCTGATGGCACCTGGTATATTTTGGCCGCTGTGTGACAGAGTGTTGGACTAGATGGGCCATTGGCCTGATTCAACATTGGCTTCTCTTATTTCCTTATGTTCTTATGTTCTTATCACAATTTTTGACTGGTTTGTGCTTCACAAAGCAATGTTTGTAAACTGAAGATGAATTTTGACGTAGTTCGTGGTGGTTCATGGCAGTTCGTGAAGAGCAGACATTACGAAAAGCAGCTGAGTGGCAGGGAGCTCGCAAAAAGTCACAGGGAGCTGAAAGCAGGGTTTAATTGGCGCAAAGCCATTTAAACCAAACAGCTGAGCAGCAGTCACCACTGCTCAGCTGTTTGGAAACCCCTGCTTTCTGCCCTGAACGGCTTTTTGTGGGGAGCAGAAAGCAGGGTTTAAATGGCTCATGAACCAATATGAACTGGTTTGGTTTGTGAACCGGCGTATCTTGGTTCAGTTTGTGGTTCAGCCACGAGCCACAAACCCATCCAGACTGCAAAAATACAGCTCGTACCCATCCCTAGTGGGAATTACCTCCATCTTATTTGTATGGGATGAGCTTCCTCTCATTATTTATTCTATTAATGCTCTGTGGGAAATCTCGATCCTCAAAGCAGCCGTTGCATTAATCAAACAACTTTCTGTGTTTTTGGAACTGTCCAAGTTTGTGTCATTGCATTAAAGGGCATAGCCGATGACATTGCTGGCTTGTAATGTACTAGCAATTGGATTAACTTGTCTATTTTGTGCCGTCTGTGTGAAGACTTATTGGGGATAAAGTGGGAAAAGATTAAATCCAAAGAGTTGACCTTTTGACTATTATTCCTCTTGAAAAGCACTCGCAAGTCTTTAACATAAGCCCACCGCACTTGAAACGCCTGTATAAGCTCAATTCGGTATAGAAAACAGACTGCAGATGGTAAATGTCGTTTTGTTAAGACTGGCCCCCTACTATTTTTAATAGATATTGGCTCTGTACTCTCTTCTAAGCTGTTTGAGCACTATGGGTGGGATCCAGTGATGTGCCCAGAGACTTCCACATGCACACTGGGCTCTCTGGATTTCTCTTGTAACCAATGCTCCCTCTAAGCTGTGGAGTCTCATGAGCAAAAATTCTACTTGGTGAGCTACTGGCATTAAAGTTGTGAGTGAGCGACTTGGCTGCTGCATAAATTAGTTTGCTCTGGAGCCGTCCTTCCCGAGCGAAGGCAAAAATGTGTGAGCTGGAGGCTAAGAAACTGTGAGCTCACACTAACTCAGCTTAGAGTGAACACTGCTCATAACCTGTTGCTCATCATGTCATATGTGAGGCCCCTCTGAATGGTACCTTAACTCTCGAGGAGCAGCTTTTGAGTGGACATGATGGAGTGCCACGGGAAGGGTGTGTGTGTTAAGAGCCATCCTACCGTTAACAGCTTTGCTCAGGTCTTGCAAACGGACGGCTGTGGCTTCCTTTATTGAGTAGGGTTGTCAGCTGAGGGCAGGGAAATGCCTGGAGATTTGGGAGGTGAACACTGAGGAGGGTGGGGCTTGAAGAGGGGAGGGACTTTAATGGGATATGATGCCATAGAGTCCACCTTCCAAAATGGCCATTGTGCTCCAGGCGAACTGATCTCTGTCACCTGGATATCAGCTGTAATAGCAAGAGATCTCCAGCCACCACCTGGAGGTTGGCATCCTTATTTATTGAGTCAACAGCGGGAAGAGGAGAAGAAGAGATTGGATCTATACCCTGCCATTCACTACCCAGAGGAGTCTCAGAGTGGCTTACAGCCTCCTTTTCCTTCCCCTCTCCAACACAGACACCCTGTGAGGTAGGTGGGGCTGAGAGAGCTCTTTCAAGTACTGCTGCTGAGAGAACAGCTCTGAGAGAATGTGTAACTGACCCAGTGTCACACCAGCAGCTGCATGTGGAGGAGTGGGGAATCAAACCCAGTTCTCTCAGATTAGAGTCTGTACTTCTAACCACTACACCATACGGGCTCTGGAATATCAATAGAAACCTTTCCTCACAGCATGAGCAGACACAGGATACATTGGATGTACTTTTAAAAAAAATTGTGACAAGAGCCCTTTTCAAGGATTACATTTCTGATGCTCCTGTTTCGTGTACTAGGTGAGCAGGCAACAGGCAGTCATCTCAGTATAGGTGATCGCCATTTTGTTTGAAAAGGGCAACACATGTATTTTGCAGCAGCGGTAAACACAGATGCATATACCTCTCAAATCCAATGTTCGGGTAGTATGCACTGAAGCAGCAAAATGTGCACATTGCCCTTTTCAGCTAAAATGGTGATTGAGCACACTGTGTGTTGCCTGCCTGTTCCAGTATGTGAAATAGGAGTGCCATAAATGCAGTGCCAGAAAAGGGTGAAATGCCTGAAAAGAGTACCAGTGGTTATCCATAATGAAACAGCCTCTGCTCAGGAGGCATACAAATCTGCATTATAGATATAAGACAAAAGGTAAAGTAAGAGAGTGATTAAAGTGTAGAATTCACTGTCAGAGGATGTAGTGATGGCCACAGAAATAAACAGCTGTAAAAGAGGATTAGATAGATTCATGGAGGAGAGCTCTACGAGTGGCTAATGGCCATGGTGACCAAAGGCAACCTCAACATTCAGAGGTACTAAATCTTTGATTCCAAGAGCCAGGAGACAACATCAAGCGAAGGCCTCGGCCTCTATGCCCTGTTGTTGGTCCTCCACAGGAACTAGTTGGCCACTGTGTGAGATAGGATGCTGGACTAGATGGACCACTGACCTGATCCAGCAGAGCTATTCTTATGTTCTTAAGGGGCCGCCAATGTGTAGTGCAGTAGGTTTTAATAAAATTTAATTGCATTTCCCAGGTGATGGACTGGAGTTTTGCTTCTAGAAGCAATCTAGATGTTTGAAAAACCATGGACTTTCTTTGGGGAAGTATATAGCTTTAGAAAGTAGCCATGTTGGTTTGCAGTTGGTTTGCAGTTAGATTTGAATCTATACCACTTTAGAGACCAACAAGACTTTCAGGATATAAGCTTTCAAGAGTGTTGGAAGTTAAGTAGGGTCAGCCTTGGCTAGTATTTGGAAGGGCGAACTCCAAGGAATACCAGGGTTATGATGCAGAGGCAGGCAAGGGCAAACCACTTCTGAAACTTCTCTTGCCTTAAAAACAAGTCTACCTCACTGCCTAGTGGTGCATAACACTAAAAAGCTCGAACGTCTAGCTTCCAGACAGTCTTAGGATCTCCTGTCTATTCCATACTCAATGCCATAAAAATATCTATATCTATCTATCATCCATCCATCTATCTATCTACCTATCTGTCTGTCTGTCTGTCTACCTATGTCTACCAGGGTCGAGATACAGAACAACACTCAAAAGAAATGAAGGGGGATGAGCTTCTTAAACAAGAAAATGAATTTATTAAATTAACGGGAAGAGAACCAAGTTAAGTCAGGTAAATAAAAATAGAGTTGCTACAGAAAGGAAATAAATGCACATGTGAAGTACAAACACAGTTTACCAGGGGTGTCAAACATGTGGCCCGGTGGCCAGATCAGGTCTCCAGAGGGCTTCTATCAGGCCTGCAACGGACTAGCTGTCTCCTGCTTCTTCCTCCAGTTCTGCTGCTGCTGTATCATAGCTTGCTTTCCCAGAATCGCTCAGGAGAGATAGATAGGCAAGCTTATGCTCCCTGCACTGGGCTGAGGCTCCTCCCCTCCCAGACTGCAACAGCACAGACATTTTGATCCAATAATTCAGAGCAAGAAGTGTCAGTTATCAGAGACTGTTAAATAAACAAAATATTGCAAGGGTGCTAATGTTTCAAGCATGTTTTTATTTTAAGTAAAAAAAGAATCTTTCTGTTTGTGTCCTTTATAAAGTTTATATCTCTACTACCTGGCATTACATTTTATGACACACATGGCCCGGCCCGACAAAGTCCAATTATGTCGAATCTGGCCCTCCATAACAAATGACACCCCTGGTTTAAACCCTTTCCCTGACAAACTACCAGCTACTAAGGGAGAAAATGAAAGGTGAGAATCAAAGACATAGAAGCCTGCTTCCTGAAGACAGCTAAGGCGATTCTGCACCAGACCTGAAATCCTGGTTCAACCCTGTCCCTGAACTTACATTCTACACTACACTCAAGTTCACCCCTGTAATTATCTCGGGGTATTTTTTGTTTCCACATTACATTGAGGTCACCCTGGTTTTGCTCCACACTTGTCCTGGGATAAACGGGTGCTGTTATAACCAGAGGTAAATGCAAGGTATTGTGTGACAAGCTGAACTTTGATAAAGCCAGGGATGAGATCCAAGTGCAGAAAGGACCCTAGGCAGCTCTGGAGAAGTGCAGCAGAACGGGGTGGAAAAGGAGAGGAGTCAGCCATTCAGTCGGGGTAACAGGCTGGGATTCAAAAACTGCTACAAATTGGATGGATGGACTGAGGGATAACTTTTTAATAAACATTTCTGCTAAGATTAAGGAGGTGTTGGCATTGACACATGGGAGGGAAAATTCCATCTCTCTGGAGATGAGCTAATTTGGAAAGGGGTTTTTTTGTGTGTGTGTGGGTGCATTGTTGAGGGGAGTTTTTCTAATTTTGCATTACAGGTAAAAGCATCAAGGAGAAGTGTTTCTTTATGGAGACTGAGAGTTTAGATAGGCAAGGAGGTGGCTGAGTACTTTACATGATGGAGTAGGGGGAGAAGTCCTCCTGTCCAGCACAAGATAAGGGAGAGATGGCTGGGGCGGGCCCGTTGCTCATTGTCTTTTTTTTTTCGAGTTAATTTTTTTGAAATTTTCAGAACTTTAACAAACATAGTGAATTGCAAATCAAACATTACAGACAAATAGAGTGTTTGATTAACATATATATCTTTAAACCCATATTCAAACTGAGTTTACAAAAAAAGTTTGCACAGTAATGTATTAATAACATCGAAATTTTGCAGTTTAGAAAATTCTAAAAACCTGACAATCCTTTACTCTGTAACCAGTGTCTGAAATACCCAGTCAGTATTGATAAGGAATACTGGATAAGGATTGTCTTGATTATTTGGGACATTATTAAGGAGAGATTTATCAGGGAGGATCCCCTCTAGGTCCTTGGAGAACAGGCCCTTCGGTTGACTCCCACCTGACACAGCTTTCACATGATTACTGGAGGAGTCGCTTCACATTCCTTGTACACCCTCAGCGTGGCTCACTGTTCTCTGTTTGAGACAGGCTCCGTTTTCATTGCTAGGCCTATGCTAGGCCAGTGTACAGGGATCCAACATGGAGGTCCCCTGTGAGGGGGAGTCCCATGGCATCTGCAGTCATTTCCTGTCCGACAACTTCCCCTTCCTCTCCGGTCTGTCCGTGCAACGAAGCACCTCCGTGTTCAGCTTCCCTAACCTTGCAAACTACACCTCGGCCCTCTTCCTCTGCTTCACAAATCGCACTGCCCTCTCCTTTCCATATGTGCCTTTGGATATCTATTTATTTATTTATTTACATTATTTATAGTCTTCCCTTCTCAGTGAGATGCCCCAACACGCCCACTGGTTGTCAGGCTTGGCCTGGCAAACCCCCCCCCCCCCGCTTTCCCTCCCTTTCCTCCCTGCCCCCTACTTCTTCCCTTCAGGAAAAAGGCACCTGTTACTTCATTCAGAGTCAAGGCTGTTGGGGAATCCCTCGGTAATCCCATTACAATATGCTGAAATGTCATTGTCAAGAACTGTATGCAAGAAATATACGATATGCTCTGGCTTGGATTCAATGGAAGATTTCTGCAAATGGAAAGGGAGGGTGATTTTTGCTGACTCCTCTTACCTGTTGCAGACCTCCCCTTGCACTTCCTAGGGCCCCTGTCCCTGAGGTGCAGCATTTTGGGGAGCAGTCTGGGACATCACAAGGGCTGTCATTCTCCAGGTGGGGCCTGGAGATTCCCCTGGTATTACAATTGATCTTCTGATGTCCGAGGTCAGTTCCCCTGGAGAAAATGGCTGGTTTGGAGGGTGGACTCTATGGCGTTGTACCCCAGTGAGGTCCCTCACCTCCCAAATTTAACCTTTCCCAGCCTTCACCCCCCAAATCTCCAGGGATTTCCCAACCTAGAGCTGACAATTCTAGAGGACGGCGAGGAAGTCACACTCCAGGGATGGAAACCCTATCTGCAGAAATTGCCAAGGGATCCAAGCCAATATTATTGAAGGATTTTAGGTCTCACTTTAGAAAAAAAAAATAACACCTTCTTTGTTACTGGGGAGTGAGAGTCAACCTGTTAATCCATTTTTGTTGTTGTTTATTTCCTCATCAGAGATTTGATAGAGTCGCCGACAAAAGAAGATCGAGAGATTGCCACCAAGCTCTTTGTTCAGTGGTCATCCTATGGCCTTGAAGATGTCCAGCTCGTAAATTACTCTGTCCTGCTTGACCTCCCGGGCTCTTCTCCAAATACAGTGACTCTGAAAAACACAGGCGAATGTTTTTTTCCTACTGGACAGCTCTGTAACGAAGAGACCCAAAAGCTTCATAGTCAAGACCTTCTGTACGCCTATGCTGCTTACTCTGCCAAAGGAACTCTCACGGTAATGTAGCCATTTGTCTCTGTCATTTTGGGGAGAAAGAGAGACAAGGGACCACTTCTACCTCGGGTTAATCCAGTGGAAATCCTGGAAATGATGTGTTAGTTTTCCAGACGAAAACAAGCTACATAATATATATATATATATATCCTTATATATAAAAGGATTTTCGTCATACCTTATATGGTGAAAATGCGCGCCGGAATCAGTTGGCTGAGGGACCTGTCAGTCAGAGACAGGGTCCCTTGCCACTGGCTGCCTTGCTTGCCTGCGTTGCTGCTATTGGCCCGCCAGCTGCCGCTCAAGACTGCTGGTGTGCCATTGGCTGGGAGGCGGGAGGCGAACGCTGCGAGCGAACACCGCCACCAGGAGCCAGGGAAGGGAGGCTGCGATGCCAGCCGACGGTGCTGGCCGGGGAGCGAGGCAGGGCCAGTGCCAGGGGGACGTTGCAGCCCCGGAGAGACGGAGTCTCAGCGAGAGGGACAGCGGAGGCTGGGGACGGCGGGTGAGCTCCTTCCCCAATGGCCGCCAGATACGCCTGCCTCCAGCACCTTCTTCGCGGGAAGGGGGCCTGTCTAGCGCCCGTTGTCTCGGTTCCACAACGGGCTTCCCTTCCTAGTATATATATATATATATATATATATATATATATATATGTAAGAGGCCTGCCTCCAATCCTGACATGGTTAATCTCTAAGGCCCTTTTCACATTGCTGCTCTAAACCGGATGTTATTCGTTGTTGGCCCAATTTCAAGTAATGTGATAACTGGGATGGGGGTTTCATACAGAGAATTTCCTTCCATTAATGAGTCATCTCTGAAACGCTATGGTCATTTCAAACACTGCTACTTCTCCCCCCCCTTTTCACCATTCAATCTTCCTCAGACTTTTTTTTTTTAACATTCTGTGGTGAGTGCTGTAGTGCTAAACTGCTATAGCACTTCAGTGCTGTGGTTTAGCACTATAGTGTTCACCTTAGAACAGTAAAAGTCCAAGGAAGCTTGTGCAGTGAAAAAGGGTGTGTGTGGGGGAAACGGCATTGTAGGAAACGCTATGGACATTTTAAACAGCACACCCCAGTGATTCGGAAGCACAGCAAAAGGGTTGGAAATAGAAAGCAACCAGTTTCCCTCAAAAGTGGCTCAACCACGCTTTGCTAACCCAATGCAAGCGGGTATGTATGAACAGGTAAATAAATTCCTCTAGCAGCCAGTTACTAAAATGGGTCTGTCTGAAATGACAGAACAAATCCATTAACAACCAGTTTCTAAAATGGAAAACAAAGGCAGTTTGGAAGGGTCTAAGACTCATTAGCTTTTAGGTCATTTAAAACAGAGATGTAACACTCAGCATTTTCTGCTGAGTGGAAGATGGCTGCTTGTTTCAGGCTGTGCAGATAGTATAATTTTAATTTCTAAAATTACATTCTTAAACTCATTGAAATGGCCCAGATGTTGGGGGAGGGGAGCCTCTCAGGAAATTAAGAAACAGGGAATGATATGTTTATATACCTCCTTTCTGGAAAATAACACCCCTAATATGGTACACACAACATAAGAGGAAAAAGGGGGACAAAAGGGAAGAGGGAGAAGAAGCATGTTTGAGTACTGTCTCAGATAATTTATAGAACAGTTCTTTAGTGACCAGATGGGGTGGCCGTTGGGGAAGACAGTTCCTGGAGGGGGTGGAGACAGATGGCCGTTGGTCCTGGTGGAAGAGGGCTCACCAGCTTAGCTTGCCCTCTGCTTCAGAAGATGGAATGGCTGCTGGTGGAAACAGTAATTTGTGTGACTAGGGTCTACCAACCTCAGCATGAGGCCTAGAGATCTCTCACTATTACAACTGACCTCCAGATGACCAAGATCAGTTCTAGAGAAAATTGCTGCTTTGGAGGGTGGACTCTATGGCATAGTACCCTGCTGAGATCCCCTCTGTGGTACAAGAACCCTGTGTCTCCCTGGTTCCAATCTGAGAAACACACACACTGAGTTCTGTGAAGGAAGAAACTTAACAGAGGTCTTTATTATTTATCGATTAATAGGGAGAACCCAAATAAACAGGGTTTGGTCCCCTCAGATACCAACCAGCGTCTCCCAGGTTACAATGGGAGATATAGCATTTTATATTTCACATTACATCAGAGAAATGAGACAGAATTATTGGTTACAGCAAACTTCATTAAACTGTGTTACCTATTTCCCATTGGGTTAAGACCTGTGAGTTGGGTGTTCCCAGGCAAAGTTTTTTTTCTTTCTAGCTGAACACTAAATTTCTCTTTAGCCTAGGCCACGGAGTTCTAAAAGTATGTATATTAGCTGATATGATTATGAGATGCTCATTGTCTTCTATGTAGCCAGGCTAACTGGCACATGCACAGAAGTAGCCGGCCGGCCAAGGCCACATACCTCAGCACAGCAAAATAGGAGAATAGCATTTTGTTTAAGCTTCCCAGAATGCATTTCCAGCAATAGGCATAAGTGAACCAAAGTCTAATGTCTGAATATATTCATGATTGATTTCTGTTCATGTAGTTAAAATTATACATTGTGCTTAACGTATGTATCATAGAAAGGTTGTGTACCTGCTCGGCTCAATCTGTTAGTCAGTGGCAGAGTGCAAGGTGTTTTAACAGTGTTTCATAAACTGTGCGCACAACTCCTCCCCAAGCCCTGCCTTCCCAGGCTCCACCCCACCCCACCTCCAAAAAATATATCTCCATGTACCCAGAGCTGGCAACCGTATGTCTGACCATTATCACAAAGTAGGCTCTGGGTCATGACAGCTGAATAAATGTGTTAGACCTCAAGGTGCCAGTTTGGTGTAGTGGTTAGGAGTATTTGGTGTAGTGGAGTGTGGACTCTAATCTGGGAGAACCGGGTTTGATTCCCAACTCCTCCACATGCAGCTGCTGGTGTAACCTTGGGTCAGTCATAAGTTCTCTCAGAGCTGTTCTCTCAAGGGCAGTTCTCTCAGAACTCTCTCAGCCCCATCTACCTCACAGGGTGTCTGTTGTGGGGAGGGGAAGGGAAAGGTGATTGTAAGTTGCTCTGAGGCTCCTTTGGGTAGCGAAGGGTGGGGTATAAATTCAATCTTCTTCTTCTTCTTCTTCTTCTTCTTCTTCTTCTTCTTCTTCTTCTTCTTCTTCTTCTTCTTCTTCTTCTTCTTCTTCTTCTTCTTCTTCTTCTTCTTCTTCTTCTCCTCCTCCTCCTCCTCCTCCTCCTCCTCCTCCTCCTCCTCCTCCTTCTTCTTCTTCTCCTCCTCCTCCTCCTTCTCCTTCTTCTTCTTCTTCTTCTTCTCCTCCTCCTCCTCCTCCTCCTCCTTCTTCTTCTTCTTCTTCTGGAATGGAAGAGATCCTCTCATTTCTACTTACAACTCACCAGCCTAGCTTGGTGGGTCCTTGACAATGACAATGACCTACAATGTTGCATTTTATTAATTAGACAGGACAGACAGACAGACAGAGAGAGCCTTTCTCCCGGGTTGTCATGCTGAGAGATTCCTGGAGATTTAGAAGTGGAGCCTGGAGAGATGGAGTTGGGGGGGTTCTCAGTGGCTCATATGATGGCATTGATTCCACCCTCCAAAGCAGCTATTTTCTCCAGGGGAACTTGTCTCTGTGGTCTGCAGATCAGTTGTAATTTTGGTAGCTCACCAAGTCCTACAAGGAATCTGGCAACCCAGGTTCCAAGGTGGCTAGCCAAGTGCCACCAGGCAAAACAATGCAATAAAAGACATCAATCACACAAACACAAGAAAATAACTTGCAAATAACCACAATACGGTTGCCTGTTCTGCGCTCCTACAGTTTCCCCATAGAACGACAGTACTATTAATCTCAGATCAAGGTCCTCCAGAATAGGGCCAGTTTGCAAGCCCAACTGCCAATGGGGAGAGAAGCTGTTCTTTGGACCTCTTCAGCTATGCTATTCCAGAAAAAAAGCCCAGTAAATAAAACAAGAGATTTACAGAGCAATCCAATGCAGAGTTATACACGGCTAACCCCGTTGACTTCAGAGGATTTAGAAGATGTGTGTAGGATTGCACTGTTCTTATATTAACCTCCTGGTGGCAGCAATCCCTGGCTCTTGAACTGTGTTTGGCTTATAAGGTCATCAGTTGCAGAGACCTTGTAATGTCAGAAGCCTAGATTTACCACATTGAATGTCCTCAGGTTTTTTTTTTTTAGGGTTGCCAGCTCTGGCTTGGCAAATACCTGGTGGTTTGAGGGACGGTGCCTGTGAGGGGTGGAATTTGGAAGAGGAGGGACCTCAGCAGGACACAGTGCCCTAGAGTCCGCCCTCCAAAGCAGCCATTTTCTCCAGGAGAACTGATCTTGGCCTCCTGGAGATCAGTTGTGATTCCTGGATATCTCCAGGCCCCACAGGAAGAAGAAGGAGAAGAAGAAGGAGATGAGGAGGAGGAGAGGAGGAGGGAGGAGGAGGAGGAGGATATTGGATTTATACCCCACCCTTCACTCAGAGTCTCAGAGCGGCTTACAAACTCCTTTCCCTTCCCCTCACCTCACCACAACAGACACCCTGGGAGGTAGGTGGGGCTGAGAGAGCACTGAGAGAATTGTCCTTGAGAGAACAGCTCTGAGAAAACTATGGCTTGCCCAAGGTCATCCAGCAGCTGCAAGTGGAGGAGTGGGGAATCAACCCCAGTTCTCCTGGATTAGAGTCTGCGCACTTAATCAGTACACCAAACTGGCTCCGGAGGTTGGCGACCCTAGTTGTTTTGTAATTCCATGTCGCCGACTGAGCATGCCTTTCGCCAGGCAGGCACGTGTGTAGCTACCCCAAGACTGCGCACATACGACACTCCCTGCTCCTGCTATTTAACATTTATTTAGTGCGAGGAGCAGAACAGAGCACAGGAATGACACAGCCCAAGCCCAGAGGGTTTGCAATTTACATTTAGTCGACAGAACAGGAGGTTGGGAAGAGGGAGATTTATAAGCACCCACACCTGCTCTGGGAGAACGTGTGCTCCAAATACCTGTAGGCCTCCAGAGCTGAAGTCCCATCTGCTAAGCACACTGTATAATTAAACATAGCCAACCTATAAATGCACCGGGAATTGCCACTTTCTGTCGAGCCAGAGTCCTAGCACTTCAATTTACCCAATGATGTATTTCTACCTTCTGAACTAACACCCTGATCTCCACAAGCTGAATAGCTGCGGCAGCTTGTGGAGCAGCTGCTACAGTAAGATCTTCCGTGCTCTTCTGTATAATTCTTAGTCCTGTTAGAGAGCCAAAGTGGTGTAATGGTTAGAGTATTGAATTAGGATCTGGGAGACCCTGGTTCAAATCCTCACGCTGCCTGTGGGTTCCGTGGCTCCCGTCCACACCTTTCCTGGTGCCCGCCAAGTGTTTGTAGAAAGTGGGCGGGGCCAGGGGTTGTCCAGCAAGGCTCCTGACTAGCCACGGGAGATTTCATTGGCTGTGCAGATTTTCAGCAATGTTGCTTGGACAGCAGCTGCCACCACAGCACAAGGATCTTTACCACATGACTGAAGGTAAGCGGCAGCAGCCATTTTTGCGGCTGGCTCCGACTTGTGCAGCATCCATTTTGTGGCATCCATTTTGTGCCTGCCCCCCACGCAGTGTCAGAATTCCAAAGGTACCCACAGGCTGAAAAAGGTTGGGGATGCCTGGTATAAGGATTGAATGACCTCACCGTTCATTCCACGGGAGTCTACATGAGAAGGAGGAGGAGGAGATTGGATTTATACCCCGCCCTTCACTCAAAGTCTCGGAGCAGCTTACAATCACCTTCCCCTCCCCACAACAGACACCCTGTGAAATAGGTGGGGCTGAGAGAGCTCCCTTGAGAACTGCCCTCGAGAGAACAGCTCTGAGAGAACTGTGGCTGACCCAAGGACACTTGCTGGCTGCATGTGAAGGTGTGGGGAATCAAACCCGGTTCTCCAGATTAGAGTCCACTGCTCTTAACCACTACACCACACCACTGTGTAGGCACTTATGGAACCACCACATCCAAATCACAGAGGTCGAACGACCAAGGAAGCATGGCCATCCAGGGCAAGCACTATTCCCCCCTCCCCCCACCCCCGGTGCATAGAGAAGAGCGTCTGCTTAGCATTTTCTCCGAGTCTTGCCTAGAGTCAAGGAATGTTATGTTATTTATAGTCTGCCTTCCTCCCTGAGATTCCAGGAGGATGACAGACTGTAAATCAACACAGTCCATTATACATGCTGCTCATGTCCTTCGTGCTCCATCTTGGTCCATTTCTGTACCATATGCTTGTTTTGAATGGGGCTCGTATCAGGTTTCTAACTATAGTCGGTTGCCAATGCAGTAGCTCGGGTCTCTGTACTTTTTTTCTAATGCAATAACCCGGCTGCAGCCTCGGAGATTATAATGCTGCGACGACGATACAATCATTTTGTTCCATGAGAAATTGTCACTCGCCGTCCCCGGGATCAATAAGATCAAGGCATATTTGACTGAAAATGTCATTTAATTTGTTTAATATGTGTCAGGCTCCTTCTTCTTTTCAAAGGGGGGAGGAGATCGAGATTGCGCTTTTTATTGAAATGGAGGCATAGCCGTACCATAAAAAACAGATAAACTTGCTTCTCTTCCAAGATGACTTTGAGAGAATAGCTTGTAGCAGTGGTGCTGAGAAATCTGTCTCCTGAATTACAGTGAATACATTTGAAACACAGAGTCCAATTTCTGTCAGATAACTTGCTTTAGCCTTGACCTGGATAGCAAGCAGGGTCGACCCTGACTGGTATTTTGGCGGGAGACCACCAAGGAATACCGGGGTCATGATGCCGAAGCAGACTATGGCAAACCACCTCTGATCCCTTAGAATCATAGAGTCGGAAGGGACCTCCAGGGTCATCTAGTCCAACTCCCTGCACAATGCAGGAGATTCACAAATACCTCCCCCCCCTCCAAGGACCACTGTTCTATACCCAGAAGATGTCAAAAAACCTCCAGTATCTCCAGCCAAACTGACCAGGAGAAAAATTGCTTCCTGACCTCAAAGCGGCGATCAGCATTTCCCCGGGCGTGAAAGAAAGGGCAACAAGAACTGAGCACTGAGGCAGCCCTTCCTGCCCTCCTTCTCATGATCTGCCTAAGTTCACAGACTCCGCATTGCTTTCAGATGGCCATCTAGCCTGTGTCTGTAAACCTCCAAAGAAGGAGAGCCCACCTCCTCCCGAGGAAGCCTGTCCCACTGAGGGACCGCTGTAACTGAAAACCCTACGGGGTCACCATAGGTCAGCTGTGACTCAATGAGACTCCTCCTGTAAAGTACTGGGTTTCGTGCCTCATGACTCGGACGACGACATAAGAGAAGACGCGTTTATTCGTACTTCACACAAAGACAAAGACAAACAGTAACGGCCGGAGGCCAACTATATACAGTAAGGGGGGGGACGCCCCACATTCCTATTGGCGGGTTTGAATCACCCGCCAATGCTGCCATTGGTTCCCTTTTGGCAAGCTCAGGAGCCTAGTCCCTATTGTTCTCAGAGAACGGAGCTCGGCTGCCTTTCGCCAGCTCAGGCTCCTGATCCTAGGACATAACACCTCCCCACACATACCAATGTGCTTTGGCCCCTTTCCGCTCAGTCCAGGTGACTGAGACATGGTGAACAGAGGTAATTCTCTGCTCACTTTCCCACAAGGTACTGAAGTGGAGTACTAGTTTGGGGAAGATAATACTTAATACCTTTGCTCTGAATTCACCAGCAATCCATGTGTGTGTTTTTTTGCAGGCACACCTCAGCAGATGTCCAAAAAAATGGAACCCAAACACATTTTTAAATCCAGTTCGAATGCTGCTCCTTTATGAAGTTTTTTTCTTCTTCAAGGAATTCAGGATCAGCTGCAATCCTAAACAAGCTATTAAGAATCCTAACAAAGTCTACACAATGGACTGATTTCCAGGAAAGTGGTTTTAGGATTGCACTGTAAGGCTCTAATCCTTAAAAAAAAGAAAAAAAAAATCCCTGGGAAAATTAGTTTTCTGTAGTTCACCAATAAGGGTATACAAGATGGATCCCGCAGGTTCCTGCAGGGGGCCTCTCCTTTCTCCCTCCTCCATTATTTCCTCTTTCCCTTTCCTGAAAGCCCCCATAGCTTCTCCCCTTGTCCTCCTCCTTTCTCCTCTTCTCATCCAACAGCTGACCGACCTCTGTCTGCCCCCCTGTCTTAAGCTTTCCCCCAATTTGATGGGGTCCTGTCCACCACTGGCAAGCCACCCCCAACTGCCATGACCTGGCGCAACACTATGAGTTTTGCCCCAAATACCAGTGTGTCGCTGCACGACACCCCTGATGTGATGACATCACTTCTGTGTGATGTCAACATGCTGGGGACATTGCTTGTGGTGATGTTGCCCCGCCCCCTGCTCCTGGAAAGCTCCCTCCCGCCCCCTGCTGGCAAGAGCACAGGACCTGGCAACCCTAAGCCTCTGCCTAGGAAAACTGTGGCCCAGTTGTGTGGCGCCAGCCAGCAAGCCAGCCCCAGCTGCATGGCAGGGAACCCTCAAGGATTTATGGGAAGGGACGTAACTTTCTTAGGTATCCTTCTCCTCACATTATTTCCTCTTTCCCTCCTCACAGAAACCTCCATGTCCTATCCCCTTTCTCTGTCTCATTCTCTCCTTCTCAGCCATTCACCAACTTACTTCTTATCTGCCTCCCATTTCCAGCTATATTGCATTTATACCCCACCTTTCTCCACAGCGGGGACCAAAAGCAGCTTACACAGTTCTCCTCTCCTCCTTTTTCATCCACACAACAACCCTGTGAGGTAGGTTAATCTGATCATATGTGACCGGCCCAAAATCACCCTGTGAGCTTCCACAAGTTGAGGATTTGAACCTGGGGGGCTTCTGAAGCTCTAACCGCTACACCTCACTGACTTTTGGAGGGCGCCTTTCTGTTGAGCCTGGCCTAGCTGAGTCATACAAGTCAGGTGATATCAAGTCACCCAGAGGTTGCTGCCTCCACATGAGGCCTGGCAATCTCCCGGAACTGCAGTTGCACTCCAGGCAATGGAGTTCTGTCCCCGCTGAGAAAATGGTCATTTTGGAGGGTGGACTTTATGTCATTATGTTCTACTGAGATCTCTCTATTTACCATCACACATGCACACATGCATATGGATGGATCATTGCATATCACTGATTTTGTTTTATATATATATAAAACGGATTCTTCTCTGCTGCTGCCTCCCCCCCGCTCCGCTCGACCTACCAGCAAAGAGAGCTATTAATGGCATTCTGCAGCCAGACAAGCTGTGGCACTCCTCCTGGTTTTGACAACATTATTTGTAGAATAGCAGCGTTTTGCTTTTTCGAGAACCTGTCATGTCCATTCATCTTCTGGCCATTTCTGTACCTGAGCTCTCCAATTTGTGCTTTCTAGTAACAATCGAAGGAGCATTTGCACCATATGAAATCTTCTTCTGGGAAAAAAATCACACACACACACACACAGACCACACTTAGCCAAAGTGATGGATGGGCCCGTTCGTGACACCTCTTTGTAATTCACGGCATACTGGGGAAGTGACACCGCTTACCCCATTATAACGACAGGTGGGGTCAGTGCGCAGTTTCGAGGGGAGCAGACCTTTCCATTCGAGAGATGCACAGTGCAACGGGAATCCAAATGATTTATCATATTCCAGGCTGGTGTGACATTTACAGCATTATGTTTACGATTAGGAACTAAAGCCACAAGTGGTAATTGGTAATAAATAAATAAATTCAATCCTAACGTTAAATACCCGTTATGTTTCACTCCACGGTTATTCCTGAACTAGCTTCTGTATTCTACTGAATTCCTCCCCCCCTCTCCCCACTGGCCTTTCAGCAGTGCCCAGAAGTGCCCATTTTAAGTCCCCATCCAATTTTTATCATGATCTTAGGGTGCTTAGGGAAGACTACGAGGCTGTTTCTTCCCACGTTGCATCCTCCCAATAATCCTGTAGTTAGGCTGAAAGAGAGTGGCTGACTAACCAACCCAAGGTCATGGCAGACCTTGGATCTGAATGCAGGCTTCCCCAATCCTTGCCCCAAGTTTCAGTCGCTATACTATACTTATTTGGGTGGTATTTGGTGTAGGGTTTCCAATCTCCAGGTGGAGCCTAGTGATCTCCTGGAATTACAATCAATCTCCAGACTACACCAATCAGTTCTCCTGGAGAGAGAGAGAGAGAGAGAGAGAGAGAGAGAGAGAGAGAGATTGGCTGATTTCCCACTACAGCTGCCTCGGGGTTGCGCCGCCGTTTGCCCCGATACTATTCGTCAATTTCACACCCGAAGCCACGGGGCTGCATTTTGACGCGCGGCTTCGCCCGATTTCCCCCGCAGTTTCGTAATCCTCAAAAAACAGGACTACGAAACTGCGGGGA
Source organism: Gekko gecko (assembly GCA_029375565.1). Lineage (NCBI taxonomy): Eukaryota > Metazoa > Chordata > Lepidosauria > Squamata > Gekkonidae > Gekko > Gekko gecko. Next base: position 131,071,681 of record JAPDNY010000008.1, on the reverse strand, counting down.
AATCGGGCGAAGCCGCGGGTCAAAATGCAGCCCCGCGGCTTCGGGTGTGAAATTGACGAATAGTATCAGGGCAAACGGTGGCGCAACCCCGAGGCAGCTGTAGTGGGAAATCAGCCAGAGACTGCTTTGGAAGGCGGATTCTATGGCATTAGACCCCACTGAGGTCCCTCCGGTAAACAAATCTTGCCCTCCCCAGGCTCCACCCCAAAATCTCCAGGAATTTCCCAACCCAGAGTTGGTGAGAGAGAAATAAATATTGGCCCAAGGTCACCCAAGGGCTGGCCCAGCACCACCCCGGAAGCTTCCATGGAAGACTGGGGCTTTGAACCCGAGTTTCTCAGATCCCAGTCCGACACGCTAAACACTGCGCCACCCCGACTCTCAAAAGATTTACTGCCTCTGCATATGGAGGTTCTCATTAGTCGCAATGACTGGTCGGCCAGCCATCGATTCATCTGCCTTCCCTGAAACTGATTCCCCTTTAAAGCCATCTGTGCCCGTCGCCATCGCTGTGCCCACTGGCTGTGGATTCCACAATTAAATCACCCTCTTTCTTTTGCCTGTCTGAATCTACTGCCCGTCAACTTCATTGGGGTGCACCCGAATTCTAGTATTATGGGTTATGATGGGATATTGAGACCGGTTCCCTGTATTCATTTTCTATAGCCTCTCTCATGTCTCTCCTTAGTTGTCTCTCTATCTGATTGTTAGGATTGTTCTTTGTTTTTTGGGGGGAATTAGTGCCTATTTTATACCATGCTAAAATCAAGAGGTGGATTTTTAAGACTCCCTAGCAGAAAGAAACATGGGAGTCCATCATAGCCTCCCTTCCAGACTTTCATCCTATTCCCACCTGGCCTGAGATATTTTCACATCGAAACAGCATGATTTAGCAGCTCTTGGCTCCAACGTAACAGGAGATCAATGTTTATTCTTTCATACAGCATGACATGCCATATCAGGGATGTGCTTTAATGATGTGTCCAACCAATCTTAAGTATCATCTGGACCTCACCATAACTTACTTATACAACTTGGGAGTCAGGTGCTTGGGAAATGAAATAGGCACCCCGCAATGTAATGGCGGCGTAAAGCATTTGAATAGCTTTTCTAAGAGTTTATTTTCCTTTCAGAGAGGAAATAGACATGCTTGCTTGTGCGTCTGGGCGTGGGGCTATGTTCCCGTGGACACATGATAAATGCGACTTTCCCTCCTTAGCTTGAAAAGAGACCCAGCAAAACCCCTGCTGTAAGAAAGCGTAAATGTGCTTAGTTATAGTTTGGCTTGCCAACCTCCAGGTGGTGGCTGGAGATCTCATGCTATTACAACTGATCTGCAGGTGATATCAGTTCCCCTGGAGAAAATGGCAGCTTGGGAAGGTGGAGTCTTGATGCCCCCTTGAAGCCCCTCCCCTCCTCAAACCCCCACCCCCTCAGGCTCTGTCCCCCAAATCTCTTGGTATTTCTCAACCTGAGCTGGCAGCCCTAGTTACAGTGGCATGATCTTGACACTCTCTCTCGTGCCAGGATACGAAGGAACTTGTGGCAGGCAAAGAAGATTCGGGTTTCAGGATGCCACTGGCCAGGAGGCATGAGAAGCAAAAGGCAATAAAAGAATTGAGCTCTACAGCAAACATTCCTAATTGCCCTCATTTTTTGGAAGTTCCTGGAGATTTGGGGATGGAGCCTCGTGAGGGCAAGACCTGGAGACTGGAGGGACTTCAGCAAGGTGTCGTGCCATAGAATCCAGCCCCACAAAGCAGCCATTCCCCCCCCCTCCCGGGGAACTGATCTCTGTAGTACGGAGATCAGTTGTAATCCCAGGAGATCTCCAGACCACACCTAGTTGGGGTGTGTGTGTGTGTGTATGTGTAGATACACACACACACGTATAGTATTCTGGCATGAGAGGTTCTTAAGATCATGATGCCTGAAAATTCTGTGGGTTCCCCCCCCTCTTTTTTATTTTGTAACATCTGGCTTAATGGAGACTTCTGGGGGACCTGAAAGCCTGCACACTGTTTTGTGTCATCAGTAAGGTTGCCAGACTCCAGCTGGTGGCTGGAGATCTCCAAGTAGTGCGACTGGCCTCCAGGCGGGAGATCAGTCCCCCTGGAGAAACGGGCTGCTTGGGAAGGTGGACTCTGTGGCGTCATAGCCACTGAGGCCCCCCTCCCCTCCCCAAACCCTGCCCTCCCTAGGTTCCCACCCCCCAAAAAATCTCCAGGAATTCACCAACCCAGATCTGGCAACCTTAAACTGGGTTGGCCCTAATAATAGCTATTCCACGGATTGTGTTCTTGGCCTTCTGGCTTTTAGTGTTGAAACGCAGATGGTCTAGAAGAAGACATAAGCCATACGAAGGTGGGAGAAATAGCTTTAGCTGCCTGCCGCTCAAACTAGTTTTGTTTCCCCTGCGTTCCAAAATGGAGTATACATCATAAAACAGCAGCCCAGTGGTGGCCAAATTAAACATCATCCTCTTCTTCCACTGAAGATGAGAGAGATGGATTTGCCAAGGTTAGTGATGTCATATATTCGATATCCCAGTTTTCCTTCAAGGGGCTGAGGGTGGTTAACGTCGATCAGTCCGTCTTCCCGACAGCCCCATGAGGTCGCTGCTGGTGGCGGAAAGTGTCGTCAAGCTGCAGCCAACATTTGAGGACTCTGTAGCATTTTCCAAGGCAAGAGACGTGCAGAGGTGGTTTGCCTGCCTCTGTGTAGCAGCCTTAGATCTCCTTGGTGGACTCCCATCCAAGTACCAACCAGGGCTGACTCTGCTTAGCTTCAGAGAGAGTCAGTTTGGTGTAGTGGTTAAGTGCACGGACTCTAATCTGGGAGAACTGGGTTTGATTCCCCACTCCTCCACTTGCACCTGCTGGTGTGACCTTGGGTCAGTCACAAGCTCTGGCACAGCTGTTCCTGAAAGAGCAGTTTGTGTTAGAGTTCTCTCAGCCCCACCTACCTCATAGAGTGTCTGTTGTGGGGAGGGGAAGGAGTTTGTAAGCCGTTCTGAGACTCCAAGTGAATGGCGGGGTATAAATCCAATCTCCTCCTTCTCCTCCTGCTCCTCCTCTTCCTCCTCTTCCTCCTCCTCTTCTTCTTCTTCTAGCTTCTGAGATCTGATGAGGTCAGGCTAGCCTGGGTTGTGATGAGATTGCTAGTGGGGGCGGAGGAGAGAAGGAGATCCCCACTTCTCTGCCTGAATCCTGCTGGGTGACCTTAGGCCAGTCAAAGTTCTCTCAGGACTCTCTTGGCCTCACAAGGTGCCTGTTGTGGAGAGAGGAAAGGAAGGGGATTGTAAGCTGCTTTGAGACTCCTTAGGGTAGAGAAAAGTGGAGTATAAAAACCACCACCACCACCACCACCACCACCACCTCTTCTTCTTCTTCTTCTTCTTCTTCTTCTTCTTCTTCTTCTTCTTCTTCTTCTTCTTCTTCTTCTTCTTCTTCTTCTTCTCCTCCTCCTCCTCCTCCTCCTCCTCCTCCTCCTCCTCCTCCTCCTCCTCCTCCTCGACAAGGGAGGAGCCAAAGTAGGAAGGATCACCAATTTTGACCAGGGTGAATTGAAGCCCACCCTGTATTCACAATCATCCAGGCTTAAATATAGAGCTAAACATGCTTCATCTCTCGCGCCACTTATCTATAAAACAAGCAAACAGCCTGCGAGTTATGGATTATCTTGTCTACTATAATCACATTATAAATTAGGGTGCCATTTATTTGTTTTAGGGAGAAAAGTCAAATGAAATATAAAAGGAGAGAGCCGCTTTCCCCTTTTCTAGCAGGTTCAGGCTAACTGAAAAACGGCTGGGTTTGTTATCTTGTAGATATAAGACCCAATAACACACTCCCTTTGGGGGGAAAGAATACCTTTGTCATACGTCTTGTACATTTTGACAGTGTTTAGGTTTGGCCTCAGATAGATAGATAGATATTTACTAAACTCTGCTTCTTCTTTTTATTTTCTTGTCTCCGGTCCCTGCATATTTTCTCTAAGGTTAAGAGTAAATTTTGTTGCATGTCACATAGTAAAGGGGGGGACGTAGTTAAATATACTTCCCTTTGCCTTCAACATGAACTGTCGGAGTGTGTGAAACAGAAAGTAGAGTGATTTTAGTCAAATTGGCTTTCATTTTCTGAAAGGAACTGGACGCTGAAATGTATATTAGTGGCTGTGTAGAGAAAACCCTCAGTTGGAAGGGCACAATTCTGTGTCATGATGTCAAGCCCACAAAATTGCCATTTGGTTAATTTTCTGGGAAAGGTGAGATGAAGCCATGCCCCCAAACATTTAACAAATTAAAAAACAGAGACAGTCCTATGTAGGCGTGCCTGGATGGGGCTAGATGGTAGAGAGTGCCGTCAAGTCACAGCGGACTTTGGAGCGACCCCATAGCGTTTTCAAGGCAAGAGAACGGCGAAGGAGGTTTGTCGTTGCCCACCTCTGTGTAGTGACCCTGGAGTTCCTTGCTGGTCTCCCAAGTACTAACCAAGGCTGACCCTGGGCCATTCTGCATCTAGCATTCACTCCACATTTTCTCAACACTGAGGGAAAGTTGCAGCTCAAAACCACATTCAAATACCCCGGGGCAACCAGGGCCAGCCCCAGGTGTTTTTGCACACTAGGCGAGGACAGCTTCTGGCACCGCCCCCCCGTGCTGTTTCCTTTGCAAGCCAAGGAAGAGAAGGAGGTTTAAACCCCCTTCCCATCCATCTGAGCGCCGGGTTGCCTGCATGCCTTGCAGCTGCGGGGCACCAGCAAGCCATGGAAGGGAAGGGCTGCCTGCCGGCCTCTGCTGCCTCCTTGTCAGCGCCCCTCCCATGCCGCCCTCTTGTCAGCCCTCTGCCTCCCTGGGGGAGGCTCGGGGCTTTGTGGGGGAGAGCGGGGAAAGGGGAGGCCGCGGGGAGGTCAGGGGCGCATTGCGAGAGCCTGGGGGAGACAGGGGAACTTTTTGCAGCCATTTCCCAGCAGTGCAGGAGGCGCCGCGGGCCATTACACTTTAAAGAGCACCTTTCCGCTGCTCTAGGAGCAGCGAAGGGGCGCACTGAAGCAGCATGTGCCCAGAAAGGCAGGAGTGGTCAGCGCGCGGCACGAGATTTGGCGGGGGTGGGGGGCTTTTGGTGGGGGTGGGTGGGTGCAGTTTGGCACCCCAAGGGCCAGTGCGCTCTAGGCAAACGCCTAGTTTGCCTAGTGAGTGATCTGGCCCTGGGGGCAATGCCGTATTGACTGCAAAGTCACCCCTGAACAGCCGTAAATCTATGCAGAAGGTACCATAAAACCCAATGATCAAAGAAAGTGAAAGCGGCATGCAGTGCCATAAAACCTGACAATCAAAGGAAGTGAAGGCAGCGTGCAACGCAGAGGGGAATTTCTGTTCCAACGTGGGTTTCATAAAACAGCAGAGGGAAAAGCCAGTGCTGAAGTGCCCCCTGCTTAGCTGCAGGCATTTGACAAGATCAGGCTCGCTTGGGCCAGGCAGGCCAAGGAGATGGGATGGGGGTGAGGTCTGACTGCTGCTGGGAAAGTTACAGCTAAGGGTCTCGTTGCCTGATATGTGAAGCGTGAGCTGGGTCGGGGAGTCTCCCAGCCCGATTTGCATTTCACATCTGACCCGGGACACACCTCGGAAACTGTCCGGGAGGGGGGGTGCAAATGGGTCCTGCAGCCCAGTATGGTAGCAGGGGGGGCTCCAGTCTTCCCTCACCTCCACCCTGCCTCACTTTCCCCCCACAGAAAAAAAATGAAATAGCCGTCGGGGGAGCGGGCCGTTTGCCTTGCTGCTGGTTCCACGTGTCTCGTGGGATGGGAACCTGACTCACATTGCATGCATGTATTGTGGAAGGAGGCCCTGAGTGGACAATATTAACTGATTTTATTTAATTCATTCCTCCTCGGCCATTCTCCCCAATGGGGACCCAAAGCGGCTTCCAGCTTTCTCCTCTTTTCCATTCTGTCCTCGCAGCAACCCTGTGCGGTAGGTGAGGCTGAGAGTGTGTGACTGGCCCAAGGTTACCCGGCGAGCTTCCGTGGCACAAGTGGGGGACCAGTGTTCCCTCTAAGCTGAGTTAGTGTGAGCTAGCTCACAGTTTTTACCTTCCGGCTCACACCTTTTTGTCTTTGCTCAGGAAGGATGGCTCCAGAGCAAACTGATTTATGCAGTAACCAAAATCGCTCCCTCACAACTTTAATGCCAGTAGCCCAGAAAGTAGGTTTTTTTGCTCACAGGACTCCATGGCTTAGAGGGAGCATTGCCTGTGGGGACTGGAATCCAAAAGTTATTTTAAGTTTTTAAACTATTCCAAACAAGTAAACGGAAACGAAACCGATCTGAAATGACACGGATGTCTCTCGAATACCGGAATTCTGTCTACTGACAGTATAACAGTCTAATTCTGTATAGCATTAAACGCCTTAGAAAACCTCTGTCCATCAAGAGTAATCGATATGTTTGTGGAATTTCTGCGGTGTAGACTGCAGCAAAGGTGAGGTGTTTCCAAGAGCATATTCCAGAAATGGAAACCATTTAGGAAACCCCAAGATTTTCAGCACAGGTGAATAGTGTCTGCAATTCTGTCTATTCATTCACTAACCTGGCGGACCAGGAGCTTGTGTGACCCTTGATCCTTATGATGGGCATCATTGTCATGTTGTGTGAACAAGGGCGATGTGGAAGTTTGCCATGGGCATACAGCTTCGGTATGCATGAATATGAGCTCTGAAAGATCCAGTGGTCTATTTGTGCATATTGAGGCAGTGTGCACATGGTAAATGCATGTGTGCAGCACACACTCCTGTCCAGATACTGCAGTTATCCTAGAACGGGGGTTCCCGGTCTTTCTGAGCCTGCGGGCACTTTTGAAATTCTGACACAGGATGCTGGTGCAGTCAGAAAATGGCTGCCACAGATGGTGGATCCAACCACACAGTGTCAGGGAGAGATGAGGCGGAGATTGGTTTTATACCCCCCTGTGCTGGTTCTGGCCGTTCGCCACGAATATACTTCACTGAAGCTAGATACACAGACCAAAAGCAAGCCAAGAAACAGTGTCAAGGGTCAGAATGCCGGGAAATCAGTCAGAGTCCTCAGGAGCAAAAAGCAGAGGCCGGCAGCTGGGACAAGGTCTGAGATTGCACGGTTGCATCCACACTGAGGCAGGTGAGCGTAGTTGCTTATACTCCGGTCCTCCCTTCCCTGGGAGGTGACCTGGAAACCCTCACGGCCCCTCACGTTGCCTTTGCAACAGCTGAAGTCTGGCACTCCTCCATCTCTCCCACACCTCCAGATGCTGGCGTGCCCTGTGTCTGGGACATTCAGGTGAGCTGGGTGGGGACTCTGGCCTTCAGGTGTCTCCAACTGGGGGTGCTGGGCCAGGCTGTTCCTCAGGTTCTTCACCTTGCTGCACCTCAGATGCTGGAGCCTCTCCTTCCTCAGGTGCCGGCAAAGGTTCCTCTTCAGGGCTGACTCCAGAGGAGGCTGAGTTGCTCCGTGCCTCTTCCTCGTCTGAGGATTAGTCAGCCTTGGCTGAGCCAGGACCCATGACACCACTCTTCACTACCTGAAGGAGTCTCAGAGCAGATTATAATCCCTTCCCCCCCCCCACAACAGACACCCTCGAAGATTGCCCTTGAGAGAACAGCTCTTAAAGAATTTACCACTGACCCAAGGTCACACCAGCAACTGCATGTGGAGGAGTGAGGAATCAAACCCGGTTCTCCCAGATCAGAGTCCACACTCTTAACCACTGCACCAAACTGTGTAACTCTTCCAATGGTCAATCAAAAGCCTTGCTGGGCAGAAGCTCCACCTGGCTCCGCCCACTTTCTAAAAACATTTTATGGGCATCCGGAAAGGTGTCAGCAGGTGTCATAGTGTCCATGGGCATCAGGTTGGGACCCCTGCCTTAGCATTGAGTTGGGTCCCGCAGCTATGCTGAAAGTGACGTTTTGTCGCTCTCTGTAAAGCTGTTCTTTTCGTTGGAATGTATTCTGCCTCTGAGGAAGCAAATGTGAAACCGATATGGAAGCAAGTCTGTACGGCTAAGCTGAAGCTCAAAGCAGGTGAAACTTAAAGCTACAGGCTGAAGTCTGAAGTCTGAGCAAAAACTCTATGGAGCACTGAAAACTGTGAACTGTGAATTCACAAATACCTCCCCCCCACACTCACGGTGACCCCTCTTCCATGCCCAGAAAGTGACAAAAACCTTCAGGATCTCCAGCCAAACTGGCCTGGAGAACCATGGCTTCCTAACCCCAAAGTGGCAATCAGCATTTCCCTGGGTGTGTAAGAAAGGGCCACAAGAACTAAGCATTAAGGCAACCCTTCCTGCCCTCCCTTCTCGTGATCTGCCTTTCACAGAATCTGCATTGCTGTCAGATGGCCCTCTAGCCTCTGTTTGAAAACCCGAGGAAGCCTGTTACACTGAGGAACCGCTCTAACTGTCAGGAAGTTCTTCCTAATGTTTAGCTGGAAACTCTTTTGATTTAATTTCAACCCCTTCGTTCTGGCCCGACCTTCTAGGGCAACAGAAAACAACTCCGTACCATCCATACCATTGGAGGACATAAATTCATATGGTTGCCCTAAGTTGGAAGTGACTTGATGGGTAGGGATGCCAGCCTCCAGGTTGGACCTGGGGATCCCTGGAATTACAGATCATCTCCAGACTGCAGAGACAGTTCCCCTGGAGACAATGGATGCTTTGGAGGGTAAACTCTATGGCATTGTACCCCGCTGAGGCCCCTGTCCTCTCCCCAGGCTCCACCTCCAAATCTCCAGGAGTTTCCCAACCTGAATCTGGCAATCCTACCTCGCCATCCCCTGCCAGCTGGCTACCCCTATTGATGGGATATCAACTATTGTTGAAGTGTATGTTGGGTAAATATTAATCCTTCGCTAAAAGACGTATGCCGTGCATTTTTATGCAAGGTCAGTTTCCAGTGATTCTGTTTGTATAGGAAACAGGCTCACATTTTCCACCAATATAAGACACAGGGAGCAGCGAACCAACAGTGTCAACAGCATTACTGATTGATTTGCCTCATTTAGAGTTTGCCTTTCTCATTGAGACTGGAGACATGTTACACAACTAGAAGACAATGCAATGAAAACAGTATAATGCATAAAACAGGCAGTGAAATAAAAACAGTTCAATGCATACAAACAGTGCGGACCTAAAAATGGATTACGAAATTAGAAAGCAGTGCAATAAAAACATACTACACACAATAAGCACTGCAAGAGGGCAGTCTTCTCAGTCATGGCACCCATGTTCTGGAATGCTCTAACAAGGGAGATATGTAGGTTGCCAACCATAAGGTGCCACCTGGAGACCTCCCGTTTATTGCACTTGATCTCCAGATGACCAGGATCAGTTTCCCAAGAGGAAGTGGCTGCTTTGGATGGTGAACTCTATGGTATTATACTCTGCTGAGGTCCTTCCCCTTTTCAAACCCAGCCCTCTCCTGGGTCCACCTCCCAAATCTCCAGATGTTGCCAAACCCACATCCACCCACCAATCTTCCCTCTAAGCTCTGGAGTCTTGTGAGCAAAAATTCTACTTTGTGAGATACTGGCATTAAAGTTGTGAGTGAGCGATTTGGCTGCTGCATAAATTAGTTAGCTCTGGAGCCGTCCTTCCTGAGCTAAGACAAAAATGTGTGAGCCGGAGGCTAAAAAACTGTGAGCTAGCTCACACTAACTCAGCTTAGAGGAAACACTGCCACCCACCCTAGAGATGGGTCTGTCCATTTCTGTTTCCACCTCCTACCAGCGGATGAAGACTTTTATGTGTCATTTGTCATTCCCTCAGTGATCTCTCCGCCTTCACCAATGTTTTCATATTTTGTATGCATTTTAACTGTGCTATATGTATTTTAACCCTGTAGTTTTACCTCTTTTTAAAAGTTGTTTTAATGAGGTATGATTGGGAGAGGGGTTACTTAGAGGTTTTTAGTGTAATTTTGTCATATATGTTTTAAATTGTTAACTGCCTTGGCAGCCCTTCTAAGGGAAGAAAGGTGGGAGATCTATCTATCTATCTATCTATCTATCTATCTATCTATCTATCTATCTATCTATCTATCTATCTATCTATCTATCATCTATCTATCATCATCTATCTATCTATCTATCTATCTATCTATCTATCTATCTATCTATCTATCTATCTATCATCTATCTATCTATCACATAAATAATGATAAAATAAAGTTGCCTAAAGTTTCCATGTATTTAAAAATTGTTTTACTCAAGAAGAACTTTGAGCCAGTGTGGCTAATGCAAGTTGTTGGGAATAACAGCCTTTCTAGGACAGATTGGGTCAATCAGTGTGGAGGTGAAATGAGAACCATGGCGTCCCAGGGCTGGAAGGCACCGTACAGGCCATCTAGTCCAACCCCCTGTTCCATGTAGAATCAGCCTAGCTCAGGGGTGGCCAAACTTGCTCAGCGTAAGAGCCACATAGAATGAATGTCAGATGTTTGAGAGCCGCAAGACATGAACAAATATTACACGCACATTTTTATTTAAAGATATGCAAATTTGCTTTTTTAAAAATTAACATTAAATGAGACTGCCAACAATAAAAACAAAAGGGGCAAAAACTGATATTGATAATGATATTTATTTGTCCTGTGATATTTATTTGTTTATTAATTATATTTATTTGTCTGAGAGAGAAAGAGAGAGGTGGAAAGAAAGAGAGGGAGAAGCAAAGACAGCAAACAGGCAGGAGGGAGGGAGAAAAAGCCTGCCTCCCCTTTGCTTCCCCAGCTGCCCTGCCGGGAGCCGCACAATATGGGTGAAAGAACCACATGTGGCTCCCGAGCCGCAGTTTGGCCACCCCTGGCCTAGAGCATCCCTGACAAGTGTTTGCCCAGAACAGAGTCCAGGGGCACGTTTTAGACCAACAAAGTTTAATTCTCAGCATAAGCTTTCAATTGCATGCCCGCATCTTCAGATACACTCCTTCGAGTGTTTGTCCAGCCGCTGCTTAAAGACTGCCAGTGAGGGGGAGCTCACCACCTCCCGAGGCAGAGGGTTCCACTGCTGAACGACTCTTACTATGCAAGTGAATTCTGTAGGAGGATCCGACCAGCCCTGGATTAACCATTAAGCAAAATGAGCACGTGCTTAAGGCACCAAGGGAAGGAGGGCACCACAGAGCGTTGTTGTTGGGTTTTTTTGCTTATATTGCTTACGGCTATTAAAGTTTTAAGTAAATAAAAAAATAGGGTTTATATTTAATATAGTTGTGGAGTCTGGCCAGGGGGATGGCCTGGAAGAAGACTGAGTTTTTAAGCTCTTATTTCACCTTCAGCACTTACTGGGTCTCAATGTCTTGTCGGTTAAGCAGTGGAAGGCCTGAGGGGCATCATTGCTGGGTATTGCTCAGGGCACCGGTTGACCCGAATCCGGCCCTGGATCTGGCAAAACGCCTGAGCTAGTGTGGAGGTGGTCCAGATACCGCTTAAAGAAAAATATGGGAGGGGACCCAATTAATGCCTGTACTGCTAAAAGGCCTTCATTTGTCATGATGATGAAAATGAAGTTTATCCCTTGAGATACTTAGGCTTTTCGGTCTGTGGATTGTGTCTTTTTGAGAGTACGCACCCACAAGTTGAATGAATGAATGAATGAACCCAAGAGTTTAGTAGCTGCACAGTTTTAGGTGTAAGAGGATTTACCTTTGCATATCTAAAGCAAGTGCACAAGTGTTCCTTCCCCCCCCCCTCCCCAGCCGCTGATAAAAGGCTGTGCTCCTCTTTGTTTTTTAAATAGCATTATTCTGCCCAAGGAAAGCAGTTTATCTGTACTTGGCCGCCAGTGAGTCTGCTTTAATATTCAGAATGTATAAAGAGTCGGATTATATCATTCTGACATCACTGAAAGTGAATGCTAAACACATCAGAGAGAACCCACTCGATTCATTCTAGTCGGATTGTGCTGCACAAAGCGTGTATTAACGTTGTGTGTACTACAAGCCCCCAAATACATTATTAACAGGAATAGCACCCAGTTTAGCTCCTAGGAAACATTGTTAACGGTACCTATGCATTATTTTAAATACATTCAACCAGCTGGCAGCGGCCTCATTGAAGCTGGGATTTGTATCAGCGTAAGAAGCACGGGGCCTCTCTTTTCAAGCACCTACCAGTGTACTAGCAGAAACAATCAGCTGAGTTTCCCACTTAGCAGATCACCATTTGCATGCCATTCATATGGCTTTGCAGCATTTTGACATCCGGGGCTATATGCAGGAACAAGGATCAAACTTCACATCAATTTTAACACAAGAACGTTGGGAAAGCCCTATGGAATCAGACTAGTGGTCCATCTACCCAGCATCCTTTGTTACTTAGTGGCCCACCAGATGTTCCCGAGTCCCAGCAAACAGGACATGGACCACAAGGCTGATATTGCCTCCTACTTTGATGTTGCCTCCTTGAACAGGTATTAGGGGGGTTGCTGCCTCTGTGTATGGAATCATCGTGGCTAGAAGAGTTTGATAGAACTCTCCTCTGTGAAACTGTCTAAACCCCCTTAAATACCATATAGGATTGCCAGCCTCCAGGTTGTGTTCAATGACATTCAGCAGTGTTCCCTCTATGCTGAGTTAGTGTGAGCTAGCTCACAATTTTTTTAGCTTCCAGCTCACATGTTTTTGTCTTAGCTCAGGAAGGATGGCTCCAGAGCAAACTAATGTATGCAGTAGCCAAACCGCTCGCTCACAACTTTTAATGCCAGTAGCTCACAAAGTAGAATTTTTGCTCACAAGACTCCACAGCTTAGATGGGTCATCGTTCACTACACTCATGTGTGATAATCCAATAACAATTGTAGTAGTCAGACTCACACTACTTACAAATTACCAAAATGTTAAAGAACATGTAATAAACAGTAGCGAATACAAAGTAGCCACATAAGAAAAATACAAAATGGAAAACTTGTGTAATGATATACTACAATAGAAAAATCCACAGAATAATGGAGAACTAATATAATAATGTGATATTGTGTCCGGATGTTTGATTACAACGTTTCAAAGTTCATCCTTCATCAGGGTGTTCTACAGTGAAATACACAACTTATTAAGAAAAGGAGAGCCATGCAATAAACGTGCAAGGTCAGTGAACAAATCAAACCAACAGCTTACCCCTTAAAGTTGCTGTGGTTTTTGCCTTCTATTATTGGATTATAACCTCCAGGTGGTGGCTGGAAATCTCCTGCTATTACAACTGATCTCCAGGCAATAGAAATCAGTCCACCTGGAGAAAATGGCTGCTTTGGAAGGTCGACTCTATGACATTATACCCCATTGAAGCCCCTCCCCTCCCCTCCTCTCCCTCCCCTCCCCAAACCCCACCCCCCTCAGGCTCCAACCCTAAAATCTCCAGGTATTTACCAGCCCGGAGCTGGCGACTCTAAAACCATCTATGCTCATGGCCCATTGTCAGATATCTTGACAATTTAATTAGAATGTAATTATTTTAATTACCAAATGCCTTTGCTTTTTGATGGGGAGACAATGACTGCAGTTTTGTCTCCGGTAATGAGAATCCGGAACAGAAGCTCCAGCTTTCAAATTGGATCAGCGGAGTCATGAAATGCCATGACATCCTTAACCCTTGATAAGGGCTGTAGTAACAGAAACAATAGTAATGGCAGCTGTCTGTTTCTCTTTATGCAGGCTGAAGTGGTAGATGTGCAGTATGGGACTGTGGAGGACTTGCTCAGGATTCCGGATATCACCAACGTCACCCACAAAATCGCCCTTTTGAAACTAGGACATCTGCCTTTGCTTTATAAGGTCAGTGATGGGTCTGATGTAGACTCACAAATCATTGCTTTTTCTTGGATATTGAGTCACAGCTATTACGATGACTCGCAAGTTTGGACTTGGTCTTCTTTGGCTATATTCAGCTGGCTCTCTCCAGCCATCGCCTACTGTCATTTTGTCCTATATATACTGCTCCCTGAGTCTCTGAAAGGATTATGGATGCTGCCTGGCTGTCCATCTCTCTTCATTTATCTCTGTGGGAGTCACTGCAAGAGAGGTATTGGCTTGACGACAAAGCAGATAAAGGGAAATTCAAGTTGTGATTAATAAATGTGAAACACATGATGAACCCAGAGTAAATACAACATAGGAAAGCCATAAATTATAACTCGGTGTGAAGAAGGAAACAGATCCATATGTGATTGATTTAAAACTCTTAGCACCAACTTGATGAATTTGGGGACCAATGCCAATGATTGATAAGACTGCCAGGCCAACCTCATTTCCTTCTTTGATCCAGTTGATGAGCTTACTGGGTCAAGGGAATGTGGCTGATTTTGTTTACCTGGATTTCAGTAAAGCTTTTGATGGGGATCCCTGTGATGTTCTGATGGGTAAACCAGAGGACTGCGGACTGGACACTAGGATAGTTAGGTGGATAGGGAATTGGTTGGAGAACTGCACTCAAAGGTCATGGCCACACACGCCAGAAAAAATGGAGGAGGGGGAAGCGAGGCTATTTCTTCCAGAGGAATTTGACCCGCAGTTGCGTGATCACACAGTCCTTGGATCAGACGCAACCATGAGTGAGTCGTCATTTTTTTGTCATTTGTTTCCGATATGCTTAAACAAGGAATCGATGAATCACATCTCTCCACTGAGGGCTCCCTATGGAGTGTGCAATGATGCATACTGTGAAGGGAGGGAAACAATGGCATGAAGTCGGGATGGCCTGATAAGACCATCCTGATGCTATGAGAGTGCACTGGAACAATCAGACAAGGGAAAGTCTGTCCGTGGCCCATCACATCCCGTTTATTACCGGATTTTCCCTGATGTCTATTAACTCCGCTTCTGTGGCAGAGCAGAATGGGTTGCCGACAGTTGCAGGGTGCTTCCCAGATGTTGTTGTCTGATCACACCCTTTAAATCCACTCGGCATTTGTGCCTGTGGCGGGTCTAATTGTGCGTATGATCGCAGCCAAAGAGTAGTTGTCAGTGGCATTTCATCTGACTGGAGGGAGGTGTCCCCTGAGGTGCCTCGGTACTTGGTTCTGGGCCCGGTACTTTTCAATATTTTCATAAATGATCTGGATGAGGGTGTGGAGGGACTACTCATTTAATTTGCAGATAACACCTAATTGGGAGGAGGAATGAACACACCAGAAGATAGAATTCAATGAGATCTGAACACACTGGAAAAGTGGGCAGATGTGAGCAAGGTGCAATTTAACAAGGAGAAGTGCCGAGTTCTACATCTGGGAAACTAAACACCGATGTGCACGGAACGCCATTACCTTCCCACCAAAGTGGTACCTATTTATCTACTTGCAATTTCTTGCTTTCAAACTGCTGGGCTGGCAGGAGAGGTGCACTATAGACCTTGTATATTCCAATACAGAAATTGGTCATGCGGCCCTTCTCCAGGGCTGTTTTGTCATCCCAGCCTGCCCTTGTAAGTATGGGCTGCTAATAGCCCAGTCCCTGCAGCTGTCCAAAAGAATCTATTACACAGATTAAGAAGACGCACAGATGTTCCAAAAATGAGGCATTCTGTGGCACCTTAAAAACTCACGTCTCCAGGTAAAAGTGTCTCAGATAGCAAGGCAAAAAATGATCTGTAGATTAAGCCTACAGGTAGGGTTTCCATTCTCCGCATTGCCTTGGCAAATGCTGGGAGATTGGGGGGGGGCAGTATCTGGGGAGGTCAGAGTTTGGGGAGGATGTTGGTGTCACTTCCGGGCAACACACTAGCCTGCATCCCCTAGTCTCTGTGGCCTATACTACGGAGACTAGGGAAAAATCCTAGAGTGTCACTCTGTGGAAGCCGTTTTTCTCCTGCTCCTCAGTTCTCACCCTGGGGTGGGAAAATGGGATTTGAGAGCAGCATTCCCCATGCCAGGTGGGCAAATAGAAGGCCTACTCACAAGCCTACGTCTTTTCACAGACTGACTGGACCAGTTGTCTGAGTATAAAGCAGCTTCATGTGTTCAAGGATGCAGCCCTGCAAACAGCTATTTGCCATGTATCTTAGTTCTGAGTAAATATGTCTATGATCAGTCTGCACATATAATTGATCCCCACCCCAAATGCAGGGTGTGAAAAAATTATCTTAAATAGAAATCAGTAGCAAATCTGATTTCAGTTTTTAAAGAACTGTGCCTTCTTAGCTGCAGGACAGCACAAAAGCAGGGACTTTTTTTGTTGTTGTTCTGGTGCTGTGCTTTCTTTCCTCTCTCTTTTGACCCTGTCTTCCTGGCTAAGAAGGTCTCAGAACTGAAAGGAAAGCAGGATGGGACTCCCAAAACAGCTGGAGTTGCTTTAAGGCACACAAACGGTGTCTGGCTGAACATGGGAATAAAATCGCCTGCAGGCCTAGATCTGTGCCACTCTTATAGGTATGGCGCAGCAAATCCCTTTGCCCTGAACGCCAGTCACCAGGGGGAGAAGCTTCCACACCACTGATGAGCTGGGGATACGGTTGCCAACTAATGTTCCCTCTAAGCTGTAAAGTCTTGTGAGCAAAAATTCTGCTTTGTGAGCTACTGGCATTAAAACCATGAGCAAGCAATTTGACTTCTGCATAAATTAGTTTGTTCTGGAGCCATCCTTCCTGACCTAAGACAAAAATGTGTGAGCTGGAGGCTAAAAAACTGTGAGCTAGCTCACACTAACTCAGCTTAGAGGGAACACTGTTGCCAACTCCAGCTTTGGCAATTCCTGGAGATGGGGGGGGAGCTTGGGAAGGGTGTTGTTTTTTTGGGGGGATGGACCTCAGTGGGGTATAATTAGGCTTGCCAGCTCCAGGTTAGGAAATACCTGGTGATTTTGGGGGTGGAGCCTGAGGAAGAGAGAAGAAGAAGAGATTGGATTTATACCCCACCCTTCACTACCCAAAGGAGCCTCAGAGTAGCTTACAATCCCTTTCCCTTCCCATCCCTGCAACAGACACCTTGTGAGGTAGGTGGGGCTGAGAGAGCTCTCCTGAGAACTGCCCTTGAGAGAACAGCTCTGAAACAGCAGCTGCATGTGGAGGAGTGGGGAATCAAACTCAGTTCTCCCAGGTTAGAGTCCGTGCTCCTAATGACTACACCAAACTGGTGTCTGGGCAATAATGCCATAGGGTACCCCTTCCAAAACAGCCATTTTCTCCAGGTGAACTGATCTCTGTCACCTGGAGATCAGTTGTAATAGTGAGACATCTCCAGCCATCACCTGGAGAGTGGTGACTCTAGGCAGGGCTCTTTTTGTAGCAGAAACTCCTTTGCATATTAGGCGACACACCCCTAATGTAGCCAATTCTCCAAGAGCTTACAGTAGCCCCTGTAAGCTCTTGGAGGATTGACTACGTTAGGGGTGTGTCGCCTAAAATGAAAGGAGTTCCTGCTACAAAGAGCCCTGACCCTAGGTATAATGAAGAAGAAGAGATGGATTTATACTCTGCCCTTCTGTTGGAGATTCGGAGCAGCTTACAATTTCCTTCCCTTCCTCTCCCCACAACAGGCACTTTGTGAGGCAGGTGAAGCTGAGACAGTTCTGAGAGAACTGTGACTGACCCAAGGCCACTCAGCCGGCTATATGTGAAGGACTGGGGAATCAAACCCGGTTCTCCAGATGAGAGTCCGCTGCTCTTCACCACTACACCAAACTGGGTAGAGTCCACCCTCCAAAGTAGCCGTTTTCTCCCGTCGAATTGATGTCTGTCATCTGGAAATCAGCTGTAATTCCATGAGGCCTCCAGGCCCCTATCTGGGGAGTGCTTTTTATGGAAGACTGGGCAGTGGCCATTTTAAGAGCAGTCGTAAGAACAGCACAGGGCTACATTTGTCTGAACCACACTTCAGTCTCCTGTGGTATCATTTTACAAAGTTTGGAGCAGCAAATATTAAACATTAAGAAAGGGCAGAGAGCCAGCAGAAGAAGGGGTTGGGGGGGAGAACAGAGAACTGCAGTAGCTGGAGCTGCCTGTCTCCTTTGGCATGTGATCAGAGATCAGAAATAGAAATCTCATTCTCAGACGTCATTTACTTGTCCTGTTGGAGAATCAGACATGCCCTGAGGTAACACTCAAGCGTAACACATTGCCTGTCTAAACTTCAAGCTTTGGGGAGCTTACTAGGCTTGTTGGACTCTCTCCAAAAGCGCAGGCTTCCAGATGCGTGGAGGCACAGTGGGTGTCTCGGTCACGGAAGCTACGATTTGTGATGTAATGAAACGGAGCGCAGAAGGGCTAGCCAGATGGGACCTTAAGGAGTGTCCATAAACTAAAATCTTCCTTACGCAGGTCTGGCTCGGTTATCATCATTTGAAATGGGTCCTTGCTCTTCTCCTCCACAAGTGAACGTTACACAAATCATGATCTTCCCATTCCTAATATCTGCCAACCCCTTAAGGAACATTCTAATATGTGAAACAGCTCTCCATACAGTTGGGTGTTGCAGCCGGTCACCCACCTAGTTAAGCTGCAGGGCTGGTTTCACATTAACGAGACAAAAGGGGGCCGAGGAATGTGCATTTCCCCACTGTCCCAGGCTGGGTTGGCTTGGAGCGTGGTGGCTAAGAATGTGAGTTCTGAGCTAGGAAGTCCCTGGCTCCAATTTAAGTACATTGGTGCCAGCTTGGTGCAGTGGTTAGGAGCACAGACTCTAATCTGGGAGAACTGGGGTTGATTCCCCTCTCTTCCACATGCAGCTGCTGGTGTGACCTTGGGTCAATCATAGTTCTCTCAGAGCTGTTCTCTCAAGGGCAGTTCTTCAGAAAGCTCTCTCAGCCCCACCTACCCCCGCAGCTCCACATGCAGCTGCTGGTGTGACCTTGGGTCAGTCATAGTTCTCTCAGAGCTGTTCTCTCAAGGGTAGTTCTTCAGAGAGCTCTCTCAGCCCCACCTACCCCCACAGGTTACCTGTTGTGGGGAGAGGAAGGGAAAAGAGATTCTAAACCTCTCTGAAGGGCGGGGTATAAATCCAGTCTCCTCCTCCTCCTCCTCCTTCATTCTGCAGTTTACACTAACACCCATGAAGCTGCCTTATATACTCATGAAGCTGCCATCAGGTAGTGAAGGGTGGGGTATTAATCCAATTTCTTCTTCTCCTTCTGAATCTGACCACTGGTCTATCAAGGCAGGTGGAGGGTGGGGCAGAAGAGGAAGGCACTCAGATGTGGGCATACTAAGGCTAAAGCAGGAGCTCCTCCTTGCAATTGGAGGCCAAATTGTGCTTGTGCATCCATATATCCAAATATATATATATATATATATATCAAGTCATGCAGGGCCCCTGCAAATCTCAAAGGAGGAACCCCATCTTCTCCATGTTGCCCATTCAGTCTCTCACTGGGCTGGCCACTCGCCAGCCACTCTGCTCAGATTCAGCGGGGAAGGTGAGGGGGTTGGTGAGGGAGGATGTTCTGCCCATTACACACAGGAAAATTGCCCCCCCACACACACACACATGAGAAGGAGCACTCCCTCACATTTGTGGCCATTTCTTTCGCCGCTGTAACCATTTAAAATGTTACCTCCCCTCTTTTTTTGGATTTTTGTGAAAATCTGGGGGCAGACCCGGTTTTGTGCAAACATCCTTTTACTGTATGCCTGACCCCAGTGTGTGGATTTAGCGATCCGCACACCAGAGTCACTCCCAGGTAAGAATTAGATATAGAATTATAAGTTTGCAGGACTTTAATTTTGGACTTTAAGGATGCTATGGAATATTGTTGCTGCTGTTCTGTTCCCATACAAACCATTATGTGGGCTTAGTCTCAAACTGCCGAGTAGAAGCAAGCAAAGTTTTTTTTAAAAGAAATAAAAGTACAATAGCAACAACAATAGAAAATGTTCAAAATGAAATGATACATTAAGAACGTCTTGTCGTTATTTATCAAAATAAATAATGTATACTCACTTACCCCCAAAGAAAATTAATCTACGGTGGCAGAGCCCTTGAAATTAAATGGCATGGCTTGGGGTATGGCACAAGTGGAGCTGTACTGCATAAATTGTAGACTTCCTGCCTCCCTTCTCCCAAGGAGTCCATGTGTGGCCCCTGAAACTTTTAACCCTCTTGCCAAATGGCCAAGCTGATAGTTAGGGCCCCAGAGTTCATTCTTCAAATCACTTTAGCTGCGATCCAGTTTGTGTTAGGAGAGAGTGTCATACCGAATGCCTGGTAGGATCTCAGAAATGGGGATGCCCAGCCAATGTTCCCTCTAAGCTGTGGAGTCTTGTGAGCAAAAATTCTACTTTGTGAGCTAGTGGCATTAAAGTTGTGAGCGAGCAATTTGGCTACTCCATAAATTAACTTGCTCTGGAGCCATCCTTCCTGAGCTAAGACAAAAACCTGTGAGCTGGAGGCTAAAAAACTGTGAGCTAGCTTACACTAACTCAGCTTAGAGGGAACTAAGAGGGGTGCCCTGGCCCCACTGCTGGACCTCCTGATGGCACCTGGTATATTTTGACCGCTGTGTGACAGTGTGTTGGACTAGATGGGCCATTGGCCTGATTCAACATTGGCTTCTCTTATGTTCTCTTATGTTCTTATGAACACTGATCCCAGCCTCCAGGTAGGCTCTGAGGATCCCCCAGAATTATAGCTCATCTCCAAATGACAGAGATCAGTTCCCTTGCAGAAAATGGATGCTTTAGAAGGTGGACTTCATGGCATTGTACCCCACTGAAGTCCCTGTCCTCCCTAGGCTCCATTCCCAAATCTCCAGGAATTTCCAACCTGGCTGGTGGCCAGAGGGGACCTGGCAGCCCTACTCATAAATGGCTTATTTCTGGATGGGACTGTGTGGAATTCAAAGAAGCTGCTATAACACACCGGGGGGCTTTGGCTGTTATTGTCAAAGCAGCCCAGGTCTGCTTTGTCACCCCCCACAATTTAAGCTCAAGGAATGAAAACAAAAAACTCCAGCCCATTTTCAATAGAAATCATCTTTGTATCAAATGTCGTTTACATCTGAGCAAATTCAGCTATTTATCTAAATTATTTAGACCCCCCCATCTCATTATGTACATGAAAGGTCAGTAATCATTGTCGGGATTCAATGTCTCTTCTGCAGGCTGGTAGGTGCCTCCCGCCCCCGGCCCCCCATGTCTCCCTTGTGCTGCTTTTTCATCATTAAATGCCAGGCATAATGAAATAGCAATCAGTGTCTGTCTGTGTTTTACATGGGAGCCTGAATAAGACGCAGAGGAAATGCACAACATGCACTGCCCAAAGAGAAAGCCGCAAAGGTCGAGCTCTTTCGGCATTTCGTACGAAAGCTCGGTTTTCGAAACATTTTGAAGCCCCGTTGCTATCTTTTGATTCATTAATGTGCTACCGGAGACTCCGAAGATGGTGTGCCCGAGGCCATGAGATTTTCTCCTCACAAAAGCATATACCTTGAATTAAATTTTGTTGGTCCTAAAGGTGACCCTGGACCCAAACTTCGTTCCTCGACCTGAGGAGTGATTAAGTCTAACGGTGCAATCCTGAGCAGAGTTACATCCTTCTAAACCCACTGACTTCAAGGGCGTAATTCTGCTTTGGCATTGAACTGTAAATTACCCGGTGAATTTTACAGTCAGCGATCTCCAGCACTCTACCCACTAGATAATACAAGCTCTAAGGGTCTTTCTTTCCACCTAGAGGTCCTTGTGATTTGCAGTGTAGGTAAAAGATTGGTGCCTTTGCTGGGCCCCTGATTCAGTTCAGTGGAAAGAGCTGGTTGATATGCACACAGGGTTGGTAGGTCCCTCCTGGCCATCTGGAGGGGGGGTAGGGTTGCCAGATCCAGGCTGGGAAATTCCTGGAGATATGGGAATGGAGCGTGGGGAGGACAGGGAGCTCAGTGGGGTACAATGTCATAGAGTTCACCTCCAAAGCACCTGTTGTTTCCAGATTAAATGTTCTCTGTAGTCTGGGGATGAGCTATAATTCCAGGGGATCCCCAGGTCCTGCCTAGAGGCTGGCAACCCTGTGTGCACAAAATAACATGGGTGGAGAAGCGACACGTTCCCACGAGAACTTCCTTTCCCCCCAAGCATCCCTGGGTCAGCACTTTGGCCTGTACATTAAAGTATCAAGCCCATGGCAATCTACCATCTTAGCAGGGATAGCTGGTTCACCCCACTAAAGCGAATGCTGCCTGTGTTCCAGGGGATTCTTTTACATCCTTACAAGGAGGGTAGACGCTTTCAAGACTGCATTGTCAGGCCAATTCATTATGGATAATATTTACCACTTGGTTCTGTTTCTCAAGCAATCAATACTTCAGTGTCAGGGTACCTGCAATACCGTGATCTATCGATTCAGCGTGGGGATGACACTTACAAGATCTACATTATCTGCAGTTTTTGTGATGAATTTGCTTGGTTTCGTCATGAATGATATCTAAGTCTGGATGGAAATTATAAATCCTTCTGACTTAGCATCAGTTTCCTTTTCTCCGCTATGCCTTGGGGTTTTCATTGATAAAGATGGAGGATATCTGCCATGTAGACCCTACATTCCTTTATATAGATATGCCAACCTTTACATATGGGCTAGAACAACAACAACAAAAAGAGAACATATCTGAGCTACTTACTGTCCCAGGAATCTGTGGGAAGGAGTCCCTGATTCCCTTTCAATAGATAGACTTAGCTTGATTAGCAAAAGGTTGGGAAACTCCTAGAGCTATGGGGATGGAGCCTGGGGAGGACAGCCCCCTCCTGTCTAGGTGGTGAGCCTGTGGAGACTAATGGACCCAATTGGGTTTCAAAATGCTCTGTGGGATCTGCTGCCCCCCCCCCCCCAATGAGCTGATAGAGGTCTGGAATTCCTGCCTCTCTGAAGTCATTGATGATATCACTCCCTGGCATCCTTTTCGCTCCCGACCTAGACTGTTCCCCTGGCATACTTCAGAAATCAGGGGGATGAAATGGGAGCTTAGACAACTAGAATGAGTTTGGTGGTGAACTTATGATGAAGTTGCAAGAACATTTTATAAGGTTTTTAATGAAATCCTATGAGATGGCATTGAAGGCTGTTAAGAAGGAGTTCTATGCGGCCTCCATCGCATCTGCTAGCTCTCGCCCAGCACAGGTATTTAATGTAATTGGGTCTCTGACATCTCTTACAGTGAGCTCAAAATATTAGAAATTCAGTTAATAGCTGTGAGGGTTCTGCAAGCTTTTCGCTGAGAAAGAAGAAGAAGAAGAAGAGAAGAGAAGAAGAGATTGGATTTATACCCTGCCCTTCACTACCCAAAGGAGTCTCAGAGCGGCTTGCAAACTCCTTTCCCTTCCCCTCCCCACAACAGACACCCTGTGAGGTAGGTGGGGCTGAGAGAACTCTAACACAAACTCTTTTTCAAGAACAGCTGTGCCAGAGCTTGAGACTGACCCAAGGTCACATCAGCAGGTGCAAGTGGAGGAGTGGGGGATCAAACCCAGTTCTCCCAGATTAGAGTCCGTGCACTTAACCACTACACCAAACTGGCTCTCTTGTCACTCCGCCAGGACCTCCCAGCTAGTCTTAGTACTGTAAGTGAACTGGAAGCCCTTTGGCCGTCTTTGGACTCAGTCTTTGACAGCTTCAGCTGGCTCTCCTGGGCTGATGTTGACAGTTGGGTGGACTACATGCCTCTTGGACCCATGTCCTTCATGGCTGGTGAAAACCGACATGGGGCTCCTGGTGGACATTATCAACCTGTCCCTAGATTTAGGGGATGTACCCGGAGGGACTGAAAGAGGCTGTGGTCATACTACTCTTTAAAAAGCCAACATTGGATCCTCTGGATCCTTCCAATCACTGCCCAATTTTGAATCTTTTGTTTGTGAGCAAAGTGATTGAGAGAGTATTTGCAGAGCACCTCCAGAGTTTTGTGGATGACACATCAGCCCTGGACCCATTTCAGTCCAGCTTCCACCCTGGCTATGGGATGGACATGGCTTTGGACACCCTTATGGATGAGCTCCACAGACAGCTGGGTCAAGGCAGGTTGGCACCATTGCTGCTGTTAGATCTCACAGCAGCAATTGATATGGTTGACCGCAATCTTTAGACCCAATGCCTCGCGGACATAGGAGTTCATGGGGTAGCTTATCTCATTCCTCCAAGGTCAGAAACAGAAGGTGGTGCTGGGAGAGAGGGTGTTGCCCAGGTAGCTCTTAGTATGTGGTGTCCCTCAAGGGGCAATCCTTTCTCCAATGTTGTTTAACATCTATATGAGCCCCCTTGCCCAGCTGGTGCAGAGGTTCGGTCTGGGATGTTACCAGTATGCTGATGGCACCTAGCTTTATTTGTTGATGGGTGGATGGCTGGATACTGCCCTGGTAAATTTGGCAGAGGGGTTGGAGGCTGTGGTGGGATGGTTAACATAGAGCCGGCTGAGACTAAATTCTTCCAAGATGGAGGTTCTGTGGCTGGGATGTGGGTATTCTGGTATGGGGTGCCAGCTCCCAACTCTTGATGGTGTGTCCTTGAGACTGGCACCTACCATTAACAGCTTGGATGTGATCCTAGATGCCTCTTTTACAGTGGAGTCCCAGGTCACTAACACTGCCAAAATTGCATTTTTCCAACTACACCAGGTCAGGCAAATGGCCCCTTACCTGTTTCGCCCTGACCTAGCCACTGTAATTCATGCAACTGTAACCTCCAGTTCGATTACTATAACTCACTCTATGCGGGTCTACCCTCGCATTTGACCCAGAAACTACAACTGGTGCAGAATGCAGAGGCGCTGGACACTGCGTACAGCACATATTCATCTTGTGCTGTGTGGGCTGCTCTGGCTTCAAGTGGAGTTCTGGATCACATTCAAGATTTTGGTAATGACCTTTAAGGCCCTTCATGGCCAGGGACTTACGTACCTACGAGACTGACTCTCCTGGTATATCCACATTGCGTTCTGCAGACCACAACCTACTGGTGGTCCCCTGCCCAAGAAATATCCAGCTGTCCTCGACCAGGGCCGGAGCCTTTTCTGCCTTGGCTCCAACCTGGTGGGACTCTCTGCCAAACAACATCCATACCTTGCGGAACTTATTACACTTCCACGGGGCTTGCAAGGTAGAGGTGTTCTGCCGGGCATTTGGTTGGGGACAGCGATGGTTCCATCCTGGCACTCCCACCCCCTGCCCTCCCGTGAAACAGCAGCGCTATTGGGATTTTAGCACCATCTTTAGTTAAACTGTTTTTTTATTGGTTTTTAACCTTTGTTTTAACTGATGTTTTTGTGATCATGTTGTACACCACCCTGAGCCTGCTTCCCGAGGGAGGGTGGTTGACAAACCCAATAACATAAACAAACAAATAAAAGGTAAAACAGTATTGAAAAGGAAAACAGAAGGAACTAGTGGTGATGTCTCTCTTTCTCAAGGCCAGTGGCTCAGCTGAGGGGCCATATGCCTAGTCCCTCCTGGCCTTCCAAACTACTGCTGCCACCAGGGCTATTTTTGTAGAAAAAGCCCAGCAGGAGCTCATTAGCATATTAGGCCACACCCCGGACAGCACAGCTCTTTAGCACATTAGGCCACACCCCCGTGTTACCAGAAGTGTGGTCATCCAGCGACACCCACTTTTTGCTTTCTTATTCTGTTTACCTTTTCTGTTGTCAAAACCCAGGGCTTTTTTTGTAGCAGGAACTCCTTTGCATGTTAGGCCACACACCCCTAATGTAGCCAGTCCTAATGAGTTTCTGCTGTTGGGTGTGGCCTGTAATGCTAATGAGTTCCTGCTGGGCATGGCCAACTCAGGAGCCAGACTGAACTCTGTTCCTGTGCGTTCCTGCCCCAAAATAGCCCTGGCTTCCACCATCCAGGTGAGGCCTCAAGTTTTCCCAGAATTACAACTGATCTCCAGACTACAGAGATCAGTTTCTTTGGAGGAAATATTAGTTTTGAAAGGTAGGCTATATGGAATCATATACCTACTCATCTCTCTTCTTTCCTTGAACTCCACCCTCTCCAGCTCCACCCCCAAATTTCCAGGAATTTCCCATGCCAGAAGCAGCAACACTAAAACCAGCTTCCTTGTCTGTTCCTTGGCTTATACTACTGAAGCGTATCCTGTCAGAGGAAATTAGAACATGAAAATGTACACACCGGATTTTAGCCTTATGGAAAGTCTAAAATGCTAGGGTGGTTCAGCCCAATACCCACTTTTTCTTCTGACATGGTGAAGTAATTTAAGAGCAGCAGACCCTGATTGGGAAAACCAGGTTTGATTCCCCACTTCTCCTCCACATGAAGCCTGCTGGGTGACCTTGGGCCAGTCACCGCTCTCTCAGAACTCTCTCAGCCCCATCTACCTCGTAAGGTGCCTGTTGTGGGAAGGGGAAGGGAATGTAATTGTAAGCCACTTTGAGATTTGTCGATGTAGAGAAAAGCAGGGTTTAAAAACCATTCTTCTTCTCTTGAGAAAACTGATATTAAACTGCTCTTAAACATCTTAAATGTCAGTTTCCTCATTTTCATCTTAGTAGAGCAGACCTAAAGAACTCGTGCTCCTCGAAGCTTAGCACAATCCATCAGTCTGTGGACTGTGTTTTTAATTGACTTCTTTGTTCCTATATTGATAATTTATAGGTTTTTTATGATTTGTGGCGTTGCTTTTTTTTCTGATAAGCTACCTGAACCAGGGCTACCTAAACAAACCAGGTCAAGTATAGCAAATGTTTTTGTCCCTGCCTGGTTCTGCAGCAACTGGGGGGGTGTCTTTCCAGGCAGCTCACAAATTTAAACAAAACCATGCGTTTTTGTCATTTTCTCAGTTGAGGTCTAAACTCCTGTTGAATGGCAGCTTTCACAACTGCAATATCCATTTGGTATCCAGATATGGCCCTGCAGCATTAAGTGTTTCAGAGTCTCCTTTATTTCTGGAAATTCTCACTGAATCAGTGCAGAAGAGGAAACCCACAATATTCACGTATAAATATTTGATGTCGATGAATAAATACGATATGCAGGATTTCAGAAATAAATGGAATAAGGAGCTCAATCCCCCTATTATGCAAAAGCGGTGGAATGTGGCTTTCGCTTTTGTACCTGTTGTTTCTATGGATCTCAAGCTGTGTGTTATTCAGCAAGATGCATTTTGGCGGGCCACAACAAACTGGAACCTTGTGGTTCCGGTAGGATGGCCAGATCTTCTGGAATTATAGCTGATCTTCAGACCACTGAGATCAGCTTCCCTGGGTAAAACAGATGATTTGGAGTGTCTGCTCTATGCTATGATACCCTGCTGAGGTGCTGCCCTTCCAGTGTTCCCCCTAAGCTGAGTTAGTGTGAGTTAGGTCACAGTTTTTTTTAGCCTCCAGCTCACAGATTTTTGTCTTAGCTCAGGGAGGATGGCTCCAGAGCTAACTAATTTATGTAGCAGCCAAATGACTCGCTCCCAACTTTAATGCCCGTAGCTCGCAAAGTAGAATTTTTTGTTTGCAAGGCTCCACAGCTTAGAGGGAGCTTCCCTTCCACAAAGTGGGACATTTTAAGCAGGAGAACAATCCTAGGCTGCAAAGGTTTCTGGAGCTAGTAACCAGCACCCTGACTTGAAAGTGGAAACAACCAAATAGCCCAGGTAGGCAAGATGTCTTCTAACCACTCCATCTGTAGCCAATTAAGTTTTATTTTCTTTTTTTAAGCTAGGGTGTAATAACTGCTTATGTTACACAATATGCAAGCATTGCACAAAACCTTTTCAGCAACCTCTTCAGGAGGAGAAAGGGATGAAATTCAGGTTGTTACAACCTAGAATTAGGGCACCATTAAAGTTTTCGCTCGAGAATGGTAATTAGATGGCGTTGCAGGAAACACTAGATATGGAAAACGACATCGTTACATCTATTGGTTTAAAAAAAGAATTCTTTCGGATGACGAAATGAAATTGGCTGCTTAAATGTTGAACTGCCTCCCCACCCCCAGTATGGCTAAATGTGCAATCACTCTAAACATAACCTGTCAGTTAACAAAACTGTTCTTCACTCGCTCTTGAGCAAAAATGCTCCACTCTTCTTTTATATCGGAATTGCATCTGTACAGCACAGCTTGACTGACAACAAGCATTAATGTTTGTAGTCCATGGATAGATGTGTGTGGAGCCTACTGAGCAATTCACTTATCAAAATGTTCTTTCCTTTGTTCAAAAACTCTTCTTCTGTCCAGGGAGGATCCCCCCCCTCCCCAATCCACCTTAAAATTTCGCTTTAAGTGAAATTTGATGGCAACTGTCCTTCTTCCCATGCCGAAAAAGCCACAAGATACCATGAATGGATAACCCAGGCTTCCCCGATCTCATCAGATCTCACAGCTAAGCAGGGTCGGCCCTGGCTCGTATTTGGATGGGGGACCACCACGGAATACCAGGGTCATTACCTGGAGGCAGGCCATGGCAAACCACCTCTGAATGTCTCGTGCCTTGAAAACCCCACTTGGGGTTGCTGTAAGTCAGCTGTGACTTGAGGGCACTTCCCACCACCACCATGAATGTTGGCTTTCCAGTTCACGAGGAACACAGAGGTGAGATTGTCTACGCAAATACTGTTGCTATGTTCATACGCTTTTATTAGGGGGCCTAACAGGTCATGACCAGTATTGCTATTTCCTGAAATGATAACCCTAAAAGCAGGGATTGATGAACGTTGGGTTTCCAGCTCATGAAGCTGTCCTGAAAGTTCCGCAAGGCTGACCCAATTATGAAAAAAATAAAAACACCTTTTCCGTGACTGCGCTTCCAAGGGAATCATGCCAAAAGCAATCTATTATACTAGGATTGGTATTACAAAAGGTTGCAGCCTACGTCAGTGTAATACAGACCTTTTCCATCGGGGTAATACCCCTTGCCTTGCTCTGGGTAGCCCAGGCTAGCCTGAGCTCATCACATCTTGGAAGCTAAGCAGGGTTGAGCTGGATTTGTGATTGTGTGGAAGATCATGGAGTTCAGGGTCACAATGCAGAGGAAGGCAAAGGCAAGCCACACTGAATGTCTCTTTCCTTGAAGATCCTATGGGGTTACCTTAAGTCGGCTGCAATTTGATGGCAAAATATTAAATATGCCCCTGGTTCGATGCTGTTGGGAAGTGTCCCCCCCCTCCTGCTCCTCAACAGAATGGTGGTACATGCCCGCACCTCCTGGGTTTCCCCCGAGCATTTTGCCAATCTCTCCCGAGCCTGTTTTGCTGCAAAGCTTTGGGAAACATCTAGGGTTTCCAGCCTCTATGTGGGGGCCTTAGTTCTCCCAGAATTACAGCTGATCTCCCGACTACAGAGATCAGTTCCCCTGGAGAGAAATGGCTACTTTGGAGGATGGACTGTACGACGGTATACCCCACTGAGGTCCTTCTCTCCTCAAACCCTGCCATCCCCAGTCTCCACTCCCAAATCTCCAGGAATTTCCCAGCCCAGTGTTGGCAACTCTATAAATATTACACTGAAGCCTGGGCAGCTGCTATATGTGTAGAAAAGTTTGGATTTTCCCGATCCCACTCACACAGCCAACATTTTCCTTGCACCTAGCCAAGCAGTGCACATTTCCTCCCCCCGCCCCTGCTCCTGAGTAACTTTTTTCATTTAATCGGCAGTTGAGTATAGTTAAACGGTTATATCAATTTGTATCTTTGAATTACCAGCTTTTATTAAAAAAATAGCCCCTTCTGTTGGAGTGACAGGTCTTTAAAGAATTCAGAGGGTGTGACAACACAGATTGGTTTAATGTTATAACAATATTAAGGAAATGCCCCAGTGATGTGTGGGGTACAGGGATGCTAGGCCCCCACCAGGTATGGGGGGTTCCTGCCCTCAACCACTGACCCCTGTTGCCAATAAGCTGGCCAGCATGGGGACTTACTGGTGGTGGGGGAAGGCCTAGGCTGACATTGTTGGTGAC
This sequence comes from Gekko gecko, assembly GCA_029375565.1. Taxonomy (NCBI): domain Eukaryota; kingdom Metazoa; phylum Chordata; class Lepidosauria; order Squamata; family Gekkonidae; genus Gekko; species Gekko gecko. Next base: position 131,041,827 of record JAPDNY010000008.1, on the reverse strand, counting down.
ATCACTTCCCTGGGTGCACTGGAAGTTACATCATTGTGTCACTGGCGTTGTGTGATGTTCTGGTATCTCTGCAGAAACTCTATGGTAACTATAGCTTCTACCATAGAGTTTTTCCTGAATACTAGGGCATCCTGCATTGCTGGTGCCAAAATGGTGTCACTTCTGGTACATACTGCTGGTAATATTGCTGTGACACCAACCTAGCCCTCCCCACTGTCAGTAAGTCCTCCCCACCCATACTGGTTTTCAGAAGGTATCTGGCAACCTTAGCAGGCTGGGGGTGGCTGCTGCTGTGGAACGGGACCAGGGAAACTGTGGGGAAACCTACCATGTGGAAACCCCTTTGCTGCTTTGTCCTACCAGATACAGACCACAAGCCTGTCCCTGTATGGAAAGCAGTGTGGTTGGTATGGGGGGTGGGGGAGAATATACAAATTATTACTAGGAAAATCTAGATTTACGACAAAGTCTAGATTCCCTTAATGGTTTGGATTTCAGCGCATTTGTACTTGGGGAAAGTTACTGAAATATCTTCACTGCAATCAGTTCCCTTATTTACAGCATTCCATTGTGCTGCTCATGTCAGAAGAGCACTAGCACTTTGAAAATACACATGTCCTACAAAGACATTTGTATGCATTCATGCATCTGCACGCGCGTGCGCACACGGACACACACACAAACCATATTGTCCTTAAGAATGTGCTAAGCATCTTTTATTCTAAGCCAGTCTTGGGTTTCCCCCACACAGAAACTGCATTTTATAGCACCATTCGTTTATGTGTTTTTTGTGGGTATGTGTGTGATATATGGTATCTGTAAGAGAAGTGAATCAAAAAGCTCATTGGGAGTTTGTTGAGTCATTTCTCCAACAGATAGTTTATGTCGTAGTCTTCAAGGGGAAAAGATAACATTTAATTCACTTCACTACTTGACCTTGTCTTCTATCATATAGCACTTGCTGTGGCATGATTGGCGAGTTCAAAATGTGCCGATTCATGAGATACTCAAAGTCCATTTTTAAAGAATCTTTATGACAGATCAGAGATTAATTAGCCTCAAGGATCAGACGGCTGGAGGAATGGCTGGGGTTTTTTTTGGTTTTCCAACTAACCGTGTTTATCATCTTAATGTCAGATTTCTTTCCATCTATTTAGTGGATCCCGTAAATGTTAGATGAATTGGACCCGCTGTTTTTGGCATCAGATAAATTTGGAGGTTTACAGAGATCTTTATTGGTGCTTATTGTGCTTTTCAGTACTACTGCAAAGGAGACTCCATTATATTTTTAAGAAGGCTGTAGGCAGACATAGTGCTTGCCCATGGCTTATTTTTCTTAAGCATCATGCCTAATCATCTGAACTATGGTTAGAAGTTACATGCATGGATGCATATCTGCATGTGAAAACCGGAGTTTACAAGCCTGCTTGTATGTTGGTAGATGTCAGGTGAGGCTGCCAACTCTGGGTTGGGAAATTCCTGGAGATTTGGGGGTGGAGCCTGGCGAGGACAGGGTTCGGGGAGTGTAGTGGGGTATAATGCCATACAGTCCACTCTGCGAATCAGCCATTTTCTCCAGGAAAATGAATCTCTGTAGTCTAGAGATCCGTTGTGATTCTGGAAGATCTCCAAAACCCACCTGGAGGTTGACAACCCTACTTGAGATGGGTGTAGCCCTAGTATCAGATTCAGCCTAGGGCCTTTATGCTAATCCAGTGTCCCGCCAGCAGATGGTGGGCACGAGGAACACTGTTAAAAATCGCACCTTGGGTACCTACGGTATAGCTCTGGGTGAACCTTTGGCTTATTAAAATAGTGCTCTGTCTGTTAAAAAGAATACAGCGACTTACTTTGAGAATAGTAGTAACCTAAATAAACCTTTCCGTCTGGTATAGCCTTGAAAGATGGGATGGCTCAACATTTGGATCCCGAAGCGATCCTATGACTTGTTCAATACTCTGCCAAAGTTACCAGGTCTGTGAACCGAAACTGGTTGTGTGGATCAGATGTCCCACCGGCTGTACCAAGGGGCGGGTCATATTCCCTGCCATTATTCTGAATCTACTTATCCTAACCCTGACCTGGATGGCCCAGACTAACCCAGTCTCCATCAGATCTTGGAAACTAAGCAGGGTCAGCTCTGGTTAGTATTTGGATGGGGGACCACCAAAGAAGCCCACGGTCACTATATGGAGGCAGGCAATGGCAAACCGCCTCTGAATGTCTCTTGCCTTGGAAGCCCCAGGGTGTCATCATAATTTGGCAGGAAAAAAACCCACAAAAACCCACACCTTATGTAAAGTAACAATAATTACCATTTTGTGTTCTTCATTTGGTGAATATTCTGTCTGTATGGCATTGCAGGTCTGGGCAGGACCAAATGATGGACAGTGGGTTTTTTTTTCTCCCACTGAGCATCCAAATATACATATCAGCCTATATAATTGCTCCCGGTCTGTCTTAAAGAAAACGGTGGCTCAGTTTTGTTTCTTAAGTCAAACAGCTGTTGCTGAGATGCCCACGCAGAGGACAGTTTATGTGCAGGCGAGGAAAGACAGAAAGATGAAATATTGCAGTGAGTAAATTTAGTGCCACTTGCTCAGGGACTTCAGTTTTATTTTCTCAGAAGATGAAGTTCTTCCAGGGGGCTTTCAGGAACGTAAATCTCCTCTCCTCCTTCCGTAGGGTCTCTTGAGATCTAAACCGGAGGCAGCATGGGGGAGGGGAAGAAATGTCTCAAAGAGGTAAAGATAACCCGCCTGCCTCTGGCTGCTTGCCTCACTTATTCTCCTCATGCCCTGAAGTTATGGAGCCAGACTTGCTCGGTCTAGACCAGTGGTCTCTGACATGTTGCCTGGGGATGCCACAGTGCCAACTGACTCCTTTCCTGGAGTCTGCCAAGTGTTTTTGGAAAGTGGGTGGGGCTTTTGTCCGCAAGGCTTCTGATTGGACACTGGAGGTTTGATTGGCTTTGCAGATGTTGAAAACATTGCTTTGGCAGCCACTGTGATCACAGCAGAAGAATCTGCACTTTATGACTGAAGGTAAGCTAAAGGTACAGGTTTCCCTTGCTTGAAAGCCAGTCGAATCTGACTCTAGGGGGCGGTGCTCATCTCCGTTTCCAAGCCAAAGAGCCAGCGCTGTCCGAAGACCTTCCCGTGGTCATGTGGTTGGCATGACTAAAGGCCAAGGTGCATGGGACACTGTTATCTTCCCACCAAAGTAGTACCTATTTATCTACTTGCAATTTCGTGCTTTCAAACTGCTAGGTTGGCAGGAGCTGGGGCCAGAGATGGGAGCTCACTCCATCACACGGAACTAGGGTCTCAAACTGCTGAACTACAGACCTTCCGGTCTGCAGCTCAGCATCTTAACTTCTGAGCCACTGCAGCCCAAAGGTAAACTAGGCAACCATTTTATAACTGGCCTCACCTCCCCTGGCAGCTATTTTGTGGCTGCGCCCACCACACCACACCATCAAAATTCCAAAGGCTCCCACAGGTTCAAAAGGGTCGGGGACTCCTGATATATTTATTTATTTTTATTTATCTATCTCAGATTTATATTCCACCCTCCCCGCGAATGGGCTCATGGCGGATCACAATTTACAGTTAGGCCTTAAGGCATTACAAAGTAGTAATAGTAATAATTAATTAAAACATTAAGGTAATAAACACCACTATGTACAGTTCCCAATATTGGTGTCGCTGAAATCCAAGGCTGTATAGTCCGGGCGGCATAAGATGGTATCTTCAGCAAGGGGGGCAGCTTTTTTTCCTGGATGCCCGTCACCTCACCCAAAGGCCTGGTGGAACAGCTCCATTTTGCATGTCACGCAGGAACACGTTCCACCAGGCCGGGGCCAGGGCAGAAAAAGTCCTGGCCCTGAATGAGGCTAAACAGATGTCCATTGAGCTTTAAAAGCAACAGCCCATCCTACAGAGACGCCAGCATTTATCCTTTGACACACAGTTCCTGTATGTTTGAATTCAGCTCTGATTTTGTGGGCATGTAGCAAAAGTGGGTCAGAGGTTAAGACACTGAGCTGCAGACCAGAAGGCCTGTAGTTCAGCAGTTTGAGACCCTAGTGCTGTGTGATGGAGTGAGCTCCTGTCTCTGGCCCCAGCTCCTGCCAACCTAGCAGTTCGAAAGCAAAAAACTGCAAGTAGATAAATAGGTACTGCTCTGGTGGGAAGGTAACTGCGTCCCATGCGCCTCGGTGTTTAGTCGTGCCGGCCAGATGACCACGGAAATGTCTTCAGACAGTGCTGGTGCTTCGGCTTGGAAATTGAGATAAGCACCACCCCCTAGATTTGGATTCAACTAGCTTTCGAGCAAAGGAAATCTTTACCTTTACCTAGAAAAATAATTCCTGGACCAAAGTGTGAATCCAAGTTCAGGAAATAATCCCTCCGTAAGCAGTCATGTATAGCAACTGGATTAGAATTGGAGATAACTCCGTTCAGATTCTTTCAGTGGTAAGACCGTTGGACTGTGGATGAACCCCAGGTTCCGATCCCCGCTCTGCCCTGAAGCCCTTTGAAGAATACTGTTTTCGAAGCCTCGTTCTGAATTTTCCAAAATTATTTCTGTGGCTCTCCCCTCTCCTCGTGTTCCCACAAATGTGCATGTGCATAAGTGTGCATGTGAGGAAAAGTGATGTGTTATGTCTCTTGGAATCTCTGCGCTTTCATCTTGCAAGTGAAACCATATTTTGAGGGTTTTTTTTTCCCAATGCTGATGGATATTGTGCTGGATATTTTATTACTCTGTGAATCTGAGAGCGGGAAGGATGATCTGGTGTGATAATGTCAGAGGGGACTGGCATGATAAAATACAGCTCTGAATTTTACTACAATCTCTGAATGTAATTCCTAGGCACACTAGTAGATTTATGTGTCATAAATAAAGCTGAATAATGCAAGCGGCATATGGACATTAAAAACATATGGATATGGAAATTAATTGCAGAATAAATATGCAATATTCTAGGGTTGTTTGCAGTGTGGGGGGAAACAGAGGCCGAGGGGTGGGGGTGTCATTTTGTTCTTTCTTCCCCTTCTCCCACCCAGGATCCATATAATCTGTGTCCTATGACCAGTTTTACACATTACATTTTAAGAAGAAGAAGAGGAAGAAGAGTCGGTTTTTATACTCCACTTTTCTCTACCCGAAGGAGTCCTAAAGTATCTTACAATCGCCTTCCCTTCCTCTCCCCACAACAGACACCCTGTGAGGTAGGTGGGGCTGAGAGAGCTCGGAAAAAGAAATTCAAAATCACCTCTGACTGATATTCCATTTCAGTGCAGGGAGTCCTTTAGCCTTCGTTGCTGGCACAGAGAAGGAATACCCCAGCTCCAGTCTCAACATAGATTCTGCAAGAAGAAAGGATAACAAAAAAGAAGGAGGAGGAGGAGGAGGAGGAAGAGACTGGATTTATACCCTGCCCATCTCTACCTGAAGGAGTCTCAAAATGGCTTACAATCGCCTTTCCCTTCTCCTCCCCACAACAGGCACCCTGTGTGATAGGTGGGGCTGAGAGAGCTCTTTCGAGAACTGCTCCTGAGAGAACAGCTCTGGGAGAATGTGTAACTGACCCAAGGTCACACCAGCAGCTGCATGTGGAGGAGTGGGGAAATCAAACCTGGTTCTCCCAGATTAGAGTCCACGCTCCTAGCCACTACACCAAACTGGCTCTCAAACTGAATACCAAAGAGAGCTCAATTCATAGGGCTGGATCTAGACTAAACTTACAGTTTCCACTGACTCCCTTCCTAATGGAGCGGAAGTCTACAGGGAGGAAAGCGGGCTGGAGTGCAACCGCTGATCTGTGAATGTGAGTTTGCTTTTGCCATTCCTCAGGTCACCTGTCTCCCAGGAACAGTCATTTGTGGAGATCAGTGGATTGCACTTGAAGGGGGAAGGAGGGAGAATTCCATTCAGCTACTGGAAAATATATTCTGGATCCAACCCGTACACTTATGTGAGTGCCCCGTACAAATTCAGACATGCATTTGTTGTGGTGGCCACTTTCTGGATTGAACAGCTTGGAATAATTTGGTTTAAATATTCCTTCATTTGAATTTCATTTTTTTTTTTAAAAAAAAAATCTGATTTCTCGCTGTTATTTCGCTAATACATGCAAGCCTTTGACTATAAGATCCTGGGGCCGAAGCCCACTGCTTGCAATTACAATCACGAGGATGAGTAATTCTTTCGACACTTCATTTGTATAATTCGTATCACATTTCTGCTCAGAAAGAAGAATGTGGAGTGCATTAGGTAAGATAGATGTCCGAGGGACTCCATCAGCATCCTGGCTACCGGGAGATGCGTCCCTCTCCTCCGTCAAAATGGAACTCCATCTTCACTGTACAGCTTAATGTTTCGGAGCCGAGTTGCGTGGCTGAGGTTTCTCTCAATCACTTATTTGATATTTATGCCTCTCCAAAATATATCAAGGCTCATTCTTATGATTCCTTTATCACAAATGATTCATGACTCCCTTCCTCCTCCTTCTTACTAATGCAGGAGATAAATAAGTTCATCTTCCATTACTGAAGTAAGTTAAATACCCAGTATTTGCTTTTTTCTAATTGAAAGTAAAAATTTAATCAGCTAATTCTCTCTCTCTCTCTCTCTCTCTCTCTCTCTCTCTCTCACTCTCTCTCTCTCTCACGCATGAACACATGAAACTGTCTTACACTGAATCAGACCCTTGGTCCATCAAAGTCAATATTGTCTACTCAGACTGGCAGCGACTCTCCAGGGTCTCAGGTGGAGGTCTTTCGTATCACCTACTGCCAGATCCTTTAACTAGAGATGCTGGGGATTGAACCTGAGACCTTCTGCATGCCCAGCAGACGCTCTACTGCTGAGCCACACGCACACACATCCTCCTCTGGATGCATAGGATGGGGCTTTGCCTACAGGGCAAATTGCATTAATTATACACAGGAATGAATAATTTCATGTTATTTCTCTACATGTGCAATTAACGCAAACAGGCCAGGATCTGATGCGTTGAAAGTAAGGCTTTCGATGGTAACATCACAGCTGTTCCCTATGCCACAGATATGTTTTTGTATATGAAGCTAGAGGTATGAGTGGGGAACGTGGATTCTGAAATAATGTTGATGGTGGCATCTGTTCTCATGCGCTGTTGTTGCTGTGAAGTTACAGCCATCTTATGGCGACCCCATAGAGTTTTCAGGGCGAGAGGTGCAGAGTTGGTTGGCCATTGCCTGTCTCTGCGTAGCAACCCTGGGCTTCCTTGGCAGCACCCCGTCCAAGGACTAACTAGGGTTGACCCTGCTTAGTTTCTGAGCTCTGACAAGCTCAGGTTAGCCTGGGCCACTTGGGTCATGTCAGAGGTGGTGGTCACACACACAAGATAAAGCGTGTGGGGGGAAGCGAGGCTATTTGCTTCGTAGGAATTTGACCTGCAGTTGCACGATCACACAGTCCTTGGAAGCTGCGGGCACAGCCCACCACTGTGTGATCAGATGCAACCACAGGTGAGTCGGGCTTTCTTTCTTTTTTTGCCGTGTGTTTCTGGTGCACTTCAATGAGGGATCGATGATTCGCATCTCTGCACTGAGGGCTCCCTATGCAGTGTGCGATGATGCGCATACCAAGACGGGGAGGGGGGGATATGGCACAGAGTCAGGATGGCCTGATCAGACCATCCCGATGCCACGGGAGCACCCTGGAGCAATCACACAGGGGAAAGTCCATCTGTGGCCTGTAGCAACCCGTTTGTTACTGGACTTTCCCTAGTGTCTTTTTACTCTGCTTCTATGGTGGAGCAAAATGGGTTGCCAACGGGTGTGGGGTGCTTCCCAGATGTTTGTGTCTGATTGTGCCCTTTAAATTCACCCGGCATTCACGCCTATGGCATGGCTAATTGTGTGTGTGATTGTGACCAGAGATAACTGGTAGGAGATCATAACTTGCCATTGACTTTAAAGTTTCACCCTGGAAACTCTATGCCTGGAAAACCCAACTTGATTGAATTCCCATCTGTGTAACAGTAGGGGGCAGAAAAGACAGAGACAGGTCCACTTGCCCCTCCCCATTTTTATCTCCTATCATAGCTGAATAAATTCTACCACTGGACCATTAAAACAGCTAGTTTTGCTTCTGCTCTATTCCTATGGATGTGCTTTGAGTTCTATCTTTATGCCTTAAGGAGGAGGAGCAGACTGGATTTATACCCCACCCTTCACTACCTGAAGGAGTCTCAGAGTGGTTTACAGTCTCCTTTCCCTTCCCCTCCCCACAACAGACACCGTGTGAGGTAGGTTGGGATTACAGAGCTCTTTCAAGAACTGCTCTTTCCAGAACAGCTCCGAGGGAACTATGACTGACCGAAGGTCATGCCAACAGCTGCATGTGAAGGAGTGGGGAATCAAACCCTGTTCTCCCCCATTAGAGACCATGTTCCTAAACTCTACACTGAACTTCGCTACACTACACTAGGTACCAGCATTTTTTTAAAAAAATATATTTCTATTCATTTTTATACCCTGCTTTTCTCTCCAATGTGGGCCACAGCACCTTACATCATTCTCCTCTCTTCCACTTTAGCCTCACAATGACACTATGGAGGTAGGTTGGGCTTGAAAATGGGTGGCCGGCCATGAGTCACCAAGCTTGGTGTTTGAGCTGGACAAAGAACAGATTGGGATGAACCGATTTGTATGTAGGGCAGGCCTGTAGCCAGGATTTTTTAATTTGGGGGGGCCTTTAAATAAATCGAGGAGCTGCGGTGGCTCAAGTGGTTAAGACGCTGAACTGCAGGCTGTAGAAGGTCAGTAGTTCAGCAGTTCAAGACCCGGGTGCCGCATGATGGGGTGAGCTCCCGTCTCTAGTTCCAGCTCCTGCCAACCTAGCAGTTCGAAAGCAAGAAATTGCAAGTAGATAAATAGGTACCACTTCGGTGGGAAGGTAACAGCATTCCGTGCACCTTGGTGTTTAGTCATGCCGGCCACATGACCACGGAAACGTCTTTGGACAGCGCTGGCTCTTCGGCTTTGAAACGGAGATGAGCACCGCAACCCTAGAGTCGGATTCGACTGGCTTTCGAGCAAGGGAACCTTTACCTTTACCTTTACCTTAAATAAGTCGGGGGGCACCCCGCACACCCCCCAAGGAAGCGCCACAAATAAAATTTAAAAAATGGAAGTTGGGAGGCCTGGCCTAGATGGGAAGTCAGGGGGCCTTGGCAGTAAGTCGGGGGGGGGCAGGCCCTGGGATGCCCCATTGTAGCTATGGGCCTGATGTAGAGCAAGACAGTCAAACACACAACGCTTGCCTGGTGACCACGTCTGACACGAAGCTCTCACGATCTGTCATATGGAGCACTTTCATTTTGTTCTCATGGTGTCTCTGTGATGAAAAGTAGCTTAGTGTGTAACTTATCCACTGAAGCTCAATGGAAATTAGGGCTTGGATTTCCCAGGCCAAAGTTCAGTGCTATTTAATACTTCACACAGGCTTACTGGTGCTCAGCACAAGGGTGCTGAGGGCTACCCCAGACCCAGTACAAAGATATAGTTCTAGGCAGGAACTCATTAGCATGATAGGCCACACGCAACAGCAGAAACTCATTAGCATATTAGGCCACACCCCTGACAGCACAGCTCTTTAGCACATTAGGCCACACCCCCATGTTACCAGAAGTGTGGCCATCCAGCCACACCCACCTTTTGCTTCTTATTCTGTTTACCTTCTTTGTTGTCAAAACCCAGGGCTTTTTTTGTAGCAGGAACTCCTTTGCATGTTAGGCCACACAGCTCTAATGTAGCTAGTCCTAATGAGTTTCTGCTGTTGGGTGTGGCCTATTATGCTAATGAGTTCCTGCTGGGCGTGGCCAACTCGGGAGCCAGCCAGAACTCCATTCCTGTAGGTTCCTGCCCAAAAATAGCCCTGGTTCTAGGAGAGACATCTTATAGTAGCATTATTACAGATAAACTTTTTTTTAAAAAAAAAAGAATGTAGAATTTACTTCTGCAGCTTGCTAAATTAGCCTCTCACACCCTCAGTACCCCCTCAGCCTGGCAACATCATTTTTCTCAGTAGTCCCACTGAAACTCACACCCATTTTATCAATTTGCACTAGATGTAATTGGAAAAATAAGGAACATTCAGTGGAAGTCTACAGGGAGGAAAGCGGGCTGGAGTGCAACCACTGATCTGTGAATGTGAGTTTGCTTTTGCCATTATAGAATTTTGTTTTTTTTGTTTTTTTAAAGAAACCAAAGCCTGGGATCCTGTATCCAATTATCATGAGGAGCATTAGTTAAAATAGAACAGCCATTTGCAATTGGAGACCTTTAGAGAATTGTGGCGCACGGAACGATTAAAGCAGTAGTGAGCGTGCTACCCGAATGAAACAGCCTCTCCCCCTTAAATCTTAGTTGGAAATGCACAGATTAATAAAGTTACCACTTACGTTGATACTTTCCAGACTTTTTTCTTTGTCTTCAGAGAACCATATGCCACAAAAACCCAGGGCATGGCATCAGGGTTTTATCCCCCTCCCTTCATCCCCACAGTACTGCGGTGCATTTGTGCACCTCCGGGAGGGGAGTTCCCCTGGATTATGTCTGACCTTTCTCAAACCTGCTTTTCTCCAAAGTTTAGGTAAAGGTAAAGCCTGCCTGGCTGCTGGTTGGGTGGGAAAATTTCCAGGCCTGCATGGTAGCAATTTTCCCTGATGCTGTCTAGGGGTATGAAAAAAAAAAAAATCGGGTCTATTCAGATTTGGGTGTTTGGGACCCAAGAAGGGAAATGGGACTCTAGAGAGAAGGGAAGGGGATTTAAAGTTTAAACTCCTGGATTCAGTTTAAACTATAACCCCCTTCCGTTCTCTCTGGAGTTGCACCGCAGTTGTGGCCCGAGTCCAGGAGGAGTTTATTTGTTTGTTTGTTTATTTGACTTATACTTTAAACCTCTTCCCTTCACTTGGGACACCCGGATAAAAGGCAAATAACACCGGCTTTTATTTGGGTAAGGCTAAGTTCTTTTGGGTGTATGTATTCGGCTCAGTATATACTGAGCACACACCCCTAAAGCTTTCCTTGTGGTGGCCATTTCCCTCACCTGCCACCAGGGGACTTATTTGGCACTAGAATAATTATATTGATATACTGTTGTAACAAGAGGTAAGGCAGAGTCTCTGAATTTTTAGGTTTCATTTTAAAAAGTAAATCTCTAGTCTGTTCTCTTGTGGAGGTATAATGGAAAAAGCATACTTTTACAAGAGGCAGAGCTAGAGATTTATTATTATTATTATTATTATTATTATTATTATTATTATTATTATTATTATTATTATTATTATTATTATTATTATTATTATTATTATTATTATTTTTAAAAAGATTGTTGGGAATTCAGAGAACCTTCTATACCTATCATTATAATGCTATATCGATACATCAGTATTCTAGTGCCATTAAAAAAAAAAAAAGCAAAATCCCTGATAGACAGGAGAAGGCCACTTCTGAGGGACTCGGGCGGGGATCTGCAGAGAATCCTGCCATATGGAAGATGGTGTAGTGGTTTGGGGTAGAGGTTAGGAGCATGCACTCTAATCTGGGAGAACCGAGTTTGATTCCCCACTCCTCCACATGCAGCTGCTGGTGTGACCTTGGGTCAGTCAGAAGTTATTTCAGAGCTGTTCTCTCAAGGGCAGTTCTTGAAGAGCTCTGTTGTGGGGAGGGGAAGGGAAGGGAGATTGCAAGCTACTCTGAGACTCCTTTGGATAGTGAAGGGCAGGGTATAAATCCAATCTCCTCCTCCTGCTCCTCCTCCTCTGCTGCTGCTGCTTCTGTGCTTTAAATGCAGCTGCACCAGCAACAGGGAAACCACAGAATCCTGCTCCCATGCAGAAGCCACCACTATTGCCAGGTCAGGATTGGGAAATACCTGGTGGTTTTTGGGGGGTGGAGCCTGGGGAGGGTGGAGTTTGTGGAGGGAAGGAACCTCAAGAGGGTATAATGTGATACAGTTCTCCCTCCAAAGCAGCCATTTCCTCTGAGGGAACTGATCTCTGTGGTCTGGAGACCAGATCTCCAGTCTCCACCTGAAGGCACCACAGAAGCCCTCGGACTGAGAACCCTGGGCAGCAGCAACCAGCCTCTCACTGAGCAGCATATGGCTTCTGTGCTTTTTCAGCTGAATGCATATGGGATATTGTATAGAATAAGCATGCAGTTTTGGCCATTGCACTGTCCTTGTGCTGTCAGTCATACATTACCTGGATTGTCTTGTCGGCACAGGAGAATCCAATTGTGAATGATTGCTATGGTGCAAAGACAGTTCAGTATGAAATATGTGGATGCACTCCAAGTAAAAGATGTATTTAAAATTGTACTTTGGGGCACAATGCTCAGTTCTAAAGACAAGGGCAAATGAATGCTATGCGCAGATAATCAGAGAAATGCCAACAGACTAGACTAGGGTCCCCAACCTTTTGGAACCTGTGGGCACCTTTGGGATTCTGACACAGAATGCTGGGCACATCCACAAGATGACTGCCGTCGCTTGCCTTCAGTCACACAGAGAAGATCCTTATGCTCTGCTCTGGTGGCCAATCAGAAGCCTAGCTGGGCGAACAAAGAGAGGAGAAGAGGAGGAGAGATTGGATTTATACCCCGCCCTTCGCTCGGAATCTCAGAGCGGTTTACAATCTCCCCTCCCCACAACAGACACCCTGTGAGATAGGTGGGGCTGAGAGAGCTCTTAAGAGAATTGTTCTTGAGAGAACAGCTCTGAAACAACTTGTGGTTGACCCAAGGTCACATCAGCAGCTGCATGTGGAGGAATCAAGCCTGGTTCTCCCAGATTACAGTCCGCGCTTCTAACCGCTACACCAAACTGGCCCTACCCACCGGCACCAGGTTGAGAATTCTTGGACTAGTTCCAGGAGAACTGGTCCATCCCTGTCTTGTGCTGAGGAAAGCTCTTACATTACGGAAGCTTTCAGCAACTGCATTCTGTGGTGGCAGACAGATTATATCACCAGGGACTGTATATTGTAAGAGATTATGCTTGTGGTGGTGAGGTAATAGAAGGTATTTGTCATGATATGTTTTGCTGCTCTGAAATGTGTTGACTAGACTCTTCTGTCTGTTACCGAAGGAATTTATTAAGTGGTCAAATCAGCAGAAAGGGGGATGTTTACTTCCAAACATAACCTAAGGGTTACTCGAGGAGCAGCATCGGTAACTGTGAAATATGGCTTGCTGACATTTCTTGACGACCATATAAATTGATTGTAAATTGGATCTCTGAAGTCATTATTTCACTTTAAGTTCTGCTGCTGGATGGCTTCAATTTGGTTTTTTATTCCATTTGTATTCTTAAAGAAAGAAATTATTAACTGGGCCACGGGCGGAATTTGAGTTGGAAAACAACAGTTTGACAATAGGTCATGCTAGTTTTCTGCAGCAAATCTGTATAATACCTGATGTTGGCTACGAATACCAGCAATAAAGGAGAGCAGTAGACAGGGGAACATAAACAGGAAAACATCATGCATAATGTGCTGTCGTGCCTCAAGAGCTGGTATGACTGGGAAAACTTGGTCATGACCATCTGTATTCCTGAGTATGTCTGTATGTGCTTCTTTTGCAATATACCTGAGAGTGGACATGGAAGCTATTTGAATTTCATTTTTTTCTGTGGATGTTCTGTGTACCACGATTGGAAGAGAAAGTAGGCAAAGACAAAAACAACAATTTGGAGAATGGAGGAAATTTTTTTAAAGTTAATATGAACAAAATATATACCATGAGATGGCAACAAATATGCACAGACTCTTCTTTAAATTTACTTATAAACAATGTAATGGTGCTCAATAGAACTTATATTACATTCAATCCTTGTTATTTGTATCAATACAAGTCCTACAAAAGACAATATTGTCTACTCCTTACAACAACCCACTGAAACAAACAACAGCATGTTCTATTACACAATGCCGCATGTGAAAGATTCTGACGGGGCCCCGGTTTACTTTCAGCCCATTTCTTTCTCTGTATCAAAGAATCCTTTTTTTAAGTGCCATGGCTGTACAATTTTTATACATAGTAACAGTGCAATTTATTTGCATTAGCCGTAATCCATGGCAAACATAAAAGGCATGTGTGTCATTCTGAAGGCTTCTAGGACAGACCACAACAGAGAAAGGATGCAATTCTGTTCCTATTGAAGCCAGTCATAAAACTCTCAGTGATTTTAATGCAAAACGCATTGCAAGCCAATATACAGACTTGTAGAACATATGAAACACATTTTTTAAAACAACAGCAGTGGCATAGGTCCCAAGCAATGTTCCCTCTGAGCTGAGTTAGTGGGAGCTAGCTCATAGTTTTTTAGCCTCCAGCTCACACATTGTCTTAGTTCAGAAGGGATGGCTCCAGAGCAAACTAATTTATGCAGTAACCAAATCGCTTGCTCACAACTTGAATGCCAGTAGCTCACAAAGTAGAATTTTTGCCCACAAGACTCCACAGCTTTGAGGGAACATTGGTCCCAAGGTCATCACAAGTCTGGTTTTAGTAGCACGTATTACAGACTTTGCCTCTCTCTTTGGAACTTGCAGGTTCCTCCTTGCCAAAATAACCACCTCTTAAGTGATCCTGTGATATCTATTGGAGAGAGACAATGGTTTTCTCCCTAGGTGTTGAAATAACCTTCCTTACTGGATGAGGAAAGTACCCTATCGTCATCAGAAACTAGGCTTTGCCTGCTATCAGCCTTCAAAAAACTAAGTGAGAAAAAAACTAAGTAAGGGAAATTGACTGGAAACTAGTCGCCATAGTCACATTCTAGGAACTTCCCCTTGTTTCAGTGGTCTTTGCCATAGATTGGAGAAATTCCTAGTGTCACCCAGAAGTGATGTCACATCCTCCCCAAACTCCACCCTACCCAGACACTGTCTTCAGAATCTCCTGGCATTTGCCCAGAAAGAGATGGTAGGATAAAAACCATTTTTGAAAGATGTTATCTGTCCATTTTGAGGAAAAAGTGGGAGAGAAATATTTTAACTAACTAAAGTATTGTAAAGCTGATTCTGATAATTCAGAACTTGATAGCACTCCTGGTGTTTATGGGTTTCTGGGGGTTTCCAGAGAAGTCCAGTCCTCACCCAAATTTCCTGGTGCCACTGAGGACAATGGTAGGAACAGTGATGGGTAGGTGGCAAGATGGGAGGAGGGAAGAATCTTCCTCCTTTTATCCCAGTCATCCTTCCCCTCACAAGACACCCTGAGTACCCAGAATACCATACGTCTCAGGATATATGGCATTAGAATGTAATGCATCCTGGGAACTACATTTCAAAGAATACATTGGACAACTCAGGGGGCTGGGGAAAGGAGGAAAGGAGGTGTGAGACTTTTCTCCTCCCACCTGGGCATCCATCGGCCAGTGCTTCAACCTGCCTCCACAGCAGCTGGTAACTTGCAGCGTGAGAGGGGAGATGGGGAGGATAGGGAACTGTCTTCTCTTCTGCCCTGGACGTATCAACCAAGCCAGAGAACAATTTAGGGGGCTGTAAATCATGTCAGCACTGAAGATTAGGAGCCAGTGAAGCATTTGCTTATGGGCTGGACTCTTTTTTTTTGTGGAAAAAAGGTGGGGGAACTCTCAAGAGGGAAATGAAGTTTTCAGTCTGCATACTGAAAACTCATGAACTGTTAAAGAAGAAGAAGAGAGGAGATTGGATTTATACCCACCCTTCACTACCTGTCTCAGAGCAGTTTACAAACTTCTTTCCCTTCCCCTCCCCACAACAGACACCCTGTGAGGTGGGTGGGGCTGAGAGAGCTCTGACAGAAACTGCTCTTTTTCAAGAACAGCTCTGACACAGCTATGGCTTGCCCAAGGTTATCCAGCAGGTGCAAGTGGAGGAGCGGGGGAATCAAACCCGGTTCTCCCAGATTAGAGTCCACGCACTTAACCACTACGCCAAACTGGCTTGAACATTTTAAAAAGAATTTTGTCGAAGAGGTTCTGGATCTCTGTTCTGGCAGGTTCCCCCAGGGGGGGAGGAAACGACAACCCTGGTTACAGGGAACTTCAGCTGCATCTTTCAGTTTGGTCATTTTCAGAAACCCAAAAAACTTGTTCTACCAGAGATGCTGATGATAACAAAAGAGAGAGACCATGTACATCTTAGGAAACTGCTTTTGTTATTTTTTTAAATCCTACCTTATTTAACAACCTTCCTGTGAAGTCCTCTTCACCTATTTTATGCTTATAGCAACATTCTCAGTTAAATTAGGGCAATGGATGATTGGTTCGGATTGCCAGCTCTGGGCTGGGAAATTTCTGGAGATTTGGAGGTGGTGCCCAAGAAGGGGAGGGGAGGAGTCTCGGCAGGATGTGATGCCATCAGGGCTCTTTGTGTAGCAGGAACTCCTTTGCATATTAGGCAACACACCCCTAATGTAGCCAATCCTCCAAGAGCTTACAGAGATCTTCTTACAGGGGCTACTGTAAGCTCTTGAAGGACTGGCTATATTAGGGTTGTGTCACCTAATATGCAAAGGAATTCCTGCTACAGAAAGAGCCCTGGATGCCGTCAAGTTCCCCATCCAAAGGTACCATTTTCTCCAGGGGAACTGATCCCTGTATTCTGGAGATCAGCTGTAATCTCAGGAGAACTCTGGGCCCCACTTGGATGTTTTCAACTTGAAGGTGGAAGTTCACACTGTGACTGGGAATTTGGACACAGGAATCCGTGGCTCAGGTCTGATACTCTAGCTCAGGGGTAGCCAAACTTGCTTAACATAACAGCCACATAGAATAAAGCAGTTTGAGAGCTGCAAGACATGAACAAATATCACACACACATTTTTATTGGAAAATATGCAAATTTGTTTCTTATTAGCATTCAATGTGGCTGTGTGAAAGGGCCACACGCGACTCCCAGGATGCAGTTTGGCCACCCCTGCTTTGTCACGCGAGCTGTCGTCTGTCAAACCACCCTTCAGTCTCTTTCTTGGGTCAGAGAAATGACAAAAATTCTGTTTCAAACTGGCATTGGCTCTTTGGGAGCCTGTGTCTCAAGGGCGAGTCCCCCACTGGCCAACCTGCTGACTCACAGTCCCTTTTGCTTTCCTGTTGTTCCGTCCTGAGCTCTATCACTCATTGCCATTGCATAGCCACATGGAATGTGCTCGGCAGCTGGAAGAGCAGATGTTCGACAGCTGGAAGTTCTGTCTCGTTCAGAGCTAGAGACCGGGTCAGGCCTCTGTGCCGGCGTCTGATCTCTCCAGGTGCCACTGCCCTTCTCACCTGCCTTTGATTATGATTAATATGGGCAGCTTTTAACGTTTCGTCATACAGCACCATTCTTGTCAAGATCCCGGCACCAGTCTTAGTCCAAGAGTGTCCTGCTTTGTGTTGCAATGGCAGAAGTGTGTATTTCTAGAGGGTGAAGATTTGGCTAATTATTTCATAGAATCATAGACTCATAGAGTTGGAAGGGACCTCCAGGGTCATCTAGTCCAACCTCCTGCTCAGTGCAGGAAATTCACAAATACCTCCCCCCCACACACACTCCCAGTGACTGCTGTTCCACGCCCAGTTTCCTACTTACCAGTTCTAGCCCTTAGGCTTATCAGCTAAAAAAGACAAGAGCCCTTTCCACCAGATGTTACATTTTGGGGTATCCAACCACACATACTGGGAATGCGCACTGCCTGTGATCTTCCCAGTATGTGTGGTTGCTGTTTGGTCTAAATAGGACACTGTGGGTGCATTCAGATGGTGTTCTGAGAATGGTTTAAACTGGTCTGCTTCTGACGCGATTTTTAAAAATCTGGATAATCGTGATCACACTCACCTCCTTATCCCACCTCCCCGTGCAGTCACATCGCTCCTCGCCATCTACACTACCGATGCATGGGAGCGTGTGTCAGTGTTGTTGTTTTTTTCCTCTCAGTTTGCGCATGCACATAGGCAGTCATCCATAGAACTGGAATCTTCGTGCATGTGTAGAACAACTAGTTTCCCACCAAAAGCATGCCCTGAGGTGTCTCCAACTGCTGTAACAGAACACTTCACTTTAAACTTTTGACCTGAAACTGGCCCCCATGAGATCCTGAACTCGTCTAAGTGCTAAAATGAGTCACCATTTAAACTTTGGTTTTATTAATGTGGGAGCAGAGCTCCACCTATGCGCAGACTGCCAACGCTAAAAAAAATGGCGGGTGAAAAGCGGAAGCCTCGGGCTTCTGTGGCAGCTTTCCAGAGGGGAGGGGGCTGAAGCACCCGGAAGTGGCTCGACACCACAGGAGCAATCAGACATCGGAAACTGCGGCTTGACACCGGAGAATCAGGAAAACACCACTTGGGGAAACGGTTTAAAGGGAGTTTTGAGCCAGAAAGCAATGGCTGGGGACAGTGCGCAGATGTTGGTGTGTGAACATGCATATAAAATCCATTACTGAAGCATGACAAAAGCTGATCAAACAGCCCATCTAAATGCACACTGTGTGTATTTTCAGCTCAGAAGACTTGTGCCATTTTAGGATGAAATAGTGAGTGTACATATCGGGATGATTATGGTCAACGTGCTCCTGGTACATGGATCTGAATATCTTCAAATGTAATGTCTGCAAAAAAGGGTTGTCTGTTTAAAGGAAACCTGATCTGGACAGCCCAGGCTAACCCAATATTGTCAGATCTCAGAAGCTAAGTGGGGTTGGCCCTGGCAAGTATTTGGATGGGAGACCTCCAAAGGATACCAGGGTCATGACATGGAGGTAGGCAATGGAGAACCACCTCTGAACGTCTCTTGCCTTGAACGCTCAATGGGGTAACCCTAAGTGTCATCTGTGATTTGACAGCAACAACGACGGCAAATTTAAAGGAAGGAGGTTGCAGGGGAAGGGAAAGTCAAGACAGCACCAACTCTGTATCCAGTTATGTCAACAGTGATCTGCTACTCTTGTGCTGAGATTTTCCTCTCCTCTCTCCTCTCCTCTCACCTCTTGGAAGCGAAGGATTTTGTGCTGTCTCTTAGCCTCAACTTTCAGAAGGGAACTATGAGAGAGTCAGAGAGATAGGTAAGCAAGGACACTGAGCATCCTTTCCTTCTTTCTTCTGATGTGTAGAGTGCTACTCTTAGGGAAACTTCCTTCCAGCTTCACACCTTCTCTCCACACTTTGCCAGACTTCTCCCTCTTGGCAGGATGAGAGTAGGACATGGACAGTATCTCCATCCATCTCAACTAGTTAGATTAGGTTAGAAATCTGTCTCTACTCTCTCTGTAAGCCACTCTGAGACTCCTTTGGGTAGTGAGGGGCAGGGTATAAATCCAATCTCCTCCTCCTCCTCCTCATAGCCTGTGCACCAAAACATGGGCCGAGAGAATCCCAGCCTCTATTCTGTTCTACTCTTACTGGTCGAGACTCTACAAAGACTCAGGTATAGGTCTTTCACATTTAGGGTTGCCAGCTTTTTGCTATGGGCAGGAGACACCTCTCGTCAACTGCTACTATAGTGGGCAGAGGGAGGAAATTCCCAGGTGAAATGAGAGAGAACAGCCCAATCAGTGTCCCTGGCACGGTAACGTCATTTCTGGTGCAACTCAGAAGTGGTACCATCACACCAGGTGACACTCTAGTATGGGCCCAAAATAGTTAAAACCAAAGAGTTTGGGGTGAATGCTAGAGCGCCACCTTGTGTGTTGACATGACTTCAGGGTCATGCTGGAAGTGATGTCAATGTGCCGGGGACACCGATGTTTCTCCCCCAACAGAAATTCTTGTCTCCCTTATCTGGCAACATATCCATATTACCTGCTACTTGTTCCTTGGAAGCAAACAACAACCGGGGATGCCAGAAATTGAACCTGACCCTTTCCCCGTGCCAAGCAGACATTCTGCCACTAAGCCACAGCCCCTCCTTGGTAAGCAGCATTCGGTGATGCAATAGCTATGTAAAAGGTTATGTGCATTTTTTTTTTCTGGACTGTAAGCAGTTCAATTATTTTTTGTTTCTGAAATAAATTAAGTAAAACTTACTGAGTCCAATCAGCTTCTCTTTCCAGGGAGTTGTAGTTCAATTTCATTTTTTAATTGGAATTGAACATTGTTGACTTCATAGTCCTAGTAAGCAAGATCTGGCAATAAAACAGGTACTGCAATTTAGATTAAAATATTCTGAAATCCAGGGTAGGGAAGCGGTCTTGGAAACTCTTTATGTTTAAACTTTCAGGAAATCTGTTGGAATAAAAAATAAAATCCCCCTTTCCAAACTACTGTTGTGTAACAAATTACTTTTATTCTGTAAAACTTCAGTGACTTTGTGAATGGACAATAAAACGGGGCGGGGGTGGTGGAATGGGCAGAATAAAGATGAAAAATGTGACCCCCCCCAACAATGTGTTCCATGCAGTTTTGGAGAGTTCTCTGAAGACACTTTTTAAGTTGTCTTGCTGGCAACCTGTAACTTGAATTGCCTCCTGAAGAGGCAAAGTACTGCTTACCTACTCAGAGAGCTTTCTCCTGAAAGCTTTCGCAATATACGCCAGACAGCAATTCTAACCTGCTACAGGAGCACAAGAAGGAAGTACAATCCATTACTTTAATGCGGGTTGTCAGCCAGAAGGTGTAAAAGCTTCTTTCGCCTGCCCTCAGAAGAGTTCTGAAACTCAAGAACTGACATCCGTTCCCCACCCACCCCCTCGAATGAAATGCCAACGCCACACGCTGATGGTCAGCGTTTGGCAAGAGCGTTCCCAACTAAATGAAGGCTTGCTAGCGAAATGCCTCTCGTTGTGCTTGCACCTGCAGAATGAAGATGCAGGACACAAATATTGAGCTTACAGAAGGTTTTATTCTCGGCTCTGATGACTTTAAGCATTCTTGTTTTAAATGCAGCTTGCTGCTATCAGCTTCTAACATTGTGGACAGACCCATCCTGACTCCCACTTTGGTCACCGTTACTTCTGGCTTTGTTTGTCTTGATGGGCATATCTAATAGGCTGAGAGATTATAAATCTCACCTCCTCACTCCACCATGCAACATGCCAGTCGAGCAGCCAGTGACTTGGTTAATGCTATCCAGTACCCAGGGCATTATCACAGAATCACAGATTTATGGAGTTGGAAGGGACCTCTAGGGTCATCTAGTCCAACCCCCTGCACAATGCAGGAAATTCACAAATACCCCCCACACACACATGCACCCAATGACCCCTGCTCCATGCTCAAAAGAGGGCAAAAAAACCCCCTCCAGGATCACTGGCCAAACTGGCCTGGAGAAAAATTGCTGCCTGATCCCAAAGTGGCAATCAGCATTTCTCTGGGTGTGTAAGAAAGGGCCACAAGAACTAAGCACTGAGGGGCAGGATATAAATCCAATCTCTTCTCCTGAGAGCCAGTTTGGTGTCGTGGTGAAGTGTGTGGGCTCTAATATGGGAGAACCGGGTTTGATTCCCCACTCCTCCACTCGCAGCTGCTGGATGACCTTGGGCAAACCATAGTTCTCTCAGAGCTGTTCTTGAAAACAGCAGTTTCTGTCAGAGTTCTCTCAGCCCCACCTACCTCACAGGGTGTCTGTTGTGGGGAGGGGAAGGGAAAGGAATTTGTTAGGTGTTTGTAAGCTGTTCTGAGGCTCCGAGTGAAAGGCAGGGTATAAATCTAATCTCTTATTCCCTTCGTCTTACTTCTCCTCCTCCTCCTCCTCTGTCTTCCTTCATCATTTTATATACTTATACTCATTGTGGTTTTTGTCCCTTGTAACAATAGATAGGTGAACTCCTGCCAACTTGATCTCAGATCTACTCCATAAATCATGCACTTTCTCAGTGAACATTTTTGGGGAAGATTCAGTTGCTTTCCATGAGTTCTCCCAGCTTGTAAGGTTGCACTTCTATCAGTGGAAGCATGTGCTTTGTTGTATTGCATCCTGGGAACAGGTGTTTGCAGCCACAGCCATGGCGGATAGTTGGAGATTGAGTTGCCCATCTCCTGGGGCTAAATATCAAGAAAAAAGTTTTAGATTTGCCTCAGGAACAGCTATCACATAAAACTTCCCAATGAATTATTCTGAGTAAAGGAGATACTCATGAAATAAGGTGGGTCACCCACTTTACAGCAATCAGTGGCTTTCAGTGACAGTAGAGTATTTAATATTAAATAACATTTTCCTATGAAGCTGATACTGAGTCCTGAATGTTGAGTATATACATTCTGAGCTAAAGAAGAACTTTCCTGGGAAATGCTACATGGTTTTAATATAGCTGAGCATGACGAACTGTTCAAATCTGTCTGCAATTATGAACTGCTACCGTGACATTAACCCCGACCTGGCGGGCCCAGTCTAGCTCAGTTTCATCATATCTCAGACACTAATCATGGTTGACCTTGGTTGGTATTTGGATGGGAGACTACTAAGGAAATCCTGGGTTGCTACACGAAGGCAGGCAATAGTCCTTTCCGCATTTGCCTGCTGTTATGTCCGCTGATAGCCACTAGGTGTCAGCGATATGCAACTGGAGCTTGGCTCCAAAAGAACAATAGGGACTAGGATCCTGAGACTCCTAGTTGGCACCTATAGGAACTGGGGCGGGAAGTTTAAACCCTCCTATGGAACCTGTGGGTGTCACACGGGGACTGTATATGGTTGGCCGTTTCGGCCGGTTAATGTTATGTGCATTGTGTGGAAGTAAACTATGAGCTGATAATCACTGAGCGTCTGTCTTCGCTACGTGTCGAACCCAGTACACAACACCTGCTACTCTGGATTTTCTCAGTGTTCAAGTCGAGGCAAATTAAATCCACAGCAAAACAGCATCCAAATAACCTGGGGCAACAGCAGACTGAAACCAGGCTGACCACTGAAAGGAGGTCGTGTAATGCAGAATGGGGGGAAAAAAACCTGGAGTAAAAAGAAGGTTGAACTCGATTTTAGTGCAGAATGGGAGGGGGGAAACCCTGGATTAAAAAGAAGGTCGAATTCAATTTAAGTGCAGAATTGCTTGGAGGATGCAATGGTGAACATGAATTTAAAAAAGAGTGCAGAGAGGGCCAATGGCAGACCGCGTTGGTTTCTCTTGTGCCTTGGAAATCCTAAGGGGTGTCCCGAAGTTGACTGTGACTTGACACTTTGAGCGACATTAAGGGCATCTGCTGAAGCTGTAGCCCTCGTTCCCCTTCAGTCAGAACTTGAGCCGGCAGTGGCACGAGACAGGGCCTTTTACGTGGAGGCAGCAAACATCTTGGAATTATTTTTGTTTTTTAAAAAATATTTATTTGACTTGTAGCCCTCCTTTCCCCACGAGCAGGGTCAAGGCGGGTTACCAAAAGCAAATAATATACAATGCAATATTTAAAATCACACAATTAAAACCAAATTTGCAATAAAATCAGTTACTCCATCAAGCATTGCAATCTTTCATCCATGTACGTGTTTCCCCCTCCACCTCTGTCAGCTTAAAAAAAAAACAACTGATCAAAATGATCCTGTTTCCATGGTGTTCTGATTTAAGTCACCTAATACCTATTGCTGATTTGATGAATTGTGTATTTTTTTATAAAAAAATACTGTAATGATTTCTTGCCTGTTGCTTGGTGTTTTGTTTTGCTTCACTTGTTCATTTTGTGTTTGCTGATTTTATTGTTGCTTTTTATTGGGATTCTGGTGTTTTAATTGAGCATCTCATTGTACGGTTATTTGGTGGGGCAGGAAGCTTAGGATCCAAGAGCAATGTGGAAGTATCTGAAATAAACAAAAGCATCATTTGTTTCTTCATTATGTTAGTGTGGTGGAGTCTTAAGAGCTGGCTATATATGCCCATCCTTCAACATTTGACAAAGGAAACGAAAGGGTTGTCTCTTGGTGTTTTACAGTTATGAGAGCAATGCATTCCTTCTGTGAACAGAACTAAGTTGGCTCCTTGGGTCAGAGGGGAAGGCATGATGCTTGCCAAAGGGCTTTTTAAATATTAACTTCAATATATATATATTTCATTTCAGTCACAGAGGCACCAGTGCAAATATGTATCATAAAACATCAGCTCTAAAACACAGGCATATTCTTTTCTTTTTTTTAATCATGGAAGCACAAACAGTTTGAGATAAAGGTATTACATTTTTATTCCCCCCTTCCACCAGGGACTTTGGGAAAAGTGTATATTAGTTAGTTGTGATTGCTTTTGATTTATGCCATTGGTTTAATGTTGGCTTCTTTTTACTTATTATGGATTTTTTTTTAATGTTGTAAGAAACCTCGTGAGATATTAGCTGAGACCACGAGAAAGAAACATTTTAAATAAGGGTGCGGTCACACGTGCCAGATAAAACGGGGGCGGGGGAAGCGAGGCTATTTCCTCTGGAAGAATTGGACCTGCAGTTGCACGATCGCACCTCCCTTCAAAGCTGTGGGTGCAGTCCGTCAGTGTGTGATCAGATGCACATGCGCTTAAAGAAAGAATCAATGAATCACATCTCCACACTGAGGGCTCCCTATGGAGTTTGCAATGATGCGCATACTGGGAAGGGGGGAAAAACAATGGCACAGAGTCGGGATGGCCTGATCAGACCATCCCAACGGCATGAGAGCACACTGGAGCAATCAGACACGGGAGAGTCCTTCTGTGGCTTGTAGCAACCTGTCTATTACCGGATTTTCCCCGGTGTCTTTTAACTCCCCTTCTGTGGAGGAGCAGAACGGGGCTGCAAATGGCTGTGAGGCGCCTTTCAGATGTTGTTGTCTGATCACGCCCTTTAAATCCACCTGGCATTTGCACCTATGTCAGGTCTAATTGTGCGTATGATTGCAGCCTAAATGTCGTTTAACCAGGGTTTTCATCTGTGGGTTGAGAAATTCTTGATGGTTTGGGGGAGGAGCCTGGGAAGGGTGGGGTTTAGGGAAGGGAAGGACCTCAGGGGGTATAATGGCATACAGTCCACCCTCCAAAGCAGCCATTTCCCCCAGGAATACTGATGTCTCTAGCCTAAAGACCAGTTGTTATTCTAGGAGATCTCCAGCTCGCACCTGAAGTTGGCAACCCTTGATATAACATAGGTGAAGTTCAAGAGTTTTTAACAAAGGAAAGTACCATCCACAGTAGCCTGCTGGTACCATGCATAACCTGCTGATACATTACACTGCTGTAGCTGTTTGCAAGGGGGGCACTCTCCCCAAATCCTTTATATCCTTTATGGGTATAAAGACTTCAAGTTGTAAGGTGATCTGCAGTTACAGTTAATAGACCCCCTTCCCCAGAATTATTTCTACGGGTGCTGTTGTGCAACACACTTCTTCTGCTCTTGTCCCCATTCTCACTGATTTTCCCACCACACACCGATTTATACTGAACGGCAAGTACAAAACAAAAATGGAGGACGTTGGGTGGTGAAAATATGCAAGAAAGAAGGGAGGATTGTGCTGGAGACACAGAGGGTGGGAAGCAGTGTTCCCTCTAAGCTAGCTCACAGTTTTTTAGCCCCCGGCTCACACGTTTTTGGCTTAGCTCAGGAAGGAGGGCTCCAGAACAAACTAATTCATGCAGCAGCCAAATTGCTCGCTCACAACTTTAAAGCCAGTAGCTCACAAAGTAGAATTGTTGCTCACAAGACTCCACAGCTTAGAGGGAACATTGGTGGGAAGTCCATTGTAGTGTGGCCCCAGCCCACTTGGACGAAAAACTGGAACAGGAGAGATTTTATTGCTGAAACCTGTCACCTTTAAGAGACATTCATATGACGGCGTCTATGCTGAGCAGAAAGTTTTGTTACGCTTCTTTGCAACATAAATAGCCGTTGCGCATCTCTGGTGCAGTCTCCATAACTGGAGGAAACAAAATGTAGATGTATTCCAATTTCGGCAGGGGATAATTTTGTTTCATTTAAACAGAGTACATTTCCCACCTTGTTAAACCTTTAGACAAGCAACCTGCCTGACTTACAGGGTTTCCGTGGTTCACGATTCCGAGTACTTTCCCATTTAGTCCACCTGATCCTTTGTTTTCGCAGCTTAGCAATGCCGTGGCCTCCTCTGGGAGAAAAGGATGGTGTTCCGGAGGACAGAAAAGAGGCATGCATTTGTATCATGCTGGAACACTTGAGTGTTGGATGGAATGTGGCCGGCTACCTCTGTGTGACACATTGTTGAGCGTGATAACATTATGGGCTGTTTTCCCCAAGATTCTTGTTGAACTTTGCTCCTTCGACATCTGTGATGGGGAATACGGTGGCATGATTAAGCATTGAATGTAGAGCTCCGGAACGAAGGCCCTTGCTGTTTTGTTGGCTAAAATAGCCTGAGCTGGAAGCTTTCAATATACCGTATACAAAGAATGCACACGTTGCCGTCTTCCATTCTGGCTCTGATGATCTAGTTGCTCGCAAATGCTGTATGTTGCAGCAGATGAACAAGAGGAGGGTGACATCTAATTAAATCCTTGCAATGCAAAGTAGTTATTCTCTTTTTTTTCCCAGCCAATAATTTAAATGGCACTTTGCTTCCCGTCAGTGATTTTATGCATTGCCAATTAGTGCAATGAAAAAGGGATTGTTCGCAGATCCTTATGACTCTAATTGGGACTTTAGCATGAAAGGCCCATCAGAATAAATATCCAATAACTCATCCTTTGTCCAGTTAAGAAAGACAGATCTCAGATTCATTAATATGGACTGTGTGGATACCGTTCCTTGCACGCAGCAGGGCACTAGGGTTGCCAGGTCCCCCCCGGGGGGGGCGGGGGTTGCCCACTCGATGGGCCCCTTACCTGCTGGCCCAGATCCCAAAGTGTGCTGGGATCGCGGCGACATGCCTGGTGTGATGACTCTATGGTTTTCCCTCAAATGATAGCGGTCCTATCCCCAACGTGCCCAACATGATGAAATCACTTCTGGGTGACATCATCATGGCATGCACACTTTGCACGCATGCCAAAGAAGTCCCAGAGAGGGGGCGGGACTCCCCCGCCACAACAAAGGTAGGACCCAGCAACCCTACAGGGCACTGTTTCAGAATCTGGAAGATGACCTAGTCCAGGAGTCCCCCTATGCTGCCCAAGGATGTGTTAGGTTTGCAGGTCCTCTTGACCACTGGTGGGGGATGGGGGAGAAGTGTTGCCAGATCCAGGCTGGGAGATGCCTGGAAACTTGGGGATGAAGCCTGGGGAGGACAGGGAGCTCAGTGGAGTGCAATGCCATAGAGTCCACCCTCCAAAGAATCTGTTTTCTCCAGGGGAACTGATCTCTGGTGTCTGGAGAGGAGCTGTAATTCCAGGGGATCCCCAAGTCCCAGTTGGCAGCTAGTATTCTTAGTATGTAGGGTTGCCAGGTCCCCCAGGGGGGCAAGGTTTGCCCATTTGATGGGCCCCTTACCTGCCGGCCCAGATCTGGCCCCTGGGGGGAACCCCACCCTCAAAGTGCCGGGATCGCAGGGACATGCCCGGTGCAATGACCAATGGTCCCTCTAAGCTGTGGAGTCTTGTGAACAAAAATTCTATTTTGTGAGCTCCTGGCATTAAAGTTGTGAGTGAGCAATTTGGCTCCTGCATAAATTAGTTTGCTCTGGAGCCATCCTTCCTGAGCTAAGACAAAAATGTTTGAGCCGGAGGCTAAAAAACTGTGAGCTAGCTCACGCTGACTCAGCTTAGAGGGAACACTGGCAATGACTGTCCCGGTCCTCCGGGCCCGGGATGGGGACCCCGACTCCAAGCCACACTCCCTCTGGAGCACCTACCTGCCGACGGATGGGAAGCCCGGGGAGGCCTGGGGCATGCCTGCCTGACGGGAGACGAGCTCTGCAGGTCCCTCGAAGAGAGCCCCACCCCAACGGCCAAGGGGGAGAAAGTGGCAGAGGGGCGAGCATGGCCCCAGAGCCGTGCCCCCCAAGGGGTGCCAGAGGAAGACACCAAGGCCAGGACCCATCCCCAGGAGGTCCCAGACTGCAACCCCTCCCACAACACATGGAGAGCGTCCCGGGCTATCAAGGAGGGCGGGGCCTGGCAAGGGATGGAAGCGGCGGGGAGGATGGGCAGTGCTGGGAGCAGGACCAGGAGTATAAAGGAAGGCGAAGGCAGAGAGGCTGGGGAGGAATAGTGGGTCACGGATGCGGACGTGGAGGAGGCATGAGAGAGAGGGAAAGTGGCTCAGTCTCCGGGACATGAGAGCAGAGGGACTCAGGGGTGACACTAACCCCATCCCCTGCCGTTCTGAGGCCTCTCCACCATGCCCAACCTTATACCGGCCTCCGCTCCCAGGACTGACTTCCCGCCCGGGACCTCCTAAGAGTCACAGCTATGGGCGGGACTCTGACAGGGGCGCAGCAGAAGCATGACAATGACATCACCCAGAGGTGACATCATGCCGGGCATATTGTGGGGGGGATTTCTATAATTCGAGGGAAAACTCTATGCTTTTCCCCTCGAATGATAGTGGCCCCGCCCCCAATGTGCTTGACACGATGATGTCACTTCTGGATGATGTCATCGTGACACGGACATTAAGCGTGCACACCGAGGTGGTCCTGGAGAGGGGCTGGGACTCCCTTGCTGGAACGAAGATAAGACCTGGCAACCTTACTAGTATGTATGCAAGAAAAATATTTTTAACATTATGTTAATTTTAAAAGTCATCCAATTACGCAGAGCTTCTGCTTGAAATGTTGAAGAGTTACTATTAGAGTTTTGTGTAATCTCACTTCCTGATGTTTTATGGTTGGCTCTGCCTTAGGGTGACAGGTCCAAGTTTGGAAATACCTGAAGATATGGGTGATGGGACTTCAGTGGGGTGTAACGCCATAGAGCCCATCTTCCAGACTAGCCATTTTCTCCCGGTGAACTGACCTCTGTCCTCTGGACATAAATTGTAATCCCAGGAGATCTCCAGCTACTGCCTGGAGGTTGGCAGCCCTACTCTGCCTCCAGTGCCGATACAAGGTGGGTGTGTAAGCAAAACATGCGAACAACATTGGAAAACCCTAGAAATCCCAGAGTTCCTAACAAAGGAGATTTCTCAACACACCGGGAACATGATAGGAACTTAAAGGTGGGTGCCCTGAAGTGCCCAGTTTTCCCTGCCATTGGTTTCCTTCACAGAGCAAGTTTGGGAGATGAGAGGAAGAGAAAAGCCAGCAGCAGGAAATGCTGGGCACAGCTCTCACTGAGCCACACTAACTATGAGCCAGCCAAATTTCAGTGGAAAGTCTTCTGCTTGCGACTGGTGCAGCTTTTCTAAAGTTCATTATTGAACCCCATGGTTTCCAAACTGACCACCATCTCTAACAGACAGTGGCATTCCAACGTGAGCTTTGCTACAGAGCCTCATAACACAAGGCCAATTTTTACATACATATTCAGTTCACTTGTGTGCCAGGATCTTGTATTTATATCTCTTTTAACACAATACTATGCCCAACTGTGCATCTACCACTTAGAAGGTGCTCCATTCGCAACAGCTCAGATGAAAACAGACCTACAAGCACACATAATGTGTGCACGTTACACAAACTTCCATTTCAAGTCCCTTTTGAACAGCTAGAACAGCAAGCGTGGGTCTCCATACAAATGAGCACCGAGGCCATTAGTTTCTACATGCTGTGGCCTTGTCATTGAAGTCGGTGCTCTGAGAATTACGTACCCAACCCTTTCTGCCTTTACATGGAAATCGGGAATCTAAATCAAAGTGTCTATGATTAAATCGGAGGAAGGAGTCTACAGAGATTTAGGGAAAGTGTGTAGCTCTGGAATGGTGAAAATGCGAACCGACTCTCCCATGTGAGGGCAGTCCAAGTTTCGCCTGCACAACAGACGCACATTGTAATCATTAGACAGCAAAGTGTTTCTTCATGAAATTGTAATTTTAGCCATCAGAAGGAGGCATACGGAACATATTTGATGTGTTCAGTCTCTTTCTGCGCGTATTATAATTTAGTTTACGAATGAAAGGACATACGCTTTTTCCTGACACATCTAGAGTCAAAATACTATTTTCCCCCTGTACACAGCGATGACAAGCCAGTTGACAACTCTAGTAAAAAAAAATAAAATCGGAGGGAAGGGTGGAAACTGTAGAGACAGAGGGCTTGCTGTATGGCTCCCCTAACAATATGGTAGCCACTTCCTGTGGTGATTAATTTGAATTAACGCTTTCCGCAATGAAATATTTCCTTTTGTCAGGCCTGAGACTACACATCGTGAGTTTGGCGGGAGAGAAAAGTCATCCCTCCCGTAGCAAACCGTCACCATGCCTCCTGAGGGAGTCTGAGTTTTACATGTCCTCGGATTTTGGCTCCATGTTTGCAGTGGATAATGAGTTCCAACTGATTTTCATGAATATTCCATCAGGTGGCCTGGAGTCATTTGCTTCTCTTCCCTGTTAGGAAACAACACTGGAAAAATACACACACACACACAAAAAGTAGTTGACTGAGATGATGTTTGAAGGAACGCTGATGCGCTTCTTCCCAAGAAACAGTGCTGCTTTTTTTTTAAAAAAAGCCCATGTTATCATTTTAGCAGTTGCGCACACCTTCCTTCCCAGATTGGATGCATAACCATGGTAGCGGCAGCCGCTTGCCGTACTCTGTAGCTCCGTTCCCTAAAGCCTGTAAAAATAAAACAAAATAAACCCAAGAGGAGAAGGGGGGGAAGAATGCACATGTATATTTTAAAAAACTAACTCCATGCTGCGGCTTCTCCTTTTAATAGGGGGAAAAAAACACAGACATGACACAACATTAAGGTGTGTGTGTGTGGGGGAGCCGCTGTGGAAGTTCTGGACATAGCAGTGGTAGGAAAGAGACAATAATCTTTTACCACGGAGTCCACTTCCACTGCAGTCCCCCCCCGAGCTCCAGGAGGGCTCCGGTGGTAGGGGGAGCCAACCCACTGAAGTGAGAGAAATAGCGGGGGGGGGAAGAACAGTGAAATCCTTCCCTTCACCTCTTTTCCCCTCTAAATTGAACCCTGTGGGGAGAGGGATTTCCCCTAAAATAGAAGCAGTCAGCAGGGTTTAGCGACACGTATTATGTACTGTGCAGAGTGATACTCTCAAGTTTTCTTTCAGCTTGTTAGAATTCAAAGTGACAGATGGGGGGGGAAGACTAGTCAAGCAGGGTGTGGAAGCGAAGGTTGACACACAAATGATCTCTGGCAACCTGCAATTATTTTGTTAGACATTTATCCAGCTCTTCCTCCAGAGTTGCCCCCCCACACACACATTTTCTGTTATCAGAACAACCCTGTGAGGCGTGTTTAGGCTGAAAGAGAGTGGAATGTTCAAGGGCACCTGGTGGGCTTCCATGGCAGAATGGGGATTTGAACCTTGGCCTCCTCAGTTTAAGCAAAACAGTAAAGACAAGAGATAGGTAGGGTTACCAGGCTGTGCTTGGCAACTGGCAGGAGTCCAGAGAGGAAGGGACATGGGGCCACTGCTGGTGTGCAGTTGTTTTCTGTTGCCCCAGAAGTTTTCTGTTAAGTATGCAACTTAACACGATTTGATTTCAGTAAAGTGATTCAGCTTTATTATAACAGCAGACTTCAACTCAGGAACACACAACACACAAGAGGAGCACAGCTCCCTTTTTAAACCATCCCGGGCTGTCAGAGCCACACCCATAACAAGTTAAGGACCAATAACAATACAGGGATAAAGGCCAATCAGGACTGTTCCCTCTTCGATACATATTCACATGGTGATTGGTTATGTACAGAGATTTCACAGAAACTAGCCAATAGTAATGCGACAGATTACAATCCACATTCTGCTTGAAGCTTAACAGCAAAGAATAGGATGGATTCAAGCTTCAGTACAGAACATTTTCTGTTACCCCAGAAGGTTGGACCAGAACCAACGGGTTGAAATTAAGTCAGATGAGTTTTCGGCTAAACAGTAGGAAGAACTTCCTGACAGCTAGAACGATTCCTCAGTGGAACAGGCTTCCTTGGGAAGTGGTGGGCTCTCCTTCTTTGGAGGTTTTCAAACAGAGGCTAGATGGCCATCTGACAGCAATGCAGATTCTGTGAACTTAGGCAGATCATGAGAGCGAGGGCAGGAAGGGTTGCCTCAGGGCTTAGTTCTTGTGGCCCTTTTTTACGCATCAGGGAAATGTTGATTGACACTTTGGGGTCAGGAAGCAATCCGGGAGGGGTTTTGGTCGTCGTCTGGGTGTGGAACAGGGGTCACTACGGGTGTGGAGGGGGAGGTATTTCTGAATTTCCTGCATTGTGCAGGGGGTTGGACTAGGTGACCCTGGAGGTCCCTTCCAACTCTATGATTCTCTCTAGTAATTGCCAGAAACTCGATGGTAATACTAAAGAGTTTCCAGAAATTCCTGAAAAGGATTGGCATTGTTTTGGGGGTTTTCCCTGGAAGTGGCGCCACACTATCTGCCCGACAGTGATTATTTTTTTTTTTGGCTTGTTTTTCTCTCACCACCACTCCAAGAGGTTGCTAAAAGACAGGTCGCTAGCGGGAGGTCTCCCACCATAACAGGAGACTGGGCAAGCCTACTCTCTGGGAATAGCCTGAGCACCACATCACACTGATTCTTTTTGGCATCTAAATAGCTGTGAAAGGCGATGAATGAAGCAAATTCACACACTTTTCTTTTTTTTTGCTTAGTTGTGGAGTCAAGCAAAGTTTCCTGTGGTAAAGTTACATATTAGCTCCCCGTATTATGTTTGTAATGGGTCTATTCCA
Source organism: Gekko gecko (assembly GCA_029375565.1). NCBI lineage: Eukaryota > Metazoa > Chordata > Lepidosauria > Squamata > Gekkonidae > Gekko > Gekko gecko. The sequence continues at coordinate 131,009,139 of JAPDNY010000008.1, read as the reverse complement.
ATAGAATGGGCATAACTGCAAGCTAAACCACTTCAAGTTTCATAGTGGATGGGAAAGACAAGAAACCATACTGGGATGAAGAATCAGAGGGTGGTGTGATTGCCACATTTGGAGCCTGAGATGTTGAACTTTGGCAGCTTGCGTGGCCTTTTCAAAGTCCAGGCGTCAATGTTTATAATTATATATGATCCTTTGGGAGGTCCTAGTTCATTGGGACACATGACCAGATATTCCTGTTTGGTATAAACCAGGTTTTCCTGAATTGTTTTTGAGCTGTGGCAGGCCATCTAAATTCAGCCTCACTGCAAAACTTTGCAGAGTGATGCTCTCTTAAATATCTCGTGTTTTGAACACACAGACACGTGAAGCTGCCTCATACTGAATCAGACCACCGGTCCATCAAGGTCAATATTGTCTACTCAGACTGGCAGCAGCTCCCCAAGTTCTCAGGCAGAGGTCTTTCACATGGTCTACTGCCAGATCTTTTAACTGGAGATACCGGGGACTGAACCTGGGACCTTCTGCATGCCGAGCAGGTGCTCTGCCAGTGAACCACAGTCCCTGAAAGTATATGGACTCCACAAGTTCAGCATCCACGGTCACTGGTGTAGTGTAAAGAATTAAAGAACTAAAATGATCTGTGTGTACGAGTGTGAAAGTGCCAGTTCTGGGTTGGAAAATGCCCAGTTAGCTGGGGATGGAAACTGGAGAGGGTGGGATTTGGGAAGGGGAGGGTCCTTAGTGGGATATATTGCCACCCTCCAAAGCAGCCATTTTCTCCAGGGGAACGATCTCTGTAGTCCCAGGAGATTGGTTGTAATTCAGGGCAACCCCCAGACCCCACGTGGAGGTTGGCAACCCTTGCAAGAACGTAAAGAAAGAAAGAACGTAAAGGAAGAAGGGAAGATGAATCGGAAAGAGAAACAAGAGACTCGATCACTAGTCAAAAAGAGAGAGAGCAAAACTGCTGAGTAAAAACTTGTTTCCATTCTATAAACACCCTTGAAAGTGAGCCAAAGTGTTTTTTTTTTCCTTTGACTCCATGAGGTCATTTTCAGGTTCCTGGTATATGGAATCAAAGGGGTGACGGCTTCCCCTCAAAACAAAAATCTTCCACGAATGCCCAAGTTTTATAGGTATATGTGAAGCAGGGGAGCATCTGATTCTCCTCCTGCACTTGGCCCTGCTGCGGCCCATCAGTGGGGTCACTTGGGGGGAAGAAGCTGCACATCTGTCTTGGTTTTTGAGACTGAAGTCCCATTAGCCCAGTCTGGAAACAGTTTTGCAAGGTCCCCGACAAAGGTTGCCCCCAATCTTTTTACTTAAGCTACTTTAACTGGAAATGGCAAGGTGACAACCTGTGACTTAGTTTATGCAAAGCATAAACTCTTCCTGTGAGCTGTGCCCTTTCAACTGAGCACATTAGCAATCTCTCCTTCTACTATATTTTCCCCCTCCCCTTCGTACTGCAAATAATAGTGTACAGGCAGTTATTTGTGTGTGTGTGTCTGAAGAAATGCTGCATGCACATTTAATCCTCCATCACAATATGGCACAATATGGTTTCTGGATATTTCTTCGTATTTATTTATCACCCACTTTTCTCCAGTTTGGTGTAGTGGTTAGGAGCATGGACTCTAGTGTGGGAGAAGCAGGTTTGATTCCCCACTCCTCCACATGTGGCCACTGGTGTGACCTTGGGCCAGTCATCAGTTCTTTCAGAGCTGTTCTCTCAAGAGCAGTTTTCAAGAGAGCTCTCTCAGCCCCACCTACCTCACAGGGTGTCTGTTGTGGGGAGGGGAAGGGAAGGAGATTTTAATCCTCTCTGAGACGTCTTCGGATAGTGTGAAGCACAGTGTATAAATCCATTCTCCTCTTCTTCCTCTTCCTCTTCCCCTTCTTCCTCTCCTTTTCCACCCACCCCATGGGGACCCGAAGCAACTTATAGCCATTCTCCCTTCCCCCATTTTATTTTCAGAACCACCAACTGGTGGAGTAGGTTAGCTTGAGAGAAAAAGACCGGCCCAAGGTCAACCAGCAGTCCTCCACAGCAGAGTGGGGATTTGAACCTGGGCCTCCGTGATCCTAGTCAGTCACCCTAACTACCATACCAGACTGGCTCTCTGCAGTTCTGGTGGCTGTCAGACTATTGATCTGAAAACTTTCAAGGAAAACCCACCAGTGTCATTCAAAGGTCACCCACAATCTCTGCTGCCACACTTCAGTTGGTAAGAAAGCAGATAAGCTTCTTGTGACAAGAGCTAAGCGGCCCTTCACATCCACAGAAAAAGGTGCTTTGATGCTGACCGACCACACGTTTGTCAGCTTAACGGCTGAGAATGCTGGCTGATTTCTTCTCAGTGGACACTAACTGTTCAGAGAGAGCCCATAATGGTTCCAAAAAGTATCCCTCGGAACTTGGAAGAGGTGATCCCTCCTAGATAAATGGAGTAGAAAACGGTGTCTCTGTCTATCTGTGAAGAGATAAGAGTGACTGATGGTTAAAACAAAGTTAAATCCTAGAACAAAGCCTGAGTCCAGTGGCACCTTTAAGACCAACAAAGTTTGGAGCATAATATTGACTTAGATCACTGGTCAAAGATAAGGAAAACAAATATAAAAATTACTAACGCAATCTCTTATAAAGAAAATATTTATAAAATGTTTTATAGATGGTATATTACTCCAGATAAATTGTAAAAATTTTATCCCAGTGTGTCAGACGATTGTTGGAAATGCCAAGATAACGTTGGCTCTTTTGTTCACATGTGTTGGACTTGTGATGAAAGTAAAGTAAAGGGGGGGGGTTGGATACATGAAATTTTGCCAAAAATCTTAAAAAGTAACATACCTTTTGTACCAGAATTGTTTGTATTGAACATACTTCCAGAAAATTGTAAAAAAGCAGCATTCTTATGTTATCTTACATGTAGTTACAACTGCTAGAATATTGTATGCCAAGTATTGGAGAAGAAAACAGGTACCTTCAAAAGAAGAAATAATAAATAAATTACTTGAAACTGCTGAGATGGATAAATTAACTTTAATTTTGAAAGGACAAAAAGAAGAAAACTTTGAAAATACATGGTCAAGATTTTACAGATGGATTGAAGAATACATTAAATAAGTAAACTGTATAAACAACTGAACGAGAGGAAAATAAGAATATTTACTATTATATGTGCAAAAGCTTTATTCAGTAGCACAAGGTGTAGAAATTTATCTTTTATTAGAGATGTACGGGGAAATTTAACAGATATTTTATCAGTAGATTCTCCCAATGAATGTTTGTATGTATATTTGTCTGTTTTTGGTATGTCTGATATAAAAATAAAATTCTTTTTTTTTTAATGAAAATTAAAAAATCATTGGTGCGACCTCATTTGGAATACTGTGTACAGTTCTGGTCACTGCATCTCAAAAAGGATATTATAGCATTGGAAAAAGTGCAGAGAAGGGCAACTAGAATGATAAAAGGGTTGGAACACCTTCCCTATGAAGAAAGGTTAAAACGCTTGGGGCTCTTTAGCTTGGAGAAACGACGGCTGAGGGGTGACATGATCGAGGTTTATAAGATTATGCATGGGATAGAGCAGGTTGAGAAAGAAGTACTTTTCTCCCTTTCTCACAATACAAGAACTCGTGGGCACTCCATGAAATTGCTGAGCAGTCAGGTTAGAACAGATAAAAGGAAATACTTCTTCACCCAAAGATTGATTAGCATATGGAATTCACTGCCGCAGGAGGTGGTGGCAGCTACAAGCATGGACAGTTTCAAGAGGGAATTAGATAAACATATGGAGCAGAAGTCCATCAGTGGCTATTAGCCACAGGGTATAGATGGGAACTCTCAGTCTGGGGCAGGTGATGCACTCTATTCTTGGTGCTGGAGGGGGCAGCAGTGGGAGGGCTTCTAGTGTCCTGGCCCCACTGCTGGACCTCCTGATGGTACCTGGTATATTTTGGAGTGTTGGACTAGATGGGCCATTGGCCTGATTCAACATTGGCTTCTCTTATGTTCTTATGTTCTTAAAAAAGACCAACAAAGTTTTATCCAAGGTATGAGCTTCCATGTGCACGCACACTTCCTTGGTGTGCATGCACATGACAGCTCCCTCCTTTGCTGGTTTTAAAGGTGCCATTGGACTCAGACCCTATTTTGCCGCTTCGGATCAACACTCTTGCCCACCTGGATCTAAACTCAAGTCTCGTTTAGCAGTTTAATCGGGTCACATTGATCAATTTTTAAAATTGTGTTTTAAAAGAAAAGTGTTGGTTTCTTTAAAGAGGAAAAGGGCAGCATTGCACACAAACATTCATTCTGGGTGTGGAAGGGAGGCTGACAGTGCAACCCTAAATAGAGTTTCACTCTTCCAAGTCCACTGAAACTGATGGGCTTCAAAGGTTGTAACATTACTTAGGACTGCAGTGCAATGCTCCCTCTAAGCTGCGGAGTCTTGTGAGCAAAAATTCTACTTTGAGAGCTATGGGCATTAAAGTTGTGAGCGAGCAAGTTGGCTACTGCATAAATTAGTTTGCTCTGCAGCCATCCTTCCTGAGCAAAGACAAAGATGTGTGACTTGGAGGCTAAAAAATGGTGAGCTGGCTCACACTAACTCAGCTTAGAGGGAACATCGCTGCAGTGTCACTTTATGAAAATATCCATTGTCACATAGAGCAGAGGAACAATCTTTTTCAGCTCCACTGGTTTGCACAGACAGATTGACATTCTTCTCATTTGCCATAAGAAAGCAAAGCAAAGCAATATAGGATAATGTTCATTCAAAAACTGAGTAGAAGAGAGATGTTTTAGAGATTTGCCCCAAAACACAGGTGTCTTTCCCCAGACAGCTAAATATAGAGTGAAAACAAACATACAGCAAAATACTAATGTAGGAAAATAATTCAGATTCAGTTGGGGGGGGAAGGGATGACAAAGGGCTTCTTGAAATACCCCCCCCCCCCAAATAGCTGAACATGTATGTTTGTGGAACCGACGGCTATTTTTGGGCAGGAACGCACAGGAATGGAGTTCCCGCTGGCTCCCGAGTTGGCCACGCCCAACAGGAACTCATTAGGATTGGCTGCATTAGGGGTGCGTGGCCTTACATGCAAAGGAGTTCCTGCTACAAAAAAAGCCCTGGGTTTTGACAACAAACAAGGTAAACAGAATAAGAAGCAAAAGGTGGGTGTGGCTGGATGACCACACTTCTGGTAACAAGGGGTGTGGCCTCATATGCTAATGAGTTTCTGCTGTTGGTTGTGGCTTATTGTGCTAATGAGTTCCTGCTGGGCTTTTTCTACAAAAAGAGCCTTGGTGGAACCCCAGTGGCATGGCCTTGCTGTGAATAGCAGATTTGTCAAGGCAGGTGCAGACAAGGAGAGGTGATGGTGGGGGCTGGGAGAGGAACAGCAAAAATAACCCCCAGTTCACGCACTGGTGGTGGAGGCAGTTGTTGTTACATGAATGACAGGAAATCCAACAAGGCCCTTTCTGCATTTGCCTGCCAGTCCAGATTTTCTCAGAGTTCGAGTTGAGGCAATTTACGTCCACAGCAAGACAGCATCCAGATGACCCAAGGCAACAGAGGGTTGAAACCGGGCCAACCACTGAAGGGAGGTCATGTAGTGCAGAATGGGGGGGGGCTGAAATAAAAAGAAGGTTGAACTCAATTTTAATGCAGAATTGCTTGGAGGACACCGGAGTGAACATAGATTAAAAGGAGAGTACAGAAAGGGCCCAAGAAAGTGTGGATCAGTGTCTTCTCCCAGTTTGGTGTAGTAGTTAAGTGTGCGGACTCTAATCTGGGAGAACCAGGTTCGATTCCCCACTCTTCCACTTGCAGCTGCTGGATGACCTTGGGCAAGCCATAGTTCTGACAAGAGCTGTCCTTGAAAGGGCAGTTCTGGAAAGAGCTCTCACAGGGTGTCTGTTGTGGGGAGGGGAAGGGAAAGGAGTTTGTAAGATGCTCTGAGTGAAGGGTAGGGTATAAATCCAATCTCCTCCTCCTCCGCCTCTTCTTCTTCTTCCCTGGAGCAGCACTCTCACATGAGGTCTGGTCACACACTGGGGAAGGGGGGGAGTCATGTGAACATGACCCCTGTGTGATCAGGTACTCACACATTTTTTAAGCAATTAGGTGACCCAACCCCCTTCTCCTGTACAAGGGGAGGGCTTCTGTTGCCAAAGTAGGAACCAGAGCAGAGGAGGTAAAATGAGAAAATGGATGAAGAAGGAAAGTGAAAAAAAGAAAATTAAGGCCTCAGACCCTTAGTTTGTGATTTGAAAATCGCTGGTGAATTTTATCATTGCGCACTGAAAATAGACACATATGCTCAACAGTTATTTGAAGAAAGAACATTAAAATAACAGGTACATTCACAGGATGATCCCGTCTTTAAATAAAAATATGTAATGCACTTGTACAGCTAAACTAGCAGGGAAGGGACTTTTTTTCAGACAGACTTCTCCATGCGTGCCCTCTCTTAGGACTGTCCATCTGACAGCAGTCAAACTGTGGACTTTGTCTTTGGTACATCCAGTTCTCTGGAATAGTTTACCAGAGGGAGTACATATGGGTTTTTTACTTTTGACATTCAATTTGCCACCTTTGGGAACCCAGGTTAGGTGGAAAGAAGGTGGCATGCACACATTTTAAACAGACAAACAACTAAATAAAATAGTTTTGTTTCAGAGGCCATTTGGTGGAAGACCTGTCTTGTGTTTCTGTCTTGTGTGCTGCTTTTCTTTTGTTGATAGACTGTTGTATTTGTTGTTATGTCTTTGCAACTTGATGTTGCTTTGTCACCTGCCTTGAATTTAAGGAGATAAGATGGGATGAAATTTAAAATAATTATTTTTGTTCAAAAGATTCTCCCAGCCTGTGTCTAACTGTCTACAATCATGGGAAATTCTATCATGAGTAGCAGTGTGTGTGAACAAGATCTTGGGGTATGGGTGGATCAAAAATTAAATACGAACAGCCAGTGTGATGCAGCAGCAAAAATGGCTAATGCAGTCTTGGGGTGTTTCAGCAGAGGCATAACATCCAAATTGCAAGATGCCATAGTCCTGCTGTACACTGCATGGGACAGGCTGCACCTGTAGTATTGTGTGCAGTTCTGGAGGCCTCACTTCAAAAAGGATGTGGACAGAACGGAGCAGGTGTGGAGGAGAGTGATGAGGATGATCGGGGGCCTGGAGACCAGGCCCTCTGAGGAAAGGCTGGGGAACTTGGGAATGTTTAGTCTCGAGAAGAGGAAGTTGAGGGGGGACATGATTGCTCGCTTTAAGTATCTGAAGGGCTGTCACTTAGAGGAGGACAGGAAGCTGTTTCTGCTGGCAGCAGAGGAGAGGACTCACGATAATGGGTTTAAATTAAGGGCAGGAAGGTACTGGCTGGATATTGGGAAAAGCTTTTTTGTGTGACAGTGGAATCAGCTGCCTAGAGAGGGGTGAGCGCCTTCTCACAGGCAGTCTTTAAGTAGCAGTTAGACAAACATTTGTTGGGGATGCTCTAGGCTGCTCCTGCATTCAGCAGGGGGTTGGGCTAGATGGCCCGTATGGCCCCTTCCAACTCTGTGATTCTATCATTCTATGAAATATTGGTTTTCCTTACAGGGTTGTGTTTAGGATCATTTTGTCTTTGGGTATATTGCACCCAAAGTGCTACACAAATGATGATGGCAACGATGATGAAGATTTTAATTTTTTTTTTTTGCCTTTGTGTCTTCTCAGCTTTCCCTGCTAGAAGAGATGGGTTTCGGAGGTGCTCTTCTTTACATTGATCCGTGTGATTTACCAAAGACACAAAACCTCAGCAATAAAGCATTTATGGTATCCTTAAACAGTGGAGGTGATCCTTCGACACCTGGGTACCCGAGTATTGGTGAGTATTTCCAATGGAGACTTTTCCCTCCTTCAAATGATTTTTTTAAAAATAAAGCTGTTGAGAAGCCATCGGTTGAAAGCAAGCGTACCATATAGCAGGAGTACTTGTGGGCACCATGATACCTGCTGACACCTTTCTTGGCACCTGCCAAGTAGGATTGCCAGGTTGACTTACCTGTCGGCTGGGCATTTTCAGACCTACTTCCGGTTTCAGGCCTACTTTCAGTTTTGGGCCTACTTCCAGTCAGGGTGACACTCCAGTTCTTGGGCAAAACTCTGTGGTAAATTTGGCTTCAAACCATAGAGTTTTGCCCCCAAACCAGAGCATCACCCCCAACCAGAAGTAGGTCTGAAACTGGAAGTAGGCCCAAAACTGGAAGTAGAGTCAAAAAGGTCAGTTGGGGGCAGGATTTCCCCCTGCTGGCCAGCTGGCCAGTGGTGGCCAAGAGCCTGTGAAAGCAGGGGTTCCCCCACTCCCACCGGGGGGCTAGTAACCCTACTGCCAAGTGTTTTGGAAAATGGGCTGGGCCAGGTGAGGTTTGCGCCCAGCAAGGCTTCTGTTGGGCCAGTGGAGATATGATTAACTGTAGATTTTTTTTTATAATGTTGCTTTGGCAGCAGCTGGTACCACAGCAGAAGCATCTTCACTTTGTGCCTGAAGGTAAGCTGTGGCAGCTGTTTTGTGGCTGGCTCCGCCTCCTGTGAAAGCCATTTCACGGCAGCCATTTTGTGGCTGCACCCACCACACTGTGTCAGAATTTCAAAGGGGCCCACAGGGTCCGAAAGGTTGGGGACCCCTGAAATGCAGTGAGGCCCAGAGGATATAGGTGCTGCCGGATGAGTGCGTGCTGCTGTATCTGTGTGACCCCTGGTGCTTTGTGGTAGTTCTTCTTGTAGTCGTATATGCCACAAAAGAAGCAACAACACAACATGGAAGAGGCAGGCAGGAGCGCAGCCACCATGTTGTAAGTGTCAACGTAGAACTGGGAGACCTAATTTCACATCCCCACCCTGCCACGGAAAGTTAATCGGCGACCTTGGGCCAGTCACTCTTCCTCTCAAACTAATCTGCTTCACATGGGGTTGTTGTGAGGATAGTACGGAGGAGGGGAGGATGATGAATCACTTTGGATCTCCACTGTGGAGAAAAGCAGGTTATAAACACCTACAGAAATGAATAGGTCTGACCTTTGCAGCCAGAGGGGAGAAAAATGAAGGGTAGCTGATCGGGAATCCTGCCAGTGGCTATAGCTGAGTGTTGGCTGCTGGCGAAGCTGCTGTGCTGATAGATTGTTGGCAAACATTTGAGCTTTAAAAGGTTTTGGAGCTGCTGCTACTCTTATTTCTATTCCAAAGCGGTACTGGGTTGGTCCATTGCAGTAAAGCCAAAATGAGCCTTCATGGCTCCTCAAAGACAGCCAGTTTGATTGTGGTTCAAGTTGCCATGGATCAGATGCATGAAGTGAGTCCTCCGTAGCAGATACATACACATCTGGGTTGGGAAATTCCTGGACATTTGGCTGGGTGGAGCCTGAGGAGGGTGGGGCTTGAGGACGGGAAGGACCTCACCATCCTCCAAAACAGCCATTTTCTCCAGGGGTACCAATGTCTTTGGAGATCAGTTGTAATAGTGGGGCATTTCCAGGCATCCCTAATGTCCATACATAAACACTTGGGAATAATGTGTACACGGAGAGGTGGGGAATAAATAGACAACAAAATGTACAGTCTGTGGCATTTCAGTGCTCAGTTTTACCTCAGATAAGAATGGTGACCATTCCCAGCATCTGTGACAGGTGACAAATTGTCTTATCATATCTAGAAAGAATTTGTTAACTCTTGTAGTGTGATAAGAACTCATTATGTTAATGAAATGGTGTCAAGCTTCTTGATGAGTTCTACTTCAGCCATTTCATGCCTGGATTCCCTCTGGAAGTTCCTTCACTGAAGAGTGGGCATGATTTGTAATATACGCCAAACACCTGGATCTCCAACTCATGGAAGTGCATCTTGCTTGGGGGTGGATTGGGGAATGGTATTTAGGAAACCTGACTGTGACTTGGCCAGTGATGTAGGCAGCTGTGTAGGTCCGCAGAAAAACACCAAAACAATAGCCATAGGATACTACTTGCAGCGGGATAGGAATCCATTAAAGAAGGCCCATGGGACAGTGTCAACCTTCTTGATGAGATCCACTTCAGCTGTTTCACACTGGGATCTCCTCTTGAAGTTCCTTTGCTAAAGATTTGTAATATCAGCTAAGCATCTGGATTCCCAACTCAGGGAAGCGTGTCTTACTTGGGGATGGAGTGGGAAATGGAGTTTGGGAAACTTGACTGTGACTTGGGCCAATGATGTAGGCAGCTGTGTTGATCCATAAAAAGATGCCAGAACAACAGCCGTGGGATACCTTTTATTTGTGAGATAAAGCATAGATGAAGGTTTGGATGGGATGTCCTATGCTCATCTATACTTCCAGGGGAAGGTCCTGTTTGGATGGGATGTCCTATGCTCATCTATACTTCCAGGGGAAGGTCCTGTTTGGATGGGATGTCCTATGCTCATCTATACTTCCAGGGGAAGGTCCTGTTTGGATGGGATGTCCTATGCTCATCTATACTTCCAGGGGAAGGTCCTGTTTGGATGGGATGCCCTATGCTCATCTATACTTCCAGGGGAAGGTCCTGTTTGGAGCAATCCTAAGTAGGTCTACTCAGAATCCTGCTAAAATCTACTGAGTGAGACTTGCTCCCAGGAAAGTATTCTCAGGTTGGCACTGATTGTTACATAGCTGGTAACTGCCCTACTTCTCATACCTTTAGAATTTCCACAATGGTTGTTGCAGCTAGGGTTACCACCCCCCTGATGGGGGTGGGTTTTCTCCCAATTTTGGGGCCCTCAATCCACCACTGGCCAGTTGGCCAGCGAAGTGAGTCCCGCCACCAAAGAGCCTGATCCTGTTTGATGTGTCCAGCACAATGATGTCACCTGAAGAAGAAGAAGAAGAGGAGGAGGAGGAGGAGATTGGATTTATACCCCACCCTCCACTACCTGAAGGAGTCTCAGAGCGGCTTACAATCCCTTCCCCTCTCCACAGCAGACACTTTGTGAGGTAGGTGGGACTGAGAGAGCTCTCTCAAGAACTGCCTTTGAGAGAACAGCTCTGAAAGAATTTATGACTGACCCAAGGTCACACCAGCAGCTGCATGTGGAGAAGTGGGGAATCAAATCCGGTCTTCCCAGGTAAGAGTTTGCACTCTTAACGACCACACCAAACTGGCCCTGGAGGTGATGTCATCACGCCGAGCACGTCATACGGGGACACTTTAGCATTTCGGCAAAAACCCTATGATGACCATAGAGTTTTTTTGCCCAAATGCTAGAGCATCCCACCCGATGATTTGCCTGGCATGATGATATCATGCACCAAAAGACTCCTAGAGCAAGACTGGCACATGCCAGAACTCCCAGAGCAGACTCCCCTCCAGCAGCCAGGTAAGACCTGGTAACCCTAGTTGTGGCTGAAGTCTCTGTTTCCTCCCTTACAGCTGAAGCCGATTGAGAGGTCCATGCTGCCAGCCTTGCAGTGGGATACATTTTGCTCCTCTTGGACTTTTTGCCTCCTAACACAACAGGGGTGGTGGTGGTGGGGGGGAGAATTAAGAATCTGACTGTGAAATAGTAACAAGTTTCCATCCCGAATATTTGATGCGATTGCTTGTCCAGACACTGAAAGAGACTGACTTGAATTGGCACGAAATCAGCTGAGGCAACCAATGCTGCGTGACCGGAATGGCAGAAAATAGAAATATTTGCCTACTTGTCAGAGAAGGGTGTTAGCTAGTCACAGCGTGAAATGCCATGACAGCACAGTAGGGAAGGCATTTCACATTTTCTCGGCGTCTCAGCCTACCTGACCCGGTGTTCTTAGAACTGCCCTGGGGAGTGACAGAAGAAAACATAGCGCTTCTCCGGCTTTATTTCTGCTCATTTCATGGAGACGTCTGAAGAATGGCTCACTGTTTTATCCGCTCACTTGACTTCACAGTGTTCTATGTACCCAACATGAAAGGTAAAGCTAATTGGAGTGGCTAAACCAGCTCTTGGATGGTGACAACGTTTCTAGGTTTTATTTCCTGCCCTCCCCGCCCGGGTCCAGTATATGCCCTTTTGGGGGTTCAGAGAATGATTTTACACAGATGAAAACAAAGCTTAGAGTAGGACTGCCAACCTCCTGGTGGGGCCTGGAGATTTCCCAGTATTACAATTAAGAACATAAGAACATAAGAGAAACCGATGTTGGATCAGGCCAATGGCCCATCCAGTCCAGCACTCTGTTATACAGTGGCCAAAAATACCAGATGCCATCAGGAAGTCCACCAGTGGGACCAGGACACTAGAAGCTCTCCCACTGTTGCCCCCTCCCCAAGCACCAAGAATACAGAGCATGCCCTAGACTGAGAGTTCCTATCTATACCTTGTGGCTAATAGCCACCGATGGACAATTGATCTCCGGACAACAGAGATCAGTTCCTCTGGAGGAAATGGCTGCTTTGGAGGGTGAACTTTGCTGAAGTCCCATCCCTTCCCAAACCCTACCTTTCATTAGACTCCTCCCACAAAATCTCCAGGTATTTCACAACCAGTGTCCTCTATAAGCTGAGTTAGTGTGAGCTAGCTCAGTTTTTTAGCCTCTGGCTCAGGAAGGATGGCTCCAGAGCAAACTAATTTATGCAGTAGCTAAATTGCTAGCTCATAAAGTAGAATTTTTGCTCACAGGTCTCCATATCTCAGAGGGAGCATTGTTCCCAACCCAGAGCTGGCAACCTAGCTTACAGCCAAAGGGAAAATATCATTGTGTATGTGTGCTCTTAACAGTTTATGCCAAAACCTTAATGTGGTTTGTGCACGTTTAGAAGCTCTTGTCTTTCAAGGTGTTCCCCACCTAGCTAGAGGCACAGAAAACAACTCTTTACATTTTGAATACTCATTAAACTCTTTTGTGGTTCCATTGAAAATTTCTCAGCTGTTTCTCCTGTGCAGCAACTGCCAAATATACCCTGAAATGTTTGCTTTAAGTTAAACTCAGTGGCTTAAGCTTAACTTGGAACCATTCCTTCCCTCTTCAATTTCTTTAGCCATGTCAATATTATTTTTGCTTTCTCCACTTCTTTGGCTCAGACACGAACCTCCAAATCCACCTTGAGATGTCACTTGATGAAAGTGGAAGGGTCATGGCTCAGTGGCAGAGCATCTCCTCAGCAAGCTGAAGGTCCCAGGTTCAATTCCTGGCATCTCTAGTTAAAAGGATCAGGTAGCAGGTGATGTGAAAGACCTCTACAAGAGTCCCTGGAGAGCTGCTGACAGTCTGAGTAAACAATACTGACCTTAATGGATCTGATGGTCTGATTCAGTATAAGACAGCTTCATGTTTTTAAGGTTTGATAGCAGCCCCCTTCAGTCATGGAACTGCTTTTCCATCCCGGTTTATAGAATATGGGGAACGAGTGATGGACATTGGTGGCTCCATGTAGAGAAGGAACTCTCAGTCTGGGGCAAGTGATGCTCTGTATTCTTGGTGCCGGGGTGGGGGGGGGAACAGTGGGAGGGCTTCTAGGGTCCTGGCCCCACTGCTGGGGCACTATGAAACAAGAGGCTCCAGGAGGTTCATAGAATGAAGGAAGGCATGGCAGGGAGGTGGCTTGGTGGTAGAGCATTTGCTTGGCTTGCAAAAGATCGCCAGTTCAATTCCTGGCATCTCTTACTTAGAAGATCTGACAGCAGGTGATGTGAAAGACCTCTGGCTGACATCCAGGAGAGCCACCGCTAGTTAGAACAGACAATCAGCAGAAGGCAGTTTCATGTGTTCATGTTTTTTTTTTCTATCTGGACTGGAACAGCAGAGAAATGATGGCTGAGGTTTCTGATTCAAGAACAGTGAGCCCCATAAGAGTATAGCTACGAATAGGGTACTTCTCCCCCCCCACACACATCTAGGTTATTGACCGGCTGCCGTGCTTTCCCTCTTCTGGCTGTTGTTGGCAGGGAATTGCTCGGTTTCACATGAGTGCCACAGTTCAGAGTTCTCTTCAACCAGAATCTCCCCCATCAGCCCGAAAAATGGCTCAGTAAATGAAGATATGGAGAAAAGCTATTTGTCAGGCTTCGTATGTAAATAGCAAAGCCTCGTTGCGGTGAGGAGTGAGATCCCTGTTCCTAAGATAAGCTACTCAGTAATAGGATTTCTATCTCTGCAGTTGAGGGAAACAAATATATATATAAAAAGCAAATTCTCAGAAAGCACTGATGGCGAGGCGACCACTGTCTTTAAAAAAAAAATGCTGAAATATGACAGCTCAATTCAATCAACACCTTTTACTCTTGACAGGAGTGTCCAGTGATGATGATGATGGTGTGTGTGGGGGAAGAATTAACCCGTTAAGGCATAGCCCTTGTGAAAACACATTTTATAAATGCCTTACTTCTGAAGGACTCCCCGAGCGGAAGAACTGCGAGGGAATTTGTTACACTACTTTCCTGAGCTACATGGTAGCGTAGGATTGCCAGTCATGGCAGTGTAGGATTGCTCCGAGTATCATATTAACTTCTGTTTCAAGGGGGGTGGTGGGGGGAGTTCCCTAACTTTTGATTTTATCGGAACACCCCAGAACAGAACTCATGGGTACTAATAAATAAACATGTTGGTTTGCTTCACCTCTGTGGCAACATCACATTCCCTCAGGGATTCCAGTATGATCAAGGATAGGATTGTTTTTATCCATCCTCAGAAAGTACTGAGAGCTGCAGATCTTGGAATCATAGATGCATAGAGTTGGAAGAGACCTCCAGGGTCATCTAGTCCAACCCCCTGCACGATGCAGGGAATTCACAACTACCTCCCCCACACACCCCCAGTGACCCCTGTTCCATGCCCCTGTTCCTGGCTCTCCTTGCCCCCCCCCAGTGGCCATTGCCAGCCCCAGGAAAGCTTAATCCCAGGGTTGTGCGGCCCACAGGGAACAAGTCATGCTACTCAAGGGGCTGCAGTGGGATGGGGAAAGGGGAAACTACTCTCTCCTCTCCCTTCTGTGAATACAGGTCTGCTGAGAGGCTGAAGGGGCCAGTTTTGCCCCCTCTCCCTCCCCACTGCAGCTTACTGACTCATGTGGCTTTACCCTATGTGCATCCCAGATCCGCAGGGTCAAAATGGTTGCTGGGGGAAGGGGAGTGCTGGGAAGACTGGGGATCCTTGCAAGGTCTTGGTACTGGATCCAAATCCAGAAGTTGCCAAGAGCCTCCAAGTGTCTTCAAATGTAATGAGACCTCTTGCTTACGAGGGTATCTGGGTTGGTCTGCATGAGATCATCTCGATTTGAGTCTAGGAGCACCTTAGAGACCAACAAGATTTCCAGGGTATGAGCTTTCAAGAGTCAAAGCTCTTAATCAGATACAAGACTCAAGACCTCTTGTGTTCTTTCCAAAGCTCTTTAGCTTCCTTCAGCATTCACTACATGCCTTGTCCAAGAAAGGATCTCCAAAGAGATGTCTCTTTTGACCTTTCTCAAGGAGTTAGCAATACCTGGGGTGGATCCTCCCTCTTTCCCACCACTCCATTGAGCAAAGTTTGAAGCCTTCCTCCATCCTGTGCAGCCTTCCTCTGACTTAAATGGCTCTTCTGTTGGAGGAAGGGTCACACAAGTTAGAGGAAGCCTCCTACGCCTGGGGGAAGGCTCCGTGGAGGGTGGTTGGATCCACCATCACCCCAGATTCATCAGCACGCAGGCACTAACATATACAGAGATCTGTCCGAGAAAGACAAGCTCCCCCCCACATTCTCCCAGAAAGCTTATAATGCTGAAACCATGTGAAATAGAGTCCAAGGGGATTCACCCATCAATTTCACCAACTGGGCAGCACACTACCAGTCCCTGTGCCGAAGCCACAGTTCTTCTGCATTCCTTTCCATTGCTGATCCTCGGTGAGATGAGTCCTGGGTAGACAGCACTCATGTAGAGGATCAGCTACAGGGGTTGTGGATGCTGGAGAGAGAAGCCTGAAGCTGAAATTGCTCCTCCTCCTTCTGTAGCTCTGGCTTGGAGAGGGGGAATTTCATCTCCTTATCCCTCCTTGTTCCAGCCTGCCAACCCTGACAGCTGTACCTGTAAGTGGCTCCTGCAGCCCTGTGATATTTCTGGGGTTCAGAAGAAGCTGCAGCAATGGAGGGGCCTATGATACGGCCCACTGTTTTTGCTTGGCAACTTCTCCTGTTTTCTTAGTCCAGAGAAGCCAGAAAAGCCAGGAGACTTCTGAAGGCCCTGTTGGCCAAACAGATGTGCCTAGTGATGTATGTTCAACTCGATAGTTCAGAAGTAGATCTAACATACCCACTATGCTGTATAGATTGGTGGTAGAAAGTGCTGTCAAGTTGCAGCTGACATTATGATGACCGTGTAGGGTTTTCAAGGCAAGAGTCATTCAGGGGAGGTTTGCTGTTGCCTTCCTCTGTGTTGCAACCCTGGACTTCCTTGGTGATCTCCCATCCAAGTACTAACCAGAGCTGACCCTACGTAGCTTCTGAGTTCCGATGATACTGAGTTAGCCTGGGTCACCCAGATCATTGCCTGTATAGCTCATGTTCTACTTAATGGTCATGGGTAGAGTAGCTTGAAGAAGAAGAGGAGGAGGAGGAGGAGGAGGAGGAGGAGGAGGAGGAGGAGATTGGATTTATACCCTGCCCTTCACTCAGAGTCTTAGAGTGGCTTACAAACTCCTTTCCCTTCCCCACCTCACAACAGACACTCTGTGAGGTAGGTGGGGCTGAGAGAGCTCTTTCAAGACCTGCTGTTTCAAGAACAGCTCTGTCAGAACTACAGCTTGCCCAAGGTCATCCAGCAGCTGCAAGTGGAGGAGTGGGGAATCAAACCCAGTTCTCCCAGATTAGAATCTACACACTTAACCACTACACTAAACTGGCTGTATGCAAATACTAGAAGTACTGGAGGTAAAATGGGAGAGTTGGAGTGCTTAGTGTCAGAGGAGAAAGTAGACATTGTGGGCATTTCAGAGACTTGGTGGGATGAAGATAATCAGTGAAATACAGTGATTTTTGGATATAAATTATATTGGAAAGATAAGGAGGGAAGGCTCAAAGGTGGAGTGGCTGTGTATGTCAGTGAGTGTATACAGTCCAGTAAAATTCAGAATCTAAAATAAATAAGAACATAAGATAAGCCAATGTTGGATCAGGCCAATGGCCCATCCAGTCCAACAGTGTGTGTCACACAGTGGCCAAAAATACCAGGTGCCATCAGGAGGTCCAGCAGTGGGGCCAGGACCCTAGAAGCCCTCCCACTGTTGCCCCCCCCAGCACCAAGAATACAGAGCATCACTTTGCTCATAGAAACACTATGGTTGTTGGACTGGACGGCCATTGGCCTGATCCAACATGGCTATTCTTATGTTTTTAATTGCTCCTGGAAATAGTTAAAGAAGGATTTAGTAACATAAATAGCTATGCGGAACTGATCCTCATACAAAGTATTTCATGGCAGAATAGGCCCATAGCCAGGATTCTGTGCCTTGGGGGGCAAACTTTTATCTGGTAGGGCTGCCATTATCCAGACGAAGTTGAAGGTTCCTCTGCAGAGCCAGGTGTGGACTCTAGTCCTGCGGTTGGCTCCTCTGCAGGGTTGGACTTCTCTGCAGGGATGATTTCCTGTCCTGTTGTTGGACCCTGCCCAGATCTCTTGGGTACACCAGAAGTTGTTTATTTTTAAAAAAGTTTTAAAATGTTAAAAAAAATAATTTTTAAAAAACATTTCAAGAGGAAATATTGTGGGGCTGGCCCTTTAAGAAAAGGGGCAGAGCCCCAAATAGCCCCACTGCAGCAGAAGGCACATTTTTTGAGCATCATTTTCTGATTTCGGGATCCTAACTGTAACAAAAATCCTAGCACTGGAACTGGAAATTATGAAAGAACAATGAAAGGTCAATTGAGTTTAATTCAGCTTCTCATGTTTTCTTTGTTGAAAGATGATTTCCATTTTTTTAAAAGAAGTGGGAAGAAGTTCAATCTAAAACCGGTAGAGCGTAGGCTGGGGAAACCAATAGAAAACAGGTTCATGGGAGATAATGCCTCTTGTTGCAGATATGTTGATAGGAGTATAAATACCTTGTTTTAATGCTAAGTCACATGCTGTCCATACTGCTGCTGAAATCTTCTCTTTTTAAGGCATTTTCTGGCTTTAACGTAGGGGAGAAAAATAGTCCATTGTGAAATTGTAGCAATTGCTTTTGAACATCCATGAGAAATTGGTGAAAAGCCCTTGACACTTGCTACGTTAATAGGATGGCATTCTTTAATTGGGCATAGTCAATTATTCTGCTGTGTTTACAGAAGATCACTTGGAATATGCATAAGTGCACACACTGCGATTGAAATTTAGGCCCATTTATTTTCAGGGAGCCCAACAATTCAATTGTTTTTTTTTTAAAAAAAAAAACATATTTAAAAAAGGCTTGCTGCTTCTTATCTGAGTTTGTCCTTGCCGTCCTCTGCTTTTGTGATTTTTAAAAAAAATTCCTTCGAGGGAGGGAATTGAGAGGCTGAAATTAACCGGGAAATGCAGCGTTGCCTCACAGTTTCAATCACACATATGCGCCGTGACATGTTCTAAGGTGTTTCCTTGTAGATCATCTTGACTTTTACAAGATTTCTATTGCCCTTTTTTTTTTTTTTGTATGCTCTTTCAAGGAAGCATACAGCAAGAAACTCCAATTTTAATAGCTGCATAATTTTTCGCTGCCTGTTTGCCTCTGCAGCTGTGAGAGCAATCTGTTGGAGTGCTTTCTTCAAAAAAAAAAAAATCTGTATGTTTTCGTGACATCCTCTCAAGCCATTGCATATACGCAGCCACAGTAATAGCTCTGCCAGTATCAAAAATGGAAGCAAGTCTATTTTCCTGCTGACTGAATGATGATATCCCATCCCCGGTCAGCACCACAATTTTCTACATAGCCCAGAAGCAGGGCTTGAAGCAGTAGGAACCAGGAAAGGCACAGGCCAGAGAGCTAAACTCTGCATTTTGGGAAGTATGTACATTGCACATGTGGTGTGGATACGTGGACATGTGGCTCTCCACACACACATGGAGAGCCAGGGTGGTGTCGTACGGCAGACTCTAGTCTGGAGAACCAGGTTCGGTTCCCTACTCCTCCACATGAAGCCTGCTGGGTGGGGCCTGGAGATCTTCCAGAATTTATTCATTCTATTGGTTTGTGTTATTTATAGTTCTCGTTTCTCACTTGGACTCAAGGTGGATGACACACAGGGAGTCAATACAAATCAGTGGACGGGGCAGTCAATAAACAATGCAGTAGGATTAGGGTTGTAGAACCAGCCAGAAGCCTGAAAACAGAACTGAAGCAAACTATAAGTATTAACATGACATGTTAAAGAATGCAGAAATCCACAGCAGGATCCTAGTTTCAGTGAGCAATACACAGCCTTTGCCCTCTTCTCAGTGAAAGGCTTCAGGAATGAAAAGGCTGTGATCAGGCTAATATGTCCAGATTATCCATCCTGTCCTCACAGGACTTTTCTGGATCCTTGACCATCTGTTTTGCCTTCCTTTGTGTTGGAATACACAAGGTCTACAATGTACCAACTTGAAGAAGATCAGAAGAACAGCCTATAAGGGACAGCTGAAGTGCTGCTAGTTAGGATAGCTAGATTAGGGACTTCCTACAATTTCCTGTCTCCTGATTGGCTCTTTGGAGACTTCCTGCTGCAACGGAGCCCTCCCCTTTCGTCCCTGTCTCTTGCAGTAGTTAGTCTGTTAGTTAAGTCTCTCTCCCTCTCCTTGGTTCTATCAGAGTTTATTGTTTTCAAGCAAAAACTGCTGCTGTGGCGATTGGAAAACAGAGATAATATTTATCTATTCCATCTGACCTTCAGAGAGGAAAAGAAATAGGCAGTACACAAAAACATTACTGTAGATATGTAGACTGCAGCTGATGGAAGGATTCTGTCAGTGGAACATGAGTCCTGTCCCCCCCACCCCGAAGTGCTGCTTGTAGGGGACAGGAAACATCTAGGATTACCATGAGGGAGTAGTCAGAGTTCTACCGGAGAAGTGAATTGACAGAAATCATCCCTTGTTTTGCAGAATGAATTGATTGGTGGAATCCAACCCTGGTCTTAAGGGCAATGCTTCAGCAGACAAGCAGCAACTTATCTATATCTAATGATTAATTGATCGACAGATAAATATAGATATGTAGATAGATTTAGTTGCTATCAAGTCATACCTAATTTACGGTGACCCTATAGGGTTTTCAGGGCAAGAGACATTTCAAAGGTGGACTGCCATTGCCTGCCTCTGAGTCATGAGCCTGATATTCCTTGGTGGTCTCCCTTCTAAATACTGACCAGGGCCGGCCCTGCTTAGCTTCTGAGATCTGATAAGACCAGGCAAGCCTTGTCTGTCTGTCTGTCTGTCTGTCTGTCTGTCTGTCTGTCTGTCTGTCTATCTATCTATCTATCTATCTATCTATCTATCTATCTATCTATCTATCTATCTATCTATCTATCATCCATCTATCTATCATCTATCATCTATCTATCTATCAAAGGAAGTATTTCATCCACATGGAATTCATTGCCACGAGAGGTGGCAACAGCTACAGGCATGGATGGTTTCAAGAGGGAATTGGATAAACATATGGAGCAGAGGTCCACCAGTGGCTATCAGCCACAAAGCATAGATAGGAACTCTCAGTCTGGGGCAAGGGATGCTCTGTATTCTTGGTGCTTGGGGGGGGCAACAGTGGGAGGGCTTCTAGTGTCCTGGCCCCACTGCTGGACCTCCTGATGCACCTGGTATTTTTGGCCACTGTGTGACAGAGTGTTGGACTGGATGGGCCATTGGCCTGATCCAACAGTGGCCTCTCTTATGTTTCTGTCTGTCTGTCTGTCTTCTATCATCTTTCTATCTTATTTATTTATTTATTTTATTTGTTAGGCTTTTATCCCGCCCTCCTGCCCTCTATCATCTATATATCATCAATCATCTTTCTATCTATCTATCATCTATCTGTCTGTTTGTCTGTCATCTATCACCTATCATCATAACAGACAGACACACACACAGAGACACACACAAAGGTAGATAGTGGCAAACCACCTCTGAAGTTTCTTGCCTTGAAAATCCCACGAAGGTCGCCACAAGTCAGTTGCAACTTGCGCCACAAGTCAGTTGCGACACACATATAATTTGCAAATTTAAATCTTGCCATCAGCTTGTGATCAAGGGCCTGTTAGGGTATTATTGTGGCAAAGTGAAGGCTGTTTTGTCATGCCCCCCAGTGGCTTTTGGCATAGATAGTAGGTAGGTAGGTAGATACCAATTTTTGCATGAGGTGCACAAGGTAGCTTCTAAAAGAGAGAAAAAAACCAGCAATAAAAATGAATAACACCACAATGAATATCACACGAGGTGCTCACCAGCAGAAGCAGGATTTGGTCCGTGAGAGCCTCGTATCAGTTGTGATTCAGTGGCGCTGCAACGTTTGGGGAAGGGAACGGCTCCTCGGCGCTAGAAATCCCATCTGCCCCTAGCTGTACTTTTGCTGGGCTCCTGTCAATCAGCTTCCCCTGCCTTTCCATGCCCTCCCTCACCTTCCCTCCAGACACCCATACTGTATTTTCTCATTTTACCTGTCTAAAACCCAATTAAATTGATATTCCCCTTGAGCTTCCACTGGCCTGCATGAAGCAAAGAGATATCAATGCCATTCATGCATGGGGGGAAAATAACCCTTGGAAAAGTAAAAGGGGAAGAAGAAAAAAAGCCACCTGAAACAAACTTTGTAGCATAGGTGTTTGCAATTAAGCTTCTGTCCGTCTGTCTGTCTTTGCCCCTGTCTGTCTGTCTGTCTGTCTGTCTGTCTGTCTGTCTCTCTTGCTCATCGCCTCTCATTGCTTTTGCTTCTCCTCACACTGTTGCGTGGAGTTGTCACTAATACAGATTTGGTTATTTTGGGGCCATTCAGGAAGGCATGCAAAGAGATGCAGGCAGGTCTGTGGATCCAGAGGGCACAACAATGAAAACTGATTAAACTCTATTGGGGATTGTTGTTGTTGTTCTTGTTGTTATACGATAAGCAAGTTCTGGGAGAGAATTTTTTTATCTAATGACAGCTGTGCTCATGATCAAAAGAGCAGTCAGTTCATCAAGTGCCAGTTGACTGTATGTTGTGATAACACAACGTTTGCTCATTAGGTTAGGTTTTACCACTTTCCAACTACCAGATTTCTGATCAGTCGTCATTACCATGGAATAAAGGGGTATGCATGCTGGGTTGCCAGCTCTGGTTTAGAAAATATCTGGAGATTTTGAAGGTGGAGCCTGGGGAGGGCGGGGTTTGGGAAGGGGAGGGACCTCAGAAGGGTGCAATGCCATGGAGTCCACCCTCCAAGGCATCCATTTTCTCCAAAGGAACTGAGCACTGTCATTTGGAGATCAGGTGCAATACTGGGCAACCTCCAGGTCCCACCTGGAGATTGGCAACCATGTACATGTGAGTTCACATTCAAGAATGTATATCATACCTAAACCTAGTGCAGGAACTTTGGATCTTCCGAGTCAGTGGGTTAGATCCAGCCAGCTTTTTCATTCAATCTCAATTAATTCACCTCTTTTATACAGCCCTATAGCACATGGCTTCTGTCCCTGTGGGTCCCATAATCCCCAGTTCAGTTTTTTTGCTGGTCAAAGAGGACCCCTTTTTATCAATTGAAAGATTGTATGGATCCAGCCCATGCGTACAAAAACATCTATCAGTATGTCTAGGGCTCAGTATGGTTAGCATAACATCACTGTGGTGAAATATATTACAGTGGTAGTAGGCAGCAGTGATTCGATGTTCACGAAACAGCCGCTGAAAATTGAGATCACCTTGCTTGCAGCATGGTTCGAATGGAACGCCTCATTTGCTCACCTTGACAATTTAAAACAAATCGCATCTGGTGTGGTGTTGCACCTAAGCAATCACAATCATACCGCATAACCACTGTTAACGCACCCTCACGGTTGCAATTCCATGTGCCCTGAGTCCAGGACAAGCCATACATCATTTAAAATCAAATGTTTTAGCATCTTTTGTACCCACACAATTGGGGGTAGTCACCACAATAGTGCATCCTTAGAACTTGCAGGGTTGATGGGGTTCCCAGGTGGTAGCTCGAGGACTAGGGTTGCCACCTCTAGCTTGGGAAATACCTGGAAATTTGGCAGGTAGAGCCTGAGGAGGGTGGGGTGTGGGGAGGGACTTCAGTGGGGTGTAAGGCCATAGAGTCCACCTTTCAAAGCTGCCATTTTCTCCAGGTGAATTGAGCTCTGTCCAGGGCCGACTGATCCATTAGGCACAATAGGCACAGTGCCTAGGGCCCACAGTACTGTAAGTGGCCCACGGAAATGTTTTGCTTTCTTTTAAAATCAGAACAAAAAGATTAACCTTTAGAGTAGAAGAAAATGTTTTGATTTTTTTTCTCACATCGGGGGGGGGATGTTTGGGGACCACAAAAATTTCTTCCATTTTGCCTAAAGCAGAAAAAAATGTTGAAGTATTTAAAGTTCTATCAAAAATAGTTTTTAATATCGATATTATTATGGTGGGAGGGGGTCACAAAGGACCCACAAAGGTCATGAGGTGCCCCTGTTTCTGTCACCAGGAGATTAGTTATCACATCCCAGGAGAGGTCCAGCCACCACCTCAAAATTATAAATCCGTTTTGATATTTTTTCCCCCCAAGAATCATGCTGAATTCAATATTTCAAATATACATGTAAAGGTAAAGGTAAAGGTTCCCTTGCTCGAAAGCCAGTCGAATCCGACTCTAGGGTTGCGGTGCTCATCTCCATTTCAAAGCCGAAGAGCCAGTGCTGTCCAAAGACATTTCCGTGGTCATGTGGCCGGCATGACTAAACACCAAGGCGCACGGAACGCTGTTACCTTCCCACTGAAGTGGTACCTATTTATCTACTTGCAATTTCTTGCTTTCAAACTGCTAGGTTGGCAGGAGCTGGAACTAGAGACGGGAGCTCACCCCATCATGCGGCACTCACGGGTCTTGAACTGCTGAACTACTGACCTTCCACAGCCTGCAATTCAGTGTCTTAACCACTTGAGCCACCGCAGCTCCCATACATGTAGACATCCACAAAGTAAACTGAGATACAGCAGTCCTCAGTGATTCCCAATGGAGAATCAGTCATTTCTTGGAACCTCCCTTCAAAATTCGGAAGCATTTCACCACTATGGAGAACCTTTCCCTCTAATGGAAATGGGATAGTGGTGAAGTGCTTCAGAATTTTGAAGGGAGGTTCCAAGAAATGACTGATTCTCCATTGGGAATTGCTGAGGATTGCTGTTTCTGAAAAAACTTTGTGGGTGTCTACATGTATCTTTGAAACCACCTCAAAGTTAGCAACAGTAAGGAGAACCCATAAATACATTGTGATCTAGCGTGCTCAGCTAGAAGCCAGCCTGCAAACAGGCAAGTCTGGAATTTTTATTTATTTATTTATTGCTTTAATTTCTATCCCGCCTTGCTGGACAAGCTGGCTCAAGGCGGTGTACAACAATCGCAATGACATAAAACAGTAAATACAATAAATTAGTTAAAATAGCATATAATACTAAAATACAATGTAATACAAATGATGGCGATCTTCAGTAGACAGTCCATTGCTGGTATAACCAGTGATATTTCAAGGGCCATAGATGTCCGGATGACTCAATTCATCGGTGGCGGCTCCTAATCGAAAGCCTGGTGGAAGAGCTCTGTTTTACAGACCCTGTGGAACTGTAAGAGGTCCCGCAGGGCCCTGATGTCCTCCGGGAGCTCATTCCACCAGTATGGGGCCGCCACCGAAAAGGCCTTGGCTCTGGGGTAGCCAGTCTGGCGTCTTTTGGGGCAGGGAGAGCCAGGTGATTTTGTAGCCCCGACCTCAGTGCTCTCTGGGGAAAGGCGGTCCCTTAAGTACATAGGCCCCTGACCATATAAACCATTCAGCTAGCGTTGCCAACTCTGGATTGGGAAATACTGTGGGTTGGAGGGTGGAGCCTTGGGGGAGGGGGAGGAAACTCAGTAGGGTATTATTGCCATACAGTGACAGTCCACTTCCAAAGCAGCCATTTCCTCCAGGACAAGGGGAATACGTGTTTAAATAAATAAATAATACATAAACAAGGGATCTCTGTAGTCTGGAGGTCGGTTGTCATTCCAGGAGATCTCCAGCCCCCACCTGGAAGCTGGCAACCTGACTTTCCAGCTCACCCTTTTGCAGGGAAGGACTGAGACAACCATAAAAAGTAGCTTTTCTTTGGCAAGTCAGTATTTCTTTTTCTTTTTTCCCGGGGAATGCTTTGAGCAGATAGAAGGGAGACAGCCATGACTTCACATGCATGCACAGAGCATTTGTGATCTGGACCCAAATCATCCCATGGATGAGCATACAGTCAGACAGGGATATGGCTGGAGTACGAAGGCTCACCCCAACATCTCCCAGCAGTGACAACCCCCGCCTTAAAAAAAAAAAAATCTCACAAAGGTGATGCAACCAGGATAGAGAATGCATTGTGAGCAACATTCCCTCCAAGCTGAGTTAGTGTGAGCTCGCTCACAGTTTTCTTAGCCTCTGGCTCACACGTTTTTGTCTCCCCTCAAGAAGAATGGCTCCAGAGCAAACTAATCTATGCAGCAGCCAAATCGTTCGCTCACAACTTTAATGCCCGTAGCTCACAAAGTAGGATTTTTGCTCACAGCCCTCCACAGCTTACAGGGAGGATTGATTGTGAGAACACACATCCATGAAGCTTTGACAATCCGATCCTGACCGATTTAGAACAATGGAAACATGAACATTTTTCACCAGCAAAACTGCAGTCGGAACCAAGGGTTGATAGGGCATCTCTGGTCATAGGTACATGAATGAATGAATGAATGAATGAATGAATGAATGAATGAATGAATGAATGAATGAATGAAACCGCTGATAAAGCAGTCTGGGGGAAAGGGCGTGGGCCCCTCCCGCCCCACCCTGCTGCCTCCCAACATATAGAATTGTGTTGCATCTTGATGTGCTTCCTGCCTCCCTTGCCTCCTTGACAGCTTTTCGGGTTTTGTTTAATTCTTGTGATAAAAGTTCAGTATCTGGCTTAACTTGATATGGAATGGTGTGCATCTTGCGGCATCCATGGCTCGGAGGCTGGGAGCCGGAGCGGCGGCAACGTGAACACCTGTGCACGCACCTGCATCCAAATCAGCGGGAAGCATTTGGAAGCCGGCACTGCAAAGTCAGATGGCTGATTGTTTAAGCAATTAAAGGTGTAATTAGGTTTATAATTGAACTTTTGCCTGGTGTGTATTCGGAATCTGGCAAGCCGGGATAAACCCGCCAGTCTTCAGCTCAGCGAGAGAGCTGCTCTAGCCTGTTCCTAGCCAGGCTGCAAATCTGTCTGCGTGTGTGGGGGGTAATGCTTCAAACCCACATTTCCTAGCCATGGTCCTCTTGTACTCATCCCTTTCTAGGTGGAGTCAATAAAAATTATTACTTTACTGATGTTACTCTGTATCTCAAAAAAGGGAAATCTGTGCCCTTCACTACCCAAAGGAGTCTCAGAGCAGCTTACAAATTCCTTTCCCTTCCCCTCCCCACAACAGACACCCTGTGAGGTAGGTGGGGCTGAGAGAGCTCTGACAGAAACTGCTCTTTTTCAAGGACAGCTGTGCCAGAACTATGGCTTGCCCAAGGTCTTCCAGCAGGTGCAAGTGGAGGAGTGGGGGATCAAACCCGTTTCTCCCAGATTAGAGTCTTCTCACTTAACCACTACACCAAATTGGCTCTCGAAGGGGAAGGGGAATCATAGAATCATAGAGTTGGAAGGGATCTCCAGGGTCATCTAGTCCAACCCCCTGCACAAGGTAGGAAATTCACAAATACCTCCCCCTCCACACCCACAGTGACCGCTGTTCCGCACCCAGAAGATGACAAAAAACCTCCAGGATCCCTGGCCAAACCGGCCTGGAGAAAATTGCTTCCTGACCCCAAAGTGGCAATCAGCATTTCCCTGGGCATGTAAAAAAGGGCCACAAGAACTAAGCACTGAGGCAATTCTTCCTGCCCTCCCTCTCATGATCTGCCTAAGTTCACAGAATCAGCATTGCTGACAGATGGTCATCTAGCCTCTGCTTGAAAACCTCCAAAAAGGAGAGCCCACCACTTCCTGAGGAAGCCTGATCCACTGAGGAACTGCTCGAACTGTTAGGAAGTTCTTCCTAATGTTTAGCTGAAATCTCTTTTGATTTAATTTTGACCCGTTAGTTCTAGTCCAACCTTCTGGGCAGGGCTCTTTTTGTAGCAGGTACTCCTTTACATATTAGGCAACACACCCCTAATGTAGCCAATCCTCCAAGAGCTTACAGTTACCCCTGTAAGAAGAGCGCTGTAAGCTCTTGGAGGATTGGCTATATTAGGGGTGTGTTGCCTAATATGCAAAGGAGTTCCTGCTACAAAAAGAGCCCTGCTTCTGGGGCAACAGAAAACAACTCTGCCCCATCGTCTATATGACAGCCCTTCGAGTACTTGAAGATGTTTATCATATCACCTCTCAGTCGTCTCCTCTCCAGGCTAAACATACCCAGCTCCTTCCATCTTTCCTCATAGGACTTGGTCTCCAGACACCTCACCATCTTGTCAATCTCCCTTTGATGTAGCTGAGCACAGACGCTAGCCTTCAACTTAAAGGTAGTGCCCTTCTGTCCACAGAAATCTGAAAATGGAGCAGAGTTTGTTGAATGGGATTATCATACACACCCCACTGCACCCTAGTAAAGCCCCCCGATTTTGGTTCTGGGGCTTAGCAGATTACTCACAAGCGGTATAAGATGCAGAGTGAGGGTCTTCATGAAAACATAAGAAGAGCCTGCTGGATCAGACCAGTGGTCCATCTAGTCTAGCAACCTGTCTCACACAGTGGCCAGCCAGTTCCTCTGGAGGAACAACAACAGGGCAGGAGGCGGAGGCCTTCCCCTGATGTTGTCTCCTGGCACTTGGTATTCAGAGGTTTACTGCCTCTGAATATGGAGGTTTCCTTTTGTCATCTCTCTTCCATGAATTTCTCTAACCCTCTTTTAAAGCCGTCTGCACTAGAATTTATCTAACCCTCTTTTAAAGCCATCCACACCCCTCTGATAATGGAAGTGCCCATCTATGCATGGAAACAGGTGGTTGTTTAGAAATCACTATCTGATTGCTGATATTGTGGTAGAACAGTGAACATATCTAGATCTAGCAGCTGTGAGGGAGGTCAGTAGGTGCCCCTTACCCTTGAACCAGCCTTTGTACATACTGGGGTGGTATTGCAACATATTTAGGGTGTGGCTTTGGCATTAATCATATAAGGTAATGAATATCTTCTTGTTTGGGCCAAGGAGATCTATGCTATATGAAGCAGCAACCAAATCTCCAAAATATTGTAACAAGTCCTCGACTAAATTTGTTGTGATCCGCCCTGAGACCGTTTGGGGAGGGTGTAATAAAATCCCATAAAGAAATAAAAAAGGAAGGTCACAAAACCACTAATTCAACAACATTAAATATTTTATGGTTTTATTTTTGTAAGCTTCCTCTGGAGACAAGGTTTCAGGCAACTTGCTCTATGGTTCTACCATAGAGTTTCTGGTGATTCCTAGAAAAGACTGACATCACTTCCAGGTTCCCTTGGTTTCCTCTGAAGTGACACTACACCATCATTTGTGGCAACCCCCATGTCCCTGCCACCACCCCCGACCCCTGTTGGGGGCCAGCCCATGTTTGGCAACCCTATCTGGAACGATTATTAAAGATGACCCCGAACTAGAGACAGCAATGGCAGAGGTTTGGGGAAGTTAACATTCTAAAATCCGTCCTCACACTGGATGGATCACACCCTTACTATACCATTTGGTGTTCTTATTGTATTACACACAAAACAAACAATTTGTCTGGCAAATGTTTTTTCGTTGCCTGGCATGTCTTTCATGCAAATCTAGGCCACCGAACGCATTTGAATACACTGCTCAATTAAGGACGGTGAGCGCATAGAAGATGTTTTTAACTTCAAACGCCTCTTCCATGTTATTGGTCGACTGCTGACAGGTGGGTCTCTTCAACGTGTTTATTTTAAAAAGACACAAATCCTCTTGAGTTATTTTGGGGGGCAAAAAACCTTGCCAAAGTCTCCAACATTTTAGAATAATGACAGCGTAAGGATTTGCATATTTATTGAAAGCGCTACACTGTGGAGAACATGCAGCTCCAGACATGGAATGAACAAATGTTTGCGCTATCCGTCGAGGAGCAGTGGATTTATTTTTGGTAACAGATGTCGGCAAAAGGGTCCACTTTTCTAAAGTCCGTCTTCCTCTGATGTAATGCTCGTAGGAGGGAGATCAATTTTTGAGAGATTTGAAGGGCCTCCTATCGCTTTTTGACTCCCAGAGGCCTCGCCGGTTTTTGACTTGTCTGTCACATAATTTCCCAATTTCAGCAGGCCGCTTTCTTCTAGCTCTTTGAGGTCCCCCCCCTCCCCAGTTCCAGACTACAATGGATTTTAATAATATTCTGTCCACTTAGACATAACTGAAGCAATATTGAAAGGCCATTAACTGTTAGGCGCGAGGCAGCTGTAATTTTTGCATGCTGGGAGGGTATTAGGTAGGAGCAATTTTGCCCTTTTTTATATAACAATGGCACATTAGGGAAGGGGGGGGGACAAAATGGTTAATGATTCAACCCCTTGCCATTCAGTCTCCATTCCTTCCAGGGAACTTTGCCAGAAATGGGATGTATAAATGGTGTTTGAGCTATATTACCCAGTGTAGTGTATAAAAACAACCAGTCCTGGAGCCACCTGCAGGCCTGTCTTTGGACAATAATACATTTGAAGCAACATCTTGTATGAAAGCTGAGAACAGGGCCAGTTCCAGGTTTTGGAAGGTCCTGGTAGAGTTGGCAGCTCTGGACTGAGAAATCCCTGGAGAGTTGGGGTGTGTGTGGAGCCTGGAGAGGGTGGGATTTGGAGAGGGGAGGGACCTCATCAGGGTACGAAGCCATAGGATCCACCCCCCCCCAACGTAGCCATTTTCTTAGGCTCGCCAGGTTCCTGGTCGGGACGGGGGATCCCCTGCATTTGTGGGCTCTTTCCTTTTGTGGGCTCTGTCCTGCTGCTGGCCAGGTGGCTGGTGGAGGAAACCCCACCCCCAAACAGATGTCCCTGTGCAATGTCAGCAACATGCTGAGGTCAGTTCCAGAACTGACATCATCACATTGGCAATGTCAGGGTGACACTCTAGTTTTGGGGCAAAACTGAATGGTTGGTAGCCGTTTTTACCATAGAGTTTTGCCCAAAAAGTAGAGCACCGCCCCAATATCGCTGACACAATGATATCACTTCTGGAAGTGGCATCAGCACACTGCTAACGTGCCCACCCCGGAATGCCCCCCCAAATCCCCCCACTGACAGGAGGAAGGCACCTGGCAACCCTACATTTTTTCCAGGGGAACTGATCTTGGTTGTCTGGAGATCAATTGTAATAGTGGGAGATCTCCAGGTGGCACCAGGGGGTTGGTGAACCTAGGTCCTGGGCAGAGAGTGCCAAAGACCCCACCCGCACACCATCACCCCCCCATTCCTGTGCGTGTCCTTCACCCGCCTGAGCTTCTTTCCCCTGCCTGCCCACAAGCTCTTTCTCCACCTGTCCTCACAGTGAAGCACACCCTGTCCCTGACTGTGCTGAGCAGTGTGTGTGGCCAGGGGTGCCACTCCCAGGGCTGCTGCTGCTGCTGCTGCTGTGACTACCTGGAGACCCTTCCCTGGTGGTGCTAGGCAGCAAGTGGAGCCGGAAGCATGGGCACTCACAAGCAGTTGAGGGAAGGGCTGTGGCAGGAGAGGTGTCCAGGGGGGTGGCTGCGGGCCCCCTTCAGCAACTATGGGTCCCGGCAGCTGTCTCACCAGCATTCAATAATGTTTGCTACACTACTATATAATGATAATAGAAGACAAAAATGAGTGTCTCACCAGAGCACCTGCCGATGCTGGTCTCAGATGCTTCCATCTGTTCCTGCCATGGGGGTGACATACTGGGAAACAAGGCAAAAAGGATGCAAAAGCAGTTCATAGAAGAAGAGGAAGGAGCGGCATTTAGCCTGAACTCAGCTTTGTCTGCATGTCATTTTGGTCTCATATGGCCTTTTTGGTGGCCAAGTCGGCTACCCACCGCAAATAGCCGCAGAGTTGCCATCCGGGACAGATGGGCCGACAGACCCCATCTTTGCCGGTCCACAAATGGTTCTGGTTTTACAGACTGCCTGTTCAGAAATTGATGGAATGTCTGATTTCTCCCACTGGCATCTGGTTTGTTGTGCTAAGGTGCCCTGGGATTGACAGATTCCCCCTGGCCATTGGCAGCAGGGGATGAGGAGGTAGCGTTTAACTGATCCAGGTTGGGAAACTCCTAGAGATTTGGGGATGGAGTGTACTAAAATCCAGAAAGAAATTCAGCTGACCATTTCAGAAACGTCCCTTGATATAATTTGCTCATGGTGGTGCCTGTCTGTACAAGATGCAGTCTAGACGGTGCAAATTGAACTCTCCCATGGGCAGTCTGTTGGGGGGAGGGGAAGAGTGACAGGGGTCAAATCCATGTTGTCCAAGCAACAGCAGATTATCTGGATTGTTGTGACTGTGACAGATGTTCCCACTTTTTAAAGTGCCATGAATCTGGCACTCCTGCCTTTGCACCAAATTATTCTCTACTGAAAGGTGACTGTCCAGTCTGTACTATGCAAGGTGCAGACACTTCAAGGGTGGTAGGACAGTATATGTCCCATTCAGAGGCAGTAAACCTCTGAATACCAGTGCCAGGAGGCAACATCGGAGGAGGGCCTTGGCCTCTATGCCCTGTTGTTGGCCATCCAGAAGAACTGGTTGGCCACTGTGTGATACAGGATGCTGGACTAGACGGGCCACTGGTCTGATCCAGCAGGACTCTTCTGATGTTCTTATGAAGGCCTCAGCCTCTATGCTCTGTTGTTGGCCCTCCATTGCAACTGGTTGGCTACTGTGTGAGACAGGAGGCCAGACCAAACAGAACACCGGTCTGATCCATCAGGGCTCTTCTTATGTTCTCATGACCTGTGCTGGTGACTCCGTTTCACATTTGGTCAACCATCAAGGTCCCACCTGATATTCACAGGGTTCTGTCACCACTGTATATTCTAGGATTGTAAGGTGTTGATCAGGATAACAGGAATGACATGCCAATGAACCACTTTTGGAAAGAGACGATTGCATAGCAGATGATGCAGACTCATTCTGGCATGTGAGAAGAGGGGAAAAAATAATAATTTTGGACAACATAGCCAAGGAAGTGGCAGTAGAAGACTTGGCTTGTTTATCTGGAACACAGCTGATACTGGGGGAATGACTCTATGGATCAATGTTATCATTAATGGGGCTGAAAGAGTAATTAAGACAAGAAGGGGAATTAGTGCCCTGTTATTAGACCAACATTCATTAAGAATTGATAATAAGCATTTAACTGCTAATGACTTTAAACATGCTAATGTTACAATTGCTTCCACCATTGATTTTCTGGGGCACAATAATGTGTCCTTAGCCATTGCATATGTTATGTGTGGTGATCGCATTGTTGATTTGTTGATCCTGAGCCTCATCCAGATGAGGTCCCGGCAAATAGCTGTTCTTGTTAAATATGGCAGCCGTCCTAGACCAGCTACAGGAAGGGGGCGAGAGAATGGGTGCCATTGAGACTTTGCAATGTGTTACACAAAACAAAGCTGCACCTGCAACTTCACCTGCTGGCATCCCTGTATTCTTGGTGGTCGGCCAGCATATCCTTTCCCAGTGAGGTTTATTATGCAAATACACAGGAATCTTTCCTAATACTACCCATACAAACCCATTCCTTCCTCTGCTGATTATAACTGGCTGTAAGGTTATTCTAATAGGCTGCGTGAAGATCTGAATGTTACATCACATAGTCTTCTTCAAAGTCTGGGATGTCAGTGATCATGATTATGAATCATAGAATGAAAAGTTGGAAAGGGCCTAAAGACCATCCCGTCCAACCCCCTGCACTATGCTGGATGACTAAAGCATCCCTGACAAATAATCGTCCAATCTCTGCTTGAACATCTCCAAGGAGGGACAACCTACAACCTCCCTGGGCAACCAGTGCCACCACTGAACCGCCCTTTTGGTTAAAAAAAGATTTTCCCTAGTGTCACACCGAGATGTCTCCCCACCCATCATTTAAATCTGTCATCACGAATCCTGTCCTTTACTACAGACTGAAATACTGCCCTGTCTCTGTGAGTTAAGTGCTGTCAAGTCACTTCTGACCTAAGACTTGAAGAAGTCTATTTCAATGTATCTGAAGAAGTATGCCTGCACACGAAAGCTTATGTCCAGAATTAAACTTTGTTGGTCTTAAAAGGCACCACTGGATTCAAACTTGGTCCTTGTATTTACATTCTCCCAAACGTCCTATTGTTAGCAGCCATTCTCGGGTCTTGCCAACTGAAGGCCTTGGCTTCTTTCATTGAGTCCATGCATCTCAGGTTGGGTCTTCCTGTTTTCCTGCTGCCTTCAACTTTTCCTAGCATCATGGTCTTTTCCAGTGATTCTCTTGCCTTCTCTTAATGTGACCGAAGTATGACAGCCTCCCTTTAGCCATTTTAGCTTCTGTGGAACGTTCAGGCTTGATTTGATCTAGAATCCAGTTATTTGTCATTTTGGCCCTACCGCCCTCTAAGTGACAGTTCTTCGAATACTTAGAAGGAGTAATCATATTCTCTCTCAACCTCCTCTTCTCCAGACTGAACTTTCTGAATTCGCACAGTCTTTCTCTGTAAGGCTTAGTCTCCAAACCCCTTCATTATCCTTGTTGCTCACCTCTTGAACCCACTCTAAAGTTTCTATATTGTTCCTATAAAAAGGCCTTCAGAAGTAGAGACACTACTCCAAATGGGGTCTGACCAATGCAGTATACAGTGGTACTATCACAATGAACTATTATCTGTGATTGTATTGTATGAACTAATTATTATCTCTGATTGTAAGAGGGATGTGCGGGAAGTAAATTTCCATGGTGGAAAAAAAAGATGGTTTGCCTATTGCGTTGCGGCCCAAATAGCCCATCTTAGCCTGGGGTGATCAGACCTTGAGAGCTAAGCAGGGTTGGCCGCAGTCAGTTTTTGGAAAGGAGATCTCCAGGGGAGACTGGGGTTGCTGTGCAAAGGAAGGCAATGGCAAACCACCTTTGCTCATCTCTTGCCTGGAACACCGTGAGTCAGTTATGACTCAACAGCATGTTGTTCATCTTCTGCCTATTGCTATGGTTTACTTTCCTTTAGTAATGCAAATGGTCTACTTCAGTAAAAGGTTCAAAATGGTTTTGTGCATGGTGTGGCAGAATGTGCCTACTCTGGCCTGTAGGCCCTGTTCCACCCCACCCGCCTTGGTTTTTCTCAACACCTGGAGAAGCTTTTCTTCAACTCTTGGGTTGACCCACCCCACCATCTGACCTTTGTATGGAATTGCCCGCTGGTTGGGTCAGGACTCCCAGCTTCCCTTCCAAGTTCTGAGGCCTTGCCTCTGTCTTTCCCACTGCCCAGTGTCTGGTCACCATGGAGACACTTCACTGCCATGTGTGCCCCTGGAGGAATAGCCACTTGCCAGTTGCCTGCCTTCCCCCTGGCCCTCCTTTTCAAATAGCGTGCCCGAGATGGTGGAAGTCTGTGTGGTACAGAGAACCACTGCCAGCGTCAAAAGTTATAAAGTATTTATTAAAAAAAATATGTTCATAAGCATACTTTTAGCACAGCACCAGATTGAACAAGGGATTCAAAATAAATGGGTAAAATGCAAATTCTCTGTTCTCTGCTTGGTGAACTGCTCGCTTGACTCACTCATTATCTCTCCTACTAGATTAGCATTTGTATGAAGGTGGGCTGAGGTATGTCTGGAAAGCACTGACTTCCCTCCCTGCCTGTTCTCTGCCTGGGGAGTGGGGGGGGAGCTTTTAAAACACAAAGTGGAGGTTTGGCTCATTTCAAACCTCTCAGGAAAAAATGCATTTCTTCACATGTGGTCAGTTTTTGTAGACTTGGAACTGTGGGTCACAGTGCATAATGGGCTTTGTAGTACTAAAGCTGTGTAAAAATTCTGGCTTTCATGAATACAGTCCTATAAATTACTGATATGGTGGGATATACTAAGGTGTCATGGGATGGATTATTTAAAATAGTTCAAGAATGTAAATATGCAACAATAAAGAATGTTCCTTGGTTTATGACAATAACAGTATCCTAGTACAGGAAGAGAATGCATCAAACTTGCCAAAGTATAGTATATATCTTCAAAATTGTCAGAATTTACAGAGCAGGATTTGAGATGACCAGATTTAAAACAATCTACTTCAGTTCCATGTATTGTAAATCCTAGCATCAAGTATATTTATGAAAATCCCACTTGCTAGTTAAAAGTAGTGGATTTGATTTGAGTAGCTGCTAATGCCTATTTTTGAGTCTTTTTTCTGATTAAAGGGGGAATCATAGCCTCTCCTTTTCTGGATAAAAGCATCCCCTTGGAAACAATTTTCCAGTGAAACAACCCTGCTTTTTTATTGTTCATAGTCAAAGGATCATTAAGAAGCACTCATTGGCAAAATGGGAATACTGCCACCACCCACTAGGTTTCATATGGAACCACAATTGCTCACCTAACGGCAGTAAAATGCAGTGTCTGCCTCCTAATGCTTTATGGAAAATGTGCTGCACTGTTCCATTGTAGTGTTTCTCTCTGTCTTTTTTTCCTCTCTGTCTCTGTCTGTCTGTCTCACACCATTGCAGTGCAGTGGCTGTATTGCTGGTCGTAGTACCATATTACCTATAATGTTTAATGGGTGGTTTTGAAAAAGACAATATCTCTAAAATCTCACAGTGTTGTGAGGATCAAATGGGATCAAGTGTGTTACCCTGGAGCTCCTTAATGCAGTTGGGTATTTCCACTATTTTATAAGTACAAGGGACCCCTTTTCACATTTATTTACCTGTTGAGGAACCTTTGTGCATCTATCAAGTATGTGTTTTGTGGGGTTCTGGGATATGTTCTGTAGCACACACTCTGAGCATGCAGGTTCCACCTAGAACTAATGCCCTATGTAAACTAAGTGCAACTACCCACCCTAATTTTGCCTGTTCTTGCAAGAGATCAGTGCTTGTAGAGAAGCTGTCTGTCAGGGAAGCCAATACTGATCCACTCAATGAGAAACCCCCAAGAAGGGTTCAAAGAACTCTAAGGCTCTTTCAAGCATGGTTTGAACAACAGCCCCATAGAAAAGGATTACAATATAAATACATGTTAAATAAATATCACGTGTTTTTGGATTAAATAGAAAAGAAAAAAGAAAATGACATGTGGATTCATGGAAATTTATAGGAATTAACCAGAAAGTGTGGGTGTTGGGGGTTATTTTCCTGATCATTTTTGCTAGCATTGAAGGATTTTCCCTTTTGTTGATTTTTTCCTCAGTAATTGCTGCTGAAGGAACAAATGTATTCACCTATTCAGGAAGTGTAAACCTAAGAACATAAGAGAAACCAGTGTTGGATCAGGCCAATGGCCCATCCAGTCCAACAGTCTATCACACAGTGGCCAAAAATACCAGGTGCCATCAGGAGGTCCACCAGTGGGGCCAGGACACTAGAAGCCCTCCCACTGTTGCCCCCCCTCCAAGCACCAAGAATAAGTGCATCACTTGCCCCAGACTGAGAGTTCCTATCTATACCTTGTGGCTAATAGCCACTGATGGACCTCTGCTCCATAAGTTCATCCAATTCCATCTTGAAGCCATCCATGTAGTCACCACCTCCTCCTGTGGCAGTGAATTCCATGTGTTAATCACTCTTTGGGTGAAGAAGTACTTCCTTTTATCTGTTCTAATCTGACTGCTCAGCAATTTCATGGAGTGCCCACGAGTTCTTGTATTGTGAGAAAGGGAGAAAAGTACTTCATTCTCAACCTGCTCTATTCCATGCATAATCTTATAAACCTCAATCATGTCACCCCTCTGCCGACATTTCTCCAAGCTAAACAGCCCCAAGTTCTTTAACTTTTCTTCATAGGGAAAGTGTTCCAACCCTTCTATCATTCTAGTTGCCCTTTTCTGCACTATTTCCAATGTTATAATGCTTGTAGAGAGAGATCCTCACAAGAAGGAAATGGTGCTCTAGTTAGCTAGTCTTCCTTGTTGCCACTCGCTTCCTGTTTTTTCTCAAGGTTTTGATGGTTGCTTTTGCTTATGAGGACAGAGACAGAACGTGGAAGAGTGGACATTCCATCATTTTTATGAACATTTTTGGAAAACATGTACATCTAGTTTCTGTTCTGAGAATTCTCTGGGAAAGTTCAGAATAAACAAATGCATCCCAAGGCAAACTTGGAGGATCTACTCAAGACCAGCTATGAGATTCAGTGAAAAGGGGTTACATGAGAGACTGGGCAGGTCCCTGGAAGTTTAAAAATAAATGTGTTAGGACTTTTAGATCTGTTTCTCTTAGTTGTGCTTTGTGACCAGACTTGACTGGGTAAGCAACAGTCAAAAACAAACTTCTTATTGTTAATGCATATGTAAGTCAAGAGTCTAGAAAGGGCCCTTTCCAAGAACTGTTGCTGTTCTACTGAAAAATTCTTAACTCCCTTCTAGAAAAAGAGAGAGAAAGAAAGAGGGGGGAAGGAAGGAAGGAGGGAAGGAAGGAAGGATACTGAAGCTCTGTTTTTGAGAATGGAAGACAAGTAGTTCTTAGAATGGCATTTAATAGATCTTCTTCAAAGTATAGTAAATACCACCCATTTCAGGTACATTGGAAAAAATACACCTAAAGAGATGCCATATATCTTATGTTCAGTACTGTGAGATGAGTGTCTTGTTGTTGAAATATTTCCAGTTCTTAGGTCTAAATTAGTCAATCATTCTTTCACTCACTATTTTTGAGTGATAGATCCACTTTGTTCCCTGTGGAGATTCAGCCTTTAAACATTTTTATATCCTACCCATGCTATTTTTTTTATTCCACCTGATTTATTTTAATAGCCATATTTCATTCACAGGTAATCTGTTTTTTCCCCTGGTAGAATGAGGCGTACAGACCATAGCAAAGTATAGGGTGGGATCTTTTTAAAGAACAAGTTACAGTCTTTACATGGTATTTCAGAAGAAAATCCAGGTTTCTTGGTATTAAATGTGTTTTGCATAAGAAGTGTCTCATCGGTAAAGCTTATTTATATTGGATGTTTATATTAAGCCAGCAAAAGCTGCAGCCTGAACTCGTACTGTGCCAAATGTTCATGATGCTCAGTTTTCATTCAGGCTAAGCCAAAACTGCTTGGTGAAGTCAGGAAGCATTTCATGCAGCATTGGGAACTGCTCCCTTTTCAAGGGTTTTTTGTAAATGCCTATGAACATCTCCGCCTATTTATACAACCTTAAAGTAAGTGGAAGCTTTATAGATCATTGGGGGAGGGGGCCATGGCTCAGTGATATATAGGGATGCCAGCCTCCAGGTGGGACCTGGGGATCTCCCAGAATTACAGCTCATCTCTAGACTACAGAGATCAGCCCCCCTGGAGAAAATGGATGCTTTGGAGGGTAGACTCTTTGGCATTGTACCACACTGAGGTCCTTCTCCTCCTCAGGCTCCATCCCCAAATCTCTAGGAATTCCCCAACCTGGATCTGACAACCCTATCCCCCATTTCTTACTGGTGGCCAGGGGATCTGGTGACGTTAGAGACAGAGCATATGCTTGGCATGCAGAAGATCCCAGGTGATGTGAAAGACCTCAACTTGAGACCCTGGAGTTGACAATACTGACCTTGACAGACCAATGGCGTGTTTCCATATAAGGCATCTCCATTTGTCCCCAACCAGCTAAGAGAGAGTCCATGGGGACAGGTGGTTCTTATCACAGTCTGGCAAGAAAGGATCAAGAAACTGAGATGATTGGCAGTGTGATTGGGGGTGCCCTGCTCCTTTCTCCATATTTTCTGTCCCGTTTTTTGAGGGGGAGGTAGATTGCTTAAATTATCTACAGTAGCACGATAGCATCCCATTGCAGAATTCAGGAAAAATGCTTTATTTTCAGGTTAGAACAGAATCTCAGATATCATTGAAGGGACCTCTTTGGATGTTATAGAGGTTAAATTTCATAGGTTTTCCTAAATGGCTATCACTTAAAAAAAAAGTGTTGCAGTTGAATCTAGAAAGTACAGAGAATATCACCTTTGAGGACTCTGCTCAGCCACTTAAAGTTTCCACCAACAGCCTTTTATCCATTGTGTGACACATCCACAGTTGAGGTGTCAGTATTATTAATACCACATGATTCCATTCACCTGCAGTTGTTGTAACAGCAATAGATGGGTTGTCTTCTTTTGTAGGATGAGAAGAGCTTTCCTGTTTTTTTAAAAAAGCCTTACTAGATAGACGCTCTTGTAATGTGTTTGCACAACAGTCTTGTCAGGCAAAACTCATCTCATTGCATCCCTGTCTAATGAGCCAGTAGATCAAAATATGTTTCCAATAGCACCTTAAAAGGTAAAGGTTTCCCTTGCTTGAAAACTAGTCGAATCTGACTCTAGGGGGCGGTGCTCATCTCTGTTTCCAAGCTGAAGAGCCAGCACTGTCTGAGGGTGTTTCCATGGTCATGTGACCGGCATGACTAAACACCGAGGCTCACGGAATGCTGTTACCTTCCCACCAAAGCAGTCCCTATTTATCTACTTGCAATTTCTTGCTTTCAAA
Organism: Gekko gecko; assembly: GCA_029375565.1. Lineage (NCBI taxonomy): Eukaryota > Metazoa > Chordata > Lepidosauria > Squamata > Gekkonidae > Gekko > Gekko gecko. The sequence goes on along the minus strand of JAPDNY010000008.1, from coordinate 130,969,316 downwards.
CTGCTAGGTTGGCAGGGCCTGGGACCAGAGACGGGAACTCACTCTGTCATGTGGCACTAGAGTCTCAAACTGCCAAACTACAGACCTTCCGATCTGCAGCTCAGTGTCATAACCTCTGAGCCACCACAGCCCTAGTAACACCTTAAAGATCAACAAAGTTTTCCAAGATATAAGCTTTTGTGAGTCAAAGCTCACTTTGTCAGGTATCCAATGAAGAGAGTTTTGACTCACAACAGTGAGCCCTGACCTGGACGGCCCAGGCTAGCCTGATCTCATCAGATCTCAGAAGCTAAGCAGGATTGGTCCTGGTTAGTATTTGGGTGGGAGACCAGACCACTAAGGAAGTCCAGGGTTGCTACACACAGAGGCAGGCAATGGCAAACCACCTCTGTATGTTTCTTGCCTTGAAAACCCCATAATGGGGGGTCACCATAAGTTGGCTGCAATTTCATGACACTGTGGGCTGACATGGCTACCACTTGAAACTAACTAGCCAGCTGTACACAATATTCAGTTATTGACTATGACTCTGGCACAGGTACAGTCTGTGCTGCAATTTTAGTGTCAATGAATGCATTAACCTGGGGGAAATGGCACATTGTCTCAGGGGGAGTATCTTGGCTTGGGAAATGTGATAGCCATACTCTTCTGGAGGCAGATGTGGAGGCTACAAGCTACAAATGTATCGAAGTCCCTTGTTGGGTCAGAAGCCTCACAGGAAACAGGGCTTAATCCATATATCTCCCTCCTAACTCTTTCTTTGTGCCATGATTACTTCTCATACGGAGCTAATTGGCCACATGACTCATCTGTTCAGACAGCAAGGAAAAGAAGCCTGATTCCTGGTGATCGCCCAGAAGCGTTTTCTGATATAGTGGACACCCATTACTCCAGATCTTAAGAGCCAGCAAGGAAGAAGTATGATGTCCTGTCTGCTAGTGGACAGCCTGGAGAATGCCAGTATAGACATTTAAATGCATGTGTCATTCTCCCGGGCCAAGTGGATCAAGAAATCATTCTCAGCAGAGTTTGCATAAGAGGAGTCTTGATCCGTTTGCCTTACAGCCTGAAGCATGGCCTGTCCTGGTAAACTTCCAAGCAACAGATATCCCAAGGAAGTTTAGTTCCTGAGATGGAAAATCTGAATTATCCCCTTCCTACAATGCAGCATGGTGATGGAAAGTTGCTGTCAAGACACAGCTGATGTATGGCAGGGGTCCTCTTTTCAAGGGAAGAGATGAACAGAGGTGGTTTGCTGTAGCCTGCTGCTGCAAAGCGGTCTTCCTCGGTGGTCTCCCATCCAAGTACTAAGCAGAACTGGACCAGCTTTGCTTCTGATATCTGATGAGATCTGGCTAGCCTGGGCTACCCACAGGCCCTTAGCTACAGTGGGGCTTCGGAGGGCTCCGCCCCTTTCTTAAAGGCACAGCCCACAAGACTTTATCCTGAAAATGCTTGTTTCAGTCATTTTTAAACATTTTTAAAGGTATGCACTAGGAGTGTGATATCTATCTATCTATCTATCTATCTATCTATCTATCTATCTATCTATCTATATCTATATCTATATCTATATCTATATCTATATCTATATCTATATCTATATCTATATCTATATCTATTCGGCCCGATTTGGATTCGGCTGAATCGGACAGAATCAATTTCGGTTGGCAGAAAGACTCCCAAATGTCAATTTCGGCAGTACCAGCATATTGGGGAGTCTTACCGCCAGCCGAATGTCAATTTCGGCCCCATTGTATCCTATGGGCCATTGAAGTCAATGGTGAAAACATAGGGTATATTCTGGGGGCTGGAGGGGAGGGGGTTTGAGGGAGAGGCTCCAAACTCACAGGGTAGCTGCTGGAGCCTCTCCCCAAGATACTCACCAAGTTTCAAGAACATTGGACCAGGGGGTCCAATTCTACAGGCCCTCAAACAGGTTGCCCCATCCCCTCCATTGTTCTCTATGGTGGGGGAAAAGTTACTTTTCCCCCACGGTGCTCTCCCTCAAACCCCTCCCCTCCACCCCCCAGAATATTCCCTGTGTTTTCACCATTGACTTCAATGGCCCATAGGATATAATGGGGCTGAACTGCCGCTGAATTTCGGCGGCAATTCAACCACAAGCTGATTCAGATCAGAGAATTTGAATCGGCTGCAGCAGCCCAAAAGGGGCCCGAATGGGCTATTTTCGGGGGTGCATTCAGTTCATCTGAATCCCTAGTGTGCACTCCTTTAAACAGAGTGGGGTGCTCTAGTTGAGTGATTCCTGCACTGAGCAAGGGGGTTGGAATAGTTGACTGCCAGGATCCCTTCTAACTCTGTGTCAAGAAACTGGTCCCCTTTAAGAGAATTTTTCTGCCTAAGTGTTTGCTTTGTTGACTACAGAAGTTGTCACCCCCACCTGCCGGCTTGTTATCAGAATTGTTGCTTAGGCTGGCAGAAGTGATTCACTTGCAGCAGCTGAGAACTGTCATCTAAAGTGGTGGACAGCTTGCAATTTAGAGATCTATCCTGGTTTCAGCTTTCTATTGGCTAAATGGCTTTTCTTTCTGCACTGAGAACTTCAGCCCCACCAGAAAGGGGGGGGGTTGTCCCACAAGCCACGAAATCCTGGCTACGGGCCTGGCCACCCAGCATACTCTTGTACATTTCTTACTTGTTTTACCCATGGTTTCAGGTGGGTTGCTGGGTTTGTAGCAGCAGAACAAAATTCAAGTCTGGTAGCACTGTAGAGACCAGCAGAATTTTCCCGGGGATAAGCTTGCATGAGTCAAAGTTACCTCTGATGAAAGTGAGTTTTGACTCACGCAAGCTTAAGACCTGGGAAATTCTGTTAGTCTCTACAGCACTGCTGCACTTACATTTGGTTTAATAGTGGTGCCCAATTAGATCAGAACTGTCCACCTTCTGCTCTACAAACTGTCCTGGTGCCCAGAACAGCTGGCCTGAGGGGGCTGCCTCTAATTTAATTTAGGTTTGACCAATGAACATGTATATCCACATACACACAAACACACCATTTCCAGCCTCCTGCAGCTGCTCAGGAAGAGGCAAGTATCTGATGAACGATTTTGGAAGACTGTAGGGTCCCAATGTGGTCTAGCCATTTGCTCTTGGCAACAAAGCAGCCTACTTTGGTGACAAAAAGATGACAACTATATTATTTTCATACGACACTTCACAGGTGGCAGTTCAGAAATTGCTCACACCACCTTTTTTTTTTTAAAAAAAAGGGGGGAAAGAAAAGAAACCCTGCCCTTTAATTCCAAAGGAAGAAAAATATATTTCTTTGAGAATGGAAATTACAATCTGAAGCCAAATGCCAAAGCAATATTAGCTCTTCTGCCTGTGTGGGAGCTGATCAGTTAATGTTATCTCCGACGCCCTTTAAAATTCATCAGATAACTACCACGACTGAAAATCCTCCATCCTCCCATATTCTTCAATACCTGGAAGAGCCCTGTGACCTTTAAAATACTGAGTGTGCACAAAAAAAAAATGTTCAACAGTATTTCATAGTTTGTTTCAAGGAAGACGTGGTCGTGCATATCTGATATGTGCAGGCAGCAAGACCTGGTGGTGCCTATCAAATTAGCCATGCAGCTCATTTCATTAGTATTATCCTTCAGGGTGATTGAATAGGTCTAGATAAACCAGCCTGAACCCGGAGCCCTTTCTATGAAACGAACTTGGAACTCTTAGCTGCTGTTCTGCTCAAAAACAGAACCTATCACTTTGTGCATGTAATGGATTTTAAGTGGCCCATTAAGAAGCAATGGTTTGCAGATGGTGTGAGTATTATGGGCATTACACAGAATTTCCACAATTTATAGTGGGAAACTACAGCATTCTAAGTTGATTAAAGTCAATGGTCTTAGAAAGGTGTAACTCTGTTTAGGATTGAACTGCCGGTCGGCATTCGTATGTGGATGCCTGACAACCCCAGATGATTAGTTGTAGATTTTCTGGGCTGTATGGCTGTGGTTTTGGCATTGCAGTACTTGATGTTTTGCCAGCAGCTGTGACTGGCATCCTCCGAGGTATAACCCAGAAAGATGGAGTACTCTGTCAAAGTGAGAAGAAAAAAGGTAGGCAGGCAATTTGTATCTACTCAGAAAGGTGGGGTAGGGCTGAGTCATTATCTTGTAGTTTCCAGGCTGTGACATGCTAATGGAGGAGCTTTCCTGAGTAGGTTCTTTTGCATATGGATTGGCTATTGAAATTCTAATCTTATCTGCAGTGCTGTTGTAAGATGTAGAGCATTTTGTATTTTTCAGGACTGGAAACCATGACCTATTTATTTTTTTAAACACTCTTCCTTCCTGTTGAAATTGTGTTTATGTTTATGAATTTCAATGGCTTCCCTGTATAATCTGACACGGTAATTGGATGTGTTGTCCAGTATTTCAGTGTCTTGGAATAACATAGTGTCCTGTTTGATTTAGGCTATATTCAGCCACTGCTGATTTTTCAGGTTGGCCAAGTCTGCAGTGTCTTGAATAAAAGAACATGAAAGACACTGCAGACTTGGCCAACCTGGATTGTTATGCATGCTCTGGCTAGCTTTCAGTAATAGCTGAGTTGCGACATTTTGCCCCAGATGGAGTCCCTGCTGACTTCAAGGGCAGACCCATGTACAGTGCACGAGAGTAGTCGAGTCTCTTTGTTACTATGGCATGGATCCAGGTGGCCAGATCGTCTGAGTCAAGGTAGGGAGAAGAACAGTTGGTTTTTATATGCCATTTTCCTCTCCCATAAGGAGTCTCAAAGCAGCTTACGATCACCTTCCGTGCCTCTCCCCACAACAGGCACCTTTTGAGGTAGGTGGGGCTGAGAGAGTTCTGAGAGAACTGTGGCTGGCCCAGGGCCAACCAGCTGGCTTCAGGTGGAGAAGCGGGGAAATCAAACTTGGTTCTCCAGATTAGAGTCTGCTCCTCTTAACCACTATAACATGTTGGCTCTCCTTCTGGACTAAGCGAATGGCATTTTTTTGCAGCTACATTAACGTGCTTCTCCAGCAGTAATGCTGGATCCAATATCACCCCTAGGTTCTTAACCAAGTCAGTGAGAGCCAGATGAACCCCATCAAAGATGGGAAGCACAGTGTCCTTCAAGACCTCAGCCTTCCCAACCAATATTGCCTCCATCTTAGCAGGGTTCAGCTTCAATTTCTCAGGGGGAGTAGCTTTTATGATTGTATTAGTGTATACCTTTTGAACTGACTCAAGCAGGTATCTGGAGAGGTGGTGTATATTATACATTCCCTAAATGCCTAAACGAACATGTGGAAGGCTGCTTAGGTTATTGGGAGGATATCGGCTGATTGCCGTGAACTGGAATCCAGCCTTCCTGGGAGGTGCTGGGCAGATCAGATGGTCTTCTGGGCGCACGGCAGAACTTCTAATAAGTGCCACAGCATCATCTTCTTTTTTTAAAATTTTAAATACCTTCCTATTTTAGTCATTTATTAAAGATTGGCAGATTGTGTCATGATCTCGGTGAATCTCATTTTGTGCAGGGATATTTCCATTTTTAGCAATTTGTCATGTGTGGGAAGATGACAGTTATAGGGAGCTTGCCCTTTCCAGGGGGAGGAGAAGTCCCTGATTCTTTCAACTCCTTTTAAGCTCTTTGTTCTCTCTGGTTTCTAAAAGTGGCTGTCTGTTGCTGTAGAGAATTGTGGGTCCTGAAAGGCCTTCATCCCATTAAGTCACAAAGAGCTGCCCTCTTCAAAGAATACAAACGGTCCTGAAACTGTAAAAAAATAAAATAAAAAATCCTGTTCCTAACTCTTTCCCCTTTTGCAAAGATAGAACAAACCACAGTGTATTAAAATAGTAACAAAGCAATTATCGTCGGAACAATAAGAAGCGTGCCTTCTGTCTCCGTGCAGGCGTGTCATTAGAAGATGGGTCCTTCAAAGTGAGTTTGTGGCGGCTTCCAGCGGCCCTGCTCCTTGCCCAACTGGTCATGTGACCTCTTGCCAAGGCTGAGTGTTGTTTTGGGGCACCCTACATGAAGAGGGTTCCAAAGTGCCCATGATGCTAAAACGGACCGGGTCCCAGTCTAAGTACATAATGTTCCCACTTCCAACTCTAGAGTGGCCTTTTCACACACTGCAAACTACAAGTGTTGGTTCCAGGGGTCCCCCCTTGTATCCTATGTAGCAGCCATATGTGAGCTGTAGGTTTTCCTCATTCCCTGTGTGTGGGGCAACCAATTCTGACCGTGACTGTGGTACACATGGAGAAGGGGTTTTAGCCTCCCCTCCACTCCTCTATACCATTTTCATGGCCAGTGATCCTCCAGTACGTGTTGTGTATGGCCCATTATGGAAACCTACATTTATACTTGTGGCTTTCTCCAGCAAGCCAAATAACCTCTCCAACCCTTGCACCGTTTCAGGCCTGGGAAATGATGTGTGCGGTGGGAGGGTGTAGTCCCTTCTTCATGAATGGCACAGTCGCAATCCAAGATGGGCACATGGAAATTCAGGAAAACCCATGACGCACATGTGACTGTTCAGGGTGGGCGCCCTAGAATCATAGACTCATAGAACCACAGAGTTGGAAGGGGCCATACAGGCCATCTAGTCCAACCCCCTGCTCAATGCTGGGTCAGCCTACAGCATCCCTGACAAGTGTTTGTCCAGCCGCTGTTTCAAGACTGCCAGTACTGAGAGGGAGCTCACCACCTCCCGAGGCAGCTGATCCCACTCTTGCACAACCCTTATCGTAGAAAAGTTTTTCCTAAGATCCAGCCGATACCTTCCTGCCCTTAATTTAAACCCATTATTTCAAGTCGAGTTAAGAGCCAGTTTGGTGTAGTGGTTAAGTGTGTGGACTCTAATCTGGGAGAACCAGGTTTGACTCCCCACTCCTCCATTTGCAGCTGCTAGATGACCTTGGGCAAGCCATAGTCCTGTCAGAGCTGCTCTTGAAAAAGATCAGCTTCTGTCAGAGCTCTCTCAGCCCCATGTACCTCACAGGGTGTCTGTTGTGGGGAGGGGGAGGGAAAGGAGTTTGTAAACTGCTCTGTGACGCCGAGTGAAGGGTGGGGTATAAATCCAATCTCCTCCTCCTCTCCTCCTCCTCCTCCTCCTCCTCCTCCCTATCTGTTGCCAACAGGAACAGCTCCCTGCCCTTCTCTAAGTGACAGGCCTTCAAAGACTTCAAGAGAGCCATCATGTCCTCCCTCAATGTTCTTTTCTTCAGACTGAACGTTCCCGAGTCCCTCAGCCTTTCTTCATAGGTCTTGGTCTCCAGGCTCCTGATCACCCTTGTCACTCTCTGCACCCACTCCATTCTGTCCACATTCTTTTTGAAGTGAGGCCTTCAGAACTGCACACAATACTCCAGGTGCGACCTACCCAGTGCAGTGTACAGCTTTACCTGAACTCTAACGGTGTACTCCATTAGGGAGGCCAGCCCTCCAGGGGGACCTGGGAATCCCTGGAATTACAGCTCTTCTCCAGACTACTGAGATCTATTCCCCTGGAGAAAATGGCTGCTTGGCTCTGTGGCATTGTACCCCAGTGAGGTCCGTGTCCTCCCCAGTCTCCATCCCCAAATCTCCGGGAGTTTCCCAACCACCGGTGGCCGGGGGGACCTGGCACCCCTAAATCCATAATGTGTGAATTCCCATGCTTTTGCAGGCTCAGTAACTGGAGCGGAGAGGTATTAGCAAGGTAAACATGGGGTGTGCACTACTGCCGTTAATCAGGAGCACGGATGCGGCCATGCTCCTCTGCTGGAATCGACTCCATATTAATACCCGGGCTTAAACAGTGTGGTTCCCTTACGGCTGCTGATGTCGGAATTCATCACAGTTGTTATATTGACTTCTATTAGCTGCTCCTGCAGGTGCTTGTGCAGGCAGTCTTGACAGAAGGGACCACCACCCGTCATCCACTGTCATCATTTGGCCGCCGCCGTCGTAAGCATAGCCCTGTCTAGGCGGCCTGGGAGACTAGCAGCTGTCAGTGCCCCAAATCCCTTTGCCACCTGTCTGTTATTTGATCAGATTACTCGCCTTCGACGCACTTCCCCCGGGGTTCCTCTCCTTGCCTCGATTAACCCACTTTCAACCACGCCGCTCCAGAGCCCTCCCTTTGATCCGACCGCTGCATGTCACCCTGCGTTTGATACGGAATCCACAAATGCTTTGGGGAAGAGCCTTTTTTAATTTAGGATGTCAGTGCCGCAGGAGGAGGGCAATTTAGAGGAATGAGTAGCTGCTATATTTCCCACCCTCCAGGATAAGAACATGTTGTGTTTTGGTAAAAAGCTGAAAATGGTCCCGGGGAAGACTCCGAGATAAAAATAATCCCGTCCCTGGGGAGTCCTTCAGAAATGTTTTACGAAGCCCTGTGGGATAAAGCCAGCTCTTTTCCTCCCCTGCTAACTGAAATGGTTGAAGGGCAAAACATATGCCAGGTGGTCGCTGTTGAACACCCCAATATATTTTCTTCAAAATACCTGCTTATACACAAAACTGATCCCGTCCCCCCTTTCTTTTGGAGCTCAGTTGTTGGAGCAACTCAGAAGCAGAGATATTGCAGCACAAGCATTAAAATATTTCTTCAGAACCCAGTTGAGCATTTTGACAGGAAAGTGGGCTTTTCCCCCCCTCCTTTCAGGGTAACAAGAAAGACTCTTTATTGCAAAGCCTGTTGCAGCCCTACATGTGCGTGCACACAGACAGCTGGATCATAACCTGAGGGTGATTTCCCACTACAGCTGCCTCGGGGTTGCGCTGCCGTTTGCCCCGATACTATTCGTCAATTTCACATCCGAAGCCGCGGGGCTGCATTTTGACCCGCGGCTTCGCCCGATTTCCCCTGCAGTTTCGTAATCCTCAAAAAACAGGATCAGGAAACTGCGGGGGAAATCGAGCGAGCTGCGGGTCAAAATGCAGCCCCACGGCTTCGGGTGTGAAATTGACGAATAGTATCGGGGCAAACGGCAGCTAACCCTGAGGCAGCTGTAGTGGGAAATCACCCAGAATTTCTGCTTTGTTTCTTCCTGTGATGGCCTACAACATGTTGCGGTATTCCAGGCATGTCGGCTCTGTCAGATATGTGGACTCAAGTACATTTTTAAGGATAGATCAACGGAATCGGAACACACTGGGAAAGTGGGCGGATGTGAACAAGATGCAATTTAACAAGGATAAGTGCCAAGTTCTACGTCTGGGTAACAAAAATGAGGAACACGCACACTGGCAGTGTGTGTGTGTGTGAACAAGATCTTGGGGTACGGGTGGACCACAAGTTAAATATGAGCAGCCAGCATGATGCAGCAACAAAAAGTCTTGGGGTGTATCAACAGAGGCATAACATCCAAAGCACAAGATGTCATAGTCCCGCTGTACACTGCATTGGTTAGGCTGCACCTGGAGTATTGTGTGCAGTTCTGGAGGCCTCACTTTCCGGGGGGTGTGTGGGAAGATGTTTGTGACTCTGGACAGAGGCAGGGAATTCAATGAAATCAAGAAGGAGGAGGAAAAACAGATTGATAGCAGAGAGTCGGAGCAGAAGGACAGTTCTCACGAGGGAGGGCATCCCACAAGGATCGGTACCGGGCTTGGCTCTGTTCAAAGTGCTCATAAATGAATGAGCCAGGAGGGAGCAGCAAGTTTGCAGATGATAGCTAGTTAATCAGGTTGGGGAAAACCAAAGCATATTCTGAAGAGCACTAGAGACTCTTTCCACATTGAAACAGGTAGATTTGAGTCCAGTAGCATTGTAGAAACCAACAAGGTTTGGGGGGTATCAGCTTTTTTTTTTTTTTTTTGTAAAAACTCTCCTAAAGAGGAGAGGATTTTATTCTTTTTATATAGGGAAAAAAGGAGGGTATATAGTTGGACAAAGAAAAGTTGAGAGTGAGTTTACTGTTAAATTTGTTAATGTTAATTAATATAAAAATCGCTTTGGCAGTCACCATGGTTAGAGAGTCTCTTTTAGTCAACTAAAAAGTCCAAAAACAATCTGTTAGTCAGGTTAGTAATGTCCTCTGGGGTTAGTCATTAATCATCTCCTTTCCTCCGCGTCCACGAACTATTACTTCTTGGGATGTCTTCCTTTAGTGTCCCTCAAGTTGTATGATGGGCCCTTTTTCTCTTCAACGTCTCCCGCTCCGGCTCCTTCCTCCTCCGAGTCGTTGTCTTTTTCGCTACTCAAATCTTGCCACGTTGCGAATGCTGCATCTTCCTCCATGCTGGCGTGTCTCTTCAGAAATTCTTGTGCTTTGAAGATGGAGTCAATTCTCTCTTTTTTGTCTTTAAACTTAAAGTCCAGTCCTTCAGGAAATCTCCATCTGTAAGTGATCTGATGATTTTGTAGAAAAGTGGTCAGATTTTTATAAGCCTTCCTTTTCATTCGAATTTCATATGGCACATCTTTCAGTGTTCTTATAGTCTGTTCCTCAATCTTCAAGGGCGTCGCTGAAACTGCTCTCAATATTTGATCTCTCGTACGCTGTTTAGTGAACTTGACAACCACTTCAGCTGGCAGATTATTTTTCTTTGTATAAGTGGAGTAGGCCCTATAGACCACATCCATCTCTTCTTGTAATTCTCGCTTTTCTCTGCCAGTTACTGGTGCCAAGGCCTTCGCTAGTAACAATCTGAGATCTTCTTTCTCCTCTTCTTTAATGCCCTGAAAACGGAGTATCAGACTTGATTTTTCCATTTGCAATTGCAGAATCCTTTTTTCTTGCTCATCCTGATGTTTTTCCAACTTGTTGACCCTTTTCTTTACTTTCTTAGTATCTTCCGTTGAGACCAGACATTTCTGTGCTATTTCCTCCATCTTCTTTGACGTTTCATTCATTTGCTTTTGCTGGCTGTTGAGAACACCTTGCATTTCATTGATTTTCTGCATTTGCTCCAGCAGAGGGTGCAGTAGCTCGCTTTTCGGTTGACTGACAGCAGACTCTTGAGGGGGATTCCCCGGACCGGAAGTCCCACCTCCCTTCTTTTCCGGTTTGATCGGGGCTTTTTTCATTGCCGTCATTACTTTTGTTTACTTTTCCCAAAGTTCGTGCCGCGCCCCTCCGGAGATGCGCCAACACTTTGCTTCGAAAACCCCAGAGGTACTTCACCAGCCCTCTCCGCTCTATCACCTCCCCCTTTCCTTTTAAAAGTCCCGTTCCTTAGTGGGGGGAAACTCCCCTCCTCCCGCTTGTTCTCGTAAGGGGGGTTTAGATTACCGCTTTAATTTCGACCTCCAACTCACGGTTCAATGCCGATTCATCTTTTTATGTTGATTCATCTCGCTTTTCCTCACTCCTGGAAGTCGGCGGCGTTGCTAAGCCCCATTTGGGGCGCACTACGCAGCGGGGCCGATTGGGACGGGGAGAAAGCCTCAATTTCCTGGCGGTGTGCCGGCAAAGAGGCTACTCCCCAAAGCGCCCCCGGTTCGGAGCCTTTAACTAAGGCTCACTAGGGTCTATCGCACATGCGAAGACCCCCCAACCACGTGTGGGCTAACCACCTTCGGGAGCTCCCGAAAGGTGGCCGCCATTCGCAACGTCGAAACCAAAAACCCGGGGGTATCAGCTTTTGAGAGTCGAAGCTCCCTTGGTCAGATTGGGTGAGGGGGCAACAGTGTTGTAGATGAGGTTCGGTGTAAGTAAAGGTGTAAAATGGTAAACATGTTGACAAAAGCCCCTAGCTTTGTGTACGCTGAAGTGGTCTGAACTGACATTTGGCATGCTAGGACGGAGGACCAGGACTGGGACTGAGATCTTGGGGTTGCAGTGGACAGCTCAAGGAAAATGTCTATGTGATACAAAGCAAGAAAAGGCACATATGTTAGGGATCAGTAGGGAAGGGATTGAAAACAGATGTTTGGCGGGGCAATATATGGGATACAGTGGACAGATCTGGTTGCCGTGTCCACAAAGTATATTTTATCACTTGTCATGGAGTTCAAAGGTCGTATCTTGGTTCTCAAGCCTGGGGTAGATCCAGTCATCTCCCCTCCCCCCAAGAGCCCTTCTTCAGCCCAGGAAGCCTTCCTCCAATGCTATCATTACACTTAAAAGTCTACCAACCACTGTACAAAAAGCTCAGATAGGTAGATCTGTGCTGGAACAACATGCAATGCAGTAGACAAATGACACACACAGGGAAGAAGGAACAGGGAACGGATAATGAGAATGAGCAAATGCATCATTATGATATATTCAGTTTACAAATGACCAAGTAGAATGGCCACTAATGAAGCAATTCCAAGAAGAATTCCACATAAAATTCATCTTGAAGTTTTACTTTCAGTGATCCCCCTCGCCCGCAGCTCCCAGAGATTCCACTACCGTCATCTTCATTTAGCATCCGCTATGCGGCTCCTTACACTAACAGCTCCCATGCATGGGAGCTGTTAGTGTAAGGAGCCGCGTAGCGGTTACTTTCAGTGATGACAATCATAAAAACACAATGAAAACTTCTGAGTGAACACAGTGAATCACAGTTCTGTTTAGGAAGGGGCTGGCCAACAACTTGGCTTCTTGCAGCAAAAATGAGCACCTCTCAGGACAGCTCCAGATCGTCTGCCCTAGGATTCTGCAGAATAGTGGAATTGTAGGATTTTCAGTGTCCCTTTTGCCACAGTTTGGATGTGAGATAGAAGACCAGGAGATGGAGATGTGCGAGAATAGCACTGAGTGACGCTGCAACATTATTTCAGGCCCCAAAACTGGAAGTGGACCTCAGTGTGTCATGGGATGCTCTAGGATTTCTGTGAAACAATTTGGTCCAAAAAAGCATAGCGTTTCGGGGGATTCCTAGAGTGTCACATGACATGGTGATGTCACTTCAGGGTTTTTTTGCTGGAATGAGAAGGGAGCACTCATTGGAGAAGACACTGATGCTGGGAATGATTGAAAGTCAAGGAAGAAGGGGATGGCAAAGGATGAGATGGTTAGACAGTGTTATCAATGCCACAAACATGAAATTGAGCAAACTCCAGAGGACGGCAGAAGCCAAGAGGGCCTGGCGTGATGTGGTCCACGGGGTCGCAAAGAGTTGGACTCGACTGTGTGACGGAACAACAACATCTTGGCATCATGTAGCAGTGTTTCCCTCCGCTGTTTCCACACCACTGCCCCAGTGAATGCTGATGGAAGACAGATTCCTCTACCTGCTGTGGGAAACGGCGGCTCTAAAGCCAGAGCAAGGCAGCCCTTGATCATGTATTTGTGCTGGTACATTTAAGGCATCCTCTTTTTTCAAAAGGGGTTGCTGTCTGCCGTGTGAGATCTTTTTGTAATTATTTCCCGGGAAGACCAATCTGGGTATTACCTACTCTTATGGATGTTGTGCTGTCCTTAATAGTAATGCAAGTTTAATTACATAGCTAATCTTGGTGGACTTTGGTTTTAGCTCTGGGATATCCCTTTGATTTTCGTGGCTTGCCTGTTTTCTTATCAGCCTTTGAAATGGGATTTGCTGAACTTGTAATGATGTGTTTTTGTATTGTCTGGCTGTGCAAGCCAACCCAGTGTGTTGCTTTGTTTGTTTTTTTTCCGTCACTCCCTGCGCCAAGTTATTATTGAATCAGATAAACTGTGATTAGTGTAAATCCATAATGAAGAAATAATTGTGTTTAGACTTAGCACGCTCATCTTACATCTCCTGCTCATTTGGCTTGCTTACACAGTGTGGCTATTTTGGAAGCCACTCTTATTAGATACGATTGTTTCCGGCTTTTTCTGATTGAAAAGGGAATGAATTAAAGTCCAAAGGTGGCTATTATTATGTTTTGTTTAATTCGTAAAAATAATAAAAAATGTATATTAAAAAATAAATAAAGTCCAAAGGTGGGTGCCATACTAAAGGACCATGCACAGGGCATTGCGTCCTTTGGAGTCCTTCTACTAGGGATGGTGTTTTCTTCCTACCCATGGAGCCTTCTCCTGGTGCACGAGGAAGAGCCTTTCTCTCTTGCATCAGGGGAACTCTTCATTTTTGGGGGGTTTTGGTTTTTTTTTGGCATTGTGTATGTGTGTGTATGTGCATGCCTGGAAGTCATGGCTGACTTCTGGCGACCCCTAGTGGGGCTTGGAGGCAAGGGATGTTCAGAGAGGTGGCTTGCTATTGCCCGCCTCTGCGTCACAGCCCTGGTGTTCCTTGGAGGTCTCCCATCCACGTACTTGCCAGGATCAGCCCTGCTTAGCTTCCAAGACGTGGCAAGATTGGGCTTGCCTGGGCTACCGAGGTCAGGGCCATCAGGGGAAATCTTGTGCCAGAGGAAGGCATTGCAAGATCCAGCTCAAGGACAGGAAAGGGTTACCTTGTCTGCCGCTCCAGCTAGTGCTACTCGATATAACATCATTATTTAATATTATATTTAATTACTTCTCTTTTTATCCTGCCTTTCTCAAGCCCCCAGGGGGTGTCATCTCAAAATAAAGAAAGCAAAACAAGTGTTACAGATTGCAATAGGAACCCTTTCCTCTTCAGTCCTAGGAAGGATTCAGGCCTACATTTATATTCCACCATGCCAGTCTGGTGTAGTGGTTAGGAGCATGGACTCTAATCTGGGAGAACCAGGTTTGATTCCCCATTCTTCCACATGCAGCTACTGGTGTGACCTTACATAAGAACATAAGAACATAAGAGAAGCCAATGTTGAATCAGGCCAATGGCCAATCTAGTCCAACACTCTGTCACACACCTTGGGTCAGTCACAAGTTCTCTCAGAGCTGTTCTCTCAAGAGCAGTCCTCGAAAGAGCTCTCTCAGCCCCGCCTACCTCACAGGGTGTCTTTTGTGGGGAGGGGAAGGGAAAGGAGATTGTAAGCTGCTCTGAGACTCCTTCGGGTAGTGGGCGGGGTATAAATCCAATCTCCCCTTCTCTCAAATCTTGGTGCATTTGTGTAGGGGTGGCTCATTTACTGATCAGGCTGGAACAGGGTTTTATCTTACTGGCTCACCAACCCCACAGGGTGTCTGTTGTGGGGAGAGGAAGGGAAAGGAAATTGTGAGCCACTCTGAGTCTCCTTCAGGTAATGAAGGGAGGGGTATAAATCCAATATCTTCATCTCTTCTCTCTCTTGCTTTGTCCCACCCCCAATGAGCACACAGGGTGGGAGGGTTAAGGGCTGGGACATGGGAGGGAGCAGCATCATGGGTGTGATGATGTCACTTCCTGGACAAACTGGAAGTGCCGGTGGGTAGCCTGACCTACATGCTGTCACATCTGGGTTTTCTCCGGAAGTGATGCTATCGCACCTGTGACACCACCAGATTCTTTTTCTATTTCACCTCTGCCACCGCTGGGATCAGCAGTGGACAACAGGAGCTCAGGACAGAGCATCCTCTGCCCAGAAAGGGAGTATGGCCAGATATATCACTCTTTAATTACTTATCAGATATCCCTAAAGATCTGCAAATAGTTGCCTTACATATGATCGCTGCGGCCAGGCAGGTTTTTTTTTGCCCAGCACTGGAAACAGAAAAGGAACCCCATGTTTAAAAACTAGTTCGCAAAAACAAAGGACATATACACTTTTGTTAAATTAACAGCCTACCAGAAAAGTAGAGATATACCTGAAGTAGACTAGGTATGGTCAAGAGCGATACAAACCATAGAATTAGGTGTTGTCCATAAAAGTAATACTAGTAAAGGTAAAGGTTTCCCTTGCTCGAAAGCCAGTCAAATCCGACTCTAGGGGGCAATGCTCATCTCCATTTCCAAACCAAAGAGCCAGCATTGTCCGAAGACATTTCCATGGTCATGTGGCTGGCATGACTAAACGCCGAGGCTCATGGAATGCTGTTACCTTCCCACCAAAGTGGTGCCTATTTATCTACTTATTTATCTACTTGCAATTTCTTGCTTTCGAACTGCTAGGATAGCAGGAGCTGGGGCCAGAGACAGGAGCTCACTCCATCACGTGGCACTAGGGTCTTGAACTGCCGAACTACAGACCTTCCAGTCTGCAGCTCAGCATCTTAACCTCTGAGCCACCACAGCCACCAGTACATGATGCCAATAAATAATATGTTATGGTGATAGTCAAGTTGGTAAGAGGGATAGAGTCAGTGCTGTAGTTTATGTGTATATTTTTCTTTTCTTCCCTTTGGTATTAATTTTTAATTTTAATTTTATTTTCCTTTTTATTTTTATGCAACTTTTTGTTATATCTAGCTTTCTGTATATTTTTTATCTTAATTAAAAAAAAGTCAGTCAAGATGGCTGTAAGGAGAGAAGGCCCTGTCCAGGTTACGTACAGACCAAATTGTTAAGGGCCTTATAAATCAAAGCCAATACTTAGGAGACAAAGGGGACTCAGTGAAGACGTTGGGGCACAGATGCTAAAAGTACTGCAGCACCTGCAATGAAGAGGATTTATATATTCTGTACCTGTTGAACAATTTGGACAGCTGGCTCATTTTGCACAATGGACTCTTTCGGGTATGTTGTAGGTATGTAGGGCTGTCTTTCGGCTATGCTCCTGCAGTGTGCAGGGGGTTGGACTAGGTGACCTGCAAGGTCCCTTCCAACTCTAACATTCTATGATTCTATGATTCATGGTGACCCAGGGCCGTAGTCAGGATTCTTTTACTCCAGGGGGCATTTAAATAAGTTGGGGAGCACCCCCATGCACACTGCTGGCAGGGCAGGCAGGGTGACAGGTCAGCTCAGCATGAAAAATAAAATATAATAAACTGACTGGATGGGAAGTCAGGAGGCCTGGGCGATAAGTCAGCGGGGCCCACTGTAGCTATGGGCCTGTGGTCACCCCACCCATGGGATATTTAAGGCAAGAGATGAACTGAGGTGGTTTCCATTGTCTTCCCCTGCTTAGCGATCTTCCATGGTGATCTCCCATCCAAGTACTAACCATGTCAAACCCTGCTTAGCTTCCAAGTTCTGACACCCCCACGCTAACCTGGACTATTGAGTCAGCCCTTAGAGGTAGTCTGCTGCAGCATAGTGATTGGCCCTGACCTGGTTAGCCCAGCCTAGCCTGATCTCGTCAGATCTTGCAAGCTAAGCAGGACCGGCCTTGGTCAGCATTTGGATGGGAGACCACTAAGGAAGTCCAGGGTTGCTAGACATAGGCAAGAAATGGCAAACCACCTCTGAATGGTTCTGGCCTTGAAGACTCTATGAGGTCACCATAATTCAGTTGCAACCTGACAGCAGGGGGAAATGGCCTTGACGTTACAAAGACATTAATTGCATTATTCGAAGTTCAGGTTGGCTAGAAAGTGGCACAGCCCTCTTACAGGTCTACTGTGGGGACTGGCACCTCCTGAACTAGAAAACATGGTATGCCTTTGTACATAGAGATTATTGGACGGACAGAAGGAGAGACAGACAGATGTGTTTGTGTGTATAGTATACAAAGTAGTCTTTTCTGAAAATAGCCGCAAGAGAGATTAAAATCCCCGTATCTTCCTTGCCTGACTGAGATATCGGGGGGGGGAGTCAATTACAGGCTCTGAAAATGAAGTCTCGCTCCATCAATACTAGAAGCTGAAAAACTACAAAGAACTTGGACAAGATGGCCGCCCCTCTGAGAATGCCATTGATGGGTTCCCTTTGTGGTGTGCTCTCTTTGTCACAGTGATCAGTATCTCCACTGGCCTTTGTTTTCGTCCCATGGAAGAAAAGTTCTCTTTGACGTGTAAACGCAGGATTCCTGTACTCAAATCATTCCAGTTTCATCTGCTTCCCTCTCCCCCCCAGCTCAGTCTCCTGAGGTGTAGATGGGTGACAGATCTGGCGCAGCTGTTTCTTCAGTTGTTATTTTTTTCCTTCCCAAATATCATCCATCATTTCTTTTAACTCTTACATCAAAGATTTGTCGGCCGAGAACTGTGAAAGTGTGTAAATGTCTAGGTGAAAGGTGAATTGATCCCTCTTTACTTCTCCAGCAAACCAGCTTGACGCTGAAGTCAATGCAGGGAACAGAACTTCCATAAAGGTCAGTGTGCCTTTTCCCCTTGCCTTTCCCCCGGTTGTGAGTCGGTCGGTGCTTTGGGGGACCTTTTTATAGATTTCCACTGCAGTTGAAAATATTCTCATCTCACACATCAGCATGAATCACCCGGTCAACACTACCCTTCGAAGTATTCCTAATCTGTCCCCTCTGGCAACAATTTTTTAATTTTATAGCTCCATAATAACTTCATTAATGCGTTCATTATGAGCACGGATGTTATGCTGAAATAGAAACACAGGCAAATACGGTTCATTAAAGATACCATCTATTCATTTAGGACAGACATTTTCAAATGGAGAACCCTGGAGTGTTCCGGAGAACCGCGTGGGAGGTGGGCGAGGGACGGCTCTATGAGAAAAGTGATAAGGGTAGATGGTGGTGGAAAGGGCTGCCAAGCCACATCCGACTTATTGGCGACCCTGTAGGGTTTTCAAGAGACCTTCAGAGGTGGTTTGCCATTGCCTGACTCTGCATCACAGCCCTGGTATTCCTTGGAGGTCTCCCATCCAAATACTAGCCAGGGCCGACCCTGCTTAGCTTCTGAGATCTGGCAAGATCGGGCTAGCTTGGGCTACCCAGGTGAGGGGAAATAAGCTTCCTTAAAAGACACTTTGGCCAGTTGTCAGTGGTACTAGTCTTCCTGTGCAATGTGTACTCCCAGGAGATTTTGGGATGCCTTATACTTAGTCAGACCATTGTTCTATCAAGGTCAGTACTGTCGGTTCTGGCTGACAGGACAGTAGAGGTGGGGCCATGCCATGGATCAGTGGTAGAGCATCTGCTTGGCATGCAGAAGGTCCCAGGTTACTTCTCTGACATACCCCAGGATCAGGTAGCAGCGTTTTAATGTTCAGCAGTCTGTCTAATACTTTTTATTAGTTTCAAGATACTAGAATCTGTAGCACTTCCAGCCCAGGTTTTCCTCATGGCAGAGTGAGCTGGCCAGATGACTGCTCCAAAGGACTCTGTTAAGGCCTTGCTTTCTTTTCTGTGTTTCTCCTGAATAAAGGTACTCTGTGTTGATTCCTGAATAACTGCAGAATCTTACCAGGTGAGATCTGGAGAGCTGCTACCATTTTGATCAGACAGCGCCATTCTGAGCAGAGAGAGCCAGCATGGTATAGTGGTTAAGAGTGGCAGACTCTAACCTGGAGAACCTCAGGTTTGATTCCCCATTTGTCCACATGAAGCCTTTTGGGTGACCTTGGGCTAGTCACAGTTCTCTCAGAACTCTCTCAGCCTCACTTACCTCACAAAGTGCCTGTTGTGGGGAGGGGAAGGGAAAGCGATTGTGAGCTGCTTTGAGATTCCTTAAGATACAGACGAGTGGGGTATAAATACCAACTCTTCTTCTATTGACCTTGATGGATCATTGGCCTGATCCAGTAGAAGGCAGCTTCTTTGGTCCATTTGACATCAGCTCTCCAAGGTCACAGTTAGAGGTCTTCTGCGTGGAAAACAGATATTCTCTCTCTGAGCCACAACCCCAAATAAACTGAGTGTGGTACCTTATGCCATTCCGCAGCTTCTTTTGCAATGCACGGGGATTCCGTTTCCTCACAGAAAAACCATTGAGGAATGTACTACCTAGAACTGTGGATTAAACACCAGTGTGCAAGGAGGCTTTTGCGGTGTTCTGTGGTCATTTTGAGACAGGTTGTTCTAAACCTCTCTGCTTGAATGTCATTTGGGGTGTGGCAAAATTTGCGAGCTGATTTAAGGTTCATGGGGGAAAAGAGTAGTATATCTGAGTTCTTTAAGAACCTCCTACTGATCTATAATGGGTGCTGTTAAGTATGGACAACTTAACAACGAAGTGATTTTAGCAAGTGATTCAGCTTTATTTCGTAACAGCAACACCAACTCAGAACGCATCAATAGCACCCACAAAATAGTGGAGCGCAGGTCCTTCTTTTAAACTCTCCTGGGCTGTCAAAGTCACACCCATAACAAGTTAATGACCAATGACATTGCAGGGATAAGGGCCAATCAGGACTGTTCCCTCTTTGCAACAATCTCACACAGTGATTGGTATTTACAGGAGGTTTCGCAGAAACCGACCAATAGCAATGCGACATCTGAAGAGCCACATTCAGACTCAAGCTTAACATGTGAATAGATAGAAGCGATTCACATTCAGTACATAACAGGTGCCCCATATTTCTGCAATGCCCAGGATTAAGTGAAGTGTTGGTGCTGGTAGTGACACTTGGGGCCCAGTTCAGACTTTTGGAAACGTCCATGCAATTCCTGTGGGAATGTACAAGCCTGCTAGTGGCTAATTGTGGATAGTGATCCATATTTTGAACATACATTGCAGGCCCACGTAGAGTACACAAGAGCAGTCTAGCCTCTTTGTTACTAGGGCATGAATCTAGGTGGCCAGATTGGCTGAGTCAAGGCAGGGAGACATCTTCTGGATCGGAAGAAAACATGTTGTTTGCAGCCACATTAACTTGCTTCTCCAGAAAAGAGACTCCACCTGGACCCCTCTTGATAGTCGCAATAACACGCTGGATCCTTACACAGAATGCTTTCACCACAGGGTACAAACCGATGTGATCAAAAAACAACATTACATACAGCAGAATCTCAACCATGCTGAAAGAAAGGCCATAGACAATCTCAGGAACAATCCGGATATTATAATTAAAGAAGCAGACAAAGGGGGAGCCATTGTCATCATGAATAGATCAGACTACATCCAAGAGGCTCAAAGACAACTCTCAAACACTGCTTTTTTTTTTTTTTTACAAACGACTGGACTCAGACCCCACACAGGAATACAGAAAAGACCTATACAAGATCATAATAGTTTATAGTTTTATTGAAGTTAAAGTAGAAGTACATCAATTCAATAACAAAACCTTGATCAAGAGAGTCCATCACACACCATATCAAGGTCCCTGAAATAATCATTAAGTGGTTACATTTATCATTTTTTCCACCCATTTATATAATCTGAACAAAAATCTCTCAAATACTTCCTGAGTCTTTCCTTCTTAACATCATTGTAAGCTTATCCATCTCAGCTATTTCTAACAGTTTCAATATTAGTTCATCCTTTGTTGGTGTTTCTTCAGTTTCCCAGTGCTAGGCGAATATAATTCTAGCTGTTGTTAGTATATGGATTATCATATATAAGTCTAGTTTTTATATCTCTCTGGAATTACATTCAATAAAAATATTTCTGGCTGAAACGGAATTTGTATGTCTATTATTTCTTGTATTATTTTCTGAAGTGACAACCAGTATTTTTTTTGCTTTGGTACACGTCCACCACATATGAAAATACGTTCCGGGATTATTATTTTTTTACATGTCCAGCAACGATCGGACGTATTTGGATAACATTTTGCTAATTTATCTGGTGACATATGCCACCTGTGAAACATTTTGTATCTATACAAGATTATAAAGGAATTACCACGGCACATTCGAGAACTTATCCTTTCAGACACACCTCTGGAACCTCGACCAGGTACCTTCTATCTTCGACTCAGAGTACACAAACCAGGCAACCCAGGGTGCCCCATTGTCTCAGGCATAGGCACGATCACCGTGGGGGTATCTGGATACATGGACTCTGTTCTAAGACCCTATGCCATCAATGCTCCTAGTTATGTCACACCACAGACTTTCTGAGGAAAATACAATCTTTGAACAATCTTCCAGAGAATACTGTTTTAGCCACCATGGATGTGGAATCTCTGTATACCAACATCCCATACGAAGATGGATTACAAGCCATAAGGAACATGACTTCTGACAACAGCACAGCTGACTTTGCCACCAAACTGTGCCATTTTGTTCTCACCCACAACCACTTCTGATTAGAGGATGGCCTAGTTCCTCTAGATCATTGGTACAGCCATGGGCCCCCACATGGCCCCCACAATATGCTAGCATCTCTACGGCTGACTGGGAACAACGCTTCCTAAACTCCCACCCACTCATATCTCTCTTATATTTGTGTTACACGGATGACATTTTTATTGTCTGGACACATGGTAAAGAAGCCTTGGACACATTCCAGCAGGCATTCAATGATTTTTACTCCACCCTCAACCTGACAATGAGCCAATCCATGCAAGAAATACATTTTCTGGACACTATTGTAAAAGTACCTTATAAGGTGGTAAAAGTACCACCTTATACCGGAAACCTACTGACCAACAAACATACCTGCATACCTCCAGCTACCATCCTAAACATACCAAATGATCCATTGTATACAGCAGGCTCTACGCTACAGCTGCATCTGTTCTAATCCTACAGTCAGAGATTCTCACCTGAGGGATATACAACACACCTTTTTGGAACTAAAGTATCCACCTGATGAAGTCAGGAAGCAGATTAACAAAGCCAGAATGATACCCAGAGAAAACCTGTTAGAAGACAGGCCCAAAAGAGACAATAACAAAACACCACTAGTGGTCACATACTGCTCTAAGCTCAAATCAGTACAATGCATCATCGATGACTTACAACTTCTACTAGATAATGACAGTTCTCTTTCCCAAGTTCTGGGGGGCAAACCTTTTCCTGCACACAGACAGCCCCCTTGTCCCAAACAACTCCTCACCCACAATAATGCAACATCTTATTTGAACATGGACACTGGGACCAGAGCTTGCAATAAACCCAGATACCAACTTTGCTGCCACATACACCCAAACACAATCACTGGACCTAACAACATCAACTGCACCATCAGGGGCTCATTCGCTTGCTCGTCTTCTAACATTATGCCATTAAGTGTCAACAATGTCCTTCAGTTCTCTACATAGGACAAACAGGATAAACCCTGCACCAGAGGATATATAGACACAAATCTGAAATCAGGAATCACAAGATTGAGAAACCCGTAGGAGAACACTTTAACCTTCCAGGACATTCAATGGATGTCCTCAAAGCAGCTGTTTTATTAAAAAGGAACTTCAGGAACAGAATGGAATGGGAAATTGCTGAATTATAAGTTATTGCAACACTTGGAACAAAAACCTCCCCAGGACTCAACAGGGATATTGGATTTTTATCTCATTACATATGCTAACTCATTTAGTCCTCACATATGTATTCCCAACAAGAAGGACTATAAATCCTCTATATTTTTGTGTATTTCTTTTCAGAATAGTATATTAGAATACTGAATGGATGTCTGCTGACAACATTACATCCAGCTCAAAGTGCCCTTCATGTGCCCTCTATGCCTCAGAGGAGATAATTAGGATTCTGTTACTTTCCAAAATTAGAAAAAAACACCTTTAGACATTTATCTGCTATTGCAACATATTTATTGCTTTACAACTGTTGACCTTATAACCTTAACTTGTTATTTAATTTTTCACTTTGCATAACTTAAACATCATCATGTTACATGTTACTTTGCTGTTAGATCCCTGTCCATAAGTTTAGAACCTCATCTTCCATTCCAGTGTATTTGAAAAAGTGTGCCTTGCACATGAAAGCTCACACCTTGAATAAACCTTTGTTGGTCTTAAAGGTGCCACTGGACTCTGAATTTGTTCTGTTGCTTCTCCAGCAGTAATGCTAGATCCAGTATAACCCCTTGACACTTAACTGAGTCAGCAAGGGTCAGCTGAATGCCATCAAAAGTGAGAAGCAGGATGTCTTCCAAGACCTCAGCCTTCCAAACCAGTATCACTTCTATCTTAACAAGGTTCAGTTTCAATTTCTCATGTTCCATCTAGAGTAATGCAATGCTGTCAGGTGTCCACACTGAGATATACATTCTTATGTGTGTCCAGCATCTACCTCCCCCGCTTCTGCAAGAGCTGGTTTATCATGTCCGGATTTTCTTCCTGACTGGAAAATAAATAGAGTAAAAAGAGTCATAAGAAAATTCTGAGACACTAGCAGACACTAGAGACACTAGACATTATCCCCACTAGCAGAAAAAAAGTCTGATTCAGAAATCGGGGAAGCTAGCTTAAGCAGGTCTACTTGGAAGTAAGTCATTTTTTTTAATTGATTGGCGATTACTCCCAAGATTTTTTCCCCCTAGGATTAGATCCTGAATCTTGCAGGTCGTCACGAGAGTAATCTTGCAGGCTACTCTTTACTGAAATGGATGCACTCAGAATTGGTCTTCTAATATACTGAAGAAATCTCTCAAGGAAAGACTGGGCATGATGGATAGGAATGCTTCCAAAATCCTCTTCATCACAAATTGTCTCTGAATTGTTTTTGAATTGCCAGGTCTTGTTAACAAGTAGAATCAATTGGTTAGGCATTCTTAATCGTTCTGTTTTGTATTTCTGTATTTTGTACAGAGCGTTGTGCATGAACAGATTGCCATATTGCCATTTCGCTCACATGCCACTCCCCAGAGTCCCCACCACCCCCTTGTATATTACCAAGACACATGTGTGCAATGTGCACTAATAAAATAGATTTACAAAAAAAACCCAAAAAACCTCTGTGTGAATTTATGTTTAATTAGGAATATGGCCCATTGTGGAAATAAATACAACGAGCTCTAGAAAGAGGCTCTGGGAGAGTGCTAAGGCCTTGGAACTCAGCATCAATTTGCTTGTGGTGACCTCAGCAGGGTATAATGACACAGAGTCCACCATTTTCTTCAGAGGAACTGATCTTTGCCACCTGAAGAGCAGTTGTAATTTTGAGTGATCTCCAGCCCTCACCTGGAGATTGGCAACAACTGTTACTCAGGAGGAAATGGCTGGTTTGGAGGGTGGAGTCTATGGCATTGTACCTATCTGAGGTCCAGCCCGTCCTCAAACCCCACCCTCTCCAGGCTCCACCTCTCAAATCCCTAGGAGTTTCCCAACCTGGAGTTGGCAAACCCATCTCCTTCCCAGCTAACCATCAACCTACCGTTATCTGCCCCTCTGACTGCAGCTGACTTCTGCCATCCCAGATCAGTTGTAATTCTGAGTGATCTCCACTCCTCACTTGGAGATTGGCAGCAGTGGTTCCCCAGGAGGGAATAGCTGGTTGGGAGGTGGAGTCTATGGCATTGTACCTGTCTGATGTCCCACCCTTCCTCAAAACCCACCCTCTCCAGGTTCCATCCCTCAAATCTCCAGGAATTTCTGACCTGTAGTTAGCAACCCTATCTCCTTCCCAGCTGAGCATCAACCTACCTTTATTTCCCCTTCACTCTTCAGCTTTCCATCTCCCCCACCCACCCACCCACCTGCAGCATCTATGGTGCTCTGAAACACTGACTGCCACATCACATTAGCTGTCATGGGGGGGGGCATTGCAGCAGGGCATGAGGACACAGAGTCCACCATGTTCTCCAGAGGAACTGATCTCTGCCATCTGGAGAGCAGTTGTAATTCTGAGTGATCTCCAGCTTCACTTGGAGACTGGCAACAATGGTTTCCCAGGAGGAAAAGTAGTCTTTCTCTGCAATGGGGACCAAAGCAGTTTACATCATTCTCCTCTCCCCCTTTTGATTTGCACAACAACCCTGTGAGGTACGTTAGGATGAAAATCTGTGACTGCTCCATAATCACCCACCCAGCTTCTACAGCAAGAACCTGGATCTAGCAGACCCTGCTCTGAAGCATTGACTGTGATGCCTAGGATAGCCAACCTCCAGGGGGAGCCTGAAGATCACCAGGTATCACAACTGAACTCCGGACAACAGATCTTCCCCCACCCTGAGAAAATAACTGCTTTGGAATGTAGGCTGTATGGCATTCTGTTTGGCTGAGGCCTCTCCCCTCCCCAAACCCTGGCTTCCATAGACTCTACCAGAAAATCTCCAGGAATCTTCCTACCTGGAGCTGGCAATCCTAGTAAAGACTGGCCCCAATGAGTTCCTCAGAAAGGCCTGCAAAGTGTTTCCTTCCTTTGTCTGAACCAAGCTTGGTTGCCTACTGTGGCGAAACGGGCTCCAGTTTACAACTCAGCTGTTCACCTCCCACCTTCATCCCATGGGCGTATCTCACTCCTTAAGTTCACTGCCACAACGTACTGAATCATCACTGCCCTTTTAGAGGGACAGTGAGACCCCTCTGGCCAAATCTTCCTATTCAGAGATGGAATCCCCAGTGTTTGGGGGATCCCTGGAAACCCAAGGGTCTGGCCTTTCCTTGCTTCCCTGGGCTACCCCTTCCATTTGGTATTGTGCAGAGCAGGGGAGACTATGTGGTCAGAGCACAACGCAGATTATTAGACCAAATAAAAGAATTTAACTAGTTACACAATTATTATCTGCCTATTGTCTGGGCGACTGAAGATTTACCTTGTTTCAAGGCATGGATTTTGCGATTGGCTGTGGCTGCCTGCTGGGGGTTTGCGTAGGCGGTGGAGAAATGGGCCAGGAACCCTTGGTAGTCCGACAGGAGTGGGGACGAGGAAACCAGCAGGGGAGTGGCCCATTTCGCTGCTTGCCCTTTTAACAGGCTGACAATAAAACAAACTTTTGTTTTATCATTTGGGAAGTCCCGGTCTCTCAATTCAATGTACAGTTTGCACTGAGCTAGGAATGCTGGAAACTCTTCCACATTTCCACCAAACTTCTTGGGCAGGTTTACAGGACAGCGGGGTGGTGGAACGGCGACAGCAGTAGCTTGCTGTTGTGTGTGCAGGTGGCTGACTCTCTGAGTGAGTTTTTGCAGCTGGGTAGCCCAGTCAGCCAGCTGGAGCGCCCCTCCTACTGTTTCCTCCATAGTGGAGAGTGAGTGTTTGTTTTAGGTGCCAGCAATCTGTCACAGGCCGGGCTGCGGGGCCAGGCAAGCGCAGGGGCGGTCAAAACACAGTCCAAGGTCGGAACTGGGCAACCCAACAATCATTGGGAAGAACAAGTCCAAGGTGTAAGACAGGCAGGGTAGTAAAGGGGCAGTCCAGAGTCAGGAACCAGGCAAGTCAGATAACCGGAGAAACCAAGTCCAAATCACAAACCGTTAGCGTAGTCCGAGGGTCAGAGTTCCAAGAGTCAGGAGTCCGGGCGGCGAAGGTTCAAGGTGTAGAGTTGAGCGGAGTCAAATGAGCCGAGGTCAAGGAGCCGAGGAAAACAAGACAGGAGGCAGGGATCCGAGCGGAGTGGTGCGGAGCATCGTCAAACTGGCTAGTTGCTGGCACGATTTGTCAGTGTGCCAGCGAGGGCTAAATAGTACTCCAAGTGGTCAGCAATTAGCATGCTCCAAGCACGTCCCAGCTCCCGCTAGTACTCAGGGCTAAACAAGGGCCGGGTGCACATGCGTGCTTCTCGCCGCTGGGCTGCCATGTCCCGTCAGCACTGCTCTAGCAAACGAGACACTGGTGGCGTTGAATCGGAGTGTGTGCCAGGTGAGCGGGGATCTTCCCCAGCTGTTGCTGAGCCCGCCTCAGCACTCGCTGTGCTGTCAGATGCAGAGGTTTCTGATGACGGAGCTCATCCCTGGCGGGACTTAGCTCCTCTGCTGGAGCCAGGGACTCAGGCTCAGCAGGCGTCATGACACTAAGGGAGTGGGCGGAGAAGAGGAGCAAACCCAGCACCCGGCCAATGGCACACGAGTACTCTTCAGTGGCAGCTGGGCGGGACTCAGACAACGCAGCCAGTGGCTAGGGACAGATTCTGAGTGACAGATCATTGAGCCAACTGATTTTGGCACTGTGTGGAATGTTCAGGAGAGTCCATGACCAAAACAGAATTATATTATAGAGAGATTGCACCCCCATTGAGCAGGTCTGGACAGTTGGCATGCACATTATCTATATAAACAAGGGGTTTTTTTTGGGGGGGGGAATTCACCAGTGTATGGGGAGTGCATGTACATTATTTTGCATTGCTGAACAAAAAAGGTGTTGGTTCAGTCATATGCTGTGTTGCAATTACACCCATGTTTGCTTTTTTGAACTTTTATCAGTGCACATGTGCACGTTTAATAATGTTGGGTGATGATGAAGGAACTGAAAGCCGCTGCTAAATGTGGATAATGTAATCATGGGATTAATTGTCGACATGCTATTCTTTAGGATGCCACTCTTTTAAAACATCCCTATGGCGTTTATTTATTTATTTACTAGGGCATTCCTATCCTGTTTTCCTTCCCGAAGTGGCACAAAATGACTTAAAGAAATGTTTGGAATACAAGATAGCCAGCTTACATATTTCGCTTAAGTATTCTGTGAGTTTTAATTATGTTCCATTCTAATTCTGCACATTTTAAAAATTATGTCTCTGTGTGTGTTTGTGCTTTTGAATTCTGTGTGTCATTAATCTGCATTTTTAAAATCTTGTTCATTGGACTGTTCCACTTTTGTGTCCTCGCAACCAGGTGTTAGCCATCTTGTGTCTTAAAGTGGCACATAAACGCTCAGAAATTGCTACAATTTAAATAAACAACACAAACACAAGCACACAGAGATCCATCAGTTGGCTAATACAGGCCCGTGGCAAAGAGCCATGTGCTAAGAATACCTGTAAGAAGTGGGGAACACAAACTCGGTCCCAGTGGTATCTAGCGGCTACTAGTCAGGATCTTCCCTACTTCCTCCTTTGGCAACTAGAGTTCCCTACACTGCTTCGGCAAATTCTAGGAAATTTGGGGGCCAGTGCCTGGGGAGGGTGGAGTTTAGGGAGACTGTGATGCCCTTTCCAGGTGGCTATCTACATTGCTTCCCTTAGTATCTCCAGTCGTTGTCAAAGAGACTAGGAGAAGTTCCTAGTTTGTGTATCTGTAGACCATTTTTTTCTCCCACTCAATTCTTTGGGGGCAGGAAACGGGGGCTGGGGACAGGAAATTCCCTACCCTGGGTGGGTCAGTAGGAGGCCTACTGTCAGCCCTATGTAAAAACTGTAATGCCCATCACTCTCTGTCCTTGGTGAATCTGTAAAACTCCCATTTGCTGCCAGTAATCCTGCTAATCAAAGACGACAGAATGATCTCAGTCCAAATCCAAAGCAAACCATTCAACATCACAGTAATCCAAGTCTGTGCCCCAACCACTGACGCAGAAGAGGCTGAAGTGGATCGGTTCTATGAAGACCTACAACACCTCCTAGAACTAACCCTCCAAAAAGATGTCCTTATCATCATAGGGGACTGGAATGCTAAGTTGGAAGTCAAATGGTAACTGGAATACAAGTTTGGCCTTGGAGAACAAAATGAAGCCGGGCAAAGGCTAATGAAGTTTTGTCAGGAGAACACGCAAACACCATCTTCCAACAACCTAAGAGATGATTTTACACTTATATAATGGTGGTATGATATGTCACTGGAAATGGGGAGAAAATGTGGCTCAGTGGAAGAGCCTCTGCTTGGCACCCAGAAGGTTCCAGGTTGAATTCCCTGCATCTCCATTTAAAAGGACCAGGCAGGAGATGATGTGAAAGACCTCTGCCCGAGACCTTGGAGAATCGCTGCCAACTTGAGTAGACAAAATACTGACCTTGATGGACTGATGGTCTGATTCAGTATAGGACAGTTTCATGTTTGTTCATGTGTAAAAGAAGCATTTAAAAAACTCCTAAGCATAATTCCCACAGAGCCTTTAAACGCCTTGCATATGTGCCTTGCCAACCTAGCAGTTTGAAAGCAAGAAATTGCAAGTAGATAAATAGGTGCCACTTCGGTGGGAAGGTAACAGCATTCCGTGCGCCTTGGTGTTTAGTTGCGCCAGCCACATGACCACGGAAACGTCTTCGGACAGCGCTGGCTGTTCAGCTTTGAAACAGAGATGAGCACTGCAACCCTATAGTCGGATTCGACTGGCTTTCGAGCAAGGGAACCTTTACCTTTACTATGTGCCTTGAGATAGTTCATGTGGCCCACCGTACAGATTCCTCATGTTCTTACGGTCAGTTCCTTCGCTGCAGCGAGAGCCATTGAACAAATCAAGCTCTGGAGAGGGAAGAAAGAGACTCTTCAATTTCATGTGCCGAGATCAGTAAAACCAATCTCGGTGAGAAGACAAATCAAGCATTGGTATAATAGGCTGTTGAGCAGAGAATTGCTCTAGTGCATCAGAGTCCTGCAAGACGGTTCTAAATTAAAAGGAAAAGTGGGGGACTGAGAGCTGCCTGTATATCATTACCCCTTGCAACTCCAAAATGAGAAGGAGAAGAAGAAAAACATTAAGGACCGAGAGGGAGTCCTTTTAAAGCAGTGCAGTGCTTTCGCCCATCTGAAAGAGAATTACTAGCATGCCCTCCATGTCTGAATCTCAGGCAAAATCGATTTTGTGCCGGAGACGCAGAATAGTCTGTCCAGCCTATGAGCGTATATATGAACATTTGAAACGCTTATCAAATGGATGGACTCTTGATATTTCTAGCACAGAATTGTCTGCTCTGACTGGCAGCGGCTCTCTGTGATCTTGAGTGGAGAAAACCTGCTACTGGCTACTTGGCCCTTTCACAGGACATGTGGAGGCCGCTGAACCAGATGCCTTCTCCCTTCAAGCTACTGAGCAGGGCAGAAGAATGGGAAGTAGGGGTATGTGCTGAGAAAAATAAAATTGCTACCGTTTTTGTTCTGGGATGGGGGTGTCTATACAGTAATTGCTGATTTGGGGGTAGGTCCCAGTTTGGGTTTCAAATCGGTGTGTTCTTTCGGGTTCCAGAGTTTTGGGACTATTATTTCAATGGGGACCTAATTTGAGGGTCAGTGGAAACTGCTTTTTAAAGATAACCACACCAGAGCCAGTTTGATGTAGTGGGAGAGCCAGTTTGGTATAGTGGTTAAGTGCGCGGACTCTAATCTGGGAGAACCGGGTTTGATTCCCCACTCCTCCACTTGCACGTGCTGATGTGACCTTGGGTCAGTCACAAGCTCTGGCACAGCTGTTCTTGAAAAAGAGCAGTTTCTGTCAGCACTCTCTCAGCCCCGCCTACCTCACAGGGCATCTGTTGTGGGGAGGGGAAGGGAAAGGAGTTTGTAAGCCACTCTGAGACTCCGAGTGAAGGGCGCGGTATAAATCCAATCTCTTCTTCGTCTTCAAATTTGCAGATAACATAGTTTTTCCTCTGAGCTAAAGACCCCCCCCCCAGTTTAGGAATATAAGAATATTCCTACTG
The DNA here is from genome assembly GCA_029375565.1 of Gekko gecko. Lineage (NCBI taxonomy): Eukaryota > Metazoa > Chordata > Lepidosauria > Squamata > Gekkonidae > Gekko > Gekko gecko. The sequence goes on along the minus strand of JAPDNY010000008.1, from coordinate 130,938,357 downwards.
GATCAGGCTAGTGGTCCATCGAGTCTAGTATCTCATCTCACAGAATGGCCAACCAGTTTCTTGGGAGATTCAACAACAGGGCATAGATGCCGAGGCTCTTCCCTTTCCTCCGATTGTATTCGTCAATTTCCCACTACTTGCTGTGCAGCCGCATTTTGACCCGCAGCATCCCCCGATTTCCCCCACATCTTCTAGATCCTTGTTTTTTTGAGATTGAGAAGATGTGGGGAAAATCGGGTGGTGCTGTGGGTCAAAATGTGGCCTGCTGGATCAGACTAGTGGTATTCCAAGGAGGTCTCCCATCCAAGTACTTGCCAGAGTCGACCCTGCTTAGCTTCCGAGATCTGACGAGATCGGGCTTGCCTGAACTATCCAGGTCAGGGTGCCTTCCCCCACCCCCACCCTTTGTGGGAGCTTTTCATGGGGTGTCTTCCTTCTGCATTCACTCTACCACCACATTCCACAGTATGTGCAGCCCATTGTTAAATGAGGATTAGTTTTATCATGTCAGCACGCCCACAGCCACATTTGATTTTATTATCCAGCCTTGATAAATGAAATGCTTTAAATGACAAGCTGCTGAGTGTCTGTTGCATCCAAATGCTCTTATTGCAAAGAGATACAGGATCTGGAAAGTTCTCAAGCAATGGCTAATTTCTGCTAATTTTGTTTGCTTCATTTATGTCCCATCTTCCGCTCCACTGGGGACCCCAAACAGCTTGCATTATTCTCCTCTCTTCCATTTTTATCTGCACAACAAGGCTGTGAGGTAGAATCATAGAACGATAAGAGTTGGAAGGGATCTCCAGGGTCATCTAGTCCAGTCCCCTTCAAAATGTGGTAAATTCACAAATACCCCACACCCCCAGTGACCACTGTTTCATGCCCAGAAGATGACTTAAAAAAAAAAACCCTCCAGGATTCTTGGCCAAACTGGCCTGTTAGGTTAGACTGAGTGTGCATGTCTGGTCACCTACCAAGTTTGGCTTGAGAACCATTCCACTTGTATTGCCCTGTCCACCCGCTAAGATCCAATTCCGAAGGCTGCTCCTGTGCCTCTGCTGGCAGAGGAAAGGTTGGTGATGGTCAGAGACGGGGCCTTTTAATGGCGGTGCTTCACCTATGCAATCCCTTTAGGCTTGCTTGGCACCCAGCCTTTTCAACAGTTATATGGGGTTTTTAGTTGTGTTATGGTTTACTCCTAGCCTGAGGACTGTTTTATCAACACGGTGTTAGACTTTGTTTTTATGTGTTTTTTATGCTCTAGATTGTTTTTGTTGGATTGGCTTGTTTTTATTGTCATGTAGGATTACTGCTTACCGACTCGTTTTACTGTCTCAGTTGGATTTGATTGGCTGGTTTGGTTTGGAGCCTTGTGGAGTAGGCCTGGAGAGAAGTCTTACACATTTTGTGAATGAATGAATGAATGAATGATATTTAGAGTAAGGTTGCCAGCTCTGGATTGGGAAATACCAGTTGTTATACAACCTCTTGTTACCTGCATACTTCTGTCTTCTGTTACGTTTTACCCTGCTCTTTCTCAGGACAACATCCAGAGTTCTCCCCTTTGCCTTGAAAAACGCTGGTTAACCCAGGATTAATCTAGGATGTCTGCATCCAGACCATGCAGAACCATAGCTAACTATGGCTAATTAACTAATTTCACATCCTAGCTTCAAATTTGGTTTCATGGACTCTAAGAAACTGCAGGTAATAATCTGGCCTGAATTCAGATAATCACCAGGCCCGTGCTTAGTATAGTTAAAACATGGTTTTGTACAACCTTTGAATTGAGCCTTTAGACTTCCTTTTATGGCCAGGGGTTAGTTTTGTTTTTGGGGTTTTTTTGTATTGTTTGTCATCAGATCTTCAGGATTTAGCATGTCAAATAATGAATGTGTACCACAATTACTATACACACGTTTGATTTTTATTTTTTTTAAAAAAATATCTGTAAAAATCTTTATAAAAACTGGAGCAATCAAAGGAAGCTGCATGAACCGAGTGGCACTTATAGAACAATTCTATACCAATAGGTTCAGGTGGGTAACTGTGGTGGTCTGCAGTAGAAGCTGACAGGAGCTTTGAGTCTCGAAAGCTTATGCCCTAAAAATCTAGTGGCTTTCTAAGGTATTACTGGTCTTAAACCTTGCAATTCTATACTATTTTTTTTACTCCGAATTAAGGTTCATTGCATTAATTAATAATTATTATTATCATATGGCATTGTGTGTAGAATAGCCAGGAGATCCTAAGATTATCTGGCAGCCGGAAGCGCTAGCTCTTTTAACGTTATGCCCCACTAGACGTTGAGCTAGACTTGTTTATAAAGCAAGAGACATTTCAGAGGTGGTTTGCCATTGCCTGCCTCTGCGTCACGTCCCTGGTATTCCTTGGAGGTCGTCCTTCCAAGTGCTAGCCAAGACCGGCCCTGCTTGGCTTCTGAGATCTGGCGGGATTGGACTAGTCTGAGCAGGTCAGGGTGTCCATTGCATCTGGTGGGATTTGCTCTGAGGTAAAGGGTGCATATGATTGCATTGGCAACGACCTAATTTAGTTTTGTTGTAGTACCTGTGGCAAAGGATGCCTTTCAGCTGATACATGGTTCCTGCCAAGCCACATAGCTAGGAAGGGCCATTGTGGAATTGAGATAACAGTTTGACACATTTGTCTTAGTACTATGACAGATGGGAGTGCCCTGGAGAAAGGGTATTTCCTATTCCTTGGACTTTTTCATTGCACATTACAGCACTGGCTGGGATGTGTCAGAAGCTTCCCAATGGCAATGTAATCAATCCCACAGAATTCAACAGGGTGTAAATTCTTAATGTTGCTCATGAGTCCCTTTTGCCCAACTTTTAGTAATGGTTGGTATGAAATTATTTACCTGTCCAAGTTATCTCTCAGTATAGGCATTTTTCATGGCGGTAACTGTGAAGTTCATATTTAAATCAACTTGCAAATAAATACTTTTAGAGCAAATCCAGACAAGTAGGTGAAATATTTTTTTTATTGAATCTAGTTACAAACATCGGATGAAACAAGATAATGTATCATAATATTGTAATTCACAAAGCATTAGGGCAATTTGGTTTGCGGAACCCATTTGAAGCAAGATGCAAAGATTCTTTATGTGGTTTTTATTTGGTCTGGACTGGGTGGGGGAAAAGCCACGTCCTCCATCCAAATACCCAATAAAGTTTCTTTAGCAATTTTTTTTTTAAGTTGGAATTCCTTCATTATTATAGAGCTAATACATCACTAACCTCATATTACTTTCCATTCTATGGGATATTACTTCTTCTGTGTGAAATTCCATTGGGAGCGATGGTTATTAGAACAGGTAGATTGAACTAAGCATCACCAAAATAGAATTTTTTTCCCCCCTACCCTTTCTCCTCCAAGTCCCAGAGCAAATGTTGTCATGCTTCAGGGAAGCTGGAAATTCAGGTCTGTGATTACATTTTGTTTGTTCTGGGCTGCCTTTTTTTTTTTTTTGACACCAGCGTTTTATGCCTGCAAGCAACAATGGTGCTTTAACATATTAATAGGAGGACTGTGAGATTAAGGCATTTTTAATGTAATTGCTCTGAAGAGGAATGAGGCCAGACATTCACCAGTAGACTGCCATGGGAGGCGGGGGGGGGACCACACTACATTTTGTATTTATGAATTCCACTTCCCTCTCGTTAACTAAAAGTAGTTGATTAGGTTTTGTAATTTTCTTTAGAAAATACTTTTTTGTTGGTAAATCACCAAAAGAGAGACAGACAGACAGACAGACAGACAGAGAGAGAGAGAGAGAGAGAGAGAGAGAGAGGGGCCAATTCACAGAACCTATTTATTTTCCATCGCAAGATCATTTCTGAAATGGTTGCTACATTGATTATCTTATGGGCAGACCTGACAAGGGACATGGAAGCCCATGGTGGAATGTATGCTTCTTTTCCAAACTATAATAGCTTTTTTTGTTTGTTTGTTTGTTCGGTATTTATTGCCTGCATCTGTTTGCTTTTGTAGCAATGATTTCTGAGCAAAGAATGGTGTATCAAGTAGATCCCCGTTTGACAGCACAGTTCTAAGAACACTTTCCTGGAAGTAAGTTCCATTGAATAGACCTTAGTAGAATTCAGAGTAGACCTGCCTAGGATTGCTCTCTTAAATAACTTCTGAAAAACCAATAACCCCAATCCATATTTTAATAAGATGCCATTTTTACAGTTACAGAAAAGTTTCCTAAACATAGAACACGTCTATAATTTATGTGTGTGTAATTACATACATTTGTAGTTTATACCGGGGGCTCAATTGATTTATTCAGTGCGTTATTGGGGGCCCGTGTAGGTACTTTAGAAGGGCCAGGCACCTCTCCTGTGTTTCACCCATGAGCAAGAACATGAAAGTGTGTTGTTATTATACTTCACGACACTTCAAGCATCCCTTTGATAAAATGCTAATTCTTTCTGTCTTTGATCCTTTCCTCTGCTTTGCTACATCTCGCCCTTCCCCTCTTCCGACTGCGGGTTCAAGTAAAGGGCTCTTTCCATTCAGCTCCATTGAATGATTTGTTTTGAGGCATGCTTACAAATTGTCCAATCAATGTACATGCTTGATAATCCCTTTAGCTATGTCGCTATTCTTAGAATTCATTAGAATGTAGAATACGCTCATTAGAATGTATGTGGGTTTTTTCCCCTCCTGGAAAGGCTGGGGAAAGATAGAAAAAGGGCTTATTTTGGTATTGTATGAATTTTTAAAACCCGTTCCTGTGTAATTTATAAGCCGTGTTAATGGCTAACCTATTTCCAAGTATCGCATCTACAGCATAATATTGTGACATATAAAACCCGTGTGCAGTATTTTATTCAAGGCCAATGAACTTGGAGTCATACCACCAGTGCCATGGGTTTTTTTGCATTCTCTTCCTGAGTGAACTAGTTTACTACAGTCCAGAGATGTCAAAACATGGTGGAAAAAATTCATTATGGCATGTCGGGCTTCACCACCACGGCCAGGGCCGCTTCCCTTGGCATCTCAAGCTCATTTGCAATACCCCAAAGCAGAGTTACATCCTACAGAGTCCACTGAAGCTGATGGGCTTTGAAGGGTATAACTTCACTTATAATTGTTTTGTCAGACTCGCAAAATGCTGTATTGATTGACAGGCTTTCACCGGAACACGGTATCCTGTGTAAGAACATTGCCTCGAGTCTCACCGAGAAAGGCAAGACAATATATGAAGTAAATAAATTTGTGTTTGGAATATATCAGGGATGCTGAGGGTGCCGTGGCGAACAGCTTAGGCGGGTGCACGTACCATTTTCAACAGCCGGGTCTTCTTGTCTCATAGCTGTCCCTCTCAGACAGCGTGCTGAGCAGCTCTGCAAATGTGGGATAGCTATGGTGGTTAGAGTTTCATTTCTTTCTGCCTCGTGGCCACTTTTGTACCTGTGGGAAATAGATTATCACCCAGTGTCATGGATTGCCGGGTCAGGCAATTAAAGGGCACTGGGAGTGGAAAAGGACACTTTCCACGAGGCTGTGTGAAAATGTGCACGTGCAAACTGCTGCAGATCCAGACAGACGCAGATGGACAACAAGCATTTCTTAAATAGTGTTTGTTTCTATAAGGTGGGTCGTTTTTGTTCATTCTTCATTTACACAACTGGCAGTGGAGAAGATTCCATCGGAAATGAGATTTACTATTTAGGTGTCTCTGTGTGCTTTCTGTGTCTGCTTGCTATGCTTGTAAATCCATTTCCCCTTCATTTACGGTTGTTTGTGGAATTTTCGTGTTGTTTTTGGCAATCTAGTCACAGCTGACGTATAACGACCCCGTAGAGTGTTCAAGGCAAGAGACGTTTGGAAGTGGTTTGCCATGGCCTGCCTCCACGTCGCAGCCCTGGTGCTCCTTGGAGGTCTCCCATTGAAATATTTGTCAGGGCCCACCCCGTTTAACTTCCAAGATCTAACTAGATTAACATAAGAACATAAGAGAAGCCAATGTTGGATCAGGCCAGTGGCCCATCCAGTCCAACACTCTGTGTCACACAGTGGCCAAAAATACCAGGTGCCATCAGGAGGTCCAGCAGTGGGGTCAGGACACTAGAAGCCCTCCCACTATTGCTGTACCCTCAAGCACCAAGAATACAGAGCATCACTTGCCCCAGACTGAGTGTTCCTATCTATACTTTGTGGCTAATAGCCACGGATGGACCTCTGCTCCATATGTTTAGTTTATCCATATGTTTATTGGGGTAGCCTGGGCTGGGTCAGGGCTTGGGGAAGTATACCTCCATTCCCCCCCCCCAAGTTGATCCAATTAGTGTGAGGAATGCCTGGAATTAGCACCATTACACTCGAAATGTTACCTAGTAGGAGAGAAATGCGGTGATGAGGCCACTTAAAAATAAAAGTTGAAAACTAGCAATCACAGCCAGCAATTCAGAGGTTAATGATTGGAATCGCAACAGTCCAAGCTGTAACAAGCTGGCCCTGTAGAATAAGTGGCTACTTCACATGTAGGGTTGCCAACATCCAGGTGAGGCCTAGAGTCCTCCCAGAATTACAACTGATGTCTGGACTACAGAGACCAATTTCCCTGGGGGAAATATGGCAGCACCAGAGGGCGGACATCCCAGCTGAGCTCCTGCCCCTCCACAGACTCCACCCTTCCCGGGCACTGCCCACAAATCTCCAGGAACTTCCTGAGCCAGACTTGGCAATGCTGTGTACAAGGGCCAAGCTGCTTCAATTATGACCATTGAGGCGGTCCCATCAGGAGCTTACCACATGTCTCTTCAAGGAAGCTGAGCAAGGAAGGATCATCTGGAGATCAGGTTCCTATGGAACTTCACACTATACCTACTGCTTGAACCCAGCACACATTGGATGAGAGAAAACTGGGAAGCATTAACTGTCTCTGAATAAGAGAGCCAGTTTGGTGTAGTGGTCAGGAGTGCAGTCTCTAATCTGGGAGACCCGGGTTTGATTCCCCACTCCTCCACATGCAGCTGCTGGGTGACCTTGGGCAAGCCACAGTTCTCTCAGAGCTGTTCTCTCAGGAGCAGTTGTCAAAGAGCTCTCTCAGTCCTACCTACCTCAGAGGATGTCTGTTGTGGGGAGAGGAAGGGAAGGAGATTGTAAGCCTCTCTGAGACACTGAGTGAAGGGTGGGGTATAAATCCAATCTCCTCCTCCTCCTCCTCCTCTGTGACTATCATTTCCCGAAGGCCCGTGAATTCTGCCTATGAGTCAAAGAAGAACTTTGCACCCTCTGTGGCATTTCTGTCTCAGTAAAAATAGTTCCATTGTCCTATGTTCCTTTCTTGAGCTTATTATTAAATGCATAATAGCTGCTCAACTGTCAAGTTCCCCCAAACTATCAGTAGCTTGAAGTCATTATTTTGTAAAGCACTTTTAAGGCATCTTGTGCCGAGAAAGAGCTGTATAAAATTAAATGCTATTTTATTTTATTTTTAGGCAACCCATTTTGCAGTCGCTCTGCTTTGGATACCAGTGAAAAGAAATGCAGTAAAACGCCTATAAGCTATCTACATAATGAGGTCAATAAATGCAGGGGGGAGGGGGGAATAACATATTGCTATAAGTTTAGATTAACATTTGATTGTTAAAAAATTCTTCAGGAAGAAAGTTAATTATATTTAATGCAGATTGTATCGGGATGCATCTTCGTAGAGCATTGTAAAAATTTAACACATCTAATTTATTCAGTAAACCTGTCACCGCAGATTACATAAAAAATGATTATTTGGGGAAGATATTGAAATGCCCTCATTATACAGCAGTTCTTTTAAATTAGTCTGAGCACAGCAATTGTAAAGTTTATTGCCACGATCCGGTTACTCTGGTAGTTAGTGGAGGGTGCCTATGTGAATGCAGAGCTCCATGTGAGTAAAGGCTTCCCTAGTGCTGCTTCCAGTGCTGGCTCTAGTGCCCATGCTCCACGCATGGCTAATGGACATACTCCAGGCTGGTGTGGCGCATTCACAAGATGAGATTGGTCAGCTGACTCTGGTGGTTTTGGGGGGTCCCAACTTCCCTCTCTCTTTGTTATTTCCACTTTTGACCACTGGTGGACCTCCTGATGGCACCTGGTATTTTTGGCCACTGTGTGACAGAGTGTTGGACTAAATGGGCCGTCGGCCTGATCCAACATTGGCTTCTCTTATGTTCTTATGACCACAACTAACTACCACCTGGGAACTGGAGAAGCAATTCCTAGGGAGACATGACGTTGCTTCTGGGTTTCTCCAGGAAGTGGTATGGTTCCATTGTGCCAACAGTGATCCCCCCCCCCTTCCTCCCACATTACTGCCAATGTTTTCTTTATAGGGTTTCCTGAACTCTTGTGAGATGAATGACTCTCGCAAGAGTTTTGGGGAAGTTCTGTAGGGTTGGTGCAACTTGTCTATATTGGTTTATACAGGTTTTGGAGAGCAAAAAATCAAGGAGCACTGGATAAAATCGGCAAAGCAGGGATAAGAGTGGGGTTGGCAGGGGGCACAGATAAGGAGGAGATGGGACAGTGAGAGGTCTCAGGCAACAAAATATCTTGAGCTGCCACCACACAACCAACAAAGCCAAAGACAATACGGAACCCTTAGCATACAAGTATAGCCACAAATAACACCCACCAGGGGAAGACCATCAACCATTCACAATTATATATGATCAAAACTGTGTATTACATTCATTAAAGTACAAAGATGGGTTAGTGGTCATAACCCAATAGAACATCTAGGCATGTATCCAACAGATTGCTCATAACAATTAAGCATTATTTACACAAAGAATGTGTTCATAACCAACAGTAGGCTCCTCTGTAATTCCATGCATAAATAGTGTCCATAGACCTCCAAACAGAAAGTAACTGCAGCAGAAGACGCCCAAAATAAAATTTTCCAAAATAACAGAGCTGCAGCTGAATAACTTCAATGGAGAGAACCCTAGGATTCCATTGAAGTTACTGAGCTGTGTTTATCTTATTTTGGAAATCAGGTTCCATTGTACTAGCTGCTGTTGAAGATCATTGAAATGTCTTGAGTTATACCTGGGAGAGACGTGCAGCTGTTATTCTTTCTACAGTGGGCATCTTTTGCCGCAGTTACTTTCCAAACAACAGCACAGTCCCAAGTAAGAGTTTACCCCCTTCTAAATCCATGGGTTTAGAAAAGTGCAGCTTGTTTAGGATTACGTTACAAATACTGCAGTATTTCAGTAATTTGGTATGAGGGTGATTAAGGGCATCTTTGCTGAGTTAGAGACATAAGAACATAAGAAGAGCCAATGCGGGATCAGACCCAAGGCCCATCTAGTCCAACATTCTGTTCACACAGGGGCCAACCAGATACCTCTAGGGAGCTCACAAACAAGGTCTGCAGCAGCAGCATCCTGCCTGTGGTCCCCAGCACCTGATTTAAAGAGGCATGCTACCTCTGGTATTAAAAGGAGTAGATCTCCATTAGTAACCACTGATAGCCCAGTCATTCATGACCTGGGTTTTGGCCACTGTGTGACAGAGTGTTGGACTGGATGGGCCATTGGCCTGATCCAACATGGCTTCTCTTATGTTCTTAAGTTCTCAGGAATTTGTCCACTCCCATTTCAAAGCTTTCCAGGCTGGCGGCCATGACCACATCCTGTGGCAGCAAGTTCCTCAAATTAACTTATATACATACTGCATAGACCTCTGTTTTAAGGCAACATCCACTCCCCAGTTCCTTTGAGCTTTTGCTCTGGCCATCCACATTGTATTCTGATTCTAGCCTACCTTTTGCATTACTCTCAAGCAAGAGCTACTGGGAAGCTTCATTATTCCTGGCTGACTCGGTCAATTTGTAGCTGGGTTGGCTGTGTGGCATACAACACTGCTGCGGGCACAGTGCTAATTTCTACACCCACTCCCCAGCCATGCCTGTGCCTCACATAAGGATGATTTTGCTTTCCTCATTCCTGTTATTTCAGTCAGAAGGACCCATTTCATTTTCATTTCACCCTTCCTTATATCAGACTGGTGGTTTTATGTGGCGATGCCATTTTCTGTCCTTTCACTAAACAAAGCCACCACAGCCCCCTAGAAAAAGATTCCTTTCACCCCTACAAATACCACTCAATCCCCATCCAAATATCATATGAGAACAAATCATGATGACTGGCTGATAACCTCTCTCTAGAGTTCAGCCATTGGGGGCCTCCAGTATGGGGTCTGGGGCTATTGCTCTGTGTGTCACAGGCATCAGTACCTGTGACATATGCTAGGCTGAAAGAGAATGATTTATCTGAGTGGGGGCCTAATAAGAATAAGGCAAGATGTGTGTGTGTGTATGTATACGCTGCCTTATAGTGAAGTCCATCAAAGTCAATATTGTCTACTCAGACTGGCAGCAGCTTTCCATGGTCTCAGGCAGAGGCCTTTCACATCACCTCCTACCTGATCCTTTCAACTGGAGATGGTGGGGATTGAACCTGGGACCTCCTGCATGCCAAGCAGATGCTCTACCACTGACTCATGGTCCCTCCCTCAATCTCCTTGAATCTTCCCAGTCTCTTTTTGGGTACCCTAGCCACTATACCAAACTGGCACTTTAGAAGCCCTTCATACATTATTTCCCCAGTCACGCATTGAAGAAAGGAGTTTAAAATTTTACATGGAGGATTAAATTTTAAATGCTCGGTTGCATAGAGCCTCTGTTCCATAGATGCATTGCAGAGGTATTTATGAAAACAATGGCCCCAAGTCATTAGAGGTTCTCTTTCTCTCCCAGTTCTATCAATGTTTAATGGCTCAACATTCTATGCTTAATTTTTCCCCCATTTCTACAATTGGGTTAAAGATGTTGTGGATAATGTAACATAATTGAATCCCCTTAGCCAAGAATCTCTCTCCTGCTTGGAAGGAGGACGCTGTTGAATAGCTTCAAAAAACGATGGCGTTTGGGGGTTGGATTGCCATGCTTATTACTTGCACTCATTAATCCAGTCTGCACAATGTTGAGACAATTTACATAAATGAGGGGGTATTTATGAAGTCATTATCTTGTCACTGGTTTTTATCTTGCTTGCGTTTGAGGGGCTTGCGTGTTGAGCAGCTTTCCCAATAATAGATGTATTCTGATAGCCGTTTCGCCCAATCACAACTATCATGTTCAATTAGCCATTATGGAAATTTAACTGTATGACTACTGTGCGACCTTAGGCTATTCCCTGTCTCTCAGCCTACCTATCTGCACAGGGTTGTTGGAAGATAAAATGAAGAATTGGGGAGTCCATGCATGTTACCCTGAGTGCCTTGAAAGAAGAGAACTTTTTTAGAAAGAAACCAAAAGATACCCCAGGCGAGCCCAATGCAGTCAGATCTCAGAAGCTAAGCAGAGTTGGCCCTGACCAGGCTTTGGAAAGGAGACCTCCAAGGAATACCAGGGTCGTAGCACAGAGGCAGGCAATGGCAAACCACCTCTGAACATCTCTTGCCTTGAAAACCCTACAAGGTCGCTACAAGTAGGCTGTGACTTGCTGACATTTTCCACCAGATTGATTGACAGGCGTTTTGAGACAACCATCTCATGGAGAAGTGTAAAATATAGATTACTGTTTATATCCTTGTAGTATTCAGTTAGCACTGAAACTTTGATCTCTTACAGATGTCAGAAAGAGGTATGGCATCTTTTCCCTGCTCAGTAAGATATGATCCAAGAGTTCCAAGTTGCATGGAATTGTACATTCAGCCAATGGCTAACTGAAGTTTGTGCACTCACCATGACACAGCATGAACTGCAAATACACAGGCAGTGGAATCCTATGCAGTATTATACCGAGTCAGTGTGGTGTAGTGGTTAAGAGTGGTGGACTCTAATCTGGAGAACCAAGTTTGATTCCCCATTCCTCCACCACCACTTAAAGCCTGATGGGTGATCTTGGGCCAGTCACACTTCTCTCAGAACTCTCTCAGCCCCGCCTAACTCACAAGGTGCTTGTTCTGTGGAGAGGAAGGGAAGGCAGTTGTAAGCCATTTTGAGACTCCTTAGGTTAGAGAAAAGCAGGGTATAAAAACCTGCCCTCCTTCTTTCTTCTTCTTTTACATTCATTGAAGTCAGCAGGCTTAGAAAGGTGTAACCATCTTTAGGATTACACTGCTTTTTTATTCAGCCGATCCCAGAGCCTTTGCATTTATTTAATCCTAGTGTTTAATATTTTGTGTGTGTGTGTTAAATTCTGCCAATCCATTTCCTATGAATTAATGTCCTCCAAGATGTCCTATCGTTAACAGCCTTATTCAGGTCTTGCAAACTGAGGACCGTGGCTTCCTCAACTGAGTCAACCCATCTTGGGTTTCTGCCAGAGGTGCTGCTTGACTCTCAGGTAGCCCCAATAGTGGGGGCACCCCACTTCTAACCTGACTCAGAGACCCACAAAACTCAGGCCAAGGAAGACACTCCTGGTTCTGAAACACAGAGCTAGCCACAGCTCTGAAAAAGGGTCTCCATATTCGGGTGGCAACAAGACAGCTCTCCAGTCTCTCCCCCGCCCCCCACAAGAGGTATGCATATGAAACAATGGGTTCCACCAGGTAGGTATCTGCATTTCTAAAGGCTATTCAGTTGCCACCTGGCAAACAGTCCTGACTCCAGAACCATTTTGTGTGATCCCATGTCTTTGTCTGAGTACTTGCCCTTCCTTGCTCCATCCCTCAGGATATCGAGACAAACCAATCAAACATTCAAATTATTAACGATCCTTCCTTACACTGATCAGGGACCCATCTCCCATCTTTTGTCTGTATCTGGGAACCTATTCAACGGCCTTGGCAGAACCATCCATGGACATAAAATCCATTCAGCTAGCCCTAACTTCTGCTTCACTTGCATGTCAGGAAATACATTTGGAATAATCCTCTCATTCCTGTCTCCATATATTTGTCTAAGATATCTGCATTCTTACACCTATGCCAGACCTATCAAGGTAAACATTAACCTCCCATGTACAGTGAATGGTCACCTGTTCAGGTTCATCCTGCCACGCATTAAGAAGCATCACCTCTTTTAGTTGCTGTAGATTTTCCAGGCTGTGTGGCCGTGGTCTTGGCATTGTAGGACCTAACGTTTTGCCAGTTGTTGTGACTGGCATCCTCAGAGGTATAACACAGAGAGATGGAGTACTCTCTGTGTCAAGGTGTCAAGGCTTCGACAACATATCACCTCTTTTGTCTGGCTCCAGGAGAACACCAGGCCACTCTATTGTTCCACAGTGGACACTCCCAGCCACCTATCTAGCACCTGGCTTAATTCCATTGTAGCTATTGTTAAAGCCTGACTCTGCCCCTCTGGGACACCACTGGTCACTCCTCAATTACACTCTGCCTGGTACCACATCTCCACAGACTCCTTATTGGTCTAGAAAATCTATTGTTCTCACCTGAGACCAGCCTCCAAGGCCTCCCATTGGTCTGCATTGCTTTCCATTGTCTATATCCGTCAGAACACATGGCCTCAAATTCTATGCCTCTGCCCTGATGCCAACTGGCAGTCCACCCCTGAACCTTTGGGTTTGGGCCATAATCCCTTATTCATGGACCTCTGCACATCTGGACAGGTAGTATCACCCCATAACTGACCCCTCTATTAGCTATCAATCACTTCTGCTTTCTTAGTTCTGTATTGTGTGTGTGAATGCTTGATTCTATGTTTGTATGTTTAAGAATCCTTCAGGAAAGAAATCACTGCTTTAGTAATCTAGCCTTTGCATCTATTTCTGGGACTGGGAAATCAAACTCCTGTATACACAGATTCTGATCCTATATTTAATATCTATTGCCATTTAATACTCATAATTCCCCACATTTTTTAATAAATTAAGGCAATTTGGCTAACAGAGTCTTCCTCTTTTCCTGCTTCCTTCAACTTTTCCTAGCACGATTGTCTTTCCCAGTGACTCTTGTCTTTTTATAATGTGACCAAAGTATGATAGCCTCGATTTAGTCTTCTCGAGAGAGTTCTGTCTTGATTTGGTCTAGAACCCACTTATTTCTCTTTTTGGTGGCCCACAGGACCCGTAAATCTCTCCTCCAGCACCACATTTCAAAGGAATCAACCTTCTTCCTGCCAGTTTTCTTCGGTATCCAACTTTTACACCCATACATAGTAACAGGGAATGCTACGGCATGAATGAGCTTGATCTTGGTCACCAGTGACAAGTCCCTGCACCTAAGAATCTTCTTCTAGCTCCTTCATGGCTGCCCTTCTCAGTCTTAATCTTCTTCTGCCTTCTTGGTTGCAGTCTCCCTTTTGGTTGATCATGGAGGCAAGGAATGGAAAATCTTGAACAATCTCAATATTTAATACAGCACAAGACATTAATCTAGATTTGCATCCCAGATGATAGTATCACATTGCACATTTTCTCCCCACCACCACCATTGGTTAACAGTGGTGGCTAAAAAAAGAAATTTACAATATGAGTATGCCATTACTTTTAAGCAGTGCTCCCTCTAAGCTGCGGAGTCTTGTGAGCAAAAATCCTACTTTGTGAGCTACTGGCATTAAAATTGTGAGCGAGCAATTTCTCTACTGCATGAATTAGTTTGCTCTGGAGCCATCCTCCGTGAGCTAAGACAAAAATGTCTGAGCTGGAGGCTAAAAAACTGTGAGCTAGCTCATACTAACTCAGCTTAGAGGGAACACTGCTTTTAAGGTGTCTGATGTGCACTGCTGGAGAGAGGAAAAAGGAGATATGGAGATGCCATTTTGAGCACCACTCCAGTGAGAGTGTAATGTGTAGTTCTGCCATTAACCTTGCTAACAAGATCCAACACCTGGTGAACATATAACAATAGTACCTCTTCGCCACCTGTCTCCTAATTGTATATGGATTTCTCCTTCTGCATTAGACATATAGCACAATGCTACGCCTCCATCAGTACCACACATTCATCATTGTGGGTGATAATTATCAAGCATTAAAGCCATTTAATTGCTATCAAGATTTGAGCAGCAGTATATGATTAGAAGACTGATTAATCAATTATTAACAAGCCTCCCAATGAGATAATTGGCATATTTGAAAGGAATGTTTTTTTCAGGACCATCTCAAAGGTAGGTATTTTCTTCTGAAGGGTTTTGTTGCTGTTAACATATTTCAGTGGTTGACATAATTTCCCAAAGGAAAGGATTTCTAAAGAACCAAGGGAAGTGGTTTAAGGAAGAAGTATTCAAGGGAATGAATAGGGTTATTTTAGGCTAAGAAGAATGATTGCCTTTTTGTAACCGTTTTTTTTTCTTTTAACTTATTGCCTGCTGTATCCTAGGATTCTTGACAGATAACTATAATTGTCAAACATAAAAGGGACTGATCTCAGTCTCCAAAAACTTATGAATTGACTGCCTTTTCCTGTGAGTTGGAACATCACTGTAGAGCATGGCAAAGAGATAAAGAACTTCTGTTCGTCCCAGGCCCTGCTCTCCTCTGATAGTGAGGTTGAACCAGAGGAATCCACTCAAAAGCCCTGCAACACTGAACCCCATCTGAGATATGCTTTGAGGAAGAATCCCACTGAAAACCAACTTCAGGAAATGATCTTATAGTCACCTGCTAGCCCTAGGAGTGGCGTTTCAGATATTTCAGATGAGAAATCTGGAATTCTTATCCCCCTAGACATCCCTAATTGAGAAGGAAAAAGTCACATATTGAGGCCACAGGGTGCCTCAGAGTGCACAGGGTACACTAAAAACTAGAATATCTTTAAGTCTTGTTCATATTCAGCACTTTTTAGGCTGCGGTCAGACATGCAGTTTGATCTGCTGTTGCCCTGCCTCTAATTGATCCAGGTTATTTTGTAACACAGAATACTAATCAGACTCACCCCTTTTAGCACTCTTCATAGCATTTTTACTCCATCCTTAATTGATCAGACGTAGCAGCTAGGGAGTGTTGCCATCGGCCATTTTTTAAAAAATTGTCCTTTGAGCATGCTCACAAGCACTGATGAGCATGCTGGGATATGTAGTTAATGGGGCCGTCAGCCATTTTTTAAAAAAGTTTGTCCTTTGAGCATGCGTACAAGTGCTGATGAGCCTGCTGGTATATGAAGTTCACTGCTGTCCTCCCTCTCTAAACTTTCCAATTAACCCATTCCCCTAAGCACAGAAAAAAGCTGAGGCACAGAGGTGTTTTTCTTTGAAAGTTTATAAAGAAAACAAAGTTTGGAGTAGCCCCTGTGGGAGAGGGAGGAAGGGAGGGAGAGAGAGAGAGAGAGAGAGAGGTGCAAATATGCAATTATGCACACATCGCTAAGTAGTAAAAAAGGGGGGGGCAACCAGAAAACAAGAGACCAGTCAGACCTGCCTGACAGCTTGGGTGTGCAACAGAGTGATTAGACAACAGAAAATCCATTTGGGAACCATCTCAGACCAACAGGACCGGACTTCCACAGGTATCAAAGAAACATGCAATAAAGGGGGGGGGTAGAATGCAGATGACTGGAGCACGACAGACAAGTGTTGCTGTCTGATCTTGCATTTTAAATCCATAAAGGAACAGCAATGGCAGTGGATCAAACTACATGTCTGATCACACACACACCCTTTTAATCTATACAATACTTAAAGATACAGGAGGCTTGTCTCCACTTTCTGATTACTTCTTAGTGCTATGCTTGGTGAAGCTTAATAGGGATTTTTTCGAGAGTAGTGTGTTTTGTTGTTGTTGTTGTTCAGTTGCACAGTCGATTCCAACTCTTTGCGACACCATGAACCACATCACGCCAAGCCTTCCTATCTTCCGTCATCCTCTGGAGTTTGCTCAATTTCACGTTCATTGCATCGATAACACTGTCATCCTTTGCCGTCCCCTTCTTCTTTGACCTTCAATCTTTCCCAGCATCAGGGTCTTCTCCAGTGAGTGCTCCCTTCTTGTTTGGTGGCCAAAGTGTGGATCTCCAGCTAAATGCTCAAGTTGGGTCCCATTCTCATTCTTTACAGTTTCTGTGTAACAGATTCAGTTTGAGAACCAGAATAAATATAAACAGCATATCAACATTCAGAATAGAGTTCCCAGGTTCCCCATGGCCACTAACAAGGGATGGGGGGGGAGGGTTGCAAGATCCAAGTTGGGAATCTCCTGCAGATTTAGGACGGAGCCTGGGGAGGGGAGGACCTGCAGTGGGGTACAATGCCCATAGGAGTCCACCCTCCAAGGCATCCATTTTCCCTAGGAGAACTGATCTCTGTAGTCTGGAGATGAGTTGTGATTCTGGGGGATCCTGAGGTCCCCACCTGGAGGTTGGCGTCCCTAATTCAGAACCAGCTCATTCCTAGTGCAACTCTGTTGCACTGCAGTACAATACCCTTCCCCTCCTGGGAAGCTGCCAACAAGGGGTTAAGAAACTAATTACATCAAGATAGTTAATTACAAGTATGTGAGAGAATGTTATTGAACAAGATTAGGAGTGAAAATAATGAGTCCAATTAATCTCATGCAATACCTTCTTCTACCGTATTTACTTGAAAGGAAGGCGACTCTAAAAGTAAGACACCCCCCCCCCCAAAAAAAAAAAAAATGTTATATGCCAAAATAATAAAAAAAAAATTACAGGACTTATGCAAATGTTAGATGACCCCCCTTTCTTTTTTCTTTTTTGATGGCGTACCTAAAAAAAAAAAAAAAGCAACCTAGCTTTGCATTAGAGTAAATACTGTATTGTGTCGAATATGAGTAGGATCATAACTGTGTTTGGTTTTATTAATATAGGTGAGACCTTCTTATTTGTTTGAAAAGTCCAACTTTATCGATAGCTAGTTCATAATGCTAGGGAAAGTGGAAGGCCTGAGATAGATTGACTCAATCAAGGAAGCCATCATGGCCCTCAGTTTTGTAAGATCTGAGCAAGAATGCTTTGGAGGACATTAATTTATAGGGCCACCATAAGTCAGAAGCAACTTGACGGCACTGAACACACGCACACACAATTGAAATGCAAGTCCTGCACATTGCAAACTTTTTCCAGAAGGCAAGCAGATCAACCAGCATAGTAGTCTATGTACACTGCACCCTGGCAAGGCGGGATATAAATCTAAAGTAATAAATAAATAATAAATAATGATATTGACCCTCTTCTAAAATTCAGGACCTAGATTGGTACAAAAAACCCCACTGTTAACTTCTATAGGAAGAACTGGCCAGTCAAGACTCTATTTATACATTCTGAAAGAAAAGCAGTAGAATCTGATTGAGTATTCCTAATAATTTCTTAGAGGAAAGATCACGTCCATGTTTCTAAGCGGGAGAAGTTCAACCATGTATTTCTGCTACTGTTTAACCCTCCAGTGGAGTTGTAAACATGAGGGATCCCATCCCCTGAAACTTCTGCCATTTTGTACAACATGTATCCCCCTACAAAAAGCACCATTTGGTGGTTTTTACCGTGCCGTTCTCCAATCTTCTTGTGAAGAAGCCCTCTCTTAACCCTGAAATGTTGTTCAAGAGGGTCCCCTGACTGTCAGAAGCAGTTTCCCAGTGGGTTCTGGGGGAAGGATAAGGCAGGGAAGATCTGTTTCCGTAAACTCCCTCCATCCGTGGGAGTTTAGATTCAGCACACTGCGTCCTTTCTAGAATGGGATTGCGCTGGAACTGAAATAAAACACCACTACATTCAAAGAGAAATAAAAATGACCCCATATTCTTTGTACATTCAGCCATCCCACTAGAGGAAAGGTAGAGTGATACATCAGTAGGAAGATGTTTGTACACCTACTGTTACCGTAAAGATCAGTGCATTTTCAATGAAACCCGGCGGCATCGGATGGGTATACAGAGTGCTGTTGCTGAAGCCCAAGCTGGACACCTTCAGAGGAACGGCAGTTTTGCTCAAAGCAACATGATCAAATAGCATTTCTCCCCCTCCCCCCAAAAACACCTGCTCCTATTTCAGAGACAATCATTCGTAAAATGAAAAAGAATATTTATTAGGGCATCCAGTATATGGGCATTTGTATTCCCTAGAAAGTATCAGTAAATTGCCAGTAGACGATCTGACACGTTCAAAAGCTCAAATTGCAGTGGCACGCCTGATTCTTCCGTTCTCCATACGTCTCCGAGGTGGCTATTTAAGGCTGTCAGCTTGCAAAATGAGTGTGGGCCCTGACCTGGATGGCCCCAGCTAGCCCGATCTCATCACATCTCAGAAACTAAGCGGGGTCAGCCCTGGTTACTACCTGGATAGGAGACAACCAAGGAATACCAGGGTCTCTACGCAGAGGCAGGTGATGGCAAACGACCTCTGGACATCTTTTGCCTTCAGAATCCTACAGGATCACCATAAGCCAGCTGCAGTCTGATGGTACTTTACATGCACACATACACACAAAAGTATGTAAGGTTTTTTAACCTATTGAAAACCGTTAATACATTACTGCGATCATTTATTATTATAACTCCTGTTACAATCTCCACTGGTTTAACTTTACTCATGGGAAAGAACTGAAATAGGGCTCAATCCTTTCCCCCTCCTTTCCTTTCACCAACTAGACATCGACTGGTGTACTGCAGTCTGCGCACAGCCATTATTTTCAGTGGGAGGCCAAAACGCATCTCCCAGGTATACACGCAGCCTCCTCAGGCAGGCTGCTCCACAAGGCGGGGGCTGCCGGTCTGGGCGGTTGTACACGGGAAGGCACATATATGGGCAGTTGTTGATTTTGCCCATTTTCAGGGTGGCATCTTTTGAAAGACCCTGTTCCGATGAGCGAAGCCCTTGTGGCAGAGCATCAGGGGAGAGGCGGCATAACAACATTTTGCGTCTAATAGAGAGCCAGTTTGGTGTAGTGTTCCCTGCTTGGAGAGGGGAGGACTGGACCCTCCTATTGTCTCTAGCTAGACCTATTAGCATTTCTGAAGAGGCAGCCGAGGTGAGCCTGGAAAGTCATTGACTGACTTCCTCCTCCCTGCTTGTTCTCTGCCCAGAAAAGAAAAACTTTTAAACCCTACTGGTGAAGGCTTTGCTCATTTCAAACCTCTGGGGGGGGGGGGATGCATTTTTCACACCCTACGTTCCCGAGTCTCAACAGAACTACCTTTTCTGCATTTGTACAGAAGAACATTTCTTGGCTTGCTTGCATAGTCCCGCTGTAATCAACTACGGCTGTCTCTTTTGTGTCCCCGCCACACTTATTAGATGTTCAGCCATAGCTTCTTGGCCTTGGTTTTGTAATGCCCTGCAACTCCCCTTACGTTTGGATTCTTCTTTGCCTTGAGCTCTGCCTTTTCTTTCTGTCATTCCTGGTTGCTTCACTTTTGTTACTCTGCATGGTCTTTTCAGTTTATTATGAGCACAGTTCACTTTTTATGGGTTTGGGATCACAAAGCTCCACTAAGCAGGCTCTGCCAGTGGACACATTAGCTTTTATGTGAATAAATTACCTGCTCAGAGAACGGAGGTTAAGAAATGTAAGAAGGGGAAAGAAAGTAAGAGGTTGAATGCTACCTGTAAATAATCTAAAGAATGCCAAATCACAGTTTAGGGAACTTTTTTTCCTCTTTAAAGAAAGCAATGCTCTTTCCACACCTTTAGTTATAAAGCGAAGAAACGTGTTACAATGGAGAAAAGGTAAAATGGAAGGTTTCTCTCTCTCTCTCTCTCTCTTCTCTTTGTGCTAGACCCAAACACACACAAGCCAGTTCTAATATTCCATTCCACACTAGGGTACCAAAATACCTCAGCCTCAGCAGGAGACTGTGATTCTGTTATCTGGGGAAAGTAGACTTTTGCATATGGGGACAGGACACTTGTTGGGGTGAGGCTTTCCACCTCTGACTCAGTGTTGTCCATAGTCGATGATGATCAGGGCAGTCGATGATGATCAGGGCCCCCCCGGCACACCTCTCCCTTGTCCTAAAAATCAGCCCACTGCTGGTGGCTCCACTCCCTGAGGTTAGTTGGGTGGCAACCTGAGAAGGCCTCTTTAATCATGGGTAGAGTTGCCAACCAATGGGAGTCTGAGAGGGGGCGTTGTTGGCACATCACTTCCTGGAAAAGCCCGGAAGTAATGTCATGACTCTCTAGGAGCTTCCAGCAATTCCTAGAGAGGCACAATGTCACTTTCAGGTTTTCCCCAGAAGTGATGTAACACTGGTGATTTTTTTCCCCTTCATTTCCCCCCCTGCCAGCCAAAAGAGCAGCAGCAGGGTTTGATGGTGGGAGACCTGACGACCCTAGCTCATGGCACCAAGGCAGTGGAACTCCGTCCATCACCATTGTCTTTCAGAAGTGGGTGAAGAATTTTTTGACTAGTCTGGCATTTCCTCAGTAATCCCGCTGACCTGCCCCGTGTTGTTAGTTGATGTCTCTGTGTTTGTGTGTGTGTTCCAGTTTTGTGATATGTATTTTATACTGCTCTATTTTTAGTGGTTTAGGATTGTCTCATCACATGGTTTTTGAGGTAAGAGTTGGTCAGGTTTACCATTGCTGCCTTCTGTGCAGTACTAACTGGGGTTAGCTGAAGCGGCACTGCCGTTGTCTCCCAAAGATCCTCCACCAGTGCCGCCCAATGTTCCATCTAAGCTGAGTTAGTGTGAGCTAGCTCACAGTTTTTTAGCCTCCAGCTCACACATTTTTGTCTTAGCTCAGGAAGGATGGCTCCAGAGCAAACTAATTTATGCAGCAGCCAAATCGCTCGCTCACAACTTTAATGCCAGTCGCTCACAAAGTAGAATTTTGGCTCACATGACTCCACAGGTTAGAGGGAGCATTATCCGCTCTGAGACTCCTTCAGGTCATGAAGGGCGGGGTATAAATCCAATCTCTTCTTCCGCATGCATGCAATAAGAGGTAAGCAGTATGGCACCCTCCCAGAAGGTCACGAAACATGGCAGCTCTGTAGAGGCTCACAGCTCAGGAGGTGATGCTCTGTGACCAGCCTGAAGGTCATGGCTATTGAAGACTACCGACCCTGGAAGACTGAGCTCCAAATCTCAGGCCTGCCACAAATTTGCTAGCTGGCTTTATGCCAGGCCCTGTCTCAGGCCCTCTCCATTGGTAATATGGGGTAATATTAATACAGGCCTACTTATTGGACTGTTACAGGTATTACTGGGATCCAAAACTGTTTACTCACTAGCTAGGGTTGCTTCTCCACTAGCCGCACCCTGAGTCAATGAGGGCTCGAACCCGACTGTGGGTCATCATTGCTGGGTTCATCACCAGAACAGTCACAAAGAAGAGAGAGGGGTAATTGCTCACCAGTTTCGGCGCCTCAGGTGCTGGGTCCTGCTGTGTAGCGCCATTCACAAACAGGACCATTTCGTTTCCCTGCATCTCACTCTCCTCCTCCAGCATCATGGTATCCGCTAGGTCGGGGCTAGCAAAAAGAGCCCGGGTATTGCGTGGTTTCGCTGTACCTTTCCTTGGGGTAGGGGTTGCCCACCTTCTGGGCTCTTCTTGTGGTAGAGCTCTATTGGGATCCCCTTTCGGGCAGGATGCGGCGAAGTGCCCCTTCTCCCCACACCGCAGGCAGAGGCCCTGTCGCATACGCTGATCTCTCACTCCACTTGGGGTGGACGTCGGTTTGGGTCTGGCTTGGCCTGCCACAAGACTCGGACGGTTGTTACCCAAAGATAGATCCAGTTTCATCATACGTAAGCGACTTTCCGCCTTTTCGGCTTCCTCCATCCAACCCTGGAGGGTGCGAGGTTGCTGAGAGCTGAGGACATTATTGCGGACGTCTACGGCTAGTCCCATTCGATATTGTTGGGCCAAGACTGCATCGGTCCAGTCCCGAATTTTCACCGCATGCCTTTGAAACTCCCTTGAATACTCCCGCACTGAGAGTTTGCCTTGTCTGAACGTGCGAAGGAAGGCTTCAGCTTTTTGGGCCGCCCCGGGTCCTCGAAACGGTTTCTCAAGGCCCACATGAAGTCATCTACATTCCCCAACTCCGCTGCCTCCAGATCATGAAGGGCTACATACCAACTAGTAGCACTCCCCCGGAACCTGGATGCGATAAACTCCACCTGTTGCTCTTCGTCTGGGAATACATAGCCCCATCTTTGCACAAATTTCCCGACTTGCAATATGAAAAAGGACACAGTCTCTGGATCTCCATCAAATGTGATTTCAAGCATGTCCTTGGGGCGGATTACCGGGGGGCCGGCGCCATGACCGGTACTGGGACTGGCTGCATGAGGGGTGCTGGAGCGGGGAGTTGAGGCGGAGGTAAAACTGGCGGCTGGATAGGTCCCGGTTGCCCTGGCCCGGGTCCTGGTGCTGGGACGACCAGTGGAGGTGGGACTGGTGCTGGCTGGCCCGGCCCTGGCCCCGGGGAACTGGTTGGCCCGGCCCTGGGCCTGGTGGTGCTGGTTGGCCCGGCCCCGGGCCCGGGGGAGCAGGAGGTGGCCGTCCCGGTATCAACGGTGGCGCCGGGGCTGGTACCGGTCTAGGTTGCGTCAGCGGATGAGCTCGAATTGCTTGGTCCATCATCTGTGGTAGGGATTGCATTAGTTTGCTCATGTCCCTTACCAGCCGTTGGGTATCCTCTTGAATAGAGTCCATGCGGGCATCGGTATCTGAACCGGACCCAGTTCTGGGAGATCCTCGAGACAACCTCCCTTGGGGAAGTCCAAAACTACCTCTGGGATCCAAAAGGCTGTCCCGGGTCTGGCTTCCCGGCATAGTCCAGGTTGTCTGGGTAGTATCCAACAGGTTCTTAGTCCAATCGCGTGATCTGCGATAGGTCACCCCCTTATCCCAGGGTGTTGGGGCTCCTGGCACATAGGTTCGTGGAACCGCTCCTCCTTGACTCTGTATTGGCCCGGCCGGGCTGTAGATTGGGAGAGTGTACGGAGCACCCATTGTGCCGATCGATGGCGGGGTAACCAACCCGGCTGCTGATTGGGGTGTTGGTGCCACCAAAACTGTAGTTGTAGTCACCGGAACAACAGTGGTGGTCGGGACAGTGACCACTGGAGCTGCCACGGTAGTGACTGGGACCGTGGCTCCTGAAGTAGTAGTCACTGGAACTGCGCCCGTGGCTCCCGCAGTAGTGGTCGCTGGAATTGCGCCCGAGGCTCCCGAAGTAGTAGTCACAGGGACTGCGCCCGTGGCTCCCCTCCCAGCTCCGCTCATCGTGGTAGACGGCGGAAACTGACGGTGGGGAATAATGTTGATTCCTGACAATTTCTGTCAGGTTTGAAATCAAGTAGATCCAGTCATTCTTGCACAAAGAAAGGTTTATTGGATTATCTTGCTAAAACCCACAGTAGGAGGTCATTGTCAGGAATGGGGGGCAAAGCAAAGCAAGCTAACTTATAGTGTGATGCAATGAAGCACCTAGCGAATAAAACTTGAGCACTCGCGCGGGAACTCCCGGCGGGAGAAATACTTCATGAGCGGGAGACTACTCCCCCTCCCCTTGCCTTCCCAGGACTGGAAAATTCTCAGCGAAACAAGAATAGTCCAAAGCCTACATTCAAGGCCACCGTGATAAGGAAAAGCGGCAGGGAAGAAGCTCCCACGTTTCTGCCTGCATAGCTACGCAAGCGCAAAGCGGGGTAAGGAACATAAAACAATGGATTCAGTGAGAAACATCAAAGGCATTTTTCTGACACTGGGGATCTCCCGCTTTTACAACTGATCTCCAGCGGACAGAGATCAGCTCCCCTGGAGAAAATGGCTGCTTTGAAGGGTAGACTCTATGGCATTGGACCATGCTGAGGCCCCTCCTCCCCTCCCCAAACCCCACCCTCTCCTGGGTCCAACCCCAAAGTCTCCAGGTTTTCTCCAGCCCAGACCTGGCTACCCTATCGCTAGCTGAAGGCTACTTCCTAAGGAGGAAGAAGAGGTTGTGACTGATCAGGAGGCTGCCCAGTATTCTTCAAGTTTTCTTCCTCCCGCATCAACATTGGAACTGCCTGCTATATTCTGCTGATGTGGCCCTCGATCCCTAAAGGGGGTGGATGGATACATCTTAGCAAAAAGCCCAGCAGGAACTCATTAGCATAGCAGGCCATACCTGACAGCAGGAACTCATTAGCATATTAGGCCACACCTCCATGTTCCCAGAAGTGTGGTCATCCAGCCACACCCACCTTTCGCTTCTTACTCTGTTTATCTTGTTTTTTGTCAAAACCCAGGGCTTTTTTTGGAGCAGGAACTCCTTTGCATGTTAGGCCACACATCCCTAATGTGGCCAGTCCTAATGAGTTCCTGCTGTTGGGTGTGGCCTATTATGCTAATGAGTTCCTGCTGGGTGTGGCCAACTTGGGAGCCAGCCGGAACGCCGTTCCTGTGTGTTCCTGCCCAAAAATAGCCCTGCATCTTAGTCTGGTGTCTCAGCTGTGACCATTATGCCTTTAGTGACTCTGCTAGAAGTTCAGACCCCTTACAGTATTGCTCTCAGCTTTGCTGAAACACACAACTCCCCCCCCCGCCCTTACTACATTAAGGTTGAAGGCAGCAGAAAAGGAGGAAGACCCAACATGAGATGGGGTAACTCAGTCAAGGAAACCATCATGGCCCCCAGCCTGCAAGACCTGAGCATGGCTGTTAACGAGAGGGCATTTTGGAGAACGTTCATTCATAAGGGCGTGTTAATTCATAGGGTCACATTTGTAGTTGTCAGCTGCCTCGGTGGCTTTGATTGGGCTGAAAGGCGGGATAGAAAAAATATTTTTAAAGAAATCAGTACATTCCAATGAGAAGGGATTTTTTTTGTATTTGAATGAGAGGGTATCCTTCCAAAACACCAAAGAGTTTAAAATAAAAATCAGTCCTCACAATATGTTGATGATAGTCTGTTGGCAGTAATCTGTTAGCCATACTTTTTTTTTTAATTGAGACTGGTGGTTTGAGACATTCAGCACTAATAAAAATGTTCCGAAAAGATCTATAATGGAAAACCAGGGCTGGGGGATCGGTCTTATTTTAACTGCTCTCTCAGTGTATTCGTTATTATTTCAGGTTAGTAACTAATTTCACAGGTTGTCATCAGATGTGTTTTTATTGGCACCCCCCAATTAATTTAAAATTAATCTGGGACCTGTTTCGGTAAAGCAACACTAATAGGCCTGTGCTGTAACTTGATTAACCCTGATGAATCGTAAAAATTGCTTTGACTTTAATGTTGTAGAGTCCTCAAGTTAAGGTTATGCAATTCCCGTAATATTTTTTTTTAAAAAAAGAATTGCTGGAAATTCTATGAATGGCAAGATGCATATTTTATGCAGATCTATGCAGATGCGAAGCAGGAGAGATAGAGACAGAGAGAAGCCGAATTCAGGGAAAGGATGTGACTGAATTATGGAAGCTTTCTGGTTTGAACCGAATTTCAACTTCATTGTGAGCTCTCCCCCCCCCCGGGTTGCTCTTTCTTCACACTGATTTTTCTGCATTAAAAATCAAAGCATTTTTTAAATATTGGGGGGGCATCAGTTGCTTGTAAGGTAAAGGTAAAGGTTCCCTTGCTCGAAAGCCAGTCGAATCCGACTCTAGGGTTGCGGTGCTCATCTCCGTTTCAAAGCCGAAGAGCCAGCGCTGTCCGAAGACGTTTCCGTGGTCATGTGGCCGGCATGACTAAACACCACGGTGCACAGAACGCTGTTACCTTCCCACCAAAGTGGTACCTATTGATCTACTTGCAATTTCTTGCTTTCGAACTGCTAGGTTGGCAGGAGCTGGAACTAGAGACGGAAGCTCATTCCATCATGCGGCACTCTCAGGTCTTGAACTGCTGAACTACTGACCTTCCACAGCCTGCAGTTCAGCGTCTTAACCACTTGAGCCACCGCAGCTCCTAACTGCTTGTAAGGGGCATTAAAAATGACATGAAATAAATGGATCATTATCATTATCGTCATCATCAACCACCACTACCACTTACATATTGAACCCAATGACAGTGACAGCTAAGGTTGCCAGGTCACCCTTGGCTGCTGGTGGAAGATGGGGGGGCAAGGTTTTATTTATTTATTAGTGTATTTCTACTCTGCCCTCCCCGCGAACGGGCTCAGGGCAGCTTACAAAGGGCGCCAAGTGCCTACATATAAAAACAATAAAACCAGTAGAGACAGACAGT